>CM050167.1:66701633-67901633 GCA_027410445.1 Discoglossus pictus | reverse complement strand
ATTCTAAGTTGTGCTTGTGCATTTTACTTTTTACGGCCAGCTGCAGCACATGAGCAACTGCAGTTATTGTGGTATTAAGGTAATAAAGTGAGTGGAGAGTTAGAGACCATGTTAGAATAACCTCATGTTTTAACAGGTCCACTATAATGACTAACAACATGAGCTAGATCTGCGTTTTTTCAAGTTCGGTCCTGGAAAGCCACACACAGGCCAGTATTTGCAGTATTTGAGGATATGTGTGGCTCTCCAGGACCAAACTTGCCTATCCCTGAGCTAGATGTTTTAATTAGGCATGGATCATTAATGAAATTAACATTTGCTGACTTAAAAAACAAAAAAGTTTAACCATAAGGACAGTGACTTGTTTAGGAGATATCTGCTTCCTTTTTTAGATACAAAGTATACCACCAAGACAATAATCTCCATTGGCTGGATACTTAGAGTTTTTGTTTTTAGGGGTGGCCAATCAATTTATTTTCTTATGGAATCTGTAAAATATCATAAAATTCACTTTAGCTTAGTTTTAGCAAGTCAGCAGTCAGGCAACTTGTGGAACTGTCCCCTTTCTTCATGTATACTGCCATGCTTGCTGCCATTTTCATATTAGTGACCTGATAAGATAGATTTTTGGAGCTAAGGCCACATCAAGAAGGGTGGGGCTTTATAATTCCATATATCAAAAAGTGTGCTAGAAAATGCAAACAGACAATATAAAATGTTAGCCTTTTCTTTTTTTTATTAAAACATTTTTTTTTACCTATAGCCTTATAGCCAAATAGCCAAAAAGTTGCTATTATTAATAGCCAGTCCATTACTGTTTATTATCTTATAATATCTGATTGTGCTTAAAACCCTTTAGAACTGTCTCTCAGCCAGTCTCCCCTCCACTTAATGACCTTACGAGATTGGAGACAAACACTCAGATGGAGGGAGATAAACTAATCTTTCAAAATTAATAATATTATTTAAATTATAGAATGTGAATTGTATTAATGATCAATGCATAATTAAAATAACTAGAGCATTCCTTTAGATTGTAAGTCTGCGAGTTTCAATCCTGCGCAGTGCTTTATGGAAAGCGCTATGGACACTGGATTCCAAGCTCAAAGACAGGGCCATCCACTCTTTGCAATGTATGAATCTTTAACTTGTCATTGCCTGTAACTTAATTTATGTATAGCGCTACGGAATATGTTGGCGCGTTACAAATAAATAATAATAATAATAATAATAATAATAATAATTACGGTGGTTAATTAATTACAAAAGTTTTACCCTTTCATAGGCAATGCATTGCTGGCATCTTTGCCAGTGAAAGGGTTATTAATTTCTAATGGTAATGAGTGTATTTAGCGTCTATTCTTCTCTGGACTCCTGCGGCGCCAGTTTGACGTACTCCCACATGTCCTATCTTCACAAATAGAATAGCTCTTCCTTTACTCACAGAGTTGGCACTGCCATCAATCGCAGTTTTAGATAAAGGAAAAAGCTACATGATAAGCACAGGGATCTACAGCAGGCGTTTTATTTTGGCTGTCACGGGCAAATACAGGTCAATAGAATATATTTTAATATGATGCCAAACTGAAAAAAACATGCCCTTCTGTAAATGTGGAAAGCAATGCAAAAATGTTAGAGATTTCTCATTAGTGACACAATACCTCACTAATTCCTATATTATTATTCAGAACATATTTTTCAAATTGGAGAGATGATGTTACATCTCAGTCAATTTGTTATTGTTGTTTAGTCGTTCAATCGTGTCAGACTCACCGTGATCCTATGGACCCCAGCACGCCAGGCACAATCATTATGTCTCTGGTTATGCTTATCCATAAGGTTTTCTTGGCAAAGATACTGAAGTGGGCTGCCAGTCCCTTCTCCAATAGACTGATATTTGTCGGACCTCTCTGCCATGGCCTACCCATCTTAGTTGACCCTACATGGTATAGGTCGAAGCTTCACTGAAGTACACAAGCCCCTTCACCAAGACAAGGAAGCGATCCAGACGGTTTTCAGTCCAGTAGCTCCACAGAATTACATCGGAACTGGTGATGTCTCACCACACCATAGAGAACTCTGTCAAATATTAGTGTATGTGCTGTAAAAACATATAGGAAGCCTTTTTACATTTGAGCATCTCGTAAACAATCCCAGTTTAGCCACCCTCACCTCCATGGCTACTTCCTCTCCCATGCCCCATCACACACACACTACAGAGTGGCTTATTTTTTTCAAACCATGTTGCCTCCATTATTCTGTAAACCCAGGCTTTTTTGCTTGATTCTCTGAGCAAATTTTCTATTTATAAAGATTTTAATTAATTAGGTTAAGTTAACTAGGTTTATTCTCAGCAATGTAATCATCATCATAAAATGTACATTTAGCTTACTTTGAGGAAGGCAACAAACGGGCAACTTGTGGGAAGGCCCATTCCTGTTTGCTGCCATTTTTCACATTTGTGACCTGGAAATCTACATTCTTGGGACTAATACCATATCAACAATGGTGGGGCTTCATAATACCAATATATCAAGCTGTCTGTTAGAATATGCAAACAGACAATATAAGATGACAAATATGTATGTTTCAAAAGCATCCTCACTTAATTATAGGTCCAGTCAGCCATTTTCTTATTAATTATCATCATTTAGGTCATTAATTCACAACCATCTCTTCCAGGACCAAGAAAGATGCCATAATTTAGGTTGATGTATATAGCTGAGGCAATTAAAAACTGCATGGCCTGTTTGGGTGTCCTTGAGGATATGGTTGGGAATCACTGGTTTAGATAAACCTATGCGTGATAACTGCACAAGTTACAAGCTGCAGCCAGCCAGCACTGACTAAACAATTTCCATTTTGTTTTCCTTCCACTTGGAGCCTCCATAACCACATGTATTTTCTCCTATTGCCAACCTATTTTATTTTCATATATACTGTATTTAGGCCATGTATGTGATCATCTCAATATGTGTCAAGCTTCCTCCCTCCTCCCTTTATGGAATTTTTCATGAGCTACGAAAATGAGTAATTTCTGGAAACTAGCTAAAATGTTTACATTAAACTGCGTATAAATATATTAATATATGGGAAAATCCTGTTATCTTTTCTAATAATTTTCATCTCCTTTTTTATCTTACAGAACATCTCATAATAACTCTTATTTTCACAACGCTTTTTGATAAAAGATTGCAAAATAATGTTTTTTTTTTACTGGTGCGGGTCAACTGTCTATAAATAGAGCCATTGAAACCAAGAGGAAGTTATGATATGTTGGATAAAGGTCTTCGTGGTTTGCTAAAATTCCCTATATTATAATTTGGAATTCAGGAAAACAACATTTCCCAGAAAGTAAGGTTTAGTCATGTTAGGGGACAAAAAAATGTCCAAACGCAACAAAGATTCTTTTATGATTTTCAGAATCTTTGAGGTTGTAAATACTTTGAGGTTGTAGATATTTAATATAAATTTTAAAATGTTATAATGAGTGATTATATATTTGTTGAACCATATTCACTTTCTACACAACCATAGTGATACTAGAATAAATTTAAATAAATATTTTAACAAATATCTGCATAATATATATAAAAGTATTCACCCCCCTTGACTTTTTACCTATTTTGTTACATTACAGCCTTAAGTTCATTGTTTTGTTAATCTGAATTTTATGTGATGGATCAGAACACAATAGTCTAAGTTGGTAAAGTGAAATGAGAAAAATATATACATTAAACTATTTTTTAGAAATAGAAAACAAACAATTGTCAAGTGCGTATGTATTCACCCCTTTGTTATGAAGCCCATAAAAAGCTCTGCAACCAATTACCTTCAGAAGTCACATTATTAGTGAAATGATGTCCACCTGTGAGCAATCTAAGTGTCACATGATCTGTCATTACATATACACACCTTTTTATTTGCTTCCCTTGCTTCTATACCCTTCTTAATACATGCTAATATTTTACTTGCCTTTGCAGCTGCTGCTTGGCATTGAGCACTGCTACCTAGGTGGTTGTCCACAGGTGCTCCCAAATCCCTTACAATATCAGATTTGCTCCATTAAGATTATAAATTGCATGGCTATTTTTCCTTCCCAAATGCATAACCTTACATTTATTTGTATTAAATCTCATCTGCCATTTAGCCGCCCATTTCTCTAATGTATGCAAGTCCCTTTGTATGGAAAGTACATCATTATATGATTTAATTACCTTGCACAACTTGGTGTCATCAGCAAAAATGGAGACAATACTTTCGAGTCCTACTTCCACGTCATTAATAAATATGTTAAAAAGGAGAGGACCTAATACTGAACCTTGAGGAACCCCTCTTACCACATTAGTCTAATCTGAGTATGTTCCATTTACAACAACCCTTTGCTTTCTGTCTTTTAGCAGGCTCTCGATCCATGAGCAGATATTTACTGCAATTCCTGTATTCCTTAGTTTGCTCAAAAGTCTCCCATGTGGCACTGTATCAAAAGCCTTTGCAAAATCCAAAAAGACTACATCCACTGAGTTGCCCTGTTCCAAGTTACTACTAACCTCCTCATAGAAACGAATAAGATTGGTCTGACATGACCTATCCTTATTAAATTTGTGTTGACTGCTACTTATGATCTTGTTCAAATAGACATATTCTTGTATACTGTCCCTTCTAAAAGCTTCCCAACTACAGATGTGAGGCTCACTGGTCTATAATTCCCCGTATCTGATCTTGCTCCCTTCTTAAATATAGGTATCACCTCTGCTTTTCTCCAGTGATCTGGTAGCGACCCTGTGGTGAGTGAATCTTGAAAAATTCAATATAATGTTTTGGCTATCACAGAACTCAGTTCCCTCAGTACCCTTGGATGTATTCCATCAGGACCTGGGGCTTTATTATGTGATGACTAAATCCAAGATGGCCCAAGTTCTAGTAGGTTATTGTATTACTTGTGCCATGTGTGCACTCAAGAACCTGCTCCCTTTAGCTGAACTGCTGGTCTCATTTATCCAGTTTATTTCAGGATAATTAAAGTCTCCCATTATTATTGCCCATGCTGAGCTGCATTTCCAACCTGTAACAATAATTGGGGGTTTATAGCATACTCCCACCAATATGTGTTCAGAATTAGCTCCTCCATTATTTAACTTAACCCACAAAGATTCAATGTTGCCGCTAGTTCCCCTATAAATATCTTCTCTGACTACATGTTTAAAACCAGGCTTAACATACAGACAAATCTCTCCTCCTCTTCTACCATTACCCCTATCTTTCCTAAATAAGTTATTACCTCCCTACTGTCTATTGTAACCTTCAACCCTTCTTCTCCCCCATGGGTAGATCATTTATATAGTCCCTCCCCCCCTCCCCCACCTACTAGTTTCAAAACTCCCCCAGCTATCTACCTTCCTAATAGTAGAATCCCCAACCACCAAAACCTGTCTGTTGCTCTGCCTAATCTGCCCTCCCACTCCTCCAGTAGAACTGTTCTCCCGGCTGTTAGAAGGAAAAGCTCTATCTGGCATTGCCATTCCTGAATGGACATCCCCAACAGTTTCACTAAATCTGCCAAATCTGTTGGTGTTTGCCAACTCAGAACTGTCCTGCCTCCTCCTGTTCCCCCTGATTCCCCTTCTAACTGTAACCCAGATACCTCACTGGACATCCTCACTAGCCCCAGCTCCACCCTCCATGCTAGGCCAAGCCATACTGTGCACTGTGAGCACCAGCTCCCTTTCCGGGTGGAGCAATATCAGTAAGTCCCACAATGCTCCTCTCCAGTTCTCCAATTTGAGCTTCCAGAGAGGCAACATGCTCACTCCTCTCACAGAGGTATGGACCCTGGATCATCTGTTCCAGTAGTGCATACATATGACAGGATGTACACTGAGTGAGGTTACTGTTGGACTGACTCATGATTACCAGTTCCAAAAATACAGTGAGAAAACAAATCAATGTATTTATATAAAGATTGCTTTTCTACACCTTAACACAAGCAAAACAAAAAAATATATTTTTTTTTGTTTTCTATTTTTTCTTTTAATACCCCTTTTCTTTGAACACCCTCCTTTTATTTAATCTCCAACACACTAACTACACTTACACTACAAATGATTTGCAAGCTACCAAGTTCGCTCCTTCCCTTGTTAAAATAGACCCTGCCTACTCACCCGCACAATGATTACAGAGCACAGGACAGAAAACACTGCACTGTTCACAGAACTGATTTAAACAGAACACCACACAAAAGCACACAGATAAACCTTTACACAGGCCAAACCACATGCACTCTCACCTGGACCCTGATTACAGCCCACAGAACAGAAAACACTGCACTGATTTACAGAACTGAGTCAAAATGTTATTGAATTATAACTGTTTACTTCTCTCGTTTAGGACCTCTCTCTCTTAATTATTATTATTATTATTACTACTAGCGACTTGCCCGTCAAAAATGACGGGGCAATAAAATTGTAAGGCAGGTTTGCCACAGACATAACATTTTTTGGTGGTCTGAGATCCTTTGGGGCTCACTGCGAGCCGGTTGCTGTATTCTTTTTTCTGAGAGGCGCTTTTGCTGTTAATGTTTGGTCGGCGCTGATCTGCTTTTTGCGCTTATTGCAAGGCTTTGTGTGCTACGAGCAGCGTTGGCGCTTGTTGTGAGGCGTGCAGTGAATGGCTTTTGTGTTTATTGCGATAGTGTTTTTTTTTTTTTTTTGTGTATGTGTTTTTGTATGCTAATTAAATCATAAAAAAAAATAATAAATGAATATACTTTACCTATTTTGAAGTAATATATGCAGGAAACGTTGTGCTGAAGAGCTAACAATCTGTTTTGATGTTCCTGTAGCATACAATGTAGGTTTGCACTGTTGTGGAGCTGAGGTGTAAGCGTAAACAATGTGTACAGTGTGTAGTGTAAATAGACTGTGTGCACGAGGGAAAGCCGTTAGCCGAGGGTAGCTGTGTACGTCTGCATTGTGTAAGTTAGTGTTGTAAAATGGCGGCGAATGTGTATGTGGTACGTGTGTGTGGATGATTTAGCGTCCCTGCTAAAAGTGTATCTTTACCTCATACGGCTTTTTGGAAAAGCTGTCTGTGCTTGCTGTTATTTTGCGGCTATAGTTTTCGTTTTCGTTTTTTTCGGCTGACATTTTTTCCCTCGTTTAGGGGATTTTCGTGTGTCTAAACTCGGGAATTTGGACTTAAATTGAGGTGTAACTTCACTTGCAGAGGTCCTGGGTGCTCCCCCCCCCCCCCCCCTTGCTTGGGGTATGTGTTTTTTGTGTGTATTTATTGTGTTTTTAATGTTTTCAGGTACGTTCGGTTTGGCCGTGAAGGTCGTTGCGAGTTCATAATGGGTTTTTTTCTAAGTCTGTAAATTTTGCGTTCTAACACCCGCTGTTCATATTTTTTTGTGTATGTCCGTATTTAGTGATTGTTTGTTAGATCTATTTTGTTAAAGTGCAGCTTGTGTGTGTGTTTGTAACCGCTTGTCAGGCACCGTAGAGCCTCCACCTCCGCAAATGCGGCTCCTTGCTTTCCGAGGGTCCGCATTTGCAGCCTGCAATGAGCCGAAGGATCATTGCAGCCGACGTTGGAGCCTCCACCTTCCGCAAATGCAGCCCCTCGCTTTGCGAGGGTCCGCATTTGCGGATCAAACCGCGTCCCTCGCTTCATGAGTTCGCAAAGCGTGACGACGATTCGTAGTTTGACAGCTATTATATGTGATTATTATTAATAATAATAACAATAATAGAAGTAGTAGCAGTAATTATTAACTTTCTACAAATGTGTGTATTATTAAGTTAGGTTCTCCATAAGAGCATACTATAAATGTGTTTTAAGTGATTATTTGCTAATTGTAATTCAATGTAATCATTGACATTCAGAAACTTCAGTTGAAATCTGTGGGAATTTCCATGTGATCATCAGGGTATTGCAGTTTAAAGGGAGGCTGACACTCCGTTAATGCTCAGAACAAGAGGTCATGCCCTCAAGTGTTGGTATATAACTCCCCTCAAGTGTTGGTATATAACTCGGGGGATTTCAAAGGAAGCATTACTAGTGGAAATTGTGATACAATCATGGCATGGTCTCTGAGGACAGATGGAAAGTATAAAAAGTAAGATAATTACAAGAGTAATTGCCAGGAATAAACGTAACACTAAATTAAAGGACTATAGAAAGATGTTATAATATTATTATTTATTATTATTAACCTTTTTTTGTAACGCACCAATATTCTATAGCTCTATACAGGGGTTATGTACAAGCAAAAACAATGTTAGCACATTGGAAAAGAATGGAGGGCCCTGTCTTCGAGCTTAAAAACGAATATACATAGTGCTTACCCTAAGGCACAGGGGCGGATCTATCAGCCATGCATGTGGTGCAATGCACCAGAGCCCTCCTCTGGGGGATGGGGGCCTGTGCTGTGTAATTAAAATTTTGGGGGGGGGATTGTAGGAAACCCCCTGTGCCTCTTTGACCACACAAACTCCCAGACTATTTAAAAAAAGAGCATTTCTACTGATGCTCCAATAGGGGCAGTGTGGAGCAGTTCAGCATGCTGGGGATGTGTATCAGGGAAGAAGGTAAGGGAGCAAGGGCTGCAAAGTGGCAGCAAAATACAGATGGATGGGTTATGTGAGGGAGGAACAAAGGAGACAGGGATGGGTGCTATGTGAGGTGGGTGCTCAGAGGGGTTGGGTGCTGTCCAGGGATGGATCCTGAGAGGGGATGGCTGACAAAGACTGGGTGCTATGTAGGGATGGATGCTAAGAAGGGTGACTGCTGTGTGGGTTGATATTTATATATGTGTACATATATATCTGTAGAGCATGCCACAGGAGAGTGGAGCGCTCGCACTCTGGAGCTCTGCTGTAGGCAGAGGAGCTTTGCACCGGCAGGAGCATTGAATGATCTGGCCCTGGCGGGGCCCAGGGCAATACATTTTTTACGACCCCCAAGGGGGGCCCAAAAACTTTGCACCAGGGCCCTCTATTCTCTAGCTCCACCACTGCTAAGGCACCTTACAAGATTGAAAAGTCCAACAAGACAAAAAACAAAACTAGCAGGTCATATGTGCACTCGTTAGCCATAGGAAATATACATTGTGAGATTTGTTATTATACAAAGATTTGATTTTGTATGTGCACATAAAATTGTGATTCACTATTTTATTCACAGGTCGGTACTGGTGGATCGCACACAGATTTGGATTTGAGAATTTCCTTTAGGTGAATCAATCAGTGTGACTGAAGAAGCAATAGTGTCACCTGGCTGCAGCAGGGATATCCTCAAATCCAGGCATGTGTGCGGTCCAGCAGGACGGAACTTGGACACCCCTGTTTTAGTTAAAATAGACAATAAAATAGACTGACAATAATAAAATCAAAGGTGACAAAAATCTGCACTATAAATGCTGAATATATATGGGAATTAGCCCAAGATGTCACATATAATAGTTGTGATCAGTTACGAATGTTGGTCACGCAATGTTAAAAGTTACGGGCTTGCGCATGCACAATGAGCTCATTGCAAGGCCTGCACGACTTTGCTGCAATAAGCGCCGAAGATGCTCTTTGCAGGCCTCCCAAGGAGCGCCAAAGGTGCTCATTGCAAGGCCCACAAGACTTTGAAAAAAACTGGCAGTGAGCATCAAAGGCGTTCATTGCCAGGCCCAAGATGAGCGCCAATGGCCATAGGCCTTTGGCACTCAGCACGAGGCCCGCAAGACTTTGAAAATGGGCCTGGGCGCTCATTGCTAGGCCCACAATGATAGCCAAAGGTGCTCATTGTGAGGCCAGCAAGACTTTGAAAAAGGCTGTCAATGAGTGCCAAAGGCGCTCATTGCCAGGCACACGATGAGTGCAAGGCACGCAACACTTTGAAAAATATAAGATTTTAACTGCCGCCGTTTTTTTCACCTTCGGAACTCTGAAGCCATCGGAAGACCACCAAAAGACGTTAATTACTTCCAAAAGTTAACTTACAACCTTTGCAAGCTAATTTGAGGTTTAATTGCCGCTTTTTGGAGATCGAAAATCGGCTAAGCGAAGAAAAAAATGGTGGCCGTAAACCCATAATTGTTTGAAAAAAGGCTCAAAAGTGGGCCGACGGCAGTAACAATTATCCGCTCAACGCGAGCCCCGCAAAACTTGGTAAAAAGAAGCAACGGTGCTCAGCGCGAGGCACGCAAGACTTGATCAGGGAGAGGGAGGAGAAAGAAACAGTGAAAGGCGGAGGGTGGAAAGAGACACAGAGGTGGGAAATAAGGTTGGAAAAAACACAGGGCAGGGAGTGGGGGGAGGGAGAGGGGGAAACACACACATGGAAGGGAGAGGGGGGGAAACAGACACATGGACAGGAGAGGGGGGAAACAGACACAGGGGTCAGAGAGGAAAGAGAAGCTCGCAATGAGCAACGAAGGCGCTCATTGTGGACCTTGCGATGAGCGACAAAGGCGATCACCGCTGCGCTTGCGATGAGCGCAAAAGGCGCTCATCGCATGGCATGAAAGTTTCGGGTTGGACTAAGTCTGCATTGAGCGCTCATTGCAGGGTGCCCGATGAGTGCCAAAGGCGCTCATTGTGAGAGCCGCAAGTTAGAGGGGTGAGAGTCTTGCATTGTGTGGCAAACAGCATTGCCAGCCTTCAAATTTTATTGCTTTAATTTTTGACTGGCAAGTCGCTAGTAGATAAAAATCTTTTATTAGAATTCCTATATCAGTGAAAAGTCCAATAAGGCTGCCTACCTAAAGTGCCTTGCAAAAGTATTCTCCTCCCCACCCCCCTTGTATGTAAAGGATCAGAACACAATAGTCTTAAGTTGGTGAAGTGAAATGAGAAAAATATATAGATAAAACTATTTTTTAGAAATAGAAAACAGAAAATTGGCATGTGCGTATGTATTCACCCCCTTTGTTATGAAGCCCATAAAAAGCTCTGGTGCAACCAATTACCTTCAGAAGTCACATAATTAGTGAATGGATGTCCACCTGTGTGCAATCTAAGTGTCACATGATCTGTTATTACATATACACACCTGTTTTGAAAGGCCCCATAGGCTGCAACATCTCAGCAAGAGGCACCCCTAACCAAACACTGCCATGAAGACCAAGGAACTCTCCAAACAATGCTGTTGGGACAATGCTGTTGAGAAGTACAAGTCACGGTTAGGTTATAAAAAAATATCCAAATCTTTGATGATCCCCAGGAGCACCATCAAATCTATCATAACCAAATGGAAATAACCTGGCACAACAGCAAACCTGCCAAGAGACATCCGTTTACCAAATCTCACGGACCGGGCAAGGAGGGCATTAATCAGAGAGGCAGCACAGAGAGCTAAGGTAACCCTGGTGGAGCTGCAGAGTTCCACAGCAGAGACTGGAGTATCTGTACATAGGACAACAATAAGCTGTACACTCCACAGAGTTGGGCTTTATGGCACAGTTAACAGAAGAAAGCCATTACTTTCAGCAAAAAACAAAATGGCACGTTTTGAGTTTGCGAAAAGGCATGTGGGAGACTTCCAAAATGTATGGAGGAAGGTGGTCTGGTCTGATGAGACTAAAATTGAACTTTTCGGCCATGAAAGAAAACACTATGTCTAGCGCAAACCCAACACATCACATCACCCAAAGAATACCATCCCTATGCTGTGGGGATGTTTTTCAGCAGCCGGGACTGGGAAACTGGTCAGAGTTGAGGGAAAGATGGATGGTGCTAAATACAGGGATATTCTTGAGCAAAATCTGTACCACTCTGTGCCTGATTTGAGGCTAGGACGGAGGTTCACCTTCCAGCAGGACAATGACCCCAAACACACTCCTAAAGCAACACTTGAGTGGTTTAAGGGGAAACATGTAAATGTGTTGGAATGGCCTAGTCAAAGCCCAGACTTCAATCCAATAGAAAATCTGTGGTCAGACTTAAAGATTGCAGTTCACAAGCGCAAACCATCCAACTTGAAGGAGCTGGAGCAGTTTTGCAAGGAGGAATGGGCAAAAATCCCAGTGGTAAGATGTGGCAAGCTCATAGAGACTTATCCAAAGCAACTTGGAGCTGTGATTGCCGCAAATATAGTTAGGCACATTGACTTTTTTTGTCATTTTGTCCTATTAGTTGTTTTCTTCACAATAAAAAAAAAAAAAAAAAACATCTTCAAAGTTGTGGGCATATTCTGTAAATTAAATTATGAAAATCCTCAAACAATCCATTTTAATTCCAGGTTGTGACAAAACACGAACAATGTCAAAGGGGCAGAATACTTTTGCAAGGCACTGTAAATCCATCTTGTGTGTCGACAATAATCTAGTATCATAATCAAAAGTAATCGGCAGGCAATGGTTGCAATAACTAATTGCATTGCATCATTTTTGGTAGATATTGGCTATGGGTCAGATAACTCTGCAACTTTTGTAGCACACTAGTTTGTACGTATAGCTCATAGCCTCTCAATGTTAATTGTGGTCAGAGAGAATGATTATAACATACGTTAAGGTCCCAATTGCATCCGAGAGTACTAAAAAGCCCACAGGATTTCGATAATATCTAGCTAATTCTTGACTGCCTAAGTCTGTGAGTATATTCACAACGGTATTGTTCTATCTCTTACTGTTATAAACAATTACAGCATTGAAACATAATGTCTGAGCGATCAGTTGACACTTCAATGAAAGTAGCATTAGGTAGTGTTGTGTCTGTGAATCACATTGTGGATATTTATTAACCCGTTATTGTTTTTTTTAGCTAGATATATGTAATTGCCTCTATAAACTGGTGAGGATTGCTGCCTGCACAAAAATTTGAAAACTTGCATCTATCTGAAGTTTTAAAATAGTGAGCAAGAAGAGGCTCAGTCATGAATACAGGAGGCCCCCGGGTTACAAACGACCTGACTTACTGATGGCCCATACTTAAGAACAGGCTCTCAAGACTTTATGTATGAGTTTGTTTTTATGTCCTTGAATTAAAAGAAAGTTCCTGCAATGTATTATTATAGTGCAGAAGTATTATTATTATTACAGTATTACACTGTATTTGTATTACCCCATGTGAGCCATTATTGTATTGTTATTAATATTTTAATTCATTGGGATCCGAGTTACATACAAATCCAGTTTAAAAACGTTTTCAGGAACATATCTGATCCTTAACCGCATGTATATCAGTAAACTGCTCTTTTTAAATCAAGTTATAATTCTGCATTTAGCTAAATTTTCAACAACAAAAATTAGAACCCTTAAAAATTAAAAATTAACGTTGGATTTGCAATTCACATGAAGACAAATACCGTATATACTCGAGTATAAGCCGACCCGAGTATAAGCCGAGGCACCCATTTTACCACAAAATACTGGGTAAAATGAGTGACTCGAGTATAAGCCGAGGGTCGAAAATGTGCTGCCCCCTGGGTCCCTCTTGTGCCCTCTGTGTCCCCCTCTCTCTCCGTGTCTCTTCTCCCCTCTCCCTTCACTGTGTCTCTTCTCCCCTCTCCCTTCCCTGTGTCTCTTCCAACCTCTCCCTTCCCTGTGTCCCTGTTCCCCCCTCCCTTATCACCCCCCTCAACCCCACTCCTCAACCTCCCTCCTCATCCTTAACCTCCCTCCTCATCCTCAACCTCCCTCCTCATCCTCCCTCCTCATCCTCAACCTCCCTCCTCATCCTCAACTCCCTCCTCAACCTCCCTCCTCATCCTCAACTCCCTCCTCATCCTCCTCCTCAATCCCCTCATCCTCATTCTCTCTCCTCAACCCCCCATCCTCAACCTCAACCCCCCTCCTCAACCCCTCCTCCTCATCCTCAGCCTCCCTCCTCATCCTCAACCTCTCTCCTCCACACCCCCATCCTCAACCTCCCTCCTCAACCCACCTATCCTCAACCCCCTCCTCAAGCCCCCCATCCTTATCCTCCCTCCTCAACCCCCCATCCTCATCCTCAACCCCCTCCTCAACCTCAACCCTCCTCAACCTCAACCCTCCTTAACCTCAACCCCAACCCCCCTCCTCAACCTCCCTCCTCAACGCCCCCATCCTCAACCCCCATCCTTATCCTCTCTCCTCAACCCCCCATCCTCAACCTCCCTCCTCAACCCCTCCTCCTCATCCTCCCTCCTCATCCTCAAACTCCCTCCTCAACCCCCCTCCTCAACCCCCACTCGACGTTGCTGAATCGACAGCGAGGCCATAGCTATCTTAGGCACGGGCACTCGGGCACTCATGGGCCTCGGGTGCGCCTCTCATAGCTAAAGCCCTCTTCTGTCGGTGCCCCTTATATACATTGGGCAGCAGTATTTCGAAAATTGGAAGCACCATTTAGCGGTTGGCGGTGACACTGCTGCTGCCAATCTTGTGCGTCGGGGAAGAGGGAAATGACCTAGTCACCTTTTTACAACTTAGTACAGTGGGAGGTCTAGCAAAGGCTTGCTAGCATACAGCCTTATTAAATTGGAATTCGGCAAATTGAATAAGGCTTTATATAAGCACAGAGCATATAATTTTTACAAAAGTTTTTAGTTAGTGGAGACCTTGCTTTTGGATAGAAGTTTACTAACTAAAAACTTTTGTAAAAAAAATATGCTCTGTGCTTATATAGAGCCCTTTTCAATTGGCCGAATTGCAATTTAATAAGGCAGATAATGTCTAAAATGTTGAGTTTATTATTTGGCAGGGACAGATAGTTTTGAAATAAATAAAAAAAAGCTGGAGTAAGGCCAAAATTTCAAACTAAACAATATTATGATGGGGAAATATTTTATGTGATGTTTATTACAATAATGATATCTAGAGTTAAATATTTATTCTCCACTCAAATTTAGTGTATGATTAAATGATATATTATGCTTGTATTTTTTTGTTATGTTTATTTTTGTATACTTATTATTATTGTGAATATGCTTATATGTAATAAAATTAAAAAAAGGGATTGGCAAAGATTTATTAGAAGTGAAGTTGTTTATATCAAATATAATACAGAAGAAACAAAAAATAAACAAATGTATAATTATATTGTTCTATCAGCAACACAGTTAAGTGACGTGCGCGTATTAAACATGTTTTTGATTTATTACTATCCATTGAAATGCTCATCTAGCTAAGCAACACTATCAGTTGGACTAATGGCCAATTTAGCAGGCTTCCTCTCGTATAGTAGCAATAGGACAGATAGAGCATGCACTTTCATTTGAACATATTTTTGCACCAATTTAATGTTATTTTTTAATCAACAAAAACAATGAGAAATTTCTAAAATTTGCTCTTTTACATGCAAGTTTTTATTTGTTGTTGTTTAATTGTTGAGTCGAGTCCGACTCTCCGTGACCCTATGGACAGCAGCACGACAGGCACATGTTGTGTCTGCTTGTGCTCATCCATAAGGTCTCCAGTTCCTTGTCCAGATGACCACGATTTATCTTAAATCCCTGCTATAGCCTTCTCATATTGGGTGACCCTACATGGTATAGCTCACAGCTTCATTGAGATGCACAAGCCCCTTCATCATGACAAGGTAGCAATCCAAAAGGGGGCAGATTTTTATAATAGTAAGTAATAATCAGATAATTGAGTAATTTAACAATAAACGTGTTATGTATGTAGAGTTGGAAGGACAAGATCTGAAAAGCACATTTTCTTTATAACAAGTACATTACACATTGCATATTTTTGATTATCTTTCAGCTTGGTACAGTAATTCTTTGTACGCATTGCAGTTTCTCTACAAGTGCCCACGGTCATATATTATGCACATTCCACATTTCTAAGCTATCCAGAGCATTTCCTAAAATTGCTTAATAGTTGCTCAAGCTCACTCAGAACGAACCACAAATCAAGGTGCTCCGTGGTAATGTCAATATATATATAAATCACAAGAAAAGGTATTTATCTGAGTGAAAGTGATATGGTTAGTTTTCTATCAGAAATAAACTTTTGATTTGGGAATCCGCGTCTAACTACATGTTGTAAATGCATGATTTATGTAGGTAAAATGTTTTATTTCTGTAAGCAAATTAATTAATTTATTCATATTTCAAACTTTGTTTCCATTTTAATTTATAGGTTAGTGTAAAAACCCAATAACAAGAGATAGATGTTTTTCTTAGCCATTGGTCATTAATAAAATCCCTGTTCAGTGATTTACGGTAATAAATAAATATTCAATATTAAACTTACTTTCTAATATCTGCTTCTCAGCCTACAGCCAAGCTACTTGCTCCCAGCCCTTTGATCAAAGGAGTGTAAGTGGATCTGAGGCAGATCTAGATTGGTTTCAAAATGGTCTGAAGAGATAGCGACCATCTTGTGTCTAGACAGGAGATTGGATTCTCTTCAGTGGATGGAGTCTTGCTGTGTTTAAATTGTTCCCATTGCCTGAGAGGCTCTGGCTGAGAGGCAGTTGATGAAGAACGCTGTCTAAACTAGACATAATCAGGTATATTTTACTCAATTCTCATAGGTTTGTGAAAGTGAAGTCAAGGACCAGAATCAGAAGCGTAGGAACCATGTGGGATTAGGGGGACAACCCCATCAGATTATTTAATTATCCTCTCCTGCTCTATTTTATCTGTTTTTTAATACCTGGGTCTCACTGATATCCTATTTAAGTTTTTGGAAACTACAAGAGGGATAGATAGGTAATTTGCAGAATAAAGGAGACAGGAAGTCCTAATATGGACCCAGGTCCACCTATAGACTACACATGGGATAGACAGAATTCAGACCATTTTGAATCCCCCTTATACCTGCATTCAATCATTAAAGCTCATATTTCTAACCTAGTTTTAAATATAGTATCTTTAGATTGTAAGTGTGCAAGTTTTCAACCTTGCAAGGTGCTTTGGGGACTAGATATATATATATATATATATATATATATATATATATATATATATATAGGCACTTCCGCGACGTTATGTGCACACCGCCAAATGGGCGCACCAATCCCAGCGCGCACTCACCCAACTTCTCCAGCTCTCTAACTCATCTCCCTGTGTGCCAGAAGGGTGACACGACTAATCACCCTCTCACCCCCCCCCAGTATTCACCTGCATCTGCCATCAGCATCTGCCATCAGCCAGCCTGCATTTCACATCTAACCCAGGAAATATATACTTTAAAGTGTCAATTACCGTACTTAAAGACTAGGGTAAGCCAATTTATATTTAAGTAACTGTCACTTTAAATTATATATTTCCTGGGTTAGATGTGAAATGCAGGCTGGCTGTTGGCAGATGCAGGATGGGAGATGCAGGTGGAGACGAGTTAGAGAGCTGGAGAAGGAGGGTGAGTGAGCGCTGGTGTGGGTGCTCTCATTTCTCAGGCATTTTGTGGTGCACATGACGTCGCAGAAGTGTGCTTTGCCCAAAAGTCGTGCTACCATATATATACAGTGGATATAAATAGTCTACACACCCCTGTTAAAATGTCAGGTTTCTGTGCTGTAAAAAAATGAGACAAAGATAAATTATTTCAGAACTTTTTCCACCTTTAAAGTGACCTATAAACTCTACAATTTAATTGAAAAACAAACTGAAATATTTTAGGTAGAGGGAAGAAAAAATATAAAAATAAAATAATATGGTTGCATAAGTATGCACACCCTTAAACTAATACTTTGTTGAAGCACCTTTTGATTTTATTACAGCACTCAGTCTTTTTGGGTATGAGTCTATCAGCATGGCACATTTTGACTTGGCAAGATTTGCCCACTCTTCTTCAAAAACACTCCAAATCGTTAATCTTCTTCTGGTGAAGCCATTTCTTTGTTGATTTGGATGTATGCTTTGGGTCGTTGTCATGCTGAAAGATGAAGCTCCTCTTCATGTTCAGCTTTCTAGCAGAAGCCTGAAGGTTGTGTGCCAATATTGACTGGTATTTGGAACTGTTCATAATTCCCTCTATCTCAACTAAGGCCCCAGTTCCAGCTGAAGAAAAACAGCCCCAAAGCATGATGCTGCCACCACCATGCTTCACTGTGGGTATGGTGTTCTTTTGGTGATGTGCAGTGTTGTTTTTGCGCCAAACATATCTTTTGGAATTATGGCCAAAAAGTTCAACCTTGGTTTAATCAGACCATAACACCTTTTCCCACATGCTTTTGGCAGACTTCAGATGTGTTTTTGCAAAATGTAGCCTGGCTTGGATGTTTGTCTTCGTAAGAAAAGGCTTTTGTCTTGACACTCTACCCCATAGCCCAGACATATGAAGATTACGGGAGATTGTTGTCACATGTACCACACAGCCAGTAGTTGCCAGATATTCCTGCAGCTCCTTTATTGTTGCTGTAGGGCTCTTGGTAGCCTCCCAGACCAGTTTTCGTCTTGTGTTTTCATCAATTTTGGAGGGAGCTCCCGTTCTTGGTAATGTCACTGTTGTGCCATATTTTTTCCACTTGATGATGACTGTCTTCACTGTGTTCCATGGTATATCTAATGCCTTGGAAATCCTTTTGTACCCTTCTCCTGACTGATACCTTTTAACAATGAGATCCCTCTGATGCTTTGGAAGCTCTCTGTGGACCATGGCTTTTGCTGTGGATGCGACTAAGAACATTTCAGGAAAGACCAACTAGAGCAGCTGAACTTTATTTGGGGTTAATCAGAGGCACTGATGGCAGGTGTATGCTGACTCCTATTTAACACAATTTGGAATGTGATTGCTTAATTCTGAACACAGCTACATCCCCAGTTAAAAGAGGGTGTGCAGACTTATGCAACCACATTATTTTTCTTTTTTTTTTTTCCTTCCCTCCACCTAAAAGATTTCAGTTTGTTTTTCAATTGAGTTGTACAGTTAATAGGTCACATTAAAGGTGGAAAAAGTTCTGAAATGGTTTATCTTTGTCTAATTTTTTTTATTTCAACTCTGGGGTTCCTGTTTGTGCTGCAAATATGTAGTGTGGCACTATGTTAGGTGCTTTGGCAGTAGCACAGCACAGACAGGAAGCAGCAGGAAGTCATATCCCAGCAGTGACTTGGGTTGTTACATTACTGCTCTCCTATTGGGAATAAACAGTAGGTGAAAAATTGGGTTACAATGTATCTCCTAATGCTGCATGTTGATTTGGGTAGGCATCAGGGGCCTGTGTAGACAACCCTGGGGGTGTCAACATAATTATTAGCGGAATTTTTAGATATTAATAAAAACAAAATGTTTTATGAGATGTGTGTGCTGCATACATAAAGGATGCTTTTTGCACAAGTAGTGCAGAAATGTATTAATCCATGAAACTTGCATATGCCTTTAACTAAATCAATGCTTTTTTATGACATGCACATTATAATGTGTGTATTAACTATCTGATGTTGTAATGCAGCCAATACAAGTAACGTTTACATAGGCATAAAGTCCTGAAAGGAGCACTGACATTAAAAAAAAGACATTCATTTGTCAAGTATGTACTAAACTAACAATATATTAGCAGCTGTGTGAGCTATAGACATAAAACATTTTTTGGGGGGAAATCCGAATTTTTGAAGACACATGTTTATGAGTACAGGAATGTAATGATGGGGCTTGTATTTGGACGTTATCAGTGATGGAGGCGGAAACAGTAAGAAGATACAGTGGTACCTCAGCACTCATCACCTTCAAAACTTCAGACATACCACTGTAATTGGATAGCATTTAAATTGACACCATATCCCTTCCCCATCACTGGCCCAGAAGCAGGATGTTGCATCAAAAGATGCAACTTTAGTTCTGCAAAAATCTAAACACCTGTCTCACAGACACAAGTTTCCCTAATGCTTTATGGATCCCACCATGCTCCTACAGAGGCATCAATATTAGTTTTTTTTCTAATTAAAAACTAGCTGTATGATTTTTCCTTCTGAATTATTCTCTTAGTCAGACTCAACATTTTCAAACATATATTTTTTTTTTACATTGTACCGTGGTCATTTAATATACTAGTCCGAAGAACTGTAATATTTTCCTCTTATTATGGAAAACACATTGTGTGTTCATTTACTTATTTCTAAAATTATGTAAGACTATGAAACACATGCAAAAGAAATTCTTTTCTGCCCAAATTATTCTTGGCCATTGTGGTTGCATTGCATACCTCCCACTTCTAAATTTATGACATTTTAATTGAGGTAACTCCCGGTGTTCTGTTCTTTCATTTGTGCATTCCGGGACTCACATTGTCTTATTTCAGACTTCCACGTGAGGTCCTTGCCTTGCACTGCTGTCATTGAAGTTAGATATTGTATATATGACTTTTTATGGCTTCAGGATGCTATTCACTTTCAGACTAGCTAAGAAGCATTTTTATTGAATATAATTTTAATTAGAGAAGCTCAGTGTGATTCAAGTAGTAAAACATCATTAACAGAGTGGAGAATTTACTAAGTTTTGCTTCCCTTGATTTGTATGGCACTATTTCCTATGAGGAAAAGATGTTTAGTAAAATCCCTTCAGAGATAGGATAAAAAGGGATAAGTACTCATGGTACATCAATAAATGTCATTCTTCAATGGAAGTTTTCTATAATATGGATCTCAATGTTCAGTGAGCCTCATTGAATTTGAAGCCCGCATCTCGCAGTATATAGGCAGTATGTCTGCGGGCCTGCTGCAGGCTCGCAATCTGCTACAATTCCGGTGCTATTCAATTGAACAAGCCCGCAAGTTACGGGCCAAAAGCCAAAACCGTACACCATGGACTCGTACATAGCATTTCAGGGCAGGAACATGAACAAGGCCGTACCCATTTCGGTGCAGCCAATAGAGAATGAGACCGTCATCATTACATCAGTCTAAGATGGAGGTTACATGTCAATCAATTAGCGTTTGGAGGTCCGATATGTGATCAGACTCGCAAAACTGCAAAACTAAAAGCAATAAAAATGAATCATCATTATCTGGCCCAGGTAATACAGGAGCCTACTAGAAATGAAGCTATCTTAGATTTACTCATCACAAATAATATTGATATAGTATCAAATGTTGAAATAGGGCAACCTTTGGGAAACAGTGATCACAACACAGTCTCATTTGAGATTGAATTAAAAAAACTAAATTTTAAGGGGCCAACAAAAACTCTTAATTTTAAAAGGGCAGATTTTAACGGTCTAAGGGCAGCAATACAAAGTATAGACTGGGACAGAGAACTGATAGGTAAAAACACTGAACATAAATGGATAACATTTAAATCCTTACTAAATATACATACACATCAGCATATACTGTGTGGGAATAAAAGTAAAAGGAGTAAATCCCATCCAATGTGGCTTAACAATGATTTAAAGATCAAGATACGGAGTAAAAAACAGGCATTTAAATTATACAAACAAGAGGGGACAGAGACTGCTTTACGGGAATACAAGGAAATCAACAAGGCTTGCAAAAGCGCGATTAGACTGGCTAAAATAGAAAATGAAAAATTTATTGCAAAAGAGAGTAAGACTAACCCTAAAATATTTTTTAACTATATTAATGAGAAGAAGGCAAGGAAGGAAGCTATAGGAACATTAGAATGTGAAACAGGCTGTCTGAAAATTAGTGACCAGGAAAAGGCAGATTTGCTAAATAGGTTCTTTTCTTCGGTATACACAAGGGAGGTACAAGTGGTCGAGACACTGCAACATAATGGGGCTACACTACCTTTGCCAAATAATTAGTTAACACAGGAAGTAATCCAAAAGAGGTTGGAAAAAATAAATGTTAATAAAGCCCCAGGTCCTGATGGAATACATCCAAGGGTACTAAGGGAACTGGGTTCTGTAATAGCCAAACCATTATATTTAATTTTTCAAGATTTACTCAACACAGGGTCTCTACCAGATGACTGGAGAAAAGCTGATGTGATACCTATATTTAAAAAGGGAGCAAGAGCAAATCCGGGGAATTATAGACCAGTGAGCCTCACTTCTGTAGTGGTGAAGCTTTTAGAAGGGTTAATAAGGGATAATATACAAGAACAGGATTATAAGTAGGAGTCAACATGGATTTATGAGGGATAGGTCATGTCAAACAAATCTAATTAGTCTCTATGAGGAGGTTAGTAGGAACCTGGATCAAGGCAACTCAGTGGATGTAGTCTTTTTGGATTTTGCAAAGGCTTTTGATACAGTGCCACATGGGAGACTATTGGGTGAACTAAGGGATACAGGAATTGCAGTAAATATCTGCTCATGGATTGAGAGCTGGCTAAAAGACAGGAAGCAAAGGGTTGTTGTAAATGGAACATACTCTGATTGGACTAATGTGGTAAGTGGGGTTCCTCAGGGTTCAGTATAAGGTCCTCTCCTTTTTAACATATTTATTAATGACTTAGAGGTAGGATTGGAGTGTGGGGTCTCCATTTTCGCTGATGACACAAAGTTGTGCAAGGTAATTAAATCAGATAATGATGTGCTTTCCCTCCAAGGGGATTTACATAAAATTGAGGAATGGGCATCTAAATGGCAGATGAGATTTAATAATAAATGTAAGGTTATGCATCTGGGAAGGAAAAATAGCCATGCAATTTATAATCTTAATGTAGCAAATCTAGGTGTATCAGATATTGAAAGGGATTTTTTTGAGTGCTTGTGGAGGACAACCACCTAGGTAACAGTGCTCAAAGCCAAGCAGCAGCTGCAAAGGCAAATACAATATTAGCATGTATTAAGAAGGGTATAGAAGCCAGGGAAGCAAATGTAATTCTGCCACTATACAAATCTCTAGTACGCCCTCATTTGGGAAATGGAGTACAATTTTGGGCACTACTTCATAAAAAGGACATTTTAGAGCTGGAAAGGGTACAGAGAAGGGCAACAAAACTAATAAGGGGAATGGAGGGGCTACGTTATGAAGAAAGACTAACCAAATTAAACTTATTTTCTCTAGAAAAAAGGCGTCTAAGAGGAGATATGATTACCTTATATAAATACATCCAGGGTCAGTATAAAGATTTGTCAGGGGAGCTTTTTGTGCCAAGAGGTTTTCAACTGACAAGAGGACATCCCTTTAGGTTAGAAGTAAAAAGATTCCACCTCAAAGAAAGAAAAGGGTTCTTCACAGTAAGGGTGGTTATTCTGTGGAATTCTCTACCAGAGGAGGTGGTGACAGCGGATTCGATAGATAACTTTAAAAGGGGACTAGATTTATTTCTAATTAAAAAGGGAATTCAGGGTTATCATGGATAATTAGAGAGACAGTATTGATCCAAATTTTTTACATTTCCCTTTGAGACAATTGGCTAAGTCTCGCTTGTGTATTTTTTTTTCTATTTGCCTTCCTCTGGACTAATTAATAATAAAAAAAAAATAATAATTGACTAATAATTAATTAACAACTAATGAATTAATAGTTAATCCGCATATTACAGATCAGAGGAGATCTTAAAATGTTGAACTTGATGGACTGAAAGTCTTTTTTCAACCTTAAATACTATGTAACTATGTAACTATGTAACTATGAATGCCGATACTGTTCTAGTCCATGTGGGTGGCCTGATATGTATTAACTCCTGGGATCGGTCTAACCCCGAAATTCATTCAAATGTCTTTCATCACTTTCCTGTCATTTACAGTGCATTATTGACTTTTTATTTGCTTTTACAGAGCTACGGATATGTCTTTCACCCATTTGCGGGTCCTCTAGTATTCGTAGTGTTTTCTTCTACATTTGTCATTTACGGGCGTGTCAACATTTCCAGGCTTGCAGAATTGTAGCGATTGAATAAGGATTTCCGATTTTGGATCTTGCAACTCTTGCGGACGTAAAAGATCAAAGGCTTAGATGGGCTGTAAGTTTACGGTTGTAACAACAGCAAGGATTTCAAGCTCGTAACCTGTAGACCGTAAGCGTCAATTGAATAGCAAAATAACTTACGGCCTTCATTACAGGCTACTGTAACTTACAATTGCTCAATTGAATGAGGCTCAGTATGTTAAAGGACCACTATATGAAAGTTTCTTCCCCCCCAAAATTGCATACTACTAGTATAGGCAATATGCCAAAGAATGAGAATTGAGCATATTATTAAAATTACTTTTTTTTTTTCATGTTTTATTTTTATTAAATGTTACTCCATCTGACCAAGCACTGCATGTCCTCCTTTGGTGCTAGAGGCTTTTATGGAAATTATGATGGGTGTGCACAGAGTTGTGCACACCACCCCACAATTTACACAGAAGTCTCCTAGAGTGAAACAGCAGCAAAGGATGAATGTACTACTTGATCAAAGCTGTAAAATAAAATGTTTTACATATAAATTAGTTTAATATGTAGCAGAGTTGAAATCAGCAGGTGGTAGTGATTAGTCAGAGAGAGGGTAGGATTAAAGGTGATGCCAAGATATCACTCTGTGGTGGATGTTGTAAGAGACAGTGGTAGGACGGAGATGGTAGGACTCTTGGGGAGTTAGAAAGATGTTTGAAGGAAAGTATAGCATTTCCACATTTTGAGGGATTAATAAGGAGAAAACAAGATGCCATCCAGGACTGAATGGTATTAAGGCAGTTCTGGAAAGAGAAGTGTGGTCTCTATGGAATGGAAGGGCCGGAATCAGGTTAATGTGGGCAATATAGTGAATTAGACATTAGAAAGTCAGTCGGAGTAGGCAAGACGTTCTACTCAAGCAGGAGAGAGATTGGTCTGTAACTTCTAGGACTAGAACGATCACGTGGGGGCTTTTTAAGCAGAAAAGTGATGACTGTTGATTTAAAGCAGGGATGGGGAATCAGGCCCGAGAACCATATAAGGCCCCCGGAGTCATTTGATATGGCCTTTCTCTTTATTCCATAACAAATGAGAAAGAAAGTGCTAATGACACCGAGATAGGAAGAGCTGATGAGAAAGAGACAGATGATAGCAGTTCCAGCCATGACATTAGGCGTAAGTTAATTCAATGTTTGACCAAACATAGCAGCCAAATTTCTAAGTTGATAATTTTGTACGGCCCTCGAATGGTTTTATAAATATTCAAATGGCTCTTGGCAGAAAAAAAGTTCCTCGCCCCTGATTTAAAGGAATGGTAGAAGATGCCAGTCAATAGGGAACTGTTGAAGAGGGAGATAAGATAGGAGAAGAGGAGGTGGCATTTTGGAAGCAGGGAATTGGCTTATATAAATAGTATGATTTTTAATTAAAAAAATATAACTTGTATCCATAAGTATAAAGTACATGATGCTAGCCTCAGAATAGTGTTTCCAAAACGAATTCAATCAGGTAACCCTTAAAGTTACAAAAGTGGGACAGAGCTACAGAAGTCCAAAATGACTAATATGAAATGCCAAAACTCTTCAGTATCATAATATAACCACCAAGATCTCCGAACATTTAGGGAGTTTTTTGTAAAACCTCTAGCTGCACAAAAATGTAATTCAACAGTTCATTGCAGCATAGTTTGGGACATTCTACCTCTCACATAAAGACACATTCATATACATTATATTGCTTTTCTAATAGTTATATCCATAAGTAATAAAAATATGTGTTCTCATGACTGTAATCAAACCATGTCCCAAATGACAAAGCAGGTTAACAACAACAACAAAAAATACAGTTGCCTAAACTATAGTGTAATAACATGTAATAAATGAAATACTGAATTAATTTAGTTAATAAAAAATGTTTTGTTCATTATCATATCAAGTTATTAATTAAAGCACATAGCAAATATGGGGCACCAGTGATACTTCAACAAATCAACTTGACTCCACTGATGTTCTTTCATTTTGGAACTCTAATGGGAAAGAACTGTTCTTTGATTTTAGGAATCTGAAAAGCTGCCAAAAGTGTAAAAATTACTGTCAAATTACTGTTTTTTGAGCTTATTCGAGAGACATCCCATTAACATGATGCAAAAGTTATCATAAAAATGAACATTCCCAATAAAATTAGAGGTAGAGACATTATTATTTTATTAACATTCCTTACAAAGCCATGTCTGTTGTAATATGTGAGATTATAAATGTAATTTCTCCATTTAATTACAGTGTTTGATATAGAATTGCTGAATATTTTTTATCCTTGTAAACAGCTTCTTGTGCAATGTTTAATAATACTCAAAAACAACCATTAAAAATCCTCATCTAACGTTGGATTTTGCAACAACACAGTAATCTCTATAATGTAATCCCAGGAATGTTTGAAAACCCAGCTTTGAGAATCATTGGCAATAAGTGTTTACAATATCTTAAATGCATTTTTCTGACTACTATAAAGATTATTCAAATAAAATATGACCAACGTGAAGCACATTCCGAGCAGTCTTATTACATAATGTAGACAAGTATGCAGAATGAAGAAGGTGAGATAGGGCGGGAGGCACTTACATCCAAGTACTGCCAGCAAGAATTAATAAAATGGCTCACTATAGAAAAAAACTTTATGAAGTGAATATTATAAATGACAACTGAATGTTTTATTCTAAAAGAAACATTATCAACTGAACGCTCACCAGAAGAATGAAATTAACAAATTGTTAATGAAAAAGAGAAAATAGGACAGCAGGTGCTTTAGCCCAAGCACTCCTAGCAAGAATTTGTAAATTGATTCACTGACCAAAATGAAAAGCAATCAAGTCAATACTTTAAAGCAGTGGTTCTCAAGTGCCGGTCTTAGGACATGCACTGATCTGTGAGTCCTTATTTGCCAGTCCTTAGGGATGGGCAGAGCCTAACACTTTATACAAACCATCATCACTCATAATTAATCAAAGCAAGGTGAGATGAAAATGCAGTTAGTTGCATTAAGTATCTCCCTGTTAAAAATGTTATGGATCTCACATGAGCATTGGATGGCGCATCAGGTCCCCAGATTAATAAATGTAATCACTTCCTGATAGCTGGTGCCTTGAGTGACTATTATTATTATCTTTTATTAGTAACTAGCAACTTGCCAGTCAAATATTACAGCAATAAAATTTGAAGCCTCGCAATGCTGTTTGCCACACAATGCAAAGCTCTCCCCTTCTCTAACTAACCCCTGTGTCTCTTTCCCCCTCTCCCTCCCTTGTGTCTCTCCCCTCTCTCTCGCTCCCTGTGTCTCTCCCCCCCCCCCTTCTCACATTTGCGGGTTTGGCGGCATTATCCCCTGTAACTTTGTTTCAAGCCCGAAAGACTTGAAGCTGAAATCGGTATTGCTCCAAGCCCTGTGGGCCTGAAACAAAGATACGGGTTTATCACCGCCATTTTTTTTTCAAGGCCGTAAATCAGCAGCCATTAGTAGGCCGCCAAAAGATGCCAATTGAATAGCAAATTAGCTTTTAACCTTATTTATGGACTCCCTTTCAAAGGAAGAGGCAGGGAGCACATAAGTGAGGTTGTTAGCTAATTTTCTATTCAATTGGTGTCTTTTGGCGGCCTCCCAACGGGTTCCGAGTTAAGGGCTTGGCAGGGTTTTTTCAAGCACATAACTCGGAAGCCGATCGGAGCCTCTTTTGCAAGCCTCGCTTTAAGTGTCTTTGTAACGGAACCCATCACTGTTTTACCCTGTTTTATGGTTATTTAATTCTTGGTTAAAATATGATCACATTGCTATACTGTATGTATGTTGGTTTATGCTCTGCTGAATATTAGCCCAGACTATTGCAGACCTTGGCATAATAGATAATCCCATTACAGAGACTCCTCATAAGATAAGCAAGTCTATTGTATAAAGTGTTTTCATTCTCAGACATAAGAACAAAGAAGGATGATCTAATCAATGTCTGATTGTATCAAAGTTGCCAGGTAGCCTCAGGGAGGTGTGACCCACCTATTGTCCCTCTATGTGTATTGTGTGGCCAACTATGGGGGATGTGTATTGCCTGTGGGAAGAGATGTGTATATATAGTTCTGCACAACAAAATAAAGAGTATTTTCTTTGACTCCCAAATTGAGTGTCGTCCAATATGGGAGGTCGGGGATGGTGAGACTGTAGTGCTTCTTGGATATTTTACCGTATACCAGCTGAGATATTGGATTCGTGTTCCAACTCTGTTACATTTGGCAATACACATCCCCCATAGTTGGCCACACAATACACATAGAGGGACAATAGGTGGGTCACACCTCCCTGAGAGGGACAATAGGTGGGTCACACCTCCCTGAGGCTACCTGGCAACTTTGATACAATCAGACATTGATTAGATCATCCTTCTTTGTTCTTATGTCTGAGAATGAAAACACTTTATACAATAGACTTCCTTATCTTATGAGGAGTCTCTGTAATAGGATTATCTATTATGCCAAGGTCTGCAATAGTCTGGGCTAATATTCTGCAGAGCATAAACCAACATACATACAGTATAGCAATGTGATCATATTTTAACCAAGAATGAAATAACCATAAAACAGGGTAAAACAGTGATGGGTTCCGTTACAAATAACCATAAAACAGGGTAAAACAGTGATAGGTTCCGTTACAGTCTTCATCGCTCATTGCGAACCCCCCCCCCCCCTCTACCTTACAGGCCTCGAGATGAGCGCATGCCTTACAGGCCTCGAGATCATTGCTCATGCACTAGCCCGTAACTTTTAACATAGCGTGACGACAACTTGTAATTATGACAACTATATATGTGATGACTAACATATTCCATAGCATTATAAAGGGGTTACGTACACGGCAAAAAAACATTAACACATTGCAAAACAATGGAGGGCCTGTCTTGGAGCTAAAAATCAAACGTACATTGTGCTTGTTTCCAAAGCCCCTAGCAAGACTGAAAACTTGCAAACTTACAATCTAAAGAGAATGTTTTTTTTTTTTAATCTATCTGTTTGAGAAGGGATGGGGGTATTATATTATTATTATTGTCTTTATTCATATCGCGCCAACATATTCCGTAGCGCTGATATAGAATCATATTGAATTTGACACCTGTCTCATTTCCCACACATGCCCAGAAGCAGATAAATTGCAGTAATAAATGCACACCCTGCTCCTCCAGATGCAACCTTCACAAAGTGGATGCCTCCAGGGTATATATATTGATAGTTATTGTCAATGTACATTGGATTGATGGATGTTGTCAATGAAAATTAGTCTTAAGACCATTTATCAAACAAAGATAGAATATATAAGAAGTGTGGAAATTTAAATACATAATTCCACTTAAGCCCCCAAATTATACTCATAGATCTGCACAGACTATAAAATATTTCTAATAGCTCTGCATGATTTGCTTACATGTAAGGATGGCCAAGTAGTGAGAACGTGGTACTGATAAAACAATCAATCACATTAATAAGCAGTAATACCAGTGTGGAATGAGGGGGTACTGTACGCATATTTCACATTCTTCATTGCAATGTGGCTGCAGATAATGCTCGTTGCTTATGCATGCAGCTGTTATTTTGTACCAGTTTTGTAAAACAATAGCGAGAATGGCAAAGGAACATACCGTGCTGAAATATAATACATAACATTGAGTATTATCAACAATAGCATTCATACCACGTTAATCATTAAATTCAACGTTTGCGCACTTGATACTGTATGCATAATGATGTGTTGGAATCAGAATGTACACGTTTAAATGGATGTTTTAACAAAATGTTCTTAAGGTTATCAATGAAGAATAAACTATTGTTTCTTTGTCAAGAAGGGACAACGTAAATGAATATACAGGAATTATAATTGAATGTACAAGTGACATACTCTACCACCCAGTTAAGGACTCTACCTCTACCAGAGTATCAACAGTTAAACAAATATCATTGTAATGTAATTTGTCATATTTTAACCATTTATACATTTGAGCTTTGGTCAATACATGTTTTTTCTATCATGAACCATCTTTCTGTATCCACTGCTCCAAGTAGAAATCATTGAACATTGCTTAATGAACTGCAGCTAATGTCTCTGAACTGCTTGGAAAAGCTGTCTGATTACCCTTTAGGCTTCTCACTTAGATGACATTTTAAACATTAGCCGTTTGCATTAGCTCCAACACACAGTACTTTTAGTGAGCCTAATTTTAATCTATAATTTTTACAGTAAAGCTCTACTAAACAAACACATTAACTTACCCACTATGGGCCTCATTCAATTGCGATTTAGCTAATTGAATAGGGCTCTAAATAAGCACATAGCATATATTTTTTAAAGAAGTTTTTAGTTAGTGAAGACCTTGCTTTTGGATAGATGTTTACTAACCAAAAACATCTTTAAAAAAATATGTTATGTGCTTATTTAGAGCCTTATTCAATTGGCAAAATTGCAATTGAATGAGGGCCTATATATATATATATATACAAGAATAAGAGAGTAAGAGAGTATGATTTAAAGTTGGCATGTGGAAGACTCAGATATTCTTCCAGAAGCAGAAGTATGGAACCTTTAATGGAATTTTCTGACACTACAGCCCGATAATTGTTCATGTAAAACATTGTTTAAACTAGGATCTTTTTAATACATGATAGAAATCAACTAAAAACTAATCTGCAACTATGCATCTTTAATGATTGATTACTTACTGTGTCATGGCTTACACTGTGTCAAGGCTCCCCTGTAATTTTTTTATACTATAGTCGAGTAATTGTTCATTCAAAACTTTGTCTTACATTGCGCCATGACTCCCATGCATAGCAACTCCTCATTTGCCTTCCTTTTCACATGACTTGTTCAGCCAATCACTGTTAAGATGATTTACTATAATGGAGAAAGTCACTGGCACCATTGGAATTCATATCCTGGGATGTTTTCTATGATTGGCTGAAGCCAATCGTGGGATTAGGAATAAAAATAAGGAATTGTTGGGGAGCGGGACAAGTTTACCTGATTTTTTTTTCCATTGTATGTCATAATATTTCTTTATTGAAAATTATCTTTAGGTAATAATTTCTGGTGTACGTTTCCCACCATGCTTTTTTTTTGTACATAGGAGAATTGGCACACTAAATGGGTTTATTGGTTCACCTCTGCCAAACTCTATAATTCTATGCACAAATAAAAAAACTGCAAATGAACCACTTCATGAGGAAGATTCATTCTTTATTACAGTACCACATTTTCCATCAACTATGATCCACTAAAACAGAGCGACCAAAAGAATTGAAACTATGTCCCTGGTATATGCAGAAAGCTATTAATAGCAACCTGAACGCTCATCTTAACGCATTCACAGCAAAAAAAGTGCAGGGCTCTGCAGGCTCTCAATGGTTATCATCATGAATGCACAGCTGAGCAGACAGTGAAAAATACTGAACTTTCCACGATGTGCATAAGTGTCTAATATTAAATCAACAGACTGTAAATCAATGGGCTAACTTACAATTCTTGTTTAACTCAAAATTGCTTGTGTATAAAATCAATCCTTAACGGGACAGAATGTTGTCCTAATAGCTATGGAATCTGGTAAAACTATGAATATTACTCAATAAGGCCTTTTGCATAGTAAGACTACATTGGTGTACTGTAATCAGCAAGGATATTCTAATGACACTATCATAGTTCTTGATACACAACAAAGTTAATGCATAAAAGAGAAGTATGCATATAAATAAATATAATAGAACTTTTCAGTGAAAGTTTCAGTGAGTGTATTCATAATGGAGATGTAAAATCAGTATTTGGAGAAAGAAAATGTAACTTGAAGTCAGTCTTAGGTATCCATGAAACGAAAAAGGTTCGGCTCAGGAGTTTGACCTACAGGGAAGTAGATAGAGAAATAACTGGCTCAATTCGTACATTTATAGACACTTAAAGTCACTGTCAATATTGCTACATATTCGGCAAATATTACTTATTGGCACTAATGGATTCTTTAGTTAATAGAATGCATATAAACATTTGTAAAAAAAAACACACAAAGCCAAATTAATGAGTTCAAAGCATTTGCAAGTAGCTAGTAGAATATGGCCCTATGTTATCAGAGAAACAGATAAAGGTTCTTTTCGGGACATTCCCCTTGGGTTGGTTCTCACCATCCCCTGGACACTTGATGGAGGGGTGGAGAGAAGCATGGTCTGCTGAAGTTTAAAACAGTAAATGTAAGATTTTATAGTTATATGATTTTTTTTTTATTCTACAGATATACAGCCTTATTAAATTGTGATTCGACCAATTGAATAGGGCTCTATATAAGCACATAGCATGTTTTTTTACAGAAGTTTTTAGTTAGTGAACTTCTATCTTCACTAACTAAAAACTTCTGTGAATAAAATATGCTATATGCAAATATAAAGCCCTTTAGAATTGTCTGAATCACAATTTAATAAGGCTGATAGATTTTATTGCTAACCAGTAACTAAATAAACAAATAGTACTGTGTTGTATGAACCACACAGTGGTCCTTTAGCACTTAAAATTTGTTGTAACTATTTTGATTTAGCCACGGACGCTTCATGCTTATCACTCCCCCTATTGGAGTTAATTAAACATTTCAGTTAATGAGGGGGCATTTACTAAGACTGTGATGAGCTAATGTGCTCTTATTATAATGTTGTTTCCCAAACTACAGTGGTCCTTTAAAAGACCATTCAAGTAGGTACCAAACTAACAATATTAGCAGCTGTGTAAGACATTTTTCTGAGGAAATCTGATTTTTTTAAGACTTATAGTGCAGGAATCCATTTTGTGTTTGTTACGTCACATCCTAAGAGCTGGATGATGGTGAGTGTTTTAACGCAATGGAGGTAAGAATTGATGAGGAGGCAACAGGCAGTAATCCAGAGTTCTGAATCTTTTAAAAGTTTGATTTTGTCAAAAATTAAAAAATGTTATACCCATATACCTCTTTATCATGTCTAGCAACTCTTTCCCGTGAAAAACACTAGTTATATCTATGACATGACCTACCTCCTCGTATAAAGGTCAAGGGTGGGCTTATTTGTATAGGAAATGTAGGAACTTTGGGCCCTAATCTAATCCCTATATCGCAAAATTACACCATCTGTAATTACCTAGCCAGTCTAATCACCCATCCCTGAAACATTGAGAGAGAACTGCTACAAGTGTGTCAAGACAAAGCCGAAAATTACGGAAAACTTTTCCATTGATTTTTGCACTGCAAAAAGATTACGAGTTACTCCGTTAGACTTTTACAACAAAACCCTATTCTAATCAGACTTTAGGGATCACTCGCAAATCAGGGCAGTGCCGTAACTACAAAAATAATATGTGTACTAAAGACCACTCGCAAATGGTTTTAAAACCGTTGCTGAGTCCTGAAGCAGAAGTTAAAGAGACAGTATAGCACCAAAAACAATAGAAAATCAGGAATGTTCATTGTCTTTTGACACTTGACAGTCCAATATACACATAGGAGTAAATAAAGCATATGATTATTATTATTATATCAATTAAAGCATATGATTATTTATTATTATATCCATTTCATTATACAACACCCAATACTTGAGGGGTTAATACAGATCAGGAAACCACATGGACTAGGAACAATAAAATAAACACAATTATATATATATATATTTATATATATATATATATATATATTTATATTTAGTCTAAACAACTATGATTTATGCTTCCTATTTTATCTTTGTTAATGATATTTTGTTAGTTAAATCTTATTTCAAACAAATTTTTGCTCCTCCAATGCAAACTAATTTTTGTCAGTGCGTCATTATTGGCACAATGTTGTCAGTAAATGATCTATTATATAAAAGTTACTGAAATTTTACTAACAAATTTGTGACTTACCCGTAGTTGTAAACATCATTAAGAAAATGCTATTTGAAGTTGTTTAGCGGTTCAGTAATGTCAAACTCTCCTTGACCCTATGGATCTCAGCTTCCCAGGTCAATTGCTATGTCCCTGATTGTGCATATCCATAAGGTTATCTTGGCAAAAAAACTGGAGTGGGTTGCCAGCTCCTTCTTCAGTGGACCGCAGTTTGTCTGACTTCTCTGCCATGACCTGTCCATCTTGAGTGACTCTACATGTTATAGCTCACAGCTTCACTGAAGTACATAAGCCCATTCGCCAAGACAAGGTAGTGATCCAAAAGGTGGAAAATGTTATTACAAGAACTAAATGATGAAGGCCACTTCTGATTGATCAGAGTAATTTATTAATTGCCCCATGACTATTATGTCACTATGCCACTAGATTTGCACCCAGAAATCGGCTAACAGTTCAACTGAATTGTTATTTTATTCTTATGAATCAGCCTCATTGATCTGCTACTTCCTCTGTTATCTAATATTGATTAGCAGTATCACTCCCTATGAGTTCACAGAGAGGACATATTCTTATAGTGATTTATGTAATTAATACAAGGATGACTTTTTTTCCAGTTGCAAACATTTAATTAACTATTGTGATCAATTTTGCTTTAATGGTAGCAGAGTGAATGTGATAAAGCTTAGATCCAGTGCTGTCGAAATAATTGAATCCAAGGTCACTTTAAATAGCCACTTGAAAACTGAACCAAATGCATAGGGGAATCCTCTGGCAAACAATCTAATTAAGATGGAATCCCTTATAACAGAAGTAGAGTGTCCTAAATATACAATTTTCTCTAAATATTCTTTTATACTATTTTTTTAAACTATAATAGTGCTTTAAAATGATACAACAGAGATTTCAAATATGGTATATAACTGTAGGTAATTACTTAGGTAAGTTCCTGGATCTTAGCCCATTGAGCCACCATAAAGGACAGACTGCTTGGCCCCAGCCACTGGACTGTGTAAATAAACACATACATTGTATTGTAATCTGTTTTGTCCCATTATTTGCCAGATAAAATGAATGTACTCTATTTGAGGTCTGGATCACTAGACATGGAGACAGCATTGAGTGTTTTTGGAGGTTGGCCTATTGTTCACAAGTGCCAGACAGGATGCCAGACTATTAGACCCCATGTGGAGTCAATCTCTTGTGTTTGTCTTCCACTCCCTATCATTGTTGTGTTGCATAGACCCCCCTCTGTATCTAACCCCTATAAATATTGCTGACTTTCCAAAAATAAATCAGTCACTACTGAAACATATAGAAATGGTATGCTCTCTTATTTGCTCCTGGTGGCTGCGATAATGATTCTATCTCTACCCTGTAAGTAACTTGTCTTGGTCACAACAACAGGAAGGTTACTGAGATTCCTGGAAGTGCTGATTCCTGATACAGAAGCCAGATATCAGGGTGCTGGTACCGAGATTTCCAAGAACCCAACGGTCTGTGTGGGTAGTTAACCTGTAGTCTATAGCAGGTGGCCCTGGGCAGTAATAGCCCCTACCCCTGGATCATCACATATTTTTTGTACAGTAAATAAAAGATTTATTTTTAGCTTTTTGAGACAGTCAGACTTTTTGGTCAACCCACAAACTGAGATTAATATCTTTTGTTTATTAGAATGAATTACTAATAAGCCCCATGAGCTATTTCGGTCCATAGATTGTGTACAGTCCCTGCATATTAAGCAATTTTTTAAATGACTTGATAAAGTACTTGTTATTTAAATTACACCATATATGGAACCTTTGCTCTATCATTTCAGCATTACAGGACAAATCACTTTGCTTTTCTTTTTTGCTTTAATTGATCAATATCTTAGTAAATGCAGTGGAGCTCCTACAGTGAAGGGTAGCAAACCTTAAATTCCCAGTGTAGTGAATCGGGTCATATGTATGATGAAAAAAAAATACTAGAGTCCTGGGAAATTGCCAACATGCAACATTGGAAAATCTTGGCCTGTTATCCCTTAAGGCTATGTCTGGCAAATATCTATTTCCCACAGATGTGCTACTAGTTTTGCTTGGCGTTTGGAGACAGACAATACTGATGTATAATAATTAAATAGTGCTTGCAGTTCTAGGTAGATGAATCAGTTGTTATTTACTCATAATTTGTGGATGGAACAGGGTGAGGCTTCCGGGTCTATCAGTACAGTCTGTATTTTATGAATTAAAACAATGTTGATCATATTAGCATTGTTTTTATATTTTGGCAGACAATACATCCTAGCCAAAAAAGAACACTGTGCAGTTATTATTACTGTATTTACATGTAAGAAATGTATTTGAAAGTGTTATAAATGCTTTAGAAAATATAAATATGACCCTTTAAATGGCCACTGTAGCGCTCATACTGTATACTATGGTTTTAATTTATTTATTTAGTAAAATTGTTTAAAATTAGCTTTTTAATCTAATATTTACTATTTCAGGAACTAGCAGAGCTGCTTTTCTCCATCTTATATGATATCTATGGGGTGGGAGAGAATTTGCCAAGGAGGCCATCATTGTTTTCTGGTCATTGTAAGGTACATGGCACATTATGACTCCTATTAGGACTACCTCCTATGCATATATTTCCCCATTCTTGGGGTGGAGAGAAGCTGTTCTACTGAAGAATAAACCGCTATACAAGTTTTTAAAGCTATAATGAATTTGTGTATTCTAACACTAATTGTATTGCTAATTAGTTCTAAAATAAACAAATGATAACATTTTGCATGGGCACTAAAATGCTTCTTGTCCTTTAAGTCATGGCCCTTTAAATGCATAAGCTGTATCTATCACAAGGAAAGCTTGATTAACTAATGTATATAAAGCCTACCAAGTTATTTCCTCCCATCCCTCAGAATGTGTCACTGGGTGAGGTAGCCAAAAAGTTGTGAATCTCCATATTGCATCTTCTAATGTACAAAGCACAGTCGGTGGATTCTCGTTGGTCCACATTATCATGTTATTAAATCTTCTCCACTACTAAGCAGAATATAGTAGAAAAATGCAATCAAGGGTTCACCTTTGTGTCCAATCCAAGATGGTGGACAGCTGTGTCCCTAGCAGTTGTATTATGTACATTGTGGAGCTAGGAGAAGAGACCAACTAATGGTTAATTCTGGCTTTTAAAAGTATACTAGGCCTAAGCCCCTAAAAAAAATGCATGCTATGTAGGGGAATCAGTCGAATCAGTATCCTTTATTTAGTTCTTGTAAACATGAACATTCTTCTACTTCTAAAGATGTCAACCCATATTTCCAAAGCAGCTATGACTTGAGAGTGTACTGTAAATCAGGTTTTTAGAATTACGGAATATAATCAATCATAGCAAGAGAAAATATGATTTTGTTTCTGAAGTCTTTGAAAATGAAATGACTTTTTCTTTTCATCTGTTTCCCTCCTATATTATATTTCTTCATGAAAATATTTTACTCTTAAGAACATATGTGAGATTGTATGAAACAGAACTAGGTGGGAGCATGTGGTGGATTATAAATGGAGACAGACAATTTCCCAAATAAGGTATCATTTAAAACTATAGGTAATGACAAGTATTGTTAAACCAATCCTTTTGTTATAGTAAATTTATATTGAAGTTTGTAAGTTTCTGTCTGTCAGCTTTTCTATTCCTCCGCTCAAGCTCGATGTCTGTTAACATTTACAGCCTTATTAAATTGCGATTCGGCTAATTTAAAAAGGCTCTATTTAAGCACACAGCATATTTTTTTTACAGAAGTTTTTAGTTAGTGAAGACCTTGCTTTTGGATTGAAGTTTACTAACTAACAACTTCTGTAAAAATAATATGCTGTGTGCTTAAATAGAGCCCCTTTAAATTTGCTGAATCACAATTTAATAAGGCTGTTAATCCCTTAGGTATTAACATGCTCAAAGTGACTGTAGCAATAGGATAGAGGCTGATAACAATGTCAAGTATTGCAAGTGCTCGACCTAAGCATTGACTGAATGTGTGTGCAATACTAGACACCCCCCCCCCCCCCCCCTGAAACATCCCAATAAAAAAAAAATACACTGCTAATAAGGGTAAAAGATAGATTTTTAATACAACGTGGCTGGAAGAAATGGGAGGAGCACATTCTGTATCCCTAAACAAATGTTCAGGACTCTAAAGGCAGAACAGGCATCGTACCATTAGTAGAGATTCAACATCAACTACAACACTTTCAGCCTTATTAAATTGTGATTTGGCAAATTTAAAAGGGCTCTATTTAAGCACATAGCCTATTTTTTTACAGAAGCTTTTAGTTGGTGAACTTCTATCCAAAAGCAAGGTCTTCCCTAACTAAAAACTTCTGTAAAAAAAATATGCTGTGTGCTGAATCGCAATTTAATAAGGCTGTTTATGTTTCTCAACCTGCATCCACTTGCTACAATCACCCTGAGCATGTGTAAACCCCAACAAAGTACAAAGATTTTCCCTAAAATTATTTTATGTTCCGGTCTTCAATACAAATATGTGAAGTTTTTACCAAAATACAGTGGTCCTTTACAGAAGTCGTTTAAGCAGTAAAATATTTTTTTTAAAGTAAAAAGCCCATAATTTGTTAAATATTATATGCAAATATAATGTAGTTGCAGCCGTCTTTACTTTGTATGTTTAGCCAGTATGTTACCTGCATTCAGATAAGGCTCCATTTGCTTCTATGATAATATTGCAATTAATTTTAATACAATTAAATTGAAATATTACAATAATATACAATTCATGTATTTTTAAATACTCTTTGTTTGTAAAAATATATTTATATTTTTAAATGTGGCACTATAGGGGTTCTTAATGAATTACTGGAAAATCCCATTTGTTCAAGTTTGTTAAAGGTTCAAGTACAATTAAAACTGGTCACTAGAGGCATCCATAAAATGAAGATTGCATGAGAGGGGCATTCACAGTTCTGTAGGAAGCTGCCTGCTTCTAAGCATGTGCAGGGGAAGGAGGTAGGTATCAAATAGTAAATCAATTATAAGACAAATAGCCCTCCCCCTCCCTTTTCCCCAACCACTCCCTCCATCAATAAATTATATAAACTCTTCCCTCTTACTCCAAGCTACTGGGAAGTATTAAAACCAGTCAAAAGTCTTCAAAAAATAATATTTTTGTCTAAAAATTGTGTTTTGTTCCTAATATTGTTAGTTTGTTACATGCTTGACAAATATGTGCAGTTTTTTTAACACCAGGAAGTGTTGAAATCAGACAAAATGAAATATTCCATAACTAAATAGTGTTTAAAAAATTATATAAAATTTTTTTTTTTATTATGTTTATGGCTAATATTGTTAGTTTGTTACATTATTCACAAATATGTGTGTTTTTTCTTGACCATTTAAATTATAAAGGAGACAAGAGTTTCATTGAATTTAGCTAATAATAAAATAATTAATAAAATGTAACATACAATGTATAAATATTTAAAGCAATCACAACACATTAGCTAAAAGTAAATAAAATAAAAATGTGGAATGCATCATCAAACAGATGGCCTCATTCTTGCACCGGATACTCGCTGTGTAATTCTTATAGTTTTTGTGTGGTTGGCTGTAACCGCAGAGCTATCCATGCACAAGGATGGAAAATATAAACAGAGGTTTTGGGAGCCCACCGGAAATACCACTGCAGAGGTTGCATCCTCTGACCAGGCTGGGAGAATTTTTTTTTCTGTGACTTCAGATGAATACTAAAAGGCTGGGAAAACCAACACATATGGCAGAATTATACTTGATTCGATTTTTAGTTATTTTACATATGATCTAACTTATACCTTAAAAGAGCAATGTGGTCAATAATTTGATATCGTCTTTTGCATATTTTAACTTGATAATGGATTAAATGTTTTTAGAAAGTAAAACAAATAAATATACACAACCATGGGCTTAGGAGCCCCCAAAATTCTAGGCTGGGATAATTCAACTTTACTCCCAGTGCATGAAGCAGGGGTGGATCCACTGCCAATGTATCCGGTGCAATGCACCAGGCCCTGCTCTGGGGGAGCCCTATTGCTGCCTAGTGCCCCTTTAAAACATTTTTTTTATATTTCTTTGTTTAAATACTTTGTTTAAAATCTTTGTTTGCATTTAATTGCCCCTGACCCCCCCCCCCAATCTAATAAAAAATGATATATATACATATATATATATATATATATATATATATATATATATATTTATATATATATATATATATATATATAGAGAGAGAGAGAGAGAGAGAGAGAGAGAGAGAGAGAGAGATAGATAGATAGATAGATAGATAGATAGATAGATAGATAGATAGATAGATATGATTTATATATAATAAATTATGTAAATTATGGGTCAAAGCTTTCAGGTAATGCATTATTATGTTTACTTTTGCTATTTTTTGTGTCCCCTATTCATTTAATCTGGGGTGGATTGTCCCCCCCAGTTCATATGCCCCTATACACTGCCTTTAATGTTTTAACTTTTATATACAATTCTTCTTACATTGTGTGGCTTCATTTTAACTTTTAAACTAATTCTTTCTGCTACCTTCTTAGCTTTCCATTAGTCATGTTGAAAGCCTCGGTTGCCACACACTCATTACGCACACAGAAGCTTCCTCTGCATTCAAAGCCTCCTTCCACCACAGGAGGTTGATCAGCAGAAAATAAAGAAGCAAAATTGCATGCCAAAGGGAATACATGATAATGTGTTTTTTTTTACATTCCAGAAACATGTTGCCTATTTTCTATTGTAGTTCTTCGAAACACCATATTAAAAAAATGACCACAGTGATCCTTTAAAGAGTCACAGTAGTGGTCATTCAATATGATTTAATTTGTATATTTAATAATTATTAAATAACTGATTTTCCGGGAATGGTTAATCTGGAGACTCCTTTAATCTGTCAGCCTTCCTTCCACTGTTAGTCAGTGCCCGGATCGAATCACTGCACAGCCTCACACTCTCCTCTTACCACAAGAGTACACAGGGTTAAGGGAGGCAGTGAGGGATCAGGTGGCTTTACCTCTTTAACCTGATTTTCTGGACCACCATGGGTCTGGCAGAATCATTAATCCAGCATACTCCTGGAACGGCAGATACCCTACCTGTATTTGAAGAAAACAAGAAGAAAACAATTTATTTATATTATAAAACATACTTTTCAAGAAGAGGATAATCCAAAGAAGATGTCCTGGTAGAAATCTATATCTGCCTCCTTCCCTGTCCTTATAGGTTGGTCTCATGGGCTGATCTTTTCCTAACCGCTGTACAGCTAAAACAGGGTGGAAACAGATGCTGAACGACGCGGAGGCTGCACAGGCTCCCTGGGTCAGCCTGTAGCGTCACGTGACCCAGCGGAGCCTGTGAGGCTATTAGCCAATCAGGAGCGTCGGGGGGCGTGTCGGAAGCCCGTTTCGCGCCATTGAACACAGCAGCGCGGTCTCCCGACTGGATGGACGGAGGTCTGAGGTCCTGCAGCTAAAAAATACAGTAGGAAGGTTTAATTACTGAGATTTCACCCCAGCTTACCAGCATATAAGGGGATATCACTGTTGAGGCTATCTTTGTCCGTTTTTGTGTTCTTTTCCTCCTCCGTTTTTGTGTGTGTGTGTGTCCCTGTCTCCCTGTGGTGTGCTGTGTCTGTGTGTGTTCCTGTGTCTGTGTGTGCCTGTTTTTCTGCTTGTTGTGCCCCCTGTTTGTTCCCCTGTTAGCATTTACTATGGATCCAGAAGGCTTAGAGGCCTTACTGGCTGAGGTTAGGACCCGTGCCTTAAGCCAAGGGGTCAGGTGGGTGCAGGACAGGCTGGGACCTCCCATGCCTTCTGCGCTTGGAGCTCAGCACATTGTACAGGAACAGCCTGCGGTGGCTGGTGTCCTAGCCAATTCTGATGCCTCCAGGGAAATTTTTTCCATCCCACCACTGTAGGGCTGCCAGACCCACGTCCATCAGGTAGCAGAGACACCAGAGATGGGGGGGTTACAGGTCAGGGCGGCCGGGACCCCATACCCCCCAGGCAGGCGAGCGCCAGGATCACGGGCGGTGGGGGTGAGGGCCTAGCAATCCGGCCACCCCCTGCCAACTTGCCTAAAGGTCCTAGGCCGCGACAAAGGTCGCGAAACACCCCTCTAACACCCCGTAAGGGGGGTGCAGGGGGTAAGAGAAAAGCCGGGAGTCCTAAAAAGGCTCCTACAGGCCCTCACGGTGCCAAGCAGACGGTCCCTGGGGTTTCCCTCATTAACAGTGCTTCTGGTACTTTACAGGGACGCCCAACTGGCAGCGAGAGGAGCATGGCGACGACGAGAGAGAGAAGAGATGGGGTCATCAGAGAGATGAATAGCCAAGACAGCATGGTCATGATTGATGACATGCCTGTGACAGCGGCAGTGGCGAGGCTAGGACGCCCCACTCGAGCTAAGAAGGCTACGAGCAGGTACAGTCCGCTGCTATTTACGCACACACCGCTAAGGCGTAGCAGAGTAGAGACTGAGGGCGATACGGTTAGGCCACAGCGCAAAGGGTCTAAGACTGACCAACAGCTGGATATTCCAACGCCCGAGGAAGTCTCAGGGGACCCCCTACAGGGGGCGGCGGAGGCAGTGCTAGCCTACTCCAGCCGCGCAAGCTTAGCTGACCAGGACCCTTCCTCAGACGAGGAAAGGGCGGTATGGGCGCGGGCATGCAGGTCGCGGAGAGCTAGTGACTGTTCTTCTTGTACCCACAGATCCAGAAGGAGATCCCGGTCTAGAAGCAGAAGATCTTGTCGGTGCAGCTGTGCTTGCACTGGATCTGAGAGGAGAAGCCCGCGGAGGGCCAGACGGTCAGAGTCCCCGGAGCGTCAGGAGAGACGCGGGGATACTCCGTTGGCCGTATCTACTCCAAAGCATCCAGAAGCAGGTGAGCGCTCAGAATTGAGCTGCGCAGCAGACAAGGGTGGTTTTATTGGGTCATTAAGGACTCTATTAGCTGCGCATAACATTGCAGTTAGCGAGCGCGAAATGGGAGCGTGGATAGGGGGGCTAGCAAAGGGTGCATGGTCCCAGCCAGCAGCGGTAGTGGCGCCAGCGAGCGCGAGCGAGGCGCTAGCTAGCTTGGGCGCGCCCGAGCCGGTAGGCAGCGCAATAGCAGCAGTTGGGAATAACACTGTGGGGGTTACCGACGCAGCCATGAGGCCTATAGTCCTCTGCTCGTTGGATAATTTAGGTGCACACCTTCCACAGGATGTAAAGGAAAAGATCTGGAGGAGGGAATTTATAAAGTTGTTTTCCCTTCTCCCTATGTCTAGGCAAACAGACCTGGCCGAGAGGGGCCCCAGGGAGGGGAAATCCTTTGCTAGGCTACCCAGGACGTTTGATACCTGGCTGCAAGCATTTTCTATTTGGGCTTGCGTACTGTGTGAGCGGCACCCTGAACAGAGTTCGGGATTGTTCGTCTACATAGACGAAATTCGGAATGCTCACAAGGTTTATGGGGGTACAGCCTGGTGGCGGTACGATGAGGAATTCCGTCAATACTTGGCCTCAAGGCCAAGTATGGCGTGGAGCGACAAAGCGGTAGCGTATTGGCTAAACATCATGACACCCATGAGAGTCACGACGCCCTTTCGGAGCGGGGCCGGTGGAGCTAAGGGCCCCACCCACGCCTCAGGAGCAGGTCTTAAGACCTGTTTTTCGTACAACGAGGGGGTCTGCAGATGGGCGCCTAACTGCAGGTTTAAGCATGCATGCTCAAACTGCGGAGGTGAACACCCCCTGTCTAGATGCGGTAGACCCAAAGAGGGAGGCAGGGGCGAACCTCCTGCAAAGGGGCAAGACGCCCATACGCCTCCCCGCCATGCTGCCGTGGCCAAAGCGCTACGGTAAATTGGCAGGCACTGCCGAAGCGGCGCGCCTATTGGAGGACGGGTTCCGAGAAGGATTCCGGATTCCATGTGGGGTCGACATTCAAGGTTTTCTTGTCCCAAACCTGAAGTCGGCTAGGGATTTCCCAGGGGTAGCCAAAGCTAAGGTGCTTAATGAGGTAAAATTGGGGAGGATGGCCGGGCCATTTGCGGCCCCGCCCATCCAGGGTTTAGTTGTGTCTCCTCTTGGGGTGGTCCCCAAGAAGGAGAAGGGTAAATTTAGATTGATCCAGCATCTCTCCTACCCCAGAGGCCGTTCGGTAAACGATGGCATATCAAAAGACCAGGCTACTGTGTCTTACGAGTCATTTGACCGGGCGGTCGATCTGGTGAGGAGGGAGGGCCAGGGGGCCCTTATGGCAAAAGTGGACATCGAGGCAGCATTCAGATTGCTCCCCGTGCACCTGACAAGCCATCGGTTGCTGGGGTGCTTCGTAGACGGAAGTTACTTCGTCGACTTATGTATACCCATGGGATGCTCGATATCCTGTGCTTACTTCGAGGCCTTCAGCAAATTTTTACAATGGGTTGTGAGCATCGAGGCGGGGTAAAAGAGTGTTACCCATTACCTGGATGACTTCCTTTTTGTTGGCCCAGCGAGAAACGACGCTTGCCGTTTTATGCTGGAGGTGTTCACCGAAATCTGTACAGAATTCGGGGTACCACTGGCCCATGACAAGACCGAGGGCCCTACGGAACAATTGACTTTTCTAGGGATTCGGATTGACTCCTGCAAAATGGAGTGCAGTCTTCCCTTTGAGAAGGTGGAGGATATGCAAGCCGAGATTACGGCGCTGCGGGCGCACGGAGGGTGACCCTGCGGCGACTGCAATCAATATTGGGGAAGTTGAATTTCGCGTGCAGAATTATCCCCATGGGGCGGATATTCTGTAGACGGATGTCGCTGGCTACGGTAGGGGTTGCGAAGCCGCATCATTTCCTAACAGTCTCTAGGGCCATGCGTGACGATGCAGAGGTATGGGCAATGTTCCTTGCAGACTTTAACGGGCGGGTGGTCCTTCCAAAGGAGGGCACCACCAGCGCAGAGCTAGAACTTCACACCGATGGTTCTGGACCGATCGGTTGTGGGGCGTATCTCCAAGGGAGATGGTGCGCTGCGGCATGGCCGGAGGAATGGGAAGATGCGGGTTTACTGCTGAACCCTACATTCCGGGAGCTGTTTCCTATGGTGGTAGCAGTGCACTTATGGGGTCCTTGTTTCAGGGACAGGCGAGTAATTTTTCATTGGGGTAATAAGGGTTTGGTTGAAGCCGTGAACAACATCACGGCGGCATCCGTACCAGTGATTAGATTGCTCAGGCATCTTGTGCTATGTTGCCTTCGCTTGAACATATGGTTTCAAGCAAGACACGTGACAAATGTGAATAACGGGATTGCTTACGCCCTCTCTCGGTTTCAGGAGGATCGTTTCAGGGCGCTGGCTCCTCGTGCGAACGCCCTGGGGGAGCTTATCCCCGAGGAGCTCTGGGAGATTGGAGCTGTCAGGTAACGAGACTCGTGAGACAGTCTGTTGCCCCAGCGACGTGGAACGCTTATAGACGCGTGTGGGCTAAATGGGATAGCCTAGTGGCACTGGCAGGTGGTGCCACGACGGAGGACAAGAGCGTAGGGATCTTGCTTTGGTACCTGCTGCGGTGCGCCGAGCAAGGCGAATCAAAACCCGTAGTAGGGAGACAGGTCACGGCGCTTGCTTTTATGTTTAAGCTTGCTGGGCAGAGGGACCTTACTAAGGAGTTTCTAGTGCGCAAGGTGGTGCGCGGAATGTTCAGCGGTGCGCAAAGGCCAGATAGTAGGCGGCCAATTACATTTGCGCTGTTGCTGAGATTGGCTCAGGAATTGGTGGTGGTTTGCAGGGATCCCTTTGAATCTCTACTTTTCCGAACGGCTTTTTCCCTGGCGTTCTTCGGAGCATTTAGGATAGGGGAGTTAGTCGCGAACAGTAGACACGGTTCGGGGGGTCTGCAATTGGTGGATACCTGCCTCAGGGAAGGTACGGTGGTATTGTGGTTGCGGAGGTCAAAGACCGACCAAGTGGGTAAAGGTAGAGAAGTGGTTCTGCATCAGGTTGGCACAGAGTGTTGCCCATATGCATGTGTAGTGGAGTACCTTAAGCAGCGACCGGTGGGACGGTGTTCGCTGCTGGTCCACGCCGATGGAACGGCACTGTCTAAGTATCAGTTTCAAAGAGTTTTAAAAAGCGCACTGCATCGGCTCGGTTTCAAGCAGTCCGACTTTGGGACACACTCCTTTCGGATTGGAGCTGCCACTGAAGCGGCTAGGTTGGGGTTGCCCGACGCGACAGTAAAGCGCATCGGGAGGTGGGACTCAAACCGTTTTCGTTCCTATGTACGGCCAAATGCAGTGGTTTAATGGTGTTGCTTTCTACTTTCAGGGGAACAGAAGCAACTATGGATTGTGGGCCATTCCTACGTGTACTGGGCCCATAGGTTAGCCGCAGTTACCGAAGAAAAGGCACAACTGGGCTTTCCTGTTACGGACTTACGCGTAAGGTGGTGTGGCATTCGGGGTCTGCGATGGGCGCAGCTCGACGGTCTCTTGGAAACGTACGCGCAGCGTTACGGTCAGCCCAGTGTTATAATTCTTCATGCCGGCGGGAACGATTTGGGGACAGTTCCCATGAGACGATTGCTAAAGGTGATGAGACGAGACATCGAGAAATGGGTAAAGAAGTTCCCTGGCACGTTCCTTATCTGGTCTGAGATGATCAAGAGAAGATCATGGCGTAACGCGCCGACCCAGTATGCTTAGATAAGGCTAGACAGAAGATAAACCAGCAGATTGCGAGCTTTGTGAGAAAACAAGGTTTCTCTGCCATCCGGTATAAAGATTTCGAACCGGTCGGCGCAGATGATTTTTTCGCAAAGGATAAGGTTCATCTTACGGAAATAGGATATGAGTTGATGATGTTCGAGTTTAGGGAGAGTGTTTTGCGGGCCTTGGCTTTAATGTCTAGCAGGGGGGGATCGCAGCCTTGGGAGGCGTCCCTCGCATGCTCCGTGGCGGGAGGTGAGTTGCCCGGCCCACTGGCCTAAGGGGGCGATGGCCCCACCTCACAGGGCGTGCTTAAAGATAAGCATTGGGGCTTTGGGCAGGGCTCAAAGCGTGAGGTCACTGTTCGTGGCCGGGCTCCTCCCCCGGAAGGAAAGGACTAAATTAGTCATCTAAACAAGTTACGGTTGTTTGTTTACATTGTGTCAAAATAAAGCTGTGGCCCGTTGTTTCTCCCAACTCAAGTTGTCGTGTCAGTTATTCCATCATCTAGCCTGAATGGATCATGCATGGGTCATGAACGACGCGGAGGCTGCACAGGCTCCCTGGGTCAGCCTGTAGCGTCACGTGACCCAGCGGAGCCTGTGAGGCTATTAGCCAATCAGGAGCGTCGGGGGGCGTGTCGGAAGCCCGTTTCGCGCCATTGAACACAGCAGCGCGGTCTCCCGACTGGAATCCCACCCACCCACCCTGTATTTTGTTGTTAACAGATGTTATGGTTTATTCTTTAAAAAAAAAAAAAAAAAAAAAGTATATATAATATATATAATATAAATAAGAAATATTGAAATTAATATATATTTTTGGTTAAAGAATTCGGAGAAGTGGCTATTGTATGTTGTGTATTGTTAATTTATGTCTGTGCGGCGGGAGGTGAGTTGCCCGGCCCACTGGCCTAAGGGGGCGATGGCCCCACCTCACAGGGCGTGCTTAAAGATAAGCATTGGGGCTTTGGGCAGGGCTCAAAGCGTGAGGTCACTGTTCGTGGCCGGGCTCCTCCCCCGGAAGGAAAGGACTAAATTAGTCATCTAAACAAGTTACGGTTGTTTGTTTACATTGTGTCAAAATAAAGCTGTGGCCCGTTGTTTCTCCCAACTCAAGTTGTCGTGTCAGTTATTCCATCATCTAGCCTGAATGGATCATGCATGGGTCAAGCACTAAACTTCAAGTTGAAGAATTACATGTCACACTAATTTTATTTTCTTCAAATACTGATTGTATTGCTAGTGAGTTACTAATCACCCAAATGAAAGCCGGATATATGAACACTACTGTGGCCCTTTATAGGGCCATTGAAGTCCTATTAGGTTTGCTGTGTTATAAATAAATGGTAACAATAGCCCCTGTCAACATTTGCTGTTCTGGCACTAAGAGGTCCTTCTATCTGGTCTGAGCCTAATCCAGTAGGAGCTCCTGCTGATGCAGCAGGTACAAAGCACTGGGGCCCACAACAGGGTAGGGGCCCTCTGCTACTTGTGGTAAAGAAGCCTATTACTTTATTAGGGAAAACATTTAATTATTCTGTCACCCTATGAGTAATCTGCCCATCTACATATATTTTGGGATTTTTTATTGACCCCTACAGGTACCTATTTTCTATATAGAAGTTGCAAGGGGGTCCACAAATTATTTTGCACTGGGGCCCTTCATTCACTAGCTTCGCCATTGCCTTAATCCTTCATTACTGAGTCGACTTTCACCCTGTAGATTGACAACTCTGCCCCACCAACTGATTGTTGTTGTAGTGTCCTTCTGCATTGTTATTTGGAACTGCATAAATAAAACGTATATCTTCAGACTGTGTTTATCCACTGTTGGAAAAAGCCATATTAGTATTTATATTACTTATACACACATAACTATTTTCAGCAGCTGTTCATCACTGCTATTTGTACTCAGTTTATATAATGAGATGGATCATCTGTTATAAGAAACCTAGTATAGGAATTATACCAAATGTAAAGCAACTCAGTTATATGTAGTATAAGAAGCTAGTTCTATGGATATGATAATCCACTCCGTGAGCAGCATCTTCTAGCTCACTTGTGCCCTTCACAGAGAGAAATATCCTGTAGCATATCAGTCTGGTCTCACTCAAAAGAGTGATCCAGACCCGAAATACCAGGCAATTCTACCTTGAACAGGACAAACAGCAAACCTCCAATGTTTCATCCTTAGTTGGACCTCATCACTGAGGTGTAGCTGAGGTCCCTAAGGCACAGTAAGCAAGGACAATGATATAATGATATATTATAATTTGAAACTTTAGGTAATGAATTAATAATTTATAAATAAAATAAAAAATAATTAATTAAATAATTGATTAAAAATTAATTAATTAATAACTAATTAATAACTAATCTGCATATTGCAGACCAGAGAAGATCTTAAAAGGTTGAACTTGATGGACTGTTTTTTTCAACCTTAATTACTATGTAACTATGTAATAAATACTAATTTATCAATTGAATGTTATTAAAATTGTTTATTTCTTACTTTACACTTACATTGAAGGTTGTAATTTTTTACCTGGCAGTAAAGCCTTTCTGACCGACCCACCAAGCATGGACTGTTTTCTAAATTTTAGGGTGATGAATCTCAATTACTAATAACTCACTGGTGGTCTGTCTGCATTTGTTTCAATCTAAAGCCATTTGACATTGAGAAACATGAGGAGGTATAAGCTCCATGTAGAAATCAGGCTAGTAGGCTGGCTGTATGTTTGTTGTAAGATAATGCATTTTAATAGCATTTAGTTGAAAGATTACCAAAGAGTTTCAGGTATGCCATATTTGGAACCTCTGTTAAACACAAACACAAACTCTGTGAACATCTTTAAACACATTTTGCTGCCTAAGAACATCCTAAACTTTAAATAAAATACCATGAAAGTAGTCTTACTGTGCAGATCTGTGTAAAGGATTTGTTGCAATAGATTTTCTCAACTGCCATTGTGCTGGAAAAATCTATATATAATCTTGAAAAGTTAGTGCAACTATTCAATAACATGCCCTCTTGTTGGGACAATGAACCCCATCTTCACCTTTACAGTATGTACATAGAGGGGGAACAGGTAATCAGTGGTGGGATATTACTATGCCACTCCTGATTGGCAAATATAGGCACAATAGATCCATATATTCTGCCAGTTTAATCTATTTAAATTATTAGCTTAAAGATACAAATGCCCCAGTAATTGCAGAAGTAAAAAATACCCATATAAATGAATATAATAGTTTTTGTCGAGTGGAATTGTTAGATAATTGAGCTTGAAAAATGGGAATTTTAAATATAAAGTAATAATACTATTTGATTACTTAATATATCTCCTATACTGTTTAGAAAATACTTATTTTGTGATTTTATTTATTTTGTGTTGTATGATGTTTGGTGATTTTTTAAAGGGCCACTTAATTCAGCACAATTTGGACCACATCACAGTAAAGATCTCCTAAAAGCATGTTGAAATACTTTTTTTTATTTTTTAATTGCATGCATTTTCCGCTGAGAAATAAAATAAAATAAAATCTGTGTTATGTGTGTGCAAAGTCCACCCACATGCTGTGGCATTCCCACGGCCAATCAGGTTGCAGGGCTGTGTGTCCCATTCAAGTCAATGGTAAAACTGCCTACATTTCCAGCTGGAAGGTGAAAGACAGGGATACAGATTTGTTTTAAATTAATGACAGAAAATTCAGGTTTCTGCTCTCTTACCACTCTCATTTGAGTTTGCTCTGCATGTTCGCTCCAGTGCATGGAATGCTGGACTCACCTAAGTAGACCCACAGGTCAGCTATGAGTTAACTGGTAAGTGCAGAGTAATCTACTATTGATCACTGGCTTCCCCACAGCACGCGCTGTGCTCGGCTGCCTGTTATTACTCATGCAACAGCCAGTAGGCAGAAAACACAGACTTAAAACTTGAGATTTCTTTATCTGTTATTAGTGTAATTAAAAAAATAGATAATTTTAATAAACAATTGTGTTCTCTTTAACAAGAGCACTTACAGTGGGGTAAACTGCCATTTAATAAATCTCATATACTTATCTACACCCAAGGACCTCTTCTACTTCACAAGGCAAGTAAATATTTGTTTACTTTCCCAAAAAATGACAATCCTTCAAAATATCAAACCACTATTGTAAGGGCGACTTCATTTACTTTAAGAAAAGCCTCTACATGAGCTTTGGGAAATCCCAGAGCGTTCATCTTGAAGTGATGAAGAAAATCTGCACGTCAGAGAAAGTTCATTAATTTTTAGAAAGGTCTCCAAAGTCTAAATATTAGCTAAATCTGTACATTTGCAGACACATATTTAGCACATTCAGAATGGCAGCAGAAAGAAGTTTTAGACTCAAAGCCTCTGTCTCTTGAAATCCGCATACTATGAGATCACTTCTATTTATTTCTATTGCTAAAGTGCCACTGAAGTCATTACAATGTTCTGCACCATCATGTAGAGCAGTTCAAAACAAAAAGAAAATATATAAAAAAAATATTAATTGTAAAGGTCTTTTTACCTTTCTATAGATGTTTAGAAATGCTACTATGGTCCTAAGAAGGTGTTTCTCTACTGCAAGATACATTGAACTTATAGGCACATTCCTTCATGTCTTGAATGGACAAAAAATACAAGCCCCCTCTAAATGCTCATAGTTGCCTCTACAGCAATAAAAAATACACATTTAAATGTGTAAAGAACCTAAAGAAACCCCTATAAATCAGTGAAATATCAATCAATTTTGAAATATTACAATCTTTTTATTTTTCGTTTGATTTTCAGCGCTCTGAAAATATAGGGCAGTACTGATGAATTACATGTCCCTTTAATCGGCTCAATACAGTGTCAGTCATTCACTGTCCTGGCTCTGCCAATCATGCTTCCAAGTAACATTGAAATGCAGAGACGTACAGTGGAGGAAATCTGGGTGCCTGTAAGCATTTTGTGGCCGGACAACCTGGCTCCTGGCATTTGTTGAACCCTGTAAATTAGATTATTTTTTTTTAAGTACAGTATTCACTTTTTTCTGGTTGCTTGAGTTCTGTATAACTGAGAGTCTACTATATATATATATATATATATATATATATATATATATATATATATATACAATAATTAGCACATATATACTGTAATATATATTACCATTGTGATTAAAATTCTGTGTGTGTCTTTGCACTTTTACAGGCATCTTCCTCAGGAATCGTTTACCTTACCTTACAATTTATATTTCTAATCTAACAAATATTTCTTAAGTCAGTCAAGGGCTTCACAAGAGCCCATTCCGATACTTAGAAAAATTCTATAAAATCATTGAATTCATCTGCGAAAACTGTTTTGATTTGCTTATTAATAGCCTAGTGTTGGAAAACCCCAGAATTACCCGCATGGAAAGACGTTTGTATCTAGGGACAAGGAAGGATAAATACAATTAACTATCAGGATTTGCAATATGTGAATGTATGGCAGGTTTTGAGTAATTATACACCACAACAGAATGGGTAACACTCATGCGAATGGTGGAAAGGGGTCGTTCTTGGATGGTCTATAAGATTTAGAAGTTGTTGCTGATATTAAGAAAGTCAAATATGGTATATTTACATATTCTGGGAATTGTTATTTTGTCTGTTCACCCTCACATGTGTAAGTATATTAAGATTACAAGTATGTTTATGTGAAAATCATGAACAAGATATTGTTATTATAAGTTAAAAAAATAAAATGACTGCCTGTGTTTGTATGTATTGACTCTTGCTTAATCTGCCCTTCTTCACATTCTTTTCTAACCTTACAGACCCCAGACATTGAGTCATTTGAACAATTTAAGTACATGGAATCTAATCAAAGCAAAAAAACATTGGCATGTCCTTGAAAATGTAGTTATTGTTCTAAATCTCTTTTTGAAATCCAGCTTAAGCCACTTAAGGAAGGTAGGTCTTTACAAAGTGTATAATTACATTGGATTTGATAAGAGGGTCATGGGTCAAACGCTGGCTACTGTTTCTTCCTTTGTCATTGTTTAAGGCTTTGGGTTGACTAGTAGTCTAAACCTCAGTAATATCTTTCCAATATGCAGACCTTCATTCATGTCAGTAATCTTTCAATGTTCTTCAAAGCAAATACTCATTCATTGTAGCAAGAAAAGAGGGATTTATCTGTTACCTTTACCCTTGTGCTGGTTACATGTCCTGTTATGTTAAATATTTCATTATTTTTTTGGTTTTAACAGCAGATAAAGACCAAAGGGTCTATTTAGTTGCACATTCCTGTATCAAACTAGAAAGACTGATTCTAGATCAATATTTATCAGACTGAGGTCTATTATTTGATTTAAATATTTAAAGCCATCTCTTTTAAATGCATGATAGTCAACTATATGAGATCCTTGTGCCTTCCATTCTCTATAGTCGTATGCCTATACCATTGATTGGTTAATTTTATTGATTGATTAATTTGTTATATTTTTCAGTACAACTTACACTTGATGGCTATTCCACTTTTCTACCATTTCATAAAGTAATATTTTCACAAATTACATCTGAAACTTTCAACTTTAATCAGTGCCCTCTTTTTTTCTACTGTTTTATGTTTGGAAACTACAGTCCTCCCGAATGCATTTAATCCATTATTATATTTGAAGGATTCTATCATATCATCCTCACCCCTTTTTTACTCTGAATTATATCCTTGTAGGCATTGTTTTCTTAGACCACACACCATTTTAATAGCATTTGAATGGCTACTAATTTGTTTATGTCTGTACAGAAAAACAGTTACCAGAACTGGACACTGTATTCAAGATGACCAGTGATTTATGAAATACCATCAACACTTCTGTTTCTCCGACTAATTCTCCTTCCAGTCTACTGGATTATCTGCTGCTTTGCTTCCCTTCCTTTAAATCATCTGAAACATTGACTTCCAAGTTGTTCTGCTGTTGCTTACAAATATAGTATCACTTATATAGCAATGTGGCTGTCTTTTCATGGACAAGTACATCACAGTGTTCATCTAGACCAGTGTAGACTCTTTGTTCCCAAAGACGAGTGGATAAGATCTCAGGGCTGATACGGGTCCTAAGACTAGATGTTGAGAGCCACTATTCTTAATCACCCACTGTCACTAACTTGCTTTTCTTCTGCCAAAATACAACTTGAATATCACTATAATATTTTAATAGTATTACCAATTACTCAATGAGAAGAAACATTAAAAAAAACAACTGTATTTTTATTATGAGTAAAAAAGGATTTCATTCTTGGAATTCTTTATATTTGACTCTATACACTCTGCAATTTCATGTCAGGTCAAGAATGCAGAGCCCTTTTGCTGGCAGAGGGTCTTGAGATGATTTAGATCACAAGGCATTGTGTAATCGTCTGCCAGCCAAAGATTTCATGCTTGGTCATGAGTCATTGTTTGAGTAGTTAATATGTTTTGTGATTTACTAACTCATTTACTAATTCAACTGTGGGGAACATAGGAGAACTTGTCCAAACAGCTACTTGTATTAAACTGATCTTACGACTAAAACTAATCTTCCCTTATTGCTTCACAACATCAGAAAGAAAAGTATGGTTATATATTTATAGAAATGTAGTAATGTAGTTTGAAAAAAATAAAACTGGAAGCTTTCCTGGAAACTTTATATATATATATATATATATATATATATATATATATATATATATATATATATAATACATTTGTAAGCCCATCTGCACTGCAAGTTTAACAACTTACTACCAGCTCAGGATTCCCAGAAATATAGTTATTGTACTGCACTTTGAGCCACTGGGCGGGGACATGCAAATGAGCAGACAATGCATTCTTGCTCTTAAATCCAAAATGCTATTTTATACATAGCTCCTTCAAATGCATATGCCCGCTGTACCATAGCTTTAAAGCAAAGCAAAGGATTGGATTTTGCACAAGTCATAAACACACTCACATACAGTACAGTTTTTTGTTTGTTTGTTATACCATTCAGTCATTGATTACCTGCACTCTTGTGAGCCAGTCAGTGACTCAGACTTTCTGAGTGACTGTACACAAACTGTTGTTCAGTCCTTCAGTCGTGTCTGACTTTTGGAGACCATATGGACTACAACACACTAGGCACATCTGTCTTTGTATCTGATTGTGCTTATCCATATGGTTTTCTTGGCAAAGATACTGGAGTGGCTTGCCAGTTCTGTCTCCAGTAGACAGACATTCGTCTGAACTCTCTGCTATTACCTGCCCATCTTGGGTGACCCTACATGGTATTGCTCACAGCTTCATTGAGATACCCAAGCCCCTTCACCACAACAAGGTAGCAATCCAGAAGGAGGTACACAAACTAGAACTCCTGAAATCCCAGCCCGTGTTTCACAGTTCATTATTGACATTGCCTGATCTATACCATGCTCTTCAGGAGGGTAAGTTAGAAGAAACTTAGAGACAAAAAGGTATTTTCATTTAGACATTTATGTACTCTATCACCAATCTGAGTTCTCTAAAAATGTGTTGCCCTAAGCTTTGGCCTAGGCAGAAATATACTACCTTTGAAAAAAGCTCTCTCCTTTCTCTACATACTGACCCTCCTCCACTTTCCCTTTCTCTCCGCCCCCCCCCCCCCCCCGACTGACTTAGATTTCTCCTACACACTATCTTTCCCTCCCAGCTCTAAATCCATAACATTTTAATTTTTATTTTATTCTACTGTGCCCTTACCTTCCAAAAAGCCATGTCCCACTTTGCTGCTTTACATATCACAACATAGACACATAGGGCCATATTCAATTCAAAGCCCGCAACTCGATCGCAGACAGTCAAATGTCTGCGGGTGGGTTGTGGGCTCCCATTTGTCTCCGATTACGATGCTATTCAATAGCTCACCGCCGCAAGTTACTGGCCCCAAGTAAAAACCGTAAACCATGCACTGGGTCAGAGCACTTCCGGGAACATGGTCAATTCATCAAGCCGGTAACCGCTCATTTCGAATCAGCCAATAGAAAATGAGACTTCATTATTAAGGAAGTAAAACATGGAGGTTACATGTCAATCAATTAGGTTCGGGCGTCTGATATGCGCAAAATAATAAATTATGAAAAAGAATGCCAATACTGTTCTAGTCCATATGGGGGGCCTGATATGTATTAATTTATTGATACCCCAGATCGATTTAACCCGAATTGACACATACAAATAAATATTATTTCCTGCCGATTTGTGAGTTTTAGACTGTTGTGCAATTAATTCTAATGTCTGTCATCACTTCCCCTGTTATTTACAATGCATGAGTGATTTGTTATTTGCATTTACAGTGCTACGAATAGGTGTTTAACCCCCTTGCGGGTCCTTTCTAGCACTCGTTCGATTTTCTCCTTCATTTGCCATTTATGGGTGTGAAAACATTTGCTGGCTTGGGGAAACTCAGCAATTGAATAGCGATTTGTGATTTTAGCATTGTGAAAGTGAGAGATCAAAGGCTTCTGGAGGCTGTAAGTTATGATTTTAACCATTGCCATTTTTCCAAGGCCGTAACTTCGAAGCCTGATCGGAGTCTTCAAAAAGTCACCAATTGAATAGCAAATTAGCTTGCAACCTAACTTATGGGCTACTGGATCTCCCGAAACCTCAATTGAATGGGGACCATAGTCTGGCACACACAGAGGTTCAGGAACACTGAGACAGTCCCATAGAGAGACTGAGAGACCCAGACAGTCGCAGACTCAGACAGTAACACACAGGCTCAGACATACACAGTCTCAGACAGGCACATAGACATATACACACAGAGACACTCATACAATGGCCTTTGATCCTATCCAGCCACGTCACCCCTGCCTGAAAGCAGTGCTGGGCTGGGTGGGGAGGGATGGTCTTTCCTTAACCACTGTCCATTTTAAAATTTGCATTTCATCATCTGCGTCTCAGGCATCCTCAAATGAATGTCTTCTTAATTATGGACATACAAACATCCTGTCTACTTGCCTTCACAATCTTGTAACGTCATCAAACTATAAACTTTTGACTAGTTTCAAATGTCAGCTTTTTAGTGTTTAAAATGTATTAAAATTCAACAGATATTTAAATCAAGAAACATAAGAATGAAGAAGAAAGAGATCTGAGAGCACTCTATATCATAAAAGACTGGATATACTGATAGATAATTCATTATAACCATGGTGACGGTTTTTTATTTGATAGTTATAATAATATTGTATTTTTTTGATCATCTTATTTGTTTCTGTTTAAAAAAGTTTACATGGCTTATTGAACATCACAAGGGAGAAGGCACACTTGTTTTAGTCAGAATAGTGCATAACAATAGACAAAAACTGATCATAAATCAGCATAGTAGCCTGGAAATTGAAGGCTAGTGGAGGTAATCATAGAGATTCATGTTTATCTTGTAGGTTAACCAGAAACCTATATTTTTGTTATTTTTAGATTTTTTTAATTATAGGATAAATGGAAAACCGTATAGAACAGTAACTTATCTGTCCTTAATGTGGTAGCTCATGACACAGACACACATCTGAAACAGAAAACAATTCTGCACATGGTGTAATATGATTTTAGTGATATTAAACGTGGTCATTAAAGCAACCTGGAATACAGCTCTTTTTTCCATGCATTTAAAAGAGCGTGCTTTAAACATTTTAAAAGTTTTTTTGCATGAAAAATCATTAAGAAAAAACTGTTTGAAGTCAAGGATGAGCAACTCGCTCCTTGGAGGACCACCAACAGTCCAGAATTTCAATATCTCTCTATATTTCATTCCTCTCTGCTCCAACACACTAGAGTTACTTACTCAGCTTCATTCTGATTGTTCCATCTGGGCACATGCAGAGAGAGATTCAAATAATGGATTATCGGAAGCCACTGTAGGACCAAGTTGCCCACCATTTCTTCAGCCTATTGATATTGTTGGGTGACAGATGGCAAGCCCCTAAAAGCAGTTAAACATGTGAATACATTGTTGTGCTCTGAGACCTTCATTTGAAAAAACACAGTGTAATACATTATTATATTCTGATGCAACAAATAAAAAACGTCTCTGTAGGGCTGTGATCTAAAATATGCTAATTTTCAATCTTGCAATGTGCTTTGGGGAATGCTCTATGGACACTTGATTCTAAGCTCAAATACAGGGCCTTCCATTTTTTGTAATGTGTTAATATCATTTTGCCTTGATTACAGTGCATGTATAGCGCTACGGAATATGTTGGTACGCTACAAATAATAATAATAATAATATGCTTCCTCTTCTCTCTCCCTCCCCCTCTTGTGGTAGTCACTGATGGATTTCAATTGAGTGGTAATACTAGTTCAATAAACTAATAGATCATATGGGTCTCATTATTTACAGTTATTATAATAGTATTAATATAATTCAAAACCATAAGGTACCACCAATTTCCCAACACGGACCAGAAACAAAAATATATATCCAGAAGTAGAGCTCTAATAATTTGTTCATATATATATATATATATATATATATATATATATATATATATATATATATATATAATCCATTATCTGCAATCATATAAAATATATGGATTTTATTATTTATCAGAATTATCCATCTTTATAATTCTTTGAATATATCTGCTTTTAATCTATTGCACAAGCCAACACTGCCGGTTCAAATTTGCCTTCAAGGGATATTGGAGTCCCCTACTTAGAATGCGCTGCTTTGCAGGAAAATAATTGATAATATGCAAAACTGACTAATATGTGCTAACTCGTGCTGAAGCCAAACCAGATGGAACATTCTATATACAACAAAAAATAAGACTTTCTCTAAAAATAAATGTGAAGTTTTTCTAAACTACTGTGGTCCTCTAACGAAACCACCCATATATTAGTATTTCAGCTGTAGTCCTACCTATAAAGTAGAAAGATTAACATCTGCCTGTGTTCCAATGTTTCCTTTTATACACCAAGGTTAAAGAAAAGTTTAACTGTGATTTATTTAATCTCCTAGTCTGAATGAAATGATTGTATCAAGCCGTTTTTGTTCTGCCAAAATGTAATTATTTGTTCTAAAGCAAATCCGTTCTTGAAAAGAAAAGAAACCAAACAAAACCTTTGGACCCAAAATCAAGTTATATAATTCCTTTGGTGATTTTGGGAAAGGAGATTACGTAGAACGTTTTCTGATGTTTTTTTTTAAATGTTAAATCCTTGGTTATTTCCATTTGTTATGTAACCTGGCTGAGCGGCAAGATATGATTAATAGTTTTTGTTTGACTATTTAGCTCATTGCTACATTATTACTAATCCTATTTTAAAGTTGCAACAGAAAGCCAAAAAATGTATTATTCATAAAAAGATAATGCTAGATATCAAGTAGGAGATACTATATTATTTAACAATTATGTTTTCTGACAGTTATCATACATATCAATCAACAGCGGATTACAATTAGAGAACACTGTCTAAATTGTTGAATTTAAGCCACTTAAATAGTCACTGTACAAATATATGTTTGAAAACTTTGGGTCTGACTAAGAGCGAATTTTTAGTTGTGTATACAAGATACTTTGCATTTTTGAGAGGGGCATTTATAACTGTGCCGGAGCAGGGCTTGAAGTTAACCTTCACTGCTGTCTATTTCTGAGCATGTGCAAGGGAAGACAGTAAGTGTGAATTATAATAGGATTCAATCAAACAACAAATACCCCTCACCTCTCCACTCATTCCTACTGTACAGAAGGCAAACATATATATAAATAACATAAACGTTACATTTTTAACCTTTTATATGCATCTTTTCTTTACTGCTGGACTCCATTTTATGTTCTAACCCAGGAGGGTGTGTCCTTATTAACCAATGAGCTTTCCACTAGTCTTCTTGAAAGCACTTTCGGATTTAACTGCCACATTCCCACTGTGCAGTCTATGCATTCAAAGTCTCCTGCTATTTCAGGAAGTTGATCACGTAAAAACCAACATGGTAGATTCCACTGCAGCACAATTGCTTCTGAAAAAGCTAATAAATTAGGATCTGTATTGTTTTGCTTATTTTGAATAGTAGTTCATTAAAAGAGGATATTCTAAATAGGTGCAATGTTCTGTTAATGATTTAGAAATATTGAATTTAGTTGCTTATAGCAGATTTCTTTTAATATTTGGAGACCAGTTAACGTACCATCATTGTGTAAATACTGTGACATAGGTTGTTATTTCTGTCTCTAATTTGACTTTTAATGGAGACTTCTATGAGACATACCCCATTTCTTCCCCATAAATGAAATCCTTCCGACCTACTTCTCTTAGTGTGATGTCATTGTGTGTTCAACAAGTGCTTGCCTGGCCCGGGCTCCTGTCTGTCCCCTTTCTGTTATTTTTATTTGTCAGGGTGAACTAAGGGTAAAGAAAATACTTGATTGACAAACATTTAGCTTTTCAGAGGCCCCAAACAAATGCAAATGTGCAATTAGTTCCCAGAGAACCAAAAATAAGACAAACCTTTTCTTTTTCTTACATAGGTAGATTAGCTCAATGGAGACAATTAGGTTGTTACTTGTTTACAAAAGGTTTGTTTTTTGGCCAGCTGTGTGGGAACGCATAGCCATTCTCTCTGCTGCATTAGTGGTAGTCGCCAGGCCTCCATTTGATTACTTTGCATTATAGGGTATTGAAATCCCCTTGATTGCAAAGGCATTAGTAAATTGATGGAGGACTGAAAGACTCAATCCTCTGGTATAGTCATCAGATCAAGTGGTTTAACATTGTATCACCATGCTAAAAACTCTCTTTGTTGGGATTGGGAAATATAATTACATTTGCTCCTAAAATGCTTGGGCCAACAATATTTAAGATACCACATATTATCTGAAAAATACTAATGGTACCCAAATTCATCTTCAATGTAGGTGGGTTCACGGCAGGGGTAACTAATAATCAGACCTGGCCCCGATCTTCCATTGACTTATACATTATACTATTTATCCCTTACATTGTTGTTATTTAAAAAGTTGAAATATATAAAAATGTTATAGCAGATAGTTATTTTATGTATAAATTAATTGAAAGATACACCCTCTAAGGAAATAACTATCAGCTATAGTTAATTAAGATTATCAGTGGGGGCTTTAAAAGAGGATAAACATGGCCAGTTGGTATGCATTTTTTTATTAACACAGACTTTACAATTACATTGTTCTGTGACTATTACTGTTTTTATCCAACATGCTTATATTCTGTATTACCCCTACTACAAATCTAAATTAATTGCTGTTGATAAAGCCATTACCATAAAAGGTGGACATTTTGTATAATTTATACATAAAATAATTACAACCAATTGCAAATATGTTAATTTTCATGCATACTTTATACAATAAGTGGGGCCCTTGTTGTGTAATTTTAAAGGGAAAATAGGTTTGGTGTAATTGAAAAACTTTTAAATCATGTACATTTGCAGCTGAATTTTATTAAAAATAATTTAGTAGGCTAAACACATGTGCTTACTTTCCAATATTTGGTTTCCCTAGACTCATAAGTATTGATAGAACCATAATAACGATCAATATCATTCTATTTTTTAGATATTAAAAAAAAAATGTTTTAAATCTAAATTAATTTGCTTTATTTTCTTTAATAAGTAGATGATACATATATTTTATAGTTAGGCTCTAAACCAAGTGGACTTGTGTATCTAACACACATAAAGTCATAGCGTTGTGAATAGCACTGCCATGTTATACTCTCCCACTCTCTTCACAATATCTCACAGATAGATAGATAGATAGATAGATAGATAGATAGATAGATAGATAGATAGATAGACCGGGAGAGATAGATAGTCAGAGAGATAGATAGATAGATAGATAGATAGATAGATAGATAGATAGATAGATAGACAGACAGAGAGATGGATAGATAGATAGATAGATAGATAGAGATAGATAGAGATAGATAGATAGACAGGGAGAGATAGATAGTCAGAGAGATAGATAGATAGATAGATAGACAGACAGACAGACAGAGAGATGGATAGATGGATAGATAGATAGATAGATAGATAGATAGATAGATAGATAGATAGATAGATAGATAGATAGATAGATAGATAGATAGAGATAGATAGAGATAGATAGATAGGTAGATAGATAGACAGGGAGAGATAGTCAGAGAGATAGATAGATAGACAGACAGAGAGATTGATAGATAGATAGATAGATAGATATAATTTTTTTACTCCACCACCATATTAACATGTCTTCTCACTCAAGCCTCCACCCATTCATGACCACATCCTACCCTGCAGTTTATATGCACATGTAGCCATGTACACATATTAGGTGTATACATCTCCACAGCATGAAGTAAACCTGCTGCCATCTTGAATGTGACTTGTCAGAATAAGTTTATAAACTCTTCTGTTATTTTCAGAATACATTTATAAAATAATATATAGATTTATAAAATCAGAATGTTTATACAATCTTGTACTGTTTTACATTTAAATAAAGTTTAATCAGTTTTCACAAAATCTCTTCATATTTTACAAGGCAGTTTTATCTTCCAAATTTGTATTACAGTTTTAACTTTGTATCTACAAAACTACAGAATAAAATAGGTTTGGGAAAAGGGCTTGGGATTGTTAAAAATAAAAGGGATTTTTTATGGTGTAGAACAGATGTCGTCTCAATTAACAGCATGATCAAAGTGTGGCTTTGACTGAATTGTTTATCTAAAACTTTTCATTACTCTACAGCAGGCTTTAGGCCTCAATTCAAATAAAAAAAAAGATCCTCCATTTTTTTGGTGTGAAGAAAAAAAATCACCTCCCACACTAAATGGCAGTAAAGGCCTAAACCCGGATAATATGCTGATAAAACCAAAGCTGGAAAAAGTAGGGTCCTTGTAAATGAAGAAAGCATGACAGGAATTTCTAGTGAAAGCCTTTTACAAGCAACTTTTATTACTGCTTCTCTGACAACAACAACCCATAAATCACCTCCTTGACGTCACATCTATGTATATTCCTTTACATTTATGTGGGAAATGGTCTTCACCATTATTTCTTTCCTTTCTTCTTCATTATTCACACTTACCATTTACCCGTTGACAAAACCCATGACTTAATATAAAACATAAAAGGGCAATCCATGCTAGGTCAAAAATAAACAAATGGCGGATATATTCTTATTGGATTTTCTCTGATTAAGTAGTGACTAGTTTCCAAGTTTAAACACTAAAGTTTTTTAATAACATTTTAGAACAAATTGATAAACATTCTCAATTGTTTGGGGAGGGGACTTTTCCTCAGGAACTCTGTCTCTGCTTCAATTTTTTCCTTTCCTTAGGCAACGGGTAAAACAAAATGACTTGATTGATGAATGTGTTGATCCTAACGTTGATTTTGATAGCAGATAAGAGCTGCATGGCCAGTCCCTATTTGGCCCTTGACCTTCTCCTAGGCACATGATGGTGACTATATACTGATGAGAGGAGATTTATGAAGTATAGATGTGTGTGTAAAAGGGATAAACATGGTATTGGTGTTGTAGGATTGAAACATGCTCTCCATCTTGGGAGGAAAGGCATCAACCACTCTGAGAGCTGCACAAGTCCATAGTCGCTTCATTTTGCCTTCTATTAATATAAAGTGTTTAAGCTATGTAATTTTTGCTAACACATTAGACTCTAGTTTATTTTTCTGTTAGGAAATAGTGATCTCAACTCGTTATGAACAACTAGCATCATTATAACAAATGAGTCAGAGCTGTTAGCTCTGCCTGAAGGATTAAGCTCAACTATGATGGTGCAAAAACATCAGTATATACAACAAAAGGCTTTGTGAGTATATAACAATGGTTAAATGGAAGGTATAAATTACATATTTCCATTCAAGTTTATTGTAACAAAATACTTTTTAATTACATTCCAATGAAAGAGTACCTCTTACTACTTTTATTCTAATGATGCAAATATATGCGTCTGTCTGTGTGCTTCTACCTTTTGAAATGTTTTTTTTTTTTTTTGTGCCCCGAAAAGTTTGCCACTTCCTTGTTTGTTATACGATCCTTTTAATAGTCCCATATAACGCTTCCAGGTATTCCGGTCCATGAGCTTTCATGACTGCAGATGTCTCCTAAACATGTATTTTCATTAGTTAAAAGCTTTAAACACATGATTTAAAGGGCCATTTTAGTGTTCTTATAAGGGGATTTCTAGAGAATATTAAGGCCTGATAAGAAAGAAATAATTATTTATATATTGTATATTTAAACAATTAATTATTATTATTTTTTGTGTGTAACTGATACGTCAACATGAGTCTATCTCTGTAAAGGAACACTTGGGGAGGAGAAAGAAGGTCTTCAGTGCTTCACAGCAATTTACATGAAAGAGAGCTTAGGAAAGTTTTAATAATAATTATTGTAAAATATATCAAGCTTGTTCAATTTGCCTTTTAAATATGTGTGAGGAAGTCGGGCTAATATTTAAAGGGTCACCTTTTTTCAGTATGGTTGTTTAAATAATTAAGCTTGATAATGTGCATAAAAATTCATACATTCTTTTATATGCAATATTTGTTTTACTATTACAGGGATCCATTTCCTTTCTTCACCTAACACGGTCTTCCTCAGAAGAGTGTGTCTTTGTATACTAATGAGCTTTCAGTAATCATATTAAAAGCACTGGCAGTTTTATATACCATATTCCCAATGTGCAGGTAACAATTCCACAACAGCATAATTGCATATAAAAGGTAAAAATAAATTAAGTCTAGCCATTCAAAAGAGTATATTATAAATATAGGACTGCAGTGGTCCTTTAACATTGTATGTGTTGTAGTCATGTCTCATTGTAAGAGAGTTTTGCTTTAAATGGCTTTTTAAACAATTTGTAACAATATTATGTGCTTATACATAGATAATTGCAATGGAATCTGATTGCAAAAACAATCATATATGGAAATGTGTCTATTGGTTTGCTGTATATTATGTTGCATTCTGGGAATCCTTGGTCTCTGACAGGCGGCACGTTTGTTGCGTCAGAAAAAATATTGTAGAACAATTATATTCATTACATCATCTGCATGCAGGTGTCTGCACTTACATGTTCGTGAGACACAAGAGTTGAATTTATAGGACATGGATCTAGCTCTTAAATCTACAAAGGGATACAAAGTACAAAATATGTATTTGAAAGCGCTTTAACTCATGAGTACATGATGGCCCTTATTTCTTACTAAAGTAATATTTGGTCTGTCTTTTGTCAGTAATTGTTCTTTTTTTCTACCTTGTTTAGGCTCACTGTACATATATAATGTAGATTATTAAGGTTGTAGTACACACACACACACATACATATATTTTTATATATATATATATATATATATATATATATATATATATATATATATATATATATATATATATATATATAGGGGTTCCACTACACAATTATCACAAAAGATGGCTCAGTTGACAGTTTGATAAATACTAGTCATGGTGCACACTCAAACCAGTTGTAGCTCATTTGCATCATTAAATGACCACTGTGATTCAAAAACTTGCCTGTGAAGTATGTAATAAACAACATTAGCAGCTTTGTAAGCTATGAACCTAAAACATCTTTTTGAAGACAATTTATATGTCAACGGTTACATCTTGTCTAGTTTCTTCAATTTCTGATACATTAAAGCCTGAGGGGTATGTTTGTCTTTAAATACTGGTCACGGGAAGGGTGTATGAAGGGAAGAGATGATTTGTTAAATACTTGGATATTTTAGAATTTGATACGTACCTCCTTCACCCGCATATACTGAGGAGCCCTGCTCTCTAGAAATAGAAGTGCCCTTCTGAAATACATAACTTCCATCAAAATATCATGTCTCCAGGGTCCAGCAGAGGCATCTTTATTTTTTTGTATTATTATATAATTAAAAAATAACTTTAGGACATCCCCCCTACTTAATTATGCAGACTCAGAGTTTTCCAACACATATTTTTTTTATTAAACAGTGATCCTTTAATGTAAGAGTTAATTCTTGTAGCATATGTCACTCCTCCCATTACAGCAAGAAAACATAGGTATGTCAGGCCCTTATCTATGAGCTGCTATTACAAAATAACAATATACAAAAACTCTTCAGCTCAAACTGGACCCTACAAATATTTTTTTATAAATATTGCCCACCCGTTGTTTACCTCTTGCAGACTTCTCACTCTTCAAACATTTGTAGCTTATATGACAGGGCATGCACCTTACTTCTCACAGTTTGCTCATGCCTCACACACACTACTCACTTATTGTTCACACAATGCTTACTCATAGTAAGCTCCTACTCACTGTTCACTCATTTGCTCACTCCTCACACACGGCTAATTCCTCACATATTGTTCAATTCGCACACACTTGCCTAACAGACTGCTCTTCAGATGTTACTTACTAAACACACACACCTCTAACTGGCCTATACAATGCATTCCTCATTCACTGCTCATGCCTTCTTATCTCTTCTCCATTTGTGCCAATGTTGTTATCTGTTACATTGAGATATCAAGACAGAAACGCCAGTTTTTAGCCTATCTATTGGGCAGTTATCATAGACTGCTCCGTACTCACTCATCCTCAGCTAGGTCTTTCTTCTCATACACATATTATCAGTCTCCATACATTGCTGCACACTATATAACTGGCACTCTAGCTCAGTGGTGGGCAACATTGTCCTACAATGGCCACCAGCAATCCAAGATATCAGTCACTCTGTTTCAGATCAATCTGAATGAATGAATCTCAATCAGTGAGAACCTGAATACACAAGCAGAGAAATGCTGACGTTCTTGCCTGTAGGAGACCCTTATAAGGCCATGTTGTCCATACAGCTGCCATTTCAGAATACCCTATTTTGAAGTAATGTAATTGAGTTTTTTGTGCATATTTACTATTACCTTTATTTTACAACTAAAAACGCCAATGTCTACATACTGTAAGTGTATTACATTTTTCTGTGTGTTCATTTATTTACTACTTCATCAGACAGAAGCAATACAATTTCCAAGAAGACTTCAAAGGATCCAATAAACAAAAGTCTTATCTTAATCATGAAAGATAATATTCTTTGATGTCTACCAATGTTTCTAAGATAGCGAGTCTTAGAAGACATATTTTTTAAATATAGAAATCATTTTCAATAGTTTACCCCATTATTCTCTCTTTAATACATACATATTCAAACATGGTTATGGTTTTTCTTTCTCCTTTGTTGAAGCTTTTACACAACTACCATTATCCCAGAATCTAAGTAAAGACATCAACTTTTTAGTTTTAAGTGTATTTACCTTTGTTGGATACTACTACTATCATATCACTTTCTTTAAAAATTAAAAAATAAAAGAACAAAGCAAACCAACTACTAAGAATTGTGTAAAGGCTTGTGTGTTTAAAAAAAAAAATGTTAAGCACTGCCAGTTTTCAACATGTTACCTTGTGATTCTGTTTTTATTATCACACATATAGCCACATAGTGATGGGATTTTTTTCTCCATTATTGAAACTTCTACCCAGCCACCATTATCCCATATCTACATAAATTAAAACAAAAAAACATTGACTTTCCACTTTTAAGTGCCATCATTATTGCCGATTATCTGGTAGATTAGAAATGGTATTCTCCTCATATAATATTAATTTCTTGAAGCCAGAAGGATGTTTTAAAAAATAAAACAAAATGGGCTAAAAAAAATCACTATATAAAGGTCAGTGAAGATTAAAAAAAATGTAAACACCTAATATATTTCAATATTTTATCTCATGATTCCCTCTCTTTAATACCACACACATTCACACACTAATGCTTTTTTTCTAGTTTTTTGAAAGCTTTATACAGCCACCATAATCTCAAAATCTAGTATAAAAGGGAAAACTTTTAAGTGTATTCACTTTTGTTGGATATCTGTTAGATTAGAAATGACGTTCTCCTCATAACATATCACTTTCTTGTAGCCAGAAGGATGTTTGCATTCCGTCTGAAAGACAAGAATCCCAGAGATCTGTTAGAAAAGTTCAGAGGAATGACAGGCCATTTAAAATGATGTCACTTATTTTTTTTTTCTTCCTTGTAAATTCTTAAATAGTACCTACAACTGAGCAGGTCAGTTCTTGATCACAATGTCATAATGTCAGCTGTGAACTGACACAACGCAATGTCCATTGTTCAGTAAACGACTAGCAATTATTGCTAGTTAAAACAAATTAACTTAAGTGGCTTTTAATAAACACTAATAGCTTGGTTACTGACTCCCGGCATGTCCACCTTTACAAATGTCTCTCTACTTACCACCAGCATTTCCAGATGATATGTTCTGGCCTACTTTTACCATAGAACTCTTACAGGATCTTCAGCATCCAATTTACTTTTTAGTGTTCAATTAGACAATTCAAATGTTTTTGGAGTTTTGAAAAATAATGATTTTGAAAAGATCATGTTTTAAAAATTAGAACCATTGTTATTGTGTGTAATAAATGGTCTCAAGTTCAGCAATTAAATTTTTTTGTCTTGAAGCAAATATATATGTTTTAAGGACTTAAAATGACAGAGCAATTATTAAAGGAAGGAAAAAGTACTTATATAAATCAATTTTATTACAATTGGTTGTTTAAAAAAAATAATTGGGTGGTGTTGATCAGAATAATGAAAAAGCCTTCTATTGTAAGACTTTATTACTTTAATTTCCATGTATAAATCTACCAATTGGACATGCTCAAGTGGTTAATCTCCCTCCCCATTGTGAGACGTTATTAATTATAGGAGAGAAACTTCATTAGGGGAGTGGAAGTACTTTTGTAATCATGTAATGTATGCTTAGGATTCAGTGCTTTCATCGCTGTCGACCTGGGTTTGATTCCAGTCAGGGAACCAAGAGGTCACACCACCCTGAAGCTTTGCAGGGCTGGGCTTGGTCAGTATTGGATGGGAGACCACCTAGGAATACCAGGAGCTGTATGCTGTGGCCCACTGAAGAAGGAACAGGCAACCCACTCCAGTATCTCTGCCATGAAAACTAAGTGGATCAGCATGAACATGGACATAGATATGTGCCTGGTGTGTTACAGACCATGAGGTCACAGAGTGTCGGAAAAGACTGAACAAAGCAAAAAAATAAATAAAAATGTATGCTTAAAACACACAATTTTCAAGCTTAATTATCTAATGCTGCCATTGAAAAAATAAAATAATAACCAAATTTCTGCATTCCTCCAGACTCTGAAACGAGTATGTCTTATCACACATCATTATTAGCAATTCTCTTCATATAAAAAGTGTACCATAGTACACAATATGGCTGACTGAAAAAAAGCTGTTAGAACATACAAATACAGACCTGCTGAACAAAATACCAAAACCGATCTCCCACAACTTGTATGGTGCATATTGTGGCAGAGAGTAGTTGGGCATTGAACAAAAGGACGTTGTCAAAACATTTCTTAATTGAGTAAAAACTTATAAATATAATGAAACTATAAAGCAATAACCAGTAAATAAATTGATTTTAGCAGCCATAACATACATAAATAAAAAGATTGTCATTTAATAATTTCTGAGATTGTGCAAGTTAATAAAAGGAAAGCTTTCTTGCAATAAACATTTGAAATTATTATACAATTCTATTGCATTATAATAAGCATAGGTGTATTGAATCATATACCATAGTTACTCAAATATAGCGCCACCCTAATATAGCGCAAGGGTTACAAATTTGGTAGGTGAATGGGTAAAAAGTGCAAGACGTGTAGGGTTAAAATGTACAGAATTGTAGAAAAATATGTGTTGAATCCTGTTCCAAAAGCACCGCAATTGGTGCATAAATGCTTTAATATTCAATACAAGTAAATAGAATAGAATATTATGGTTAATGTCACGTTCATAAACATATATAATATGTACTGTATGCTTGAGACCTCCACTCCCATTCCCACCTGCTCCCGCAACACAATGGCCGCAGCCTGTGCTAAATGCAGCACTCAGTGCACTGGCTGCAGCAGCAGGATGCACTCTAACAAAGACATGACAGCGAGGAACCGTGTGTTCCTCCATCAGTGGGAATACTATAAATGCCATTCAACAATAAGAACTGCGGGGAACCAGTTTACCAGAATTTAGAACAGCTGTATCTCGAATATATCGAGATCCTCCAATTATTGGTTAAAATGGGAACATAAAAAACTAGCAATATACTCTAGAATCTACAGTATGTCAGTATATCAGAAATTGTAAGACATGTTTAGAAATAGTATGGACAAATAACTATTTGATACTGCACTGACAATTTGCGCCAATGTGCTGTTCTGTGCCCTTTGTTGGCCTCACTGCATGTACATCACTGCATAAATCCACTCACTACGAGTATTCAGAATACAGATGGCTTACTCTCTTTTGCTAAGAACATCTATAAAGTCAAGGTTTTAACTACAATCCAGCTTTGTGCTGATTCCCCATAAATTTGCCACTTTATAAAATCTTATAATTACATATTTTTATATTTCTGTTCAATTATTTTGGCAGGAAGGGAGAGTTAAAAAATGTATTTCTTTTAAAGACTGGGAAAAGGGCAGGATCCTGCCAGATGTTTTGTAATGATCTCATATACCATTGGCTTCAGTGCAAAAAAATGGTGCAGAGATAACAGCCATCCACAACTGTCTTTGTTCATCCATCTGAAGTTCTTCTGAGCTTTAATCAAGGAGATTTCTTGCACATAACAAAACTGGAACGAAAAAGAAAAAACGTAATCTTGGAATGGATGCCAAAGTCTGCTTTCCCACTCTGTCATCTCTAGCAGACATACTCAATCTGTGCTTTCCAAGAATAATTTTAACATGTTTGAACACCCTGTTGCTACCATTATACAATCCTGGTTTTCTAGTGTTGCTAGTTTATTTAACTGGGTTTTATTGATATATTCTTTATTGGACTGGACCATTTTCTTTGCACCATTCCAGATGTTGTTTTATGCTTGCAGATGTTGCGTTCCCTAAAAGGACACTAAAAGGTTATATATATATAGCCTCTGGAATAAAATTTTAAATTGTGACCCTATTTATAATGCACCTTCTTATATTTCTGCTCTTGTCTCAGAATACTCACCCAACAGTTCTCTTCTCTCTGCTAATGACCATCTTCTACCCACCTCTCTTATCACCTTCTCTCACTCCCGTCTTCAGGACTTTTCTTGTGCTGCCCCAATTCTTTGGACCTCCTTGCCTTGCTCCTCTAGGCTATCATCCTGCATCAAATCCTTCAAAACCTCACAAAAAAATGCAACTGTTTAAAGAAGCTTATCACCTCCATCCCTAATATATACATCACATCTAACATCCTTCTGTACCTCACCCATACCCTTTAGAATGTAGGAGCCGGATTCAATTGAGCTATATTGCAAGTTATTGTAGCCCGTAAGTGAGGCCGCAAGTTAATTTGCTATTCAATTTGCGTTTTTTTTGCGGGCTCCGAGCGGGTTACGGGTTATGGCCTTGAAAACGTTAAACCCGGAACTTACAGCCTCCAGAAGCCTTTGATCTTTCACGTCCGCAATAGTTACGATCGCTAAAATCGCAAATCCATATTCAATTGCTCTAATTCCCCAAGGCCGCAAATGTTTTCACACCCGTAAATGGCAAATGTAGGAGAAAATCCGAGGGCTACAGAGGACCCGCAAGGGGGTTAAACATCTGTTTGTAGCACTGTAAATGCAAAAGAAAATCAATACTGCACTGTAAATAATGGGGAAATCGTCGGCATTAAAAGAAAATGTATTTTTATGTTTCATTTCGGGGTTATATTGATCTCGGGAATCCATGAGTTAATACATATCAGACCACCCATATGGACGGGAACAGTATTGGCATTCATTTTTATTATTTTTAATTTTGAGGATTTGCGAATCCCATCGCATATCGGACGCCCGAACCTAATTAATTGTCATGTAACCTCCATGTTTTACTGCCGTAATGATGGTGGTCTCATTTTGGCTGTTTCAAAACGGGTGGTTACAGTCCTGCCCTGAACTGCTACGGACCGGTGCATGGATAACGGAGTCATCTTTTGGCCCCTAAATTGCGGGCTGCTTCAATTGAATAGCTCCGTAGACATATGACCTCTATGGGGCTCTAGGTTTGCAAGTTTTCAATCTTATTAGGAACATTAAGTAACTTATAATAAGCTTTCTTTTAAACATACAATAAAAACATCCGTTTTATTGGACCTTTGGTCTACAGAGATTCAATAAAATTGGGGAAATTGATCTGCCAAAGTCATAGAAAATAAAGGAAAGAGACTTTGGGGGGAATTTCATGTGAAAGTCGTCAGAAGAGACTACATGATGTCACAGTCACAGATGAAATGAGATATAGCAGATAACACCAAATACCCCATGCTGATGTACAGCCTGACTAATACAGTTTGACCTCCTGGCACCAAGCCGCTCAGAGTCAGTGACAAGTTCAAAAGTCCAAGTTGTTTCCGTCAGTAATTCTTTTTTTAATCAGATAATTTTGGTGTTATTGCACGCTTTTGTTTGATGTTCCTGCTTTCCCCTCCAAACTTCCTCTAAGGGAAGGAATCTCCCTTCAGGAAAACTTCATTCAATTTACAAGAAAACTATCAAATATATTTCAGGGCTAGCGAATTGCCAGTCAAAAAATTACGGCAATAGAATTCTAAGTCAAGGAATGCTGTTTGGCACACAAAGTAAGTGTTTTGGTTGTGTGAGTACCTGTAATGCTGTTTGGCGTATAATAATGAAATATATAATACATTAATAAATGAATATACTTTACGTACTTTGAAGCATTGTGTTGAAGAGCTGCAAATCTGTTTTGATGTTGCTGCAGCATTAGTTGTGTGGAGCTGCTGTATAAGCGTGATGAATGTGTGCAGTGTAATAGTGTGCGTGCGCGAGACCAAACCGTTAGCGTAGTACTTCCGCATTGTCGTAAAATGGCGGTTAATGTGTGGTATGCGTCTTAGCGGAATATCCGTAGGTCTTTTGTGGTGTTTTGCGAGTTTCTTGTGGTGTTTTGCGTGTTTAGAGTGCTGTAGCCTCGTTTTCGTTTTGTTCGGCGGCCATTTTTTCGCTCGCGTAGAGAATTTTTTAGTGTCTAAACTGTTTTATTTTGAGTGAAATGAAGGTATAAGTTGCTTTTTTGAGGTCCTGGATGCTTCCTCTTGCTGTAGGTAAGCTTTTTATGGATGTGCTGTGTGTATGTATTGTGTTTGGAATTTGTTCATGTCCGCGGGTTGCGGCCGATTTTTGCGAGGTCGTAATGAGTGGTAACGTGTCTCGTATGTTGTTTGCGTTGCGAGGTAAAGTTTGAGAGGGTCGCAGTTGCTGTTTCGGGTTGTTTGCGTTCCAACGTAAAGTTTGCGAGGGTCGCAGTTGCTGGCAAGGAGCATATTAAACACAGTTATTTTACAAGACAAACATTTGTGAAAAAGCACTTTAAGGTCAGATTGTGAGTGCGGAATTTGCAATGGTAAACTAAGGAAGAGTTCAAGTTAGAATTTGTCAAATCTGGCTATTAGCCCAATTTAAATATATAAAGGGTTATTGTGTACATTGGGTTTTTAGCATGATTTTCATTGATTTTCATTTTTTCACCATTGTCTAAATAAATAAGTACATTTTCTTTTCAAAATGTTGCCCTAATCAGTTTATATTAGGGTGTTTACAGTGCCAAATATAAATACCTGGCACCTAAGGGCAAATGATGCATAGCGTCTCCTAATCTAAAATATGTTTGAGATGAAAAGATAGGCGGGTGAATGCAAGTCCTGTAGTTTGACATGGTTCTGTTGAATCACCTATCTTTTTATCATTTGCCCCAATACATTTCTACACTAGCAAATTTTATTATCATATTTTTGCGGAGCTGGAATACACTGAACCATTTTTAAAAATGCAGAATTAAAGTAGAATTTATTAAACTGTAGTTTAAGAAAAAAAGTGATGTATGCAATAAGCCAACAACTTAAGCTATTCATGGGCCTAAAACTTTTTTTTTTAAATCTTAATTTTACCATATTCTGCTAGGGCTATGACAGTAATTCTATTCTATCCAAGGCATGAGGGGTAGATACAAAGCAGAGGCACTTCTGATCATGTCTGGGGGAGAGAAAAATATATCAAGTGCTAAATGCTTATATCAAACATACCATGAAGGAACAAATCCCCCAACTCCTAAATAGGTTTAAAAATGGTACAACAGGCCCCCGCAGTCTGATAACATTAAGACTTTTCTCTAAGAATGCTTTAATGTTCATAGCGTATATACCTGCTAATCTTTTAGGTATATGGAATTTGTGTTTTAAGTTTGCCTGATTGAGCATGTTTCATATCAAATAATTTTATTGATGAATTCTGTATATTTGTAATTAAAAGTACATTTGAAATTCCCTTATTTGATATACACCCCCAATGAACCTATGTAGGAAGAGCGTCCTAGTCAATGAGCTGTGCAGAGTTGTGTCCTAGCGAATCAGTATCACGGTTGCCTCCTGAGAAGAAGGAAACAGATACATCGTTGTACCCTCTGATTGGACACAACTAATTATGAATTTTATGCTAGTTTAGCTTGGATTCTCAGGAGAAATATTGCAAAGTTTAGGGTAAGTTTATTAATGTTTATGTTGGGCTTTTGTTTTTGGAAACAAATGTTTTCATACACTACTGATTCTCCTCTATCAGATGCATTCATAATCCATGAAACTTCCATATACCTTTACATGAAACTTCCATATACCTTTAAGTTTGTGAATTTCATGTTTGTGAAGTAGGTAACAAACTACATATCACTTTTTTTTACAGAACTAGACTTGCTAAAGAGCAAAACCTTTATTAATTAAAAATAAAAACAGACTTTATTCTACTAGTTGTTATATTCAATTTATTCATGATGGGCCAAATGGCTTAGTCCTATCTTTAATGGACAACTTCCACCTGAAATTAAGTTTATTTTATATTAAATGGCACTATTAACTCAATATCACTATATATGTAAACAGTTGAGGGCTTATCAGGTTTGCAACCTACTAATCCATGATTGAGCGGAAGTTAGCATTTTAAGTTAAGTTTATATCAATGACACTCAGAATGCTGAACTGTGCTATTTACATTCATTTTCTGTTTTCTTTAGCAACTCACATCACCTAATATACTGAGGTCTTGAATCAATAAAAGGCATGTGCTAACACTTTTAAACATATATATTAACTTCTATAAATGAACTCTTACACATAAGAGCAACTTGGCTTTAGGGGAAAGCTTCTGTTTAGTTGTCATATTTCTATATAACATTTCACTTCATTGTATTGTTGTTCAATGGAATAGGGACAAGTGTATGGGACTTCTACACGTATCCCTTGTGAATTCTACACGTATCCCTTGTGCCTTCCGAAGACAGTACTGTCACTGGTTAATCACCAACATAATCCCCACTTGACTGGGTCATGCTCCTCATCCTCACTCGTGCTGGTATCATCTCCACCGCAAGTTCAAACTCGCATTTCTATTACTACTAATAGTTGTGTCATTCTCTATGACCTTCTGACAGAAACATAGGAAACAGTGCATAAGAAACACTTGGAACAATTAGGCTGAAATTACATCTCTGACTCCCATTCTCATCATTCTCCCTCCAAACTTATGTCTGACCTTTTTTATTTGGGTGATGTGGGTGCAGCTACTCATAGGTGGAAACAGGCAGCAATATTTGCAGCACACATATTATGACACATGTAGGAGTGGATCAGAAAGCTGTAACATATGATCGGCCATGTAGGCTCCACTGTGAGTGACACATCTCACGTAAAGCTGCTTGGTTTGAGTAGGACAAGATCTAGTTAGCACAGGTAAAATGCACTATTTTTTCTGTCTGTAAAATGTGTGTATGCTACTTTAGATATGTACACAGAATTTGATCTAATATATTTAACCAAAAATGGCAGTGTTGCTTTGCTGCACTCCAATGAATCCCAACTTTATTTTACAGAAGGTTATGTTAAAGTGACCACTCTAATACCCTAACAAAAGGAGCTAGTTGATTTAATTATGCATAGGCCATTAATACAACCCACATTCAATGATATATATAACAGCAATCCGCAATATTAAACTTGCTTTCTAAGCTTCACGTATCAGATTCATGTTGACCTATGTGTCTCCATCATGATAAAGTCATCAAAGGGGAGATGGGGAGTTGGCTCAGAGACAGTTATAAATGGACAAATAATCATTCATAGGCTATTCCCACTGACCCTATACTTAGCGGAGACCAGAAGCTGCTGTGTTTGGATGTAAATTTAATATTCAATCTTTCCCTTTTTAAATTACTAAATATACATTTTATGAATGAGTAATATGGGCGTGTTATTTTTCAGCATTCCTTTTCTAACTTTTCTATTAATTCTAATGCAACGTTAGCATCTAAACCAGTATTGCTTCTGACTTGATAAAGAGAGGTGTACCTCTCGAAAGCTTGTCATTTTGAATAAAATGTTTGTCCAATGAGAAAAAGGTATCACTTTACACTGCAATAATCTGATTATTCATCTCTCTCTCTGTATATATATATATATATATATATATATATATATATATATATATATATATACATAACTTATACTTCTCTATTGAAAACATCTGTTGCATAGTTAAGTGCACTCTCTATTTTTGAAAGACTTGACCCTTGGCCCAGTGAGACTGATAAAACTTCTACATTTGCACAGAAAGTATAGACAAGAAAAAGGCTTGTGGTCTCTAATTATGCCCAACATGGGATTCTTCTTAGAAAGTGAACTGTTGTTTGCAATAAGTCAACTAAAAGTGACTCAAATAAAATATAATGAAAAAGGTTCTTCTACTGTAAATCTGTAAAGAAGCTAATCTAGAAATTTACACCCTGCTGCAAGAAGCATTATGGCCTAATATGAAAAGTAAAGCTCCTTCGTTTGGAACTCATAAATTAAAAGAAATTTTGGTTCCATTTTAGGCCATCTGCTGCCATAGAGCTAATGTAGGAATCTCAGTTATGTTCATCTGCTCATTTTGCTGAGGCATGGAAGGGGGAGAAGTATTTTCTTAAATAGTGTGTACACCTGCAAACTAGTATAATAAAATATAATAAAAAAAATACAATATATTTAATATGATTGCTTCCAAAGAATTAAGATTAATTGTATTGTGTTCGGGCACATCAAAAGCTGAAAGCACGCTGTGTTGAAGAACAATATTTTATAATGTGAAAACTTTTTAGAAATTAACATTTTTTTTTTTACCTTTATTGTACATAAGGCTTCAATTCAGTTCTATGGAAAGTAATTGCAAAATCACAATAGAAAAACTTTTATCTACATCCAATGTCATAGGAACAAATACATCAGGTCTTTTACAGATTATTATGCTTAAAATACTCACTTGTGATCCAAATTTGACTTCAAATGATTCTTTTTGATAAAAAACACTTGTAATTATAGTTATTTATATGCATACTTACAAGATATAACCAATTAAAATAGAAGTGCAAGTGACATGCTCTACTATACAATGCTTTACATTTACTTGCCAGTGCAGGAGATGCTGACAAGATGTCAATTGAGTCTTCTTCCTGCTTCCATGGAATTACAATGTTGCACTGCAATGACATAACAAACTGCTTGGGAGGAAGAAGCCTCTCTTGGCACCTTGTGAGCCCCTCCTGCACTGGCAAGAAGATGCAAAGCATTTTATTGTAGGCAAGATGGGGGGAGGGGGTGGAAACAGGGAGAAGAGGAAGGCTGAAAGGGTGAGGTTTAAAGTGGGAATAGGGGGAGGTTGAAAGGGGGAGGTTAAAAGGTGGGGTGGTTGAAAGAAGAGTATGGAAGGTTGAAGGAAGGGGGAGTGGGATTAAAAAGCAGAGGAGATGAGAGAGAAGATGAGAAGAGAGAAGAGAAGGAGGGAGGGAGAAGAAAAAGGATTAGGAGAGAATAAGAGGATGGAGAAAAGAGAACAGGAGAAAGAAGAGAGAGAAGAGAAGAATAAACAGAAGATAATAAACAGTTGTGAGAGAGAAGGAGCAGGCAGTAGGAAGAGGCACAAATATACATATTTATTTGTGTGTATTTATATATATTAGTTGTGGCTATAACTGCTTTTCATAGGTTGATTTAGTGAGAGAGAAATCTTATTTTTTTAAGACTGTGTGTATAGCAGCTCCATTTTGTTTGACTTTATTATTATTATCGTTTATTTGTAACGCGCCAACATATTCGTAGCGCTATACATAAGTTAAGGTACAGCCAATGACAAGTTAAAGATTCATACATTGCAAAGAGTGGATAGCCCTGTCTTTGAGCTTGGAATCCAGTGTCCATAGCGCTTTCCCTAAAGCACTGCGCAGGATTGAAACTCGCAGACTTACAATCTAAAAGTTAAAGTTTGTATGTGGTACAGTAGGGAGAGAGTAGTGCTGAGCATGTTAGGGAGGAAGGTTATAGGCTTCTTTAAAGAGGTGTGTTTTTTATTGATGTTTTGAAGGATTTAAGGCAGGAGGATAGTCTGGTGAAGCGAGGCAGGGAGTTCCAGAGAATAGGGGCAGCGCGAGAAAAGTCCTGGAGGCGGGAGTGAGAGGAGGTGACAAGAGACTTCAGAGCTTCCTGCTAGCTTTAAAGGTATATATAAGTTTTCTGGTTTTCAAATGCTTGGTAAGAAACAGGCAATGATTATCAGTAATATATGTCTTATATAGAAAAGTTCAGTGTACTTGCAAAGTTATAGGCAGGAACGTTAAATAAAGATTTTGACCCATCTGGTAGATACCAAAGGAAGTAACTGCCGCTGGATGGAATCACATGGTTGGGTAGGATCTGAGCTCACAGCTGAATCAGAGCACAAGTATAGAGTGAGAGAGAGAGACTACATATTCCAGGCTGCTTTGTAACACAGGAACACCAGAGTATGATACAAATGTATCAACTAATCTCTGCTCTCTCCTGATTGGCCAAAACAAACTATGAATGTTATGCTAATGTTAGCATGGATTTTTAGGGGTGTCAACTAACAAAAGCTGTCGTTTGCAAACTGAATGGATTTAGCAAACATCAGGTGAATTTGTAATGTTTATTTTGGTATTTTTTATGTAAAAAATGTTTGCATACACTACTGATTCTCCTCTATATGATGCGTTCATAATCCAGGACACGTAGATATGACTTTAAGCCTGAGGTATTGTGCCTATCTATGAGTGGAGGTGGAAAGTAAAGTAGGGAGAGAGAGGAGACAAAGGGAGTAGGGAGAGAGAGGAACTTTTTAGTATTAGACACCTATTCAGCTCCGGATTTCTTTTTAGGCATAGTAGGCAGTTGCCTAAAGGCAGCTACCCCTAATGGTCTCCATGCTTTTGCACTGAAAGATATGTTAATACATTACTGTAAATAAATAGTACATTTGTGTTCACATTTGAATGTCTAAAAATAAGGTAAAAAAATGTATTTCCTGCTCAGAATTCCATGAAATACAGTTATTGCACTGCACTCTGAAAAACTGGCCAGGGACATACAAAGTAGTTCACAATGTATTTTTGCTCTTTTATCCAAATATCACTTTATAGTCAGGGTGATTTATAAAAACTTTACTATTTAAATACTTGTAGTGGGGGAGGAGCATGGCACCCAAGAAAGTTTTTCCTAGATACATTTCAAATGTAAATCTAGCTCTGGCTCAACTCCCTCCCCAACACATACTCAAAAGCAGGCAATTATTTAGGTAAATATGAGCTCTGGTCCTGCAGAAATGTAAATGTCCCTCAGAGGCATGTCCATGGCTGAGAATGAGGTCCTATGCCTTTGATCATGTTTAAGCATTTTGGTTATCTTATTAAAACTCTTTTCATAGTGAGTGAGGAATGAGAGTGTTTTTCTTAAATAACTTAAAAAAAAAATCCACAGATTCTTTATTTATGCTTAAACATTAGCAAACTAGGTTAGAAAATAAATAAAGAATGTTCTGGAATAGTTGTCAGATACATGATGAGATTAGATTGTGAAGTTGTGGGAACATGGTTCTTCCCTGTTTCTTTATTGAGTTATTGTTATTTTCATCAAGTATCTTTTATGTTAGCCATGTATGAGGATTCCAAGAACAGCAGCCATTTTTACTGTTCCATATGTTCTTCCAAAGAATAGGTCATATTTTGGACATTCCAGGCTCATTGGTTTTCCAGACAATTTGTGTTATGGAGATATGTAGGCGTTTCCCCGTTGTTGCTATGCATAATTTAATTATTGCACATATTGTGTTGATTACTTTTCAGTTGTGGTTAGATAACCTCATATTTGTGTGGCTCATGAGTAGGCCTTCAAGTTTTTTGAATAACATAATGTAATATAATATCTCATTGTGCATCACTGAGGAGTTTGTTGGTGCCTTAATAAAAGTTAATAATATATGAATCTTACTTTTTCCTTATTATGATCCCAAAAGACAACTCTAAAGTTGGTGTACCTCTTGACCCAGTATCAGATGATTTATAATACTATGTTTCTAAGGCTAATTTCAAATATTTTTTCCTCCGAATATTTGTATGAGAACGACTGACGTTTGGAAGAAAAACAGAACATGTTCTCTGAGGAGTCAAATGAATCAAGCAGATATTAAAGAATGTTTGAGCCAAAATAACATTAATTTCAATCTGGCAACAAAACATGATGTCATGTACACCACCCACAATTACTCTCTACCGTCGTGAAAAATTTATCTTTTCCTGCCTTTAAAAAAAAATATATCTGCCAAAATCATTATAAGTCAGCTTGCTTGCAAAAGTGGGTGTTTTAGCTTTTGGAATTAAATCACAGTTTCCTCCTTGATTCAATTCTTCACATGTGGGCGTATTTAAAGAAAAAAAAATATTGAAAAACATCTGTGGGATCTCTAGCGGATACAAGTTTACATGGGAACTTTTCCAATGACATGGAAGTTAAAGTATGCAAAGGGTTCTTTTTAATAAACTATGACTATTTACTGGAGGGCTGCCTGTCCGCAGTATCTTTCGTTGGGATGAAGAAGCTCTCCTTAATTTTGGGCAAGAGTCAACATAAAAAAATCAAAATAAAATAGACCTATTAATTAAGCGCAAGTTGTTTTTAATATTGTCAAAATACTTGGAAATGAGTCCATGTACCGTTAGGACAAAAACTTGTTGAAAAAATCAAGTGTTGTGATTATATACAAGGGTGGACAAAAATATCTAAAGCTTGGGAGCCATACAGACTTTTTATAGGAGCCTGGATGCTTCACACTTTGGAAAAATATTTAGGAGCCAGTAGTACAAATTTTAGAAGTCCTGGCGCCTGTGAAGTTTCCACTCCTTATTCTATCTATCTATCTATCTATCTATCTATCTATCTATCTATCTATCTATCTATCTATCTTACTTTCAGCATGATATAAGATTTGACTGCATATATATTGCTAAAGATGGTCAATAATTAATGTAATGTGTGCAAGTTATGTTACAAAGACCACACTTTATTACGCTTTGCAGGTCCCAAGAAGTGGTTTCTTTAAGCTCTGATGCTAATTTTCCTGTAGAAAAAAAGTTAAGTAATTTGAAGCTCCCAACAAAGCCTAATACATGTTATGCATCAGTTATATACATTCAAGATACACTCAACACATATCTCTAGTTAGTTCATTCATAATAAATCCATGTATTTGCCATGAAGGGACATCGAGCCAAACTACATATTGGTGTTGTTAGATAATTTGTGTGTCATGAATTTTGGGGTAGATTAACTAAAGTATCACTAAAGCCCTGCCACTGGCTTAAAACATGCATTCTCTTGCTGGGCTAGTTACTTTAGGAGAGCATCATAAGACGCCATGCTCTGTTTAATATGACTACATTTGAATACAGAGATGCTTGATGCATAGCTATTTCCACATTCCAAAGTGGGCTTCTAGGCTTTACCATGTACATAGAGGTCAAATAGATGGCTCTCATCAATCTCCATATTTCTGCTCTTGACCCTGCATATTATTGATGTTTTTTCTAGGTTTTTGAAAAATGTTTTAATTTGGGAATAGCTTTTAATCATTATTAAACTTCAAAACCTGATTACTTTAGAGCTCTAGCACATGAAGTATATATATATATATATATATATATATATATATATATATATATATATATATATATATATAGAACCAACAAATACATCTAGTCTGTCAATTGTATCTAGCTAAATACATGTCTTAATAAATCCGCAGGTCAGTCTTATGCTTATCAAAGGCGTGCTGGAATTCCGTTTTTGTCCTACCACGGTCGGTGCTCAGTTATCTTCACTTATTGTAAAGTTCTACTTTTGCATATTACTCTCTAAATTGAAGTCATGACGTCTTGTTCTTGTATTCCTCTTTTATAACTGAAACACTTATAAAATACACATACTTTTTCTTTTTTTTTTTTCAAAGTGCATCCTAAAGGAGAAACTAAATATGAGTAATATGTACAAACAAAGTATGATTCATTAAATAAAGTGAGGTTTGTGAAATGTGTTTCCGGTGTGTGTGCATTTTCCTAATTTGCTTGACCCAAGCATGATCCATTTAGGCTTATGATAAATAACTGACACAAAACCGATTGATTTGGGAGAAAAACACGGGCCACAGCTTTATTGTAAATAACCAATTTACATAACTTAGAACTTGCATATATTATGCATATTAACATATTCAAACTATAGGGGGAGGAGCCCGGCCACGGACAGTCACCTCACGCCTTGGGCCCTGCCCAAAGCCCCCAATGCTTATTTTAAGCACGCCCTGTGAGGTAGGGCCACGCCCACTTAGGCCAGTGGGCCGGGCAACTCACCTCCCGCCAAAACATATACACAATATCTCAGAAATTTCCTACTTCTCAAGAAGAACTTTCACTTCTCCTTTCTTTTCCTTTTTTTTTTTTTTTTTTTTTAATATCAATGCTCTCTTTTCTCTTTTTTTTTTTTTTTTTTTTTTTTTACAATACCATACATAACCATTCCAACTTTACCAATATATTTAGGGTGGGAGGGAGGGATTTCTCACGGAGACCGCGCCGAACTAACTCCCGGCGCGCGAATGCGGCGGAAGCCCCGCCCCCCGCCGCTCCTGATTGGCTGTTGTGCCTTACAGGCTCCGCTGGGTCACGAGACGCTGCGGGCTGACCCAGGGAGCCTGTGCAGCCTCCGCGTCGGCATGACCCAAGCATGATCCATTTAGGCTTATGATAAATAACTGACACAAAACCGATTGATTTGGGAGAAAAACACGGGCCACAGCTTTATTGTAAATAACCAATTTACATAACTTAGAACTTGCATATATTATGCATATTAACATATTCAAACTATAGGGGGAGGAGCCCGGCCACGGACAGTCACCTCACGCCTTGGGCCCTGCCCAAAGCCCCCAATGCTTATTTTAAGCACGCCCTGTGAGGTAGGGCCACGCCCACTTAGGCCAGTGGGCCGGGCAACTCACCTCCCGCCACAGAGCAAGCGAGGGACTCCTCCAGAGCCTGCGATCCCCCCTTGCTGTTCATTAAAGCCAAGGCCCGAACCGCACTCTCCCTAAACTCCAAGGTGACCAACTCCAGCCCCATCTCGGTAAGATGAACCTTATCCGGACTGAAAAAATCATCCGCACCGGCCGGCTCGAATTCTTTATATCTGATGGCGATAAAACCTAGCTTGCGAATAAAACTAGACAGCTGCTGGTTAATCTTCTGCCTCGCCTTATCTAGCCCGACGGGGTCACGCGCATTTCGCCAAGATCTTCTCTTTATCATCTCAGACCATATCAGGAATGTCCCCGGGAACTTCTTGGTCCAGCTCTCCACGTCTCTTTTCATCACCTTCAGCATTCAGCGCATGGGCACTGCCCCTAAATCATTACCGCCGGCATGTATTATAATTATTGTGGGTTGACCATACCGCTGACTGCAGGTGTTCAACAATTCATCCAATTGGGCCCACCGAAGGCCCCGAACCCCGAACCACCGCACGTGTAAGTCCGTAACGGGAAAACCCAGTTGTGTCCTTCCTTCGATAACTGCAGCCAACCTGTGGGCCCAGTACACGTACGAGTGGCCCACGATCCACAGTTGCTTCTGGCCGCCTGGAAGCAAAACAACAGACGTTAGATTACAGCCCTGGGTCTTACGTAAGACCGAAAACGTTCTGATTCCCATCTACCAATACGTTTGACTGCCGCATCGGGTAAGCCTAATCTAGCTGCTTCTGTTGCAGCCCCTATTCTGAACGAGTGTGTTCCGAAATCCGACCCCTTTATGCCCAGGCTGTGTAGTGCAACTTTTAGCATCCTTTCAAACTGATACCGGGATAACGCCGTCCCATCGGCATGAACCAAAAGCGAACACCGTCCCACCGGTCGCTTACCAAGGTACTCCACCATACACCCGTAGGGACAACACTCAGTGCCTACTTGGTGTAACACCACCTCCTTTCCTTTTCCCTGCTGGTCGGTCTTAGACCTCCGGAGCCATATCACCACCATGCCTTCCCTGAGGCAGGTATCCACCACCTGGAGGCCCCCTGAACCGTGTCTGCTGCTCGCAACTAACTCCCCTATTCGGAATGCTCCGAAGAACGCCAGGGAAAAAGCAGTACGGAAAAGCAGAGATTCAAAAGGGGTCCTACATTTAACTTCCAACACCTGCGCCATCCGCAGTAACAATGCGAAGGTGATCGGCCGCTTAGTGTCTGGCCTGCGATCCCCGTTAAACATGCCGCGCACCACCTTGCGCACTATAAATTCCTTCGTAAGGTCCTTCTGCCCCGCCAGCTTAAACATAAAAGCCAGGGCAGTGACCTGTCTATTTACTACTGCTTTCTTTTCGCCTTGTTCAGCACACCGCAGCAGAAACCATAGCAGTATCCCTAGGGTCTTATCCTCTGATGTGGACCCCCCTGCCACTTTTACCAAGTCGTTCCATTTGGCCCATACGCGTCTATACGTTGCCCACGTTGCCGGGGCGACAGACTGTCTAACGAGTCTCGTCACCTGGCTGCTCCAAGCTCCCAGATCTCCTCGGGAATGGCCTCCCCCAGCATGTTGGCCCGGGGGGCCAGAGCCCTGAATCGCTCCTCCTGAAACCGAGAAAGGGCGTCAACAATGCCATTCTCCACTTCAGCTACTTGCCTCGCTTGAAACCATATGTTCTGGCGCAGGCAACACAGCACCAAGTGCCAAAGTAGTCTCACTACCGGCACGGATGCTGCCGTGAGGCTGTTCACTGCTTGAACAACCCCTTTACTCTCTGTATGGAACAGAACACGCTGGTCCCTGAACTCTGAACCCCATAAGTGTACCGCTACTACCATGGGAAAAAGTTTGAGGAATGTCAGGTTCTTTGTGAGACCTGCCACCTCCCATTCACCCGGCCATGGTGCGGCGCACCATTTTCCTTGAAAAAAGGCGCCGCAACCCACTCCCACGCCGGTAAAAAGCTTTAGGTCAATGCTATTAGTACGCCTTTTCTGGATGATCTCAGAACCATTGAACTCAGCCAGAAATACCGACCATACCCGCGCGTCGTCCCGCATGGCCTGTGACACTTTTATGAAATGATGAGGTTTACTAATGCCCACCGTAGCAAGCGACAATCTCCTACAAAATACTCTTCCCATGTGGATAATCCTACAAGCAAAGTTTAACTTTCCTATGATGGACTGCAACCGCCGAAGAGTAATCCTACGCGCATGCCCTAGCGCACTAAGTTCCTCTCTCATGTCTACTACTTTCTCCACGGGGAGACTACATGCCATTGTCTTGGAATCTATCTGTATCCCAAGGAAAGTCAATCTTTCCGTGGGGCCCTCAGTTTTGTTATGTGCCAGTGGCACCCCAAAATCCCTACAGATTTTTGTGAATACTTCCAACATAAACCGACAGATGTCCTGCACAGCTGGACCCACGAACAGAAAATCGTCCAGGTAATGAGTTATGCTCCTGTACCCGGATTCTCTGCATGCAACCCATTGCAAGAATGAGCTGAACGCCTCGAAATATGCACATGATATGGAGCACCCCATAGGTAAACAAAGGTCAATAAAATACTTCCCATCAACTCGGCAACCTAGGAGCCTGTGGCTCGTTGGATGCACCGGTAATAGTCTAAAGGCCGCTTCTATATCAACTTTTGCCATGAGCGCGCCCGCGCCGGCCCCACTGACCATGTCAGTGGCCCGGTCAAACGATTCATAAGACACTGAAGATTCTTCTCTTGCAATGCCGTCATTTACTGACCCGCCCCTCGGGTAAGACAGGTGCTCGATCAATCTAAATTTTCCAGCTTCCTTCTTGGGAACGACGCCCAGGGGGGAAACAACAAGATTTCTAATGGGGGGGGAAACGAATGGCCCAGCCATCCTTCCCAGTTGTACCTCATTGAGAACCTTAGCTTCCGCTACCCCTGGAAATTCTCGCACAGAACGTAAGTTGGGTGCCATGGACCCGCGCACCTCTGTTGTGCACGGGATCCGAAAACCCTCCTGGAAACCCGATTCAAGGAGGCGGCCCGCCGCACTATTACCCGCCGACCTACCGTAGCGCCTTAGCCATGGCAGCATGCCGGGGAGGCGTATTGGCGTCTTGCCCTTTGGCAGCGGGCTCCGCCCTGTTGTCCTTTGGCCTAGCACATCTGGCCAGAGGGTGCTCTCCTCCACAGTTGGAGCACACGTGCTTGAACCTGCAGTTGGGCGCCCACTTACATACCCCTTCGTTGTAGGCAAAACAGGACTTGGTACCTGCGGCCGAGTTGGCGGTGGGACTCTTGACCCCACCACCTCCGGCCCGAAAGGGCGGCATGGCACGCATGGGTGTCATAATATTAAGCCAATGCGCTACCGCTTTATCGCTCCATGCCATGGCTGGCCTAGATGCCAGATACTGGAGAAATTCTTCATCGTACCGCCACCACGCCATACCCCCGTACACCTTGTGAGCGTTTCGAATCTCATCTATGTACACGAACAGCCCCGGGCATTGTTCTGGGTGGCGCTCGCATAGAACGCAAGCCATGATAGAAAAAGCCACGTGTCGAAAGTTCTAGGCAACCTCCTGTAAGAACCCTCCCGTGTGCTCCTCTCACTTGTATCCAATTGCCTCGACATGGGCAGCAGGGAGAACAAATCAACAAACTCCCTCCTATAAATTTTTTCTTTGACATCCTGGGTCAGATGTGCACCCAAGCTGTCCAGCGCGCATAAGACTATCGGTCTCATGGCTGCATCTGAGATTACTACATTGCTCGCCTGCGGCCTTGTACCACCCACGGTGACCGGGGGGGGTAACACCCTTGGCTCTATATTGCCTACATTACTGGGCTGCTCTTCCCAGGCCCCTTTGGCTAGCCCACCTAACCACGTCCCCATTTCTTGCTCACTAACCGCAATGTTATGTGTGGCTAAGAGGGCCTTAAGGGACCCCAAAAATCCCCCTTTAGTGTATGGCAGTATGCATTTATCAGCTTCCTCCACTCCACCAACTGCCTCACCTGCTTCTGGGAGCCTCGGAGTAGATACGGCCAACGGGGTGTCCCTGCGTCTTTCCTGACGCCCTGGGGATTCAGACCGTCTGGCCCTCCGCGGGCTCCGTCCTCTTTCTGATCCGCAGGCACAGCTGCATCGGCAGGATCTCCTGCTCCTGGATCTGGATCGCCGTTCGGACCTGTGGGTGCAAGAGGAACAGTCACTAGCTCTCCGTGACCTGCATGCCTGTCCCCATACCGCCTGCTCCTCCCCTGAGGGGTGGTCCTGGTCACCCAAGCTTGCGCGGCTGGAATGCGCTAGCGAAGCGGACTCTGCACTTCGCACCAATAACCTGGGGACTGCCTGGGGCGTTGCGAAGTCTACCTGTGGGTCAGGATTAGTCACTTTTTGCTGTGGCCTAACCGTAACGCCCTCAGTCTCTGTCCTCTGTCGTCTTAAAGGGGTATGGGTAAATAGCAGAGGGCTGTACCTGTTTGTGTTCTTCCTAGCTCTGGTGGGGCGCGCTGGCCTCGCCACCGCCGCCGCTACGGGTATGTCATCGATCATGACCATGCTGTCCTGGCTGATCATCTCTCTGACCACTCTGTCTCTCCTCTCCCGTGTGGTACCCATGTCCGTCTTCTTGCCGCGGCTGCGTCCCTGCAAAGCACCAGAAGCGCTGTTACTATTGGGATTAGAGGGGACCGCATGGTCGGTATTTTTTATGTCTGTAGGAACTTTTTTAGGGCTCCTGTCTTTACTTTTACCCCCTGCGCCCCCTTTTTGGGGTGGTAACGGGGTGTTCTTTGACCTTTGCCGTGGCCGGAGCCCTTTAGGCAAAGTGACTGGTGGTGGCCGGGGTACTAGGCCCTCACCCTCACTGCCCGTGGGCCCGGCACTCTCCTGCCTAAGGGGTAAAAGGTCCTGGCTGACCAGCCCCGCATTACCCCTGTCACCAGTGGCCTGGTCCTCCACTGGACGGTGGTCTGATGGCTCTGACTGAAAAGGGGAGGAGACACTATCCCCCATATTGGCTAGGCTTCCAGCAACTGCATGCTGAGCCTGTCCAATGTAATGGGAGTCTCCTGCAGAAGGCATGGGAGGACCCAGCCTGTCCTGCACCCACCTGACCCCCTGGCTTCAGGCACGGGCCCTAACATCAGCCAATAAGGCCTCCAGAGATAGAACATCCATACCCCCAGGCACAAAAAAGACCCCCCCAAGACAGACAAAAACGGACCGCGAGACACAAGGAAAAAACAACACAGAAAAAACACACACACACACGAAAGCCCACTTACACAGCCCCTTATATGCTTTTAAGCTGGGGTATCTCAGTATTAAACTGTTACTTGCACTTTTCAACCTCAGACCAGGAGCCTCTCAGACCTCCGTCCGTTTCTCACGGAGGCCGCGCCGAACTAACTCCCGGCGCGCGAATGCGGCGGAAGCCCCGCCCCCCGCCGCTCCTGATTGGCTGTTGTGCCTTACAGGCTCCGCTGGGTCACAAGACGCTGCGGGCTGACCCAGGGAGCCTGTGCAGCCTCCGCGTCGGCAATATGTGTGGAACTTAAAGAAGCTCCCTTTATGAGTGTAAGCTCTGATATTAACCATATAGACACAGCTAACAGTATTGTACTGCAATGCTACTCAAATACTACAATCTTGTCTGTCAGAGTTCCTTACTAGGGAAAGTCAATCATAGTTACATAGTTACATAGTAATTGAGGTTGATATAAGACTTTTAGCCCATCAAGATCAACATTTTAAGATCTCCCCTGACCTGCAATATGTGGATTAGTTGTTAATTGATCCAGAGGAAGCAAACAAAAAACCCCAGTGAAACATTGCCAATTGTCTCAAAAGGGAAAAAAAGTGAATTCCTTCCTGACCCCAGATACTGGTGATCGGATTCCTCCCTGGATCAATACTCCCTCGCTAATTAACTAGTATAACCCTGAATGTCCTTTTTAATTAAAAATATGTCTAATCCCTTTTTAAAGTTATCTATCAAATCCGCTGTCACCACCTCCTTTGGTAGAGAATTCCACAGATTAACCACCCTTACTGTGAAGAACCCTTTTCTTTCTTTAAGGTGGAATCTTTTTAGTTCTAACCTCAAAGGATGTCCTCTTGTCAGTTGAAAAACTCTTGGCACAAAAAGCTCCCTTGACAAATCTTTATACTGACCCTGGATGTATTTATATAAGGTAATCATATCTCCTCTTAGATGCCTTTTTTCTAGAGAAAATATGTTTAATTTAGTTAGTCTTTCTTCATAAATTAGCCCCTCCATTCCCCTTATTTGTTTTGTTGCCCTTCTCTGTACTTTTTCGAGTTCTAAAATGTCCTTTTTATGAATTGGTGCCCAAAACTGTACTCCATATTCCAAATTAGGGCATACTAGGGATTTGTATAGTGATATCATTTTATCTGCCTCCCTTGCTTCTATACCCTTCCTAATACATGCTAATAGTTTATTTGCCTTTGCAGCTGCTGCTTGGCAAGCACTCCCAAATCCATTTCAATATCAGATACCCCTAGATTTGTTTCATTAAGTTTATAGATTTCATGGTTATTTTTCCTTCCTAGATGCATAACCTTACATTTATTCATATTACATATCATCTGCCATTTAATTGCCCATTTCTCTAATTTATGCAAATCCCTTTGGAGGAAAATTACATCATTTTCTGATTTAATTACCTTGCACAACTTCATGTCATCAGCAAAAATAGAGACACTACTTTCCAATCCTACTTCTAAGTCGTTAATAAATATGTTAAAAAGGAGAGGGCCTAATACTGTGCCCCGATGAATTAGTCCAATCCGAGTATGTTCCATTTACAACAACCCTTTGTTTCCTGTCTTTTAGCCAGCTCTGAATCCATGTGCATATATTTACTGCAATTTCTGTATCCCTTAGTTTGCACAATAGTCTCCCATGTGGCACCGTATCAAAAGCCTTTGCAAAATCTAAAAATACTACATCCACTGAGTTGCCTTGATCCAGGTTCCTACTAACCTCCTAGATATTTCCACACATCCTATCTGGGCTGTAATAATGTGATTAATTCCCAAAACAGAGAAACTCATATGCAAAATATAGCCTAGTACTAGCTATCCAATTGGGCCCATATAAGGGACTTTTTCAAAGGCAATCTATAATTGATAAAGTGATTAACAATGCCATAAAAGACAAAACCACAAATTGAGACAGAGAAATAAGCTATGAGATCGCAAAACTGTGTCCTCCATCTATGATTGTCCCAAAGAGGTATCATCAACAATGATCTGGACAGAATGAATACAATAGACTCAACATATAAATTGTGGGTTAGTATTTTGATAATATTTCACAATCGAGGCTGAAGGCATTAGTCTCTTTTTTCAGCCACAAGTCCTACCATATTTTAAGAAGTTCAGTATTTGACATAAAATAATATACTTTTAATTTTCTTGTGGGAAAAGAGTTCTACTGTAGTTAAAATGAGGGAAGACAACATTTCCTGACTTCATTTTGCAGGGCCCATAGGGGAGGTTAATGAAGCACTGTTCTATTTCAGTTCAGTTTTAGAGCAGCTCACTGGCTCTTGAAACAAGTCTCCTGTGCATTTTTATAGTCAATCCCAACAAGCTTGTACAGATGTTACACATACCTGTACTTCCCAATTAATCTTGACCTGACCTAAGAAAACTCCAAACTTCACTCTGACTAAAACAGATGTGCAGGAATTCTATAAAGAATGATTTGTGCACAAGACTGACATGACAAAGGAATAATCAACATAAAAGAGCATTTGGGAAGATGGTAAAAACAGATTGTCGGTAAAGAACAATTTCACAAATTCGTTGACAGCAAAGAGACGTCTGTAAAGTGATGCATCAATTACAAGTTAAAAAAAATTAGGCATATTTGCGATATGTCTAATTTTGTTGAAAAACTAAATACAGATCACCAAGGTCAAGAAAGATTATATTGATTCAATTTTTCCATGGTATAATAACTAATTTGTTCCACGAAAAGGTGACAACTGCTAAAAATTGTAATTTTAAAAATGTACCCTAAGGAGAAATACTTTTCTGATATGGAAAAAGGAAAAATGATGCATTCATTAACTGGCTAAGTATGATAACATTGCCATATATCTCATTGTCAGCCATGACACTTTGTCATCCAAGCTTGCCTCGCATTTTCTAGTCATATTCTCCCTAGTCTAACAACACAATTTTTTTTTATATATTTAGCCAAAAAAAGTAATTAATCATACTTCCAAAACAAACAAATAGACTTAAAATTAGAAAATTACATTTCGGCCTACAAACACAAACTGGAACCACACTGAAAAAATTATAAGCCAGGCTTATCTTTCTCACACTTCGTGGACTACGCACTACAAGAAATTCCTTGACTAGTGGAAAGTTGGGAAAACAGAGGTGGGACCATCATAGTTTACTAAAAAAATACACAAAATGTAATGAAAATAAGTTATTAAAGCTGAACAAATTATTTTACATTGCACATTTTTTTAAGAAACTTGTTATAGGTAATAACAAGGTCCGTTTAAGTTATATTGTTGTTGTTTAGACTTTCAGTCAAGTCCGACTTTCCATGATCCTATGGACTGCAGCACGTTCTGTTGTGTCAATTTATAAGGTTTTCATGGCAAATATATTGGAGTGGGAAGAATTAACACATCTGCATATTCATAAGAATTATAATTAAAGGTATTATTCCACAGTAAACACAGCCTTATTAAATTGTGATTCGGCCAATTGAATAGGGGTCTGTATAAGCACAGAGCATATTTTTTTACAGAAATTTTTAGTTAGTGAAGACCTTGCTTTTGGATAGAAGTTCACTAACTAAAAACTTCTGTAAAAAAATATCCCCTGTGCTTATATAGAGCCCTATTCAATTGGCCGAATCATAATTTAATAAGGCTGTTAGGCTTTAGATAAAGTCTTACTCCTGCAGTAATCTAGATATAAATATATGTTCAGAATGTTTATGTCTATCTGGAAATATTAAATATGTTTTTTCAGATTTCCACAAATTCTGTTTTTCCCAGGAAACTCTGAAATTTTTAACAGTTGGATAACATCCCACTTTGTGTAAGTGCAATAAAGTTATTAAGAAGTATAAAAAAAACTGTAGGATCAGTATGTGCGTCACTATACTGGCTAACGTGTCAAAACAACAAGCTGTCTAGTACTGTGGAAAAAGAATTAAGTAGCAACATATCAAGCCTTAATGAAAATTATACATATAAATGAATATATTTATAATTGGTTGTTAATAATTTCCAGTAGGAGTGTAAGATAATTAAGCTTGAACGTTGAATGTTTACATAAAAAGGTACATCCTCTCTCAATGATTTTCTCACATGATTAGCTATCTCTCATAGTGGGCAGTGATAAGGAAGAAGAGTGTGCCTAGTTAGATAATAAATAATATTTGCAGAGACTTTTAATTGTTAAATTACCGTATTACAATATTATAATCTATAACAGCTAGGTATGTTCTTGTGATTTATTAACGCACACTGTGAGAGATAATTAATTGCGATAGATAGTCATCAGGAGAGAGGGAACATGTTTGTGTAAGTTATGCTTAAAATACACATTTTTCAAGTTCAATTATGTAACACTTCCTCTCAAGCTTTATACGTGTAGACTTCATTTAAGAAAATTTAGAAAAAAAAACAGAAACTTTAATAACTACTTTAACATTAGTCTCGAAAATGAATAGTACATTTGTGATCTCATTTGAATGTCTAAAAATAAGTTCAAAAACTTCTTTCCTGCTCAGATTTCCCAGAAATAGTAACTGCACTGCACTCTGGGAAAATGGGTGGGGACATACAAATGACACCACAGAGTACTCTCAATTTTAACACCAAAATCACATTATATATTGATACATGTTAAAAATGCAAACAACTGCTAGAATAGGTAGACAAGTTTATCTTTTGGATCCAAATTTCTTTTAGGCATGCACCTTCACTACAGTATAGTTGAATTCTTCCTGATGTTTGCACAATATAATCAACATAGTTTATTGATAACTTTACAGTTTATAACTGGAATTGTTCCATGTTTAACTAAAATAGGTCACCACACCCTTAACATTAAAAATAATCTAAAAAATGCATTCATGAAATTTGACATTCCATATCTGCGCTAATCACATTTTGGTTATGTTAAGGCAGATTTCCAGAGCTTGATGAGGAATGATGAAAACATTTAGATCATAGTATTAATCCAAGGTATGTAAGCAAGTATGAGCATGAAAGCTTCCCATGACACTGGCTAATTACACCCAGACTGGGGTCTGATAACCCTGCTGACCACTGAGACATCTCAAGATGAAGGCAAGGTCAGCATAGGTGAAGGTCAATTGCCATTTAGCAAATTCAACAGCAGAATGTTTTTTTTTCTTCTTCTTTTGTTTAAAGGAGCACTGCACAATGAAAAAAAAAAACATAACTTTGAGTCTGACTAAGAGTATAATTAAACATGGGGAACGTCCCACAGCTAGTTGTAAATACAATAAAAAAAAAAAAAAGTTTTTAATGCCTCTGCATGTTCCTGGAGGGATCAATGGTACATTGAGCTTGAAAGTTGTGTGAGAGGGGAAATTACATTTCTGGGGAGCTCTGATTGCATCCTTTGTGCTACTTCCGGCTTCTGGGCTAGTGAGGGGGAAGTGGTGTGGCATCAATTTCAATGTTATCCAGTTATCAAACAAAGGTTTTGGATTTCTGCTTGTTCCCTCCTCTCACACCCATCCTCCACTGATAACTACAAACAGATCCACATCATCCAGCTCTCATGATCCTACAATCATGAAAAGTCTTCAATAATTCAGATTTTCCCAAAAATTATTTTATATCCATGCAGTGGAAGAGCTAGTGAATGGAGGGTCCTGGTGCAAAATAATTTGCAGTTACTCTACATAAGGATGATGCCTTTATTGGTCGATAAAGATGACAAAAATATTTGTAGAGGGTCAAATCACCACTACGGTTTTTAGATGATCTGTCTATAAAAATAATAACCATAAAAAATTAAGAGACCTGCTTTATTCCTGGTAACAGGGGGCCCAACACTATAACAGGCCCTGGTGCATTGCACCTGCTGCCCCAGCAGCAGCTCCCCCACTGTGTATATGGCTTACACCGCTGCTAATATTGTTAGTTTGACACAAAGCTTCTGCAGCAGCTGGTGCTTCAATTAAAGTACAGGAGTAGTTCGAGAAAAACTGCATTTGTTTGTGATGTGTGTAATAAACTAATAACATTAGCAGATATGCTATCCATGAAAATAAAATCATCGATGGATGGGTGGGGGAGAAAAGAAGAGGGAGAAGGAAACTGGAGTTTTTTGATAATGGATTTCATTGAAATTGACATCCAACCCCTTCCCCCAGACATGCCCAGAAGCAGGCAGTTTGCATCAATGGATGCAACCCCTGCTTTACAGAAATGTAAATGCCCCTCACATACACAATCTTCAAGAACGTATGACCTCAAGGGCCCATCGGTGGCATCAAAAGAAGAACTACACATGAAAATATGCAAAATGTTTTAGAAATGTAAAGATAAAAATGCAGCTTCTAATCACATATATAGTTGTGAGCAGCAGAAAATGTTGCTAACGCTGACATCATAAAGGGGGCGTGGCTATGATGTAAGTGGGGGTGGGCCTAACACCTGATCTTAACAGAAGCGTGGCGGCCATTTGCATTTCAGAGAAAGACAGCAAAGTGAGAGAGGGAGACAGGTACAGAGAGAGAAGAAGACAGGTACAGAGAGAGAAGAAGACAGGCACAGAGAGAGAGGGAGACAGGTACAGAGAGAGAGGGAGACAGGTACAGAGAGAGAGGGAGGGAGACAGGTACAGAGAGAGAGGGAGACAGCTACAGAGAGAGAAGGAGACAGGTACAGAGATGGAGACAGGTACAGAGATGGAGACAGGTACAGAGAGGGAGAGAGACAGATACAGAGAGAGAGGGAGACAGGTACAGAGATGGAGACAGGTACAGAGAGAGAGGGAGACAGGTACAGAGAGAGAGGGAGACAGGTACAGAGAGAGAGGGAGTCAGGTACAGAGAGAGAGGGAGACATAAAGAGAATTACAGAGCAAGAGCACACACAGACAGTGAGGGAGCACAAAGACAGCGCAGAGAGAGTTCACAGATAGAGCGCACAGAGAGAGAGTAACAGCTACAGAGAGAGAAGAAGACAGGTACAGAGAGAGAAGAAGACAGGTACAGAGAGAGAGGGAGACAGGTACAGAGAGAGAGGGAGACAGGTACAGAGAGAGAGGGAGACAGGTACAGAGAGAGAGGGAGGGAGACAGGTACAGAGAGAGAGGGAGACAGGTACAGAGAGAGAGGGAGGGAGACAGGTACAGAGAGAGAGGGAGTCAGGTACAGAGAGAGAGGGAGACATAAAGAGAATTACAGAGCAAGAGCACACACAGACAGTGAGGGAGCACAAAGACAGCGCAGAGAGAGTTCACAGATAGAGCGCACAGAGAGAGAGTAACAGCTACAGAGAGAGAAGAAGACAGGTACAGAGAGAGAAGAAGACAGGTACAGAGAGAGAGGGAGACAGGTACAGAGAGAGAGGGAGACAGGTACAGAGAGAGAGGGAGACAGGTACAGAGAGAGAGGGAGGGAGACAGGTACAGAGAGAGAGGGAGACAGGTACAGAGAGAGAGGGAGGGAGACAGGTACAGAGAGAGAGGGAGACAGCTACAGAGAGAGAAGGAGACAGGTACAGAGATGGAGACAGGTACAGAGAGGGAGAGAGACAGGTACAGAGAGAGAGGGAGACAGGTACAGAGATGGAGACAGGTACAGAGAGAGAGGGAGACAGGTACAGAGAGAGAAGGAGACAGGTACAGAGAGAGAGGGAGACAGGTACAGAGAGAGAGGGAGTCAGGTACAGAGAGAGAGGGAGACATAAAGAGAATTACAGAGCAAGAGCACACACAGACAGTGAGGGAGCACAAAGACAGCGCAGAGAGAGTTCACAGATAGAGCGCACAGAGAGAGAGTGCAGAGAGATTGACAAAGAGAGTGAGGGGTACAGAGACAGAGATTGCACACAGACAGCAGTGCACATAGGGTGCAGATAGAGAAAGCGCACACACAGAGAGCATGCCCAGCCGGTACATCTACACATTATATAGTAATAATAATAATAATAATGCACAAGAGCATGCCCAGTCGGTACATCTACACATTATATAGTAATAATAATAATAATGCACAAGAGCATGCCCAGCCGGTACATCTACACATTATATAGTAATAATAATAATAATACACAAGAGCATGCCCAGCCGGTACATCTACACATTATATAGTAATAATAATAATAATAATGCACAAGAGCATGCCCAGCCGGTACATCTACACATTATATAGTAATAATAATAATAATAATAATAATGCACAAGAGCATGCCCAGTCGGTACATCTACACATTATATAGTAATAATAATAATAATAATAATAATAATGCACAAGAGCATGCCCAGCCGGTACATCTACACATTATATAGTAATAATAATAATAATGCACAAGAGCATGCCCAGCCGGTACATCTACACATTATATAGTAATAATAATAATAATACACAAGAGCATGCCCAGCCGGTACATCTACACATTATATAGTAATAATAATAATGCACAAGAGCATGCCCAGCCGGTACATCTACACATTATATAGTAATAATAATAATAATGCACAAGAGCATGCCCAGCCGGTACATCTACACATTATATAGTAATCACATATATAGTTGTGAGCATACGAGTTATTGCTAACGCTGCGGGCTAGCTATGCGAGTCGCGGCTCGCGCAGCGAGCCAAGGCCCTCGCAAAGCGAGGGCACTGGGCGAGGGTCTCAGTTGCTGGCATGGAGCGCCGAAGGCGCTCCTTGCCAGCAACTGAGGACCCTCGCAAAGCGAGGGCCTCAGTTGCTGGCATGGAGTGCCGTAGGCGCTCCATGCCAGCATCTGAGGACCTCGCAAAGCGAGGGCCGCAGTTGCTGGCATGGAGCGCCGAAGGCGCTCCATGCCAGCAACTGCGACCCTCGCAAAGTTCACGTCGCAACCCAAAGAGCACGACACACACATTACGACACTCGCAAACAACATACGACACACGTTCACACACATTACGGCCTCGCAACACTCGGACGCAACTCGCGAACATTACAAAATGTAAAACACAATACATACACACAGCACATACATAAAAACCTTACCTACACCAAGAGGGAGCACCCAGGACCTCAAAAATGCCACTTAGACCTTCATTTTACTCGAAATAAAAGAGTTTTGAGACTAAAAAAAACTGTAAGCGAGAGAAAAAATGGCCGCCGAACAAAACGAAAACGAGGCTACAGCACTCTAAACTCGCAAAACACCACAAGAAACTCGCAAAACGCCACAAACGACCTACAGATATTCATACCACACAGTGCACACATTCAGCATGCTTACACAGCAGCTCCACACCACTAATGCTCCAGCAACATCAAAACAGATTGCCAGCTCTTCAACACAATGCTTCAAAATAGGTAAAGTACATTAATTTAGTAATCTATTACATATTTCAGTATTATACACCAAACAGCATTAGCTACCTTACAATTTCATTGCCGTCATTTTTTGACGGGCAATATTCTAGTTAATATATAATTAATATACGCATTCATTCTGCAGGGCAATCTTCTCAGGGCCATCTTAACGGCATTATAGGCCTCTGGACAAAGCAGTGCACTGGGGCCCTACATACACAACCACTCACAGGAATAAAATGTATAATTATCAATAAAATAGAACTTATATTTATTTGTACCTGCAACAAAATCAGGATTTGAACATTAAAAAAACATGCTGTACATCTTGACACTCATCTACATTCTACAATTTTCACATCCTATATGAACAACTTGTCCATTCACATACGGTATCACAAACTATCAATACATACATATATTATTGGGCTCTAAGCTTGTCAACCCTAAGCTTGCATGGGGCCCTAAGTTTGTCAACCCTCCTGGAATGGCCGGGAGTCTCCAGGAATCAAATTCACTCTCCCGGTACCCCGCATAAACATTAATATTGGAATGACAAAATCTGTTATACGTTACATTTTTGTGTTCATGGGCTTGGCGAATACAATTTTAATGGACACCAAACAATGAAGATTCATAGTAGAAAGTGGAAAGTGAAACAATGCTTCAAGTGTAAGTGTGCGGTGAGGGAGGAATTGCAAGGAAGGGAGAAACAGCAGATTTAAACACATTTTTGTGTCAAAGGATGCAGAACAGAGTCAAAGAAAGCCAAAATAAAGCCAACTGACATGGACAGTTAAAAACATTAGAAGACCTTTATTATAGCTTTACTGCTTCAAAAAATGATGTGTGTTGATTTTGTCTTTCTTATATTTAGTTTATATACGCAGTTTTCTGCAAGGTATTCACAACAGCAAGATCGCATGTACAGATAACAGCTGATACTCAGGTGATAAGTCCACCTAAACGTTTTAATAAAGAGGGTTTGCAGGTTCTGAATAAATCTCCAGGAATAAAATAACGAAAAGTTGGCATGGCTATGGGGCCTCTATGCTCGTGGAGCCCCCGCGCAACTCCCCAGCGTACCCAAGACGGATCTGAATGTACTATTCTGGTTTCTGCATATCAGTACACGCACAGTCGTGCCCCTAGACCCTGGACTCTCACTCCACACTTTCTACAGAACAGAAATACTCTTGTCTACTGGAAGCTTGACTAAAGTATTTGTCCAACAAAAAATGTATCACTTTATTGTGCAGTACTCTGATTATTCATCTGGAATACTGGACATGCAAAGCTACCCCACTCTTCATATAAATATAACATATAAAAACTGTCCCCCTATACACACATATGTTGCAGAACACACTCTCCTGACCGCTCATGTTCTCCTTGGCTCATAGAGAAAGGAGCTAAGAAATAAAGTGAGAGGAGAGAGATTACAGAGACTGGGAAGGACAAGTGTGATTTCCACAAGAGTAACATAAGTGAGGCATGGATAATACCCACTGCAACCAGCTTACTTGTATACTGCAAAGATTACTCCAAATCTCTCTGTTAAGCATGTTTATTACTGTGTTAATGCATCTTGTTGAACTTTGTTGTTTTAGACCCCCAGGGTACCTACTGTGTTAATTGCATCTGTACTGAAAATACAAGAGCAAACAACGGTAAGCTGAGCCAGACCTAGATCACAACACATGTAGGACCTCAGGCTGTTATTGTCTTGCTCTCTGCGACTCTACCGTCACAAAAAGACCTGTAGGAGCCTCTTATAGCAGTAATTCCCAGGATGGATAATTCATTAAGAAATGTTTTCTTCTCAGTAAAGTTTACTAGACAGAATATCAAAGCCAAGGTAGGGGTCACATTTATTTTAAAATGTATATATAGAACAATAGCTAGATAGCTAGATAGTTAGATAGAAAGATAAATAGATAGATAGATATATATATATATTTTATTTTACATGATGTAATCCACCAAGAGAATTCCCAAAATGTATAAAGAGCGTTGCATGACTCTCCTTGGCTTGAATACGAGTTTTATTTGGATTTGTCAGTATTACCCTTAACTGACCTACAGAAAACTCTGTCCAGTCTATCACATATGGTTTCCATCCTGAAATAATTTAAATTTAATTTCATGTTTTGTTATTATTAATATCAATCTTTCTTCAAAAATAGACATTGCTATGACAACTACTGCATTACATACAGGGACCTTGTGATATAAATACAGAATTAACAGTAAAGGACCACTGTAGTGTGGGAAATTCTAATATTAGTTGCTGTGTAAGCCATGAGCATAAAATAATTTTAGATAGAATCTTTAATGTAGCAATTTCTACTTATTCTTACTTATGTGTATGCAGGATTCCATATTTGTATCTCACACTGGCTTGGATACTGAGGGGTGTGATCTACTCATCTTTATGTGGAAAGTACTCATTAGTTAATTCAGATAAACTTTTCACTTCTGAAATCTTCCTGCTTGCCCTTACGCACTCAGCAAAAACTTGCAAGCCCTGCAGTAAATTAAGTATTACTGTCATGGCAGCTTCCAAACACTAGCAGAGTCAGCTAAAATTAATATTTTCTCTGTATTATTCAGAAGTACATACTTTCCATGTTAAACCTATTTTACTTCACAATTTCTTAACATTAAATATACATGTGCAAACAGCAGCAAAGCAAATCTTTAGCCAAAAAAAAAAACACAGCTTACCTCATTTATGACCACTGCTTTACCCCCATCCTCTCTTAATGTACTGAGCACTACTGAAAGGCAGTGAAATATGTCAACTGAGATAACATAGATTTTTTCTTAAGTAATGTTATCTCTGTTTAAATCTTTCAGCTGGGCTCAGGAAAATGAAAGAGGTGAGGTTAGAGTACAACAATACGCATTAATGAGGTAAACCGTGTTTTTTAAATTATATTTTCTGGCTAAAGCTGCTGTTTGCACATGTATTTTTTATGTGAACTGAAAAATCGATTTAACATGAAAAGTACTTACATTGGTAATTTTAATCAAATGTTTTAATTATTTTTTTAAAAATGTGTTCGATTTGCAAGCAGATCGCTATAATATTACTTATACTTGTACAGCATTTATGGAACGGCCATTTTGAACTTCACTCACAAAATAAATATATATAAAATGGCATTCCGCAGATATAAATGTCTTGCACAACTACTGGTTGATAATTAATTATTTACTGTAACGCTTGATGATATTTAGAACTCTTTTTTACAAGAAAAAAATGAAGTCAAACAAAGATAAACTGTTTGCTGTTTGTATAGAGAGGTACCTTCCCTTTTACAGTAATATATTTAACAGCTAAAAGCGAAAACTAATCCCAAAGCAATGGAAAGTTTTTTGTTGTTGTAATTTATTTACCCAGGAAAGAAGTTCTTAGAGGAAACATCTGTTTTTAAGTCTTGCTTTCACCCAATCTTACTTAAAATGGCTGACCTTGCAGAGAGGGTGAAATCACTTCCAGAGCCCACACACAGTCATGTCCACAGGAACAGTGCTGGCCTGTCCCCTCTAACTGTCACATATGTTGTCACTCTGTTTATACGTTATACATATTACAGTAGAGCCAGCACATCTGTAGCCCTGAGCTGTATGTGTATCCACTTTCAATTTGCAATGTGTTTTTGTGCTAGGCATTTGAATAACAGCTGGTCAGGAAATTAATAGCCATCTTGGTCCAAATCAGCAATGTTTGCATAACGCAGAAATGTTTTTGTGGGTTGCATGAACTGAAATCTATCCGTTAGATGTCAATCCGAATAGAAAGAAATAGATAGATTAGACAGATAGATAGATAGATAGATGATAGATAGATAGATAGATAGATAGATAGATAGATGATAGATAGATAGATAGATAGATGATAGATAGATAGATAGATAGATAATGGAATTAGTAGCAAATAGACTAAATAAAACTCCTCAAAATCCTGCTTCAGAGGTTTTCAGTCAAAGGGTGCAGATTCACATATCTGGTGGTTCTGTCCAGAGTCCAGAGGATATGACAACGTCTTTAGCGGCTTGTTTAAAAAATATATGGAAGAGATATACAACTACAGTTTCTTGGGATTTTCTCAAATAATCTTAAATCTACATAAAAAATCTACTCTCTATAATCTTCGATACAGTGAAATTAAGAGCAGAACAGTGGGTATCTCCTTTCCCCTCTTGGCTTCAGATTATATGTACAATGGATGAAACATTTGCTGGCACACAATGACAAAAAGTGGTCCTTTTTGTTTCCATCAAATTCTTTGCTCCCCTGGTTGATGACCCTGCCCATGTATTGGTTCCCCTGTGTTCCTAATATTTTCTTTTTATGTAAAAACTGAAAAAAAAAACAGAGATGCAAATGGATTTGTTGATTTATTTTTCCTGGAGATTGATTCTGATTGATTGATATTTGTAGTGGTGTCCTTTCGGAATATCTCATACAAATCTACCTTTATTTTGTTCATAAGTTTTTCCTACTTTGCTTGAACCAATCTCTCTTTCATTTAAAAAAAAAACAAAAAAAAAACTGAGAGATAGATAGATAGATAGACATAAAGATAGATAGTAGAGTAATAGATCAATCATGCCTTATATCTGTGGAGAAAAAAAAATCTTTCTAGCAGTATAGATTCAATGGCTGGGTCCGCCTAATACTGATGTTGTGTAGTCGTTGCTGGATATCCATGGGTAATGGCTTCTTTAACAGCTTTCTAGTTTTACTAAAACTATAAAACTCTAAAATGTCACTTTCCTGATGAGATCAATTCCCAATGGCACAGGTAAAATCTCTCTCAGTAATGTAACTATTATTGTTTTCAATATTGCATGAATTTGCTTATATTCAAAATATCATTATAATTGTTGATTTAATATACAGTTGTACCTGTTCTCAGCCTAGTGAATGGTACTTCTCCAGGCCTTGCGGTCTGTAGCTAAAGCCATCCATCAATGATGGTCAATGTGACAGGCATCAAGGGACTGTTTCAACGAGTCCTTGTACCTCTTCTTCAGTCCTCCACTGTCACGATTACCAGTGGTGAGCTCACCATATAGCACAGTCTTTGGAAGCCGATCCCCCTCCATCCTAGAGATGTGTCCTGCCCAGTGCAACTGTGTCTTCAGCAGCATGGCCTCAATGCAGATAACTCAACCCTGTTCAGTGTTGGTGACGTGGTCATTCCAGTGGATGTTGAGGATGGTGTGGAGGCAGCATAGATGACATCACTCAAGAACTCGTAGGTGATGACGGTAGATAACCCAGGACTCCATACAGTAGGGTGGTTAACACAACAGCTCTGTACACAATGACCTTGGTGCATTTATCCAAACCCTTTTATATAACCTGCCGAATGCACCATATGCCTTTGCAAGTCTGCTGTCAATTTCCTAGTCAATCATAGTGTCTGAGGAGATGATGCAACCCAGGTAGGTGAACTGGTGGACTTTTCTCAGCTCAGCTTCACCAATAGTGATGCGAAGAGGACAGTAATTTTCCTGAGGTGTGGGCTGGTGGAGAACTTTATGAGAGTCTTCTTCAAACTGACTTCTAAACCGAAGAGCTTGACAGCCTCTGCGAAGCAAGATGTCAATCTCTGCAGAGCTGCCGCCGTATGAAAACAAAGGCAGCATCGTCGGCGAAGAGTAGCTCTCAAATGTTTTGTTTCATTGTTTTGGTATGGTCCTTTAGTCACCTCCGGTTGAACAGACTGCCATCAGTGCGGTATCGGATGTATACCCCATCCTCATCATACTGAAGAATAGCATGCCCTGCTTCACACCATTACTTATTGGGAAGAGCTCCAACAGGTCATTGCTGTGCCTGACTTGGCCATGCCAGTTTTCATGTAGCTAGATGATCATTTTGAGGAACTTGGGAGGACATCCGATACATTCCAGGATTTGCCACAGACCCTTCCTGCTCACTGTGTCAAACGCTTTGGTAAGGTCTACAAATGTGACATACAGTCCCTTGTTCTGCACTTCTCTTGGAGCTGCCTGAGAACAAAAAACATGTCAGTGGTTGGCTGTAACATGTCAGTGGTTGGCTCTAAAGCCACACTGACTCTCGGAGAGGAGTTCCTCTGCGATAGTGGGAACCAGTCTGTTGAGCAGTCTGACTTTTCTCTCTTTTTTTTTTTATAGGGTGACGATGATTGCATCACAAATGTCCTGTGGCAGTTTGCTTTGCCTGCAGCAGCAAACAAAGAGCTCATGGAGCTTACATGAAGTACTGGGCCCCCATGTTTTCAGATCTCTGCTGGGATCCTATCAACTCCTGCTGCCTTAGCATTCTTTAGCTGCTCAATAGATTTTGCAGTCTCTTCAAGAGTCGGGATTTCATTTGTAGTTGTCAAATCAACAGAACGCTGAGACTGAAACTACGCGGTTGGCACAGAATAGAGTCTGAAATGGTCAGACCACCGGTTCAGAATCAACGCTTTGTCTGTAAGGAGTATTTTACCATCTGCACCGCGCAATGGGCTATGTACCATGTGTGAAGGGCTGTATAACTCCTTCAGGGCTTCATAAAAGCCCCTGTAGTTGCCAACATCTGCGCAACGCTGATTTCTTTCCGCAAGGATGGTCCATCATTGGTTCTGAAACTCTCAAAGCTTTCATTGGAAGTTGCTTTCTTTTTGGGGCAGGACAGCTGAGCCCTTACTTAAGACGCAGCTTCTTTTCCTTAACTTGTCGCACTTGTTACTCTGCTTGCACTGGATCTCTTGCTGCATGTTCAACTTAAGATTCTCTACAGTCTTGCTCATTAGGTACTCCCTGAAAAGCTCTGGCTGTTTAGCCATACTTTATTCCTCCTTCTGTCTCTCCTGTACAAGCTCTTGCTTTGAATATGAGCTTTCTGCAGACATCCCTCTGCACTCAATGCAACATCTTGTGTACACAGGTCTGGGAGGTCAGTGCCAGGCTCTTCTGGACAAGCATCATCCTGAGCCAATTGTGGATCCAGATCAGAGAGATTGGCCACCCTCTGCTCTTGTAGCTCTTTCTCTATTAGACCTGGTTCCCTCTGCTTCAGGGAATCTTATGTCACTGGGAGCTGGGAGGAGGGATTGGTGATCTCTGCTTCTGTCTGAGATAAATGATTATTGAGGAGATCTTGCTATGCCTCTTTGCTGTTGTGCTGCAGCTCCTGCACAACTTACTATTTTAGCTTTTATATGGGAGGACTCTCCCTCTGCTCCAGAAAAGATATGTGTGTCTTCTTCCCGTAAGGCACCTTGTTGCCCCCAAATGCATGCTTCCACTACTCCTGAAACCCCTCATATTAGCCGGAATTTGCCTCCCTTAAATGTCAGGCTTTTTCAGTCCCATTGGGAGGGAGTCCATTTCTGCTTCTTGTCTCACCTTGTCCAGAGTTCTCTGTATTATGGCCGTGTGAGACAGAGAGCTGTCGAGATGCTTCATAATTTTAATGGGACTCATGTCCATGCTCTGCTTCATATGCCCATCTTCCACTAGCTCAATCTCCAGATTCGCATATTACTAATCAAAATCAGTACATACTTCCTTTCAAAGAGCATTGGCTGCAATCATCTGTTTGAACTCCCCTTTCTTTGGATCAGAGATCTTTTTATTTATTTTTTCCTTTTGTAGTACCATTATACACCTTGGGAGCTTTCACTAGGGACAGATGGCTGTGTCTGTCCGGGTTTCTTATGGAGGCCTTTTCATTGCTCTTATCTATAAGGTTTCTGGATCTGTTTGGATTCAAGTCTTCCTCAGTGTCTTGATCAACATCCTTCATACTCATGTTATTAAAAAAAAACCTAATGAGGAACAGCGGCTCTAAATAGAGAAGCACTGTATTTTGACTGATCTCAATATATTTTGACTATTCATATACAATAAAAAACATATCTTTGTGTGTTCAGCAGTCGGCATTGCTGGATACTGTACATCAAAGTCTGGCTCAATTAACATGGGTGTACAAGGGAAGGAAATGTAGGAAAATGTATATTACACAATGGACTATTAAGAAGGCAGAGCTCAATGGCAACATCCTTACACATGTTATGGCTACACAATGAAACCTTAACATAACCTTTATATGCAGTCTGAAGCAGGAATCCTGAATTTTGACATTATTATGGCTTGTTTGCTTTTTAAGGAGACACCGCCATTTCTCCTCTGAGTACCTTCAGCGCTCATTGCGAGCCTCGCTCTGAGCGCTTTTGGCGCTCATCGCGTGGCTTACAATGAGCGTCTTTGGTGCTCATTGCGAGCCTCTCCCCTGATGCACTTTTGGTTGTCTGAGCACCTTCGGCTCTCATTGCGAGCCTCTCCTCTTGTGTACTTTTGCTCCTCTGAGCACCCTGTGCGTTCATTGTGAGCTCCGCGCTGAGCGCCTTTGTTAAAGCGAATCTCTCCTAATAGTGTATTTTGTATCTTGTAAGTTCCTGGGTAAAAGTCAGATGTGTCTGGCGGTGTTTTGCGTATTTACGGTTCGTGTAGCCTTTTGTTTTTTTCTGCGGCCATTTTTTCTCTTGATTTTCGAGTGGCGAAAGTCTGAAAATTTGATTTAAATTTTCGTGCAACCTCACTCCCAGACGTCCTGGCTGTCCTCCCGTGCTGTGTGTGATGTTTTTGGTATTTTTTATTTTTTTGTATTTGTTGTGTTTTTCGTGTTTTTGGATGTGCGCGGTTCGGCCCTTAAGTTCGTATTTTTTGCGGGTCGTATTTTATTTTCTCGAAGTGGCGGTTTCCTTTTCAAAGTGTGAAGGGCCGTAATTGTTTCAGGCGATTTTTTCAAAGTGCTATGGGTCTCGCACTGTGAATTGTGTATTTGAGTTTTCTGTTGTTCTGTAGTCCCGTGGGTGAGGCGTAATTTTTTTCTGGCGATTTCTTCAAAGTGCTACGGGTCTCGCACTGTGAATTGTGTATTTGAGCTTTCTGTTGTTCTGTAGTCCCGCGGGTATGATACTTAATGTGTGCGGGGTCGTAGGGATGAGCGCCTACGGCAATCATCTCCACCAGCGCAGTGAGCGCCTTCGGCACTCTCTGCCTAAGTCGTATGGGGTTGTAGGGATGAATGCCTATGGCGCTCATCTCCACCAGCTCCACCAGCGCAGGGAGCGCCTTTGGTGCTCCTTGCCTGGCCGCAACCGTGACCCTCTCTTTGCAAGGGCTGCAGTTGCAGAGGGCTCGCTTCACAGGCCCGCAGTTTTAACAATGCTTTACCAACGTTTTTGGCGAACCCGCGCTGCTGAGAACTATATATGTGATAGAAACTAACTATTTCATATATTTATACAATATTCACCCTGCAATTTCTATTATAAATACGCCAAAAGTTAACTAAGGCATAAGTATAAATACTCAAGAGTTATTTTTTTTTTTTACTTTGAATCAAAATTAATCTCTCTTATACATTTTATTATCATAAGAAATATTTTGGTCTTAATTTGTATATTTTGCCCCTCATTTTGGTCGGTATTGAAGCTAAAATTTTGCCCCTAACATTTTCCCTCATTCCTTTGTTCATTTCTTGTTTATTTGAAGAGATGATGTCACTGTGGGGGAGGAGCTATCCACACAGCTGGGCAGGCTAAACTTACAAAATGAAAGGGGAAGCTGTTAGCATAATTCACCTCCCTAGCAGGAATGTAGAACTTTATTAAACAATTAAAGAGTATTATATATTATTGCGCAGCACACAAAACTATATCATGAATAAAATCTATTTATGCTTATATATTTAAAATAAATATAGATGGATGGGTTCAAAAATGTACATACTTTTTATTCTTTATATGTAGATGTTATTAAATGTATATATACATTATGTAAGTATAATAATGTTTTATTCAGTATTGTATGCTGTACAATAATATGTGCTACACTGTTTGATAAAGTATTCCTGACGAATCTTACTGCTGGAAAGGTTCCCCCGTCACTTTGTAAGCAGAGCCTGCCCAGCTGTATGAGAGAGTTGTGGGGGTCCAATGCAAGCCATGGCAGTTTTAGCTGTGCCCCCCAGAGCAGGGACCCAGTGCCTTGCACCAGCTGTAGCTCCGCCTCTGGGTATTAGTGTTCCTTTACAGGACAAACAAAGTCCCATTTTTTAGACAATAAAAATGAATGCAGAGTAAGTGTGGGAACATGTCGCCTAAAACAGCCAGTGCTTCCAATAGGACTATTGGAATGGTCATTATTGTACAAGGACACACTCCTGAGAAATGTAGCTGAACAAAGCTCAGTAAAGGAAATGGAACCCTGCAGTAAATAATAATGGCTTACAAAAGTTAAACATTTGAATGTTGTGTTTATTTTCTGTTTTATTTTGTTTGCTTTCTTGAACATTTTGCCTAAGTTTAATTTCAAAAGACTATTAAGAAATGAGATCACAGTTGCCTGTAAACAGAATTGGCTTTAATGTCTCCACACAGCATAAATCTACTTGTACACTGCTTCTTTAAGGCCTGATACTTATCTTTCTTACTCAGCACACATCTGGAATTAGTTGAGATAATGTATTCCCAAGTAATAGAGAATTCTTCAGCAGTCTTCAAGATGTAGCTGACAGCTCTGTGATTCAGGAACTTCTTATTCTGAAATAATTGCTGATTTTCCAAAATGCTGATAAAACAAATTTACAGGAGAAGGCCTGCTAGCTTCACAGATATTTATTTGTCTAAAGGCTGCCCTTATTCTACCTTTTAGCTGGTCTAACATCATTTATTGTGATATATCTAGTATTCCATTTTTGTTTATATTGAAATATGACTTGCCATGATTTGTTAGATGAAGTCTTCTACTGGTTAGAATAATGGAGTAAGTTTGCTGCAGCTTCACATTAAAACTTCCCCATTAAAACTGGCTTATTAGTATGAATTTGTAATGCCAAGATTTACAGCAGGTTGCACAGTAATATGTTTAACAGGATTATCATCCAATACGAAGCAGTCTACTTGACTCATCGCCACATCAGCATTAAGTATGTCAAGGCATTTCTCTAAATTCAATGGGTTAACCCTTACAGACAGTGCATAGATATTAATAGGTTAAAGAGTACACTGTGTAAATAATAATGATTCATGGTATGGAAAATGAACTGTTCAAAACCTTCTGCAGAAAAGTGAAGCTAGTAGCTATTGACATCACAAAACCTTGGTACAGATAAAGACTTCTATCAGGATAGTCTCCTGGGCAGATATAGTGGCCACTGCATGTGAGAATAAATATATAGGACAAACTCCTGGGCAGGTCCTCTTAGAACCTCTTATTCCCTGAGAATTAACATTTAAAATGTGTAAAAGTTACATTTTATTTATTTCCTTCAAATACTGATTTTATTGCTAATCAGTTACTGAACAAACAAATAACAACTAGTGTGCCCCTTTAACTTTTGAAAGTATATATTTATTCAAACTCACTTTTGTACATAAATTAACCTAATATTTATATATTTCGTAGCTTTGTGGAGATAATAAGTGATGGGTATCATATTTCACTGGAATGGATGCACACAAGGATTCCACAATTAGTTTAATTCATTGGATACATAGCAAAAAATGTTAGACAGAGAGATGAATACATATACTTAGACCCTTTTTATGATTTACAAGACAAGGAGATAGCCAGGGGAAAAGGTATGTTTACAGATAATAGATACTTGAAGGTCCTTTTCTGGGAATAAGACAAAGAGTGAAGAAAGCAACAGGAGTCAGTTGTGTTTACACTCACATTGCAGTTACCTAAGAGTTAAGACCTTTATTTTCCACTATCTCAATGACTAAGCCATGATCTTTTTATGGTAAGAAAGAAAGGAACAATGGCCAGCGCTTCTGACGGGAAGCCAATCTATTACAACTCATCATGTCCAAACTGTTTTCCAACTAGTAATAGATAGAAATGCTGCTACTAGATACAAGAAATGATCTGCCACACATGAGATCTGCAGTGCAAAAGTTAAAGAATCCCTGTATAATGAATAAGTGCAGAATAAAGTGATACATTTCTTATTGAACAAAAACATTAGTTAGAATAACGAGCTTTCAAGAGTAGCACCTCTCTTTCTCAAGTCAGAAGCAAAACTGAATAAATGTAAGGAGTGAAATACAGAGCAGATATTCAAAGTGACAGACATCATGAATAATGATCTGTTCGATCAAGTGTGCATGTGCCTGCACCAGGTATTAGATAAGAGAAAAACAGAGTGATATAAGTTACCACCAGTAAACATTGCCACATATTTGAGAGTAGAAAAACAACAAGCATGGGAAGGAATGTGGCAGGGTGACAAGAAGTTTTGATAATGTGATAAAAATCCTCAGTCAATATTAAGTCCTGCATCTTTACTACTGAAGAATGTAACCATCTTCATTTAAAATGTTTTCTGTCCTCGGTTGTCTTTGAAATGACCTCTGAGTATTTTGATTTTCAGGTTTTGGATGGAGTGATCATTCTGGGTAAAATGGTGTCCAACTATGGTATAATAATTGTTCTCGTGCTTTTTGATGGAAAGTCTGTGCAGATTCATCCTTAGATGTCATTTTTGGCTAGTTTCCCCAATGTAACAGCCCCCTTCACATATATTACATTGTATTATGTAAAGCACATTGGAGGATGTGCATGTATACAACCATCTGATGTTACAGGTCTTGTTGTTATTTGTGGTTGTGTCCTCTTTACCGATATCTTGACATTGTTTGCAGTAAATTGTATTGCAAAGTTTAGTACCATTTTCTCATTGGCCAAATGTGTATATATCTGTGTGTGTGTATGTATGTGTGTTTGAAAAATGTGGGTGTTACTAAAAGTATTATTTCAAGCAGTTAAGCAACAAACAATATCCATTGCACTTACCAGGGGCATCAACCTTGCCAGGTGGTATTTAATATAATAAACTAATGCTACAGCATTACTTGTGCAATCTTCTTTTTAAACAGGTGCATATCAGACTTGAAAAGGGCATTGGCCCATAATGTCTCGTATGCACCTTTTTAACAAAGAAGAAGATTGCATATGTATTGCTGCAGCGTGAGTCTATTCAAATTAGGCAGAAAACATGTCATAAAGATAGTTTATTAAACAAATTATAATAATTTTAAAACCTAGTTCCCCTCCCCCTTTTTTTTAAGTAATATAAAAATAATAATAATTTTGATGCTTCCATTGTACTTTGATGAAGGTTTCCTTTTTGCAGGACAGGGTTTCACATATATAGTTGTCAGTGGTCACGCAATGTTAAATAACTGCGAGCCTCGCAAAGTGAGTCAAGCAGTTGAGGCACGTGACTGCGAAGCCCGTGGGACTTTTAGGCTGCAATGAGCACTGAATGTGCTCATTGCGAGGCCCGTGGGACTTTTAGGCTGCAATGAGCGCTGAAGGTGCTCATTGCAGGGCTCGCAAAGAGTGCCACAAGCACTCATCGCGAGGCCCAAGTGAGTTAGGCTGCATTACAGGGCCCTGCGGCGCTTATCGCGAGGTCCGCGGGGTTTAGCCAGGGCATGCGATGAGTGCACGCAGGACTTTAAAACACCATAGACATGAGCACAGAAGGCGAAAAACATAGCACTTTGCAAGATATGCACCAGCAAGGCTTTCAGAGTTAAAGCTTTCTCATTAGTGGAGTGACATCTCCTATGTTATCCATACACTCCAACTTCCAAAAGAGGTTCAGTAGAACAATATAGGAATCTGGGGAGATTTATTTCACTAACAAGTAAACTCTCCCCTTTGTGTACATAGCCCTAAGTATCCCACCTTTAGAGCACAACCTCATGTATATATTTGCTTGTTGTGTAGTCATTGTATATTACAATGTGTGTCCTTATTGGCCTAATAGCAATATATTATTACCCACTTATTAAGACATTTCATTTATTAAACACACCTAATAAAAAGCCCTCTGCAGTCAAGAAATGAGTATGCACCTAATGACTTCACATGTTGATGTCATAACCAAAAAATTACCTCAAAAAATAATCTTTGGTATAGTATTTTATTTCATTTGTTTTCCCGTAAGTTACATATTGCTGCCTTGCCAAGGTATAATACCCACCACGTGTTCTTCATATAACTGATGTCATTTCAGGCTTGCTCATGGAGTATATTACAATGTTTCGACATGTTAAAACACCTCTATAATTTTCTCCTAATAACCTAGTTTCCATTGAAACATGCAATGCACATATAATCAGTTCCATACCAGAAAGGTTTACATCACAAACACGAAGCTATATGGCAGAAAAAAACATCTCCCGAGCCAAATGCATAAGTTATGTACCTGGGAACTTTCCAACTGAGCTTACCCTGGAAGCATATTATATTTTCCTTGTGCCAGCTTATTTATATATATATATATATATATATATATATATATATATATATATATATATATAAAGAGAGAGAGAGAGAGAGAGAGAGAGATTGATTCAAGGTTGAGGGGCTTCTTCTTGTGTATTTCTATGTCTATTGTGGGTAAAAAAGTAAAACATTTTGTGAGAAATCATTCACTGAAACCTGCTGCCTTTCTCTTGATCTTTAAGTTGGAACTTTCCCATCTTTTAAGCTGTAATAGGAGGTAGCATGACCTTGGCGCGCTCACCAACAGTTCGCCGTCACCCGCGCCGACAGCACCCCGACCGTAGCGCGCCACCCTGCATCCCAGATTCTCTCAGATGACAGCTCTGCCTTCGCGCTGGGTTTGGGGTGCACTTGGAGAGGGGAGATAATGGGGAGACAGCGCCTTGGCTGACTATGCAGCGCCTGACTATGAGGGGAGGCAGGTACAAGAGAAAACTGCTGGATCTCACTCAGTAAGAGTGATGGGGGTGATGGGATGCGGGGTGGCGGCCAGTTGTTGGGCGCGCTCTTCTCTGCCGCGCAGTTCTCGGCGCGCTGATGGTGAGCGCGGTGGGGTCAGGGTGCCGTAATAAGAAGTGTAGCACATTTGAACCGATAAAACTGTGCAGTAAATAGGCAGCTGCAAAGAAGTCAACTCTAGGTTATAATAGAAGATCTCCAGCCTAAACATGGTGGAAAAACAGCTAATTTAAGCATGTGTTTTCATAAAAAGATCTACTATGTTTTTATTATAAAACACTAAAAAGTAGTTTATATTGATCTTTATTGCTTAATGTTATGGACGAAGGATAGTTACACTCGCCTTTTAGATAGATAGAAAGATAGACAGAAACTTGGACATGTAGATAGATAGATAGATAGATAGATAGATAGATAGATAGATAGATAGATAGATAGATAGATACTGCATTTTATTTGATGTTATATTTTTTAATTCTGAAAAACAGTACATGAATCCGACTGGGTCATATGTAAGAATGCTACTACAGTCTTATGTAATTAATATAATAATAATAATAATTATTATTATTATTTTTTTTTAGCAAATAATAGTTATAAGAAAAAAATACATACATTTCCTGGTTTACTTATAATGCTTACCAAATCTATTTATCAGACAACAATTAATTACATTATTTTTGATGCCACTGAGTGATTGAATCTACTTCACACTAACACAACCTTTTGCATATGAGTGAGTTATCTTGGAAGAAAAAGTAGACCAACCTACAGAGGACCCTTTTATTTATGCAGTCCCTAAACCACTTAAAAGGTCACTATAATGCTCCACAATATGAACATTTCAATACTAAATATGAGCATAAACAAATTTCACATTCCCTTTAATTAATAATTGTGATCCACACCTTTTTCCCATCATTTTGAATGGGCTGCTCCTCCCATGCGCTTCAATCTCCTTATTGTTGGATATACTCTTGGCTAATCCAATCAGACTGGAAAAAGATGGATGGAGTGACAAATTCAAGAGTGATTTTCTCATGTACCATTAGTTCGTATCTAAATCCTGATGCATGAATAATATGTTTAAAATTTTACAAGCCTTACTTATTATCTTATTATTATTATTATCTTTATTTATATCGCACCAACATATTCCGCAGCACTGTACAGGGGTTTAGTACATGGCAAAAAACAAACTTAACACCTTATAAAGAATGGAGGGCCCTGTTTTTGAGCTTATAATCAAATGTACATAGAGCTTGTTTCCAAGACACTGAGACACAATTGAAAACTTGCAAACTTACAATCTAAGGGATCGCATCAATACCCTTTAAAAAAATCTAATTCTAAGAATATGTACGTAAAGCTTTTCCAGCTAGAAAGTGTTTTTGTACCACTATCTCATACGTATGTTCTACAATGATGTTTTAGAAACATGTTAAGTACATGGTGTTCTCATGTAGGAGGGATTAAGACTCATTAGACATGTATCCTGGGGCTAGATTTTTCTCCGGATCTGTAAAGTGAGTGGGAATCCCTTGAGGGTACATCCCTTTGTATATGTTGGGAGTGTACAGTTTACAACAGGTTGCCTGCTGCTGAGCCAAGTCATTTAATATGGGAACCCGGTGTAATGAAGACTATTTAAGATTCAGACTGTCCTGTACAACATGTATAGAAGATAAAGGCCGGATCATGGTGTACATGGGCCAGATCAGAGGTGGATTCCAGGGAACAATGACAGTCTTCAAGACTTTGTATCAGGTAGTAACAAGGATGAGGACAGGAATAAAAAAAAATGAAGTGGGATAAGATTGTCATGTACATCATGCATAGAAGATGGAAATATGCATGGGCTGTATTAGTGGTTTGGGCTAGGGAATGATGCCAGTTCTTGAGACTTGTACAAACAAGGATAAAGAATGAGCCGAGAAAAAGTATGAAGTGAGATAGAAAAGTGGGATAAATAATTTTATGGGAAAGAAGGATATTGGGGAGAGAATGAGACCACTGAAGTGTTATATTTTCTAGTAAGCACTTTTCTATTATGAAGAACTTGAATTCATTGTAGGCATTAAATAAATAAATACAATCTTTACATTTGCTTTAATGGTGTCAGGCATTTTACTTTTGTTTTTAACCGAAATAGACACCTGGGAAGAACGGGAGGAACCATGTATTCAGATTACATGTCTATTCCCTTCTTAGGGTCTACAAATTGGAGTGTGACTATAGGACTGAATAGGGAGCAATTCTTATTAGAATAATGCTTCTGTTTAGGTATTTATAATGGAAGCGCCCATGACACAAGCAAGTCTACTAAAATGCAAGTTTTCTGTAAAAATAATGGTTATGCTCATGGTTTATATAGCTGCTAATGTTGCTAGTTTGTTACAAATATTTTTCTTAAACTACAATTGTCCTTTCAATAAATAAAACCGATATTTCATATATTACTATTAAACACAGTGTTCTTGCTATCTGATTGGATCTTACTACCTACATGCATTTATGACTTGCAAGTTATCCACAAAAAAACATTAAAGACGTCAGTGTCGACTTTTTTTTATGGTAGAACTATTGATACTTAAAGCCTTATTAAATAGCAATTCGGCCAATTGAATAGGGCTCTATATAGGCACATAGCATATTTTTTTACAGAAGTTTTTAGTTAGTGAACTTCTATCCAAAAGCAAAGTCTTCACTAACTAAAAACGTCTGTAAAAAAATTATGCTATGTGCTTATATAGAGCCCTATTCAATTGGCCGAATTGCAATTTAATAAGGCTGTTAGAGTCTATCCCAAAAACAGTTCCCTTGGTGTGGGATAGGGGTTTGTTTGACCTTTTGTTGAACTATCAGTGGCTGATTTGATATCTCTTGAAATCCTTTGGATTATGAGATTGTGGTTTTGGAGCCATCTGCAAATGAATAAACCGATTATTGTTTTCATTGAATCCAATGTTTGAATACCCTGTAACCTGTACAATCAATAGATACACCTGGACACCTTACTAACAGTTGTAATTGAGTTGTAATTAGTTTTTTTTTCTGCATAAGATAGACCTGAGCAAAATAAATATTACCCCTCTCTCTCTTCTCTCTCCAGGGGGCATGAGAGCCATTCCTGCTGCTAAAATTTGTACTGATGGCGCCTAAATATTTATCTATGTAGGAATTCATTCCTGTCTTTTAGTACATAAATGCATATATATACCTTGTCGTGGTGAAGGGGCTTGTGTACTTCAATGAAGCTCTGAGCTATACCATGTAGGGTCCACCAAGATGGGAAAGTCCTTGTAGAGAGGTTAGACAAATCACTGCCCACTGGAGAAGTAACTGGCAACCCACTCCAGTATCTATGCCAGGAAAACCATATGGATGAGCTCAACCAGAGACATAGATAGATGTGCGACTATCTAGTAAAACCCTGTTATCCAGCACCCACGGGGACTTCCTATTGCCGAATAACTGTAGTTGCCGGTTAATCGGGAGCTTCCGATTTTAAGGGTCTAAATGACCCTTAAACCACCCAAAACCCCTAAAAATGTCTTTTAAAGGGCATTAGCACCTAAACTGGGCCATTTAGGAGCCCAAAAAAACAATTAGAAAAAAAGTTAACATTTTTTTTTTGCAATCTCGAACTTTTTGAAAATGGGGAATTGATGCCGGTTGTTTGAGAGTCCTGGTTAGTTGAGTGCCGGATAACCGGGATTCTACTGTATATATATATATATATATATATATATATATATTTATATATATATATATATATATATATATATATATATATATATATATATATATATATCATAACTTAGGATTTAGGAAGAGGTAAGGTGTAGTAGTAACAGAGGAGGGGCAAATACAGTATATCTGAATGTCTAGAGCAACATAAACGCTCACTTTGTCCCTAACTGAAAATCATAGGAATTCTAAATACTTAGTACAGGCACATACGGATTATTTACCTGTCAATATGTTTACTAAGCATGTCTTGGGACTGTGTGGCATCTTTCTTTCTTAATTTGCATTGCTCCAAACAAATGCTAAACACTTCATCATGTGTACCTGAATACCCCCCAGACTGTATGAGAATATCAGCAGCCCATTTGTTAGGCCATTCATATGTTATTCTGCAGATTTTAAAAATAAACATAATAAGCAAAGTGCTGTTACATTTTGTGTTTGCTGTGCACCTACTGTAGCTTGGAGCAACAAAATTTGAGTAATGAGCAAAAAAATAATGTAGACTTACAAAGTTAATTTTATAGTAAGATAACTTATTAATCTACCTGGTCTTTGGTGATCAGACTTTTCTATAAAGAGATCTATTTTATTGTAGTCATCCTAACATGGTTTACCATATCACAAGCTGGTCCTAGGACTGGTGCCAGTTTCTGAGATTGTATCTGTTGGTCCTCAAGAACAAACAGGGAGAGTCTAGCACTTTATACATGCCACTACCATTAGTCACATTTATAGAATGATTATTGATAAAAAATATCTACAGATAAAAGTACTTTTTAAAAACAAGGGGAAAATGCATGAATATTTACTGTGTCATATGTAATATTACCTTGTGCAAAATGTTCTGGGTCTCATAGCTGGCCTTATACACATTAACAGGTAACCAGCCACAGGTGTAGAGGGCTCCTCACAGTCACATTCATAAAGGTGCATAACATGGTTATGTCTCCACCTTGTATCTTACACCCATATTGAGTTCAATAGCTAATAGGCTTGCTTTTCTCCAAGCACACTAAGATTTGAATCTTGATACTTGTTGAATATGGCATAGTGTCTTTTATAAGGGGTCGACCAACCAGAGCTGACCTTTAGACTGTAGTTCTTAATTCGTAATCATGGTCTATGTTGTTCAGCAAATTATAGGACATGAATTTAGCAGTTTACTTATAAGGTTATAATGAAATGATGAACACAAAGGTCCAGATTCATTAACTATCTTGCAATCTGTAAGAGTGCTAAAATGACAGTTTTCTATGGAGACTTTAAATTGTAAGTTTGCAGGCTTTCAATCTTGTTAGGTGCTTTACGGAAAGCACTATGTACGTTTGATTATAAGCTAAAAAAAAAAAAAGGGCCTTGCATTCTTTTGTAATGTATTAAAATAGTTTTTGGCTTGTGCTTATCCCGGCACCCTGATTTTAGCGCGCAAGCCACATGCGCGCAGACAACAGCGCACCGACTGCAGCGCGCTGAAAACAGTGGTTGGAAAGTCTAAGCGCCGACGAAAGGGTGCAATTGTAACACCAGGAACCCTCCTCTCTTTCGATCACATGATCCATCTGTGAGAGTCGGCACCCCGACTTTAACCCTAACCCCCCGCAGCCTAACCCTTACACCCCCTAGGCTAACCCTAACCCTTAGACCCCTAAAACCTAAGCCCACCTTACTTCAACTCCTGCGCACACAGATGTCGGGCACAAACTTGACTGGCGTGCTTTTGTGCGCGCGGATGCATTGGTGCGCATTTGTTGGCATGCATTTATAATTTAATTAATTTCTGTGGCAAACAGCATTACCTGCTTTACAATTTTATTGCCCCGTCATTTTTGATGGTCAAGTCGCTAGTATTGATATAATACTGATAACATAAGTGATAACACAAGTTTCTCTTCCAAACCCTGCCTCTCTCTACATGTTTGATCATCACAACTGGAGATGTAGATACTGAACATGAAGCAAGCCGCATACAGAATTACTTATTTGTGCAAACAAAATAACCCTAGCTGCCCTTAATACGCTTATATGGCCATTCTATTTAAACAATGTCGTACTGTGTATTTTATATATTGCATGCTAAATATTTTATTTATTTATATTAGTAAAGAGCTTTTACCCAAAACACTTTACAAAATTGCAAAAACAGTACAATTGGTTATTATGATACCAAATAATAAAAACTAGATATTGCATATAAGAGTGATTATTATACGAGTAAACCCCTCTTTGTTGCGATGAAGGGGCTTGTGTACCTCAGTGAAGCTGTGAGCTATACCATGTAGGGTCACCCAAGATGTGCAGGTCATAGCAGAGAGGTCAGACAAATTGCAGTGCGCTAGAAAAGGAACTGGCAACCCACTAGAATTATTTGGGTTCCTACACCCCTGGTCCATAGGGTCACGGAGAACCGGACACGACTAAATGACATAACTTTAGAGTAACACACATCCCATGTTTCAAACACAATAAAAACTATCTGCTAAATGTACCTATTTATACCTATCAAATGCTTTTATATATGACCATTGATGTATCTGATGTGGATTTCACCTACAGTTTAAAACTAATCAGTGTTACACATTAATGTCAAAGCAGTAGCAAGTAATAAGGATGCAAAGCACTAATTTAGGGAGATTTATTACAATATACTCCATAACACAATCATCATAACATAATTATTATATTAAAAAGAAGGCTAAGTGCAACCAGACAGATGTCTACAGCACTATAATGAAATTAATGACATGCAGGACAGCAGACAGTCTGTTTTCCTAATCAGATGATCCAGTAGTAAATTAATGAAATTATCACCTCTTTTGTTTAGAGAGACAAAGATCCAAGTGCCCTCCTATTGTACCCACCAGCCAGGTGTTCATGCCTGGACCACAGCACTGTGGAGCCTTAGGAACTTTGGACCAGACCATGATACATTATAGGGGAGTCTAGAAATCTGAATATGAAATGTCAAGCAACTGGCACTAATATTTATTGGGCTTTCAAATTATAAGCGAGTTAAATGAGTAAATATAAGCTGAATAGATGTTTATGTAGACAGTTGAGCTGGAGTAATGTGATCCTGCAGAGTGTTTTGGTGTCTGCCCCCCCTGCAGTGTAACATATGGGAACGCCCTGCTGGCTTTTACCATTCAAGCCTTGGCTTGGAGTCTCAGTGCTCAGCCTGCTGTGCTGGGGAGAGGGTGGAGAGTGCAATCTAATGCTGGCTCAGGCACATATGCTCTGTACATAGACATAAAAAGGAGCTGCTACAACTTTACTTCCACGAATGAAAGAGGCTGGTAGAGAAAAGGATTTCGGAATCTACAACTGCCATTGTGTGCACCCCATTCTGGAATATGGACACCAGTGAGGATCTGATTTAAACATCTTTCTGCTTTTTTTCTTTATACTGGGGAGGATTGCTCAAAATGATTGTAACACGTGAGTCCTAAGCTTTCTTTTCTAATATCTGTGCTCAGGAGGTCTGTACAGTTGTAGCTGAGATCAGAATCATTTTTTTTTGCTGTGATTGGAGTTGCAATTATTGATTTATTTTGCATTAGATGTGTTGATATATATTGCAGACTAATACACAGTTTGAGCTTGCAAATTAGCTTTTATTTCATGCAGAATAAAGATAGATTTTTGCCTATTCTATGCTCACATTAGATCCTTATTGACATTGCTTTGTTAATACAGATGTGCAGCTCAGGACTGCAGTGAGATTGTTTTATAGTGTATATATCCATATGCACTGTCTATTAATATAAATAATATATAAATAGTAAACTTACATTGCATTTTATCCTTTGCAACTAAAACTGTCTGGAATTCTTGATATTGAACATTTCATATGTTGCAAATTGTAGCATTATTTCTGATCCTGGTATAGATTGCAATGATAGCTATGATTTGTTTTTGTTCTTTTAATTTTGAGATCTGTTACAAATATACTTTTATAAGCAGTTTTCTCATGTGCATTATTCTTGAATGATGACCTTATATTTATGATTTTGATAACTGACTTATTTTAAAGCTGTTATGGAGAATTATTAGATTTTTTGTGCAGTTTAAAATTTTGCAGATGTAGTTTTCATGCTATTTTGCAGAGGTACCAGCTTCATTGCTGATCTTGAATATATATATATGTGTGTGTGTGTATATATATATATATATATATATATATATATATATATATATATATATATATCCTTCCTCATCATTTTTCTGTTTTACTCTTCAAGTATCTTCTTGCATTGTGGATGCTTTGTAGTCTTTGGTTGCCATCACTTCCATATGCTCTAGCAGCAAGATGCCATTCTAGTACTAGCTTGCTTACATGAGCCTTCAGTTGGTTAAATAATGTACAAAGCAACTGACTGTTTGACTTTGGGTGAAGGATCAGGTTTTATTTCCCTGGTTAAACAAACCTCTGTGACTCTGCAAATGTTCCCTGATGGCTGGATTTGTCCAGCTGCAATTGGCTGATGATTGCACTGTCTATTCCATCTCTAGACAGTGACCATTAACCACCCCAGGGCTGCTATTTGGAAGATACATCAGTAATTATGGCATCTGGGTGTCCTTGAGTGCAGTGTTTCTCTTTGATTCACAGGCAGTGATTTTCCATATACTGTGAGTAGATAGTGTCAGTGTAAATAGAGCTATCACAAAAACTCAAGGTTGTGATAATAAATCATTAATTGCATGAAAGATATTGGAGATTGGTTTTATTTGTGTTATAGCTGTGTCAATATAACAATTCCTTATTTTACGAGATGTCACTGGTTTTGTGTGTGTGTGTGTGTGTATATATATATATATATATATATATATATATATATATATATATATATATATATATAAATAGGTATGCAGAAATACTGGGAACTACAAACACAATGTATTCAAGGTACCTGAATATAATGAAACGTATGTTAGAGTTGAGATTACATTTAATTAATTAGTATAATTTCTTTATCAAAGGAAAAGATGGATAAACAACGTTCATAAATTAAATTTGTAGCTGTTGTAAAGTTTTGTGAATCTTGATCATTGTATGATGCAAAATCCACCACTGGGCCACTGGCAAAGCATCCATTTGGTACCAGAACATAGGTCCATATGAATAGTTGAAAATCTCAATTCCCTTAATCTTGTCCTCCGGCACTTAATTTTAGTATAAGTCTCTGTATGTATTCATAGAGGATGTATGTCAAATTACCACTACTTCTTCTAATACACCTTTTTATTTCTGTTAAGTTGTCCTTGGTGATATAATTTCAGTAGTCTGGGGGCTCTGATATGGTTTTGCTATTGTGGCATCATTTGCTGGTCATGTCATTAAAGATGCCAGAATTCTATCTTGGTACAACCCCCCATTGGTTGGTTATATGGTGGCCCAGTGGTTAGGATGCAGGTGCTTTCCTGGGTTCGAATCCAGCCAGGGAACCAAGAGGTCACACTGGTCAGTACTTGGATGGGAAACCACCTGGGAACACCAGGAACTGTATGCTGTGGTCCACTGGAGAAGGAACTGGCAACCCACTCTCTGCCATGAAAACCAAGTGGATCAGCATGGTATGTTATCCATGAGGTTACAGAGAGTCGGACAAGACTGAGCGACACCATTTGCAACCCCCCATAATGAATTTTTGATGCACTGGTATTAACCCCATCACTTCAGGCTTTAATAATTCACCTGTCATCAATTTAATTGTGTAAAAAAAAATAAAAAATTTGAGCTTATATAAGAAAGTTCTTAATTTAAAGAATAATTTAGATTTTACTCTTTTACATTTAGTTAAATCTTGGAAATAAAAATACACGCTTTTTTGTTGTGAATCCAAACCTAACATTTGTGGAAAAATGCATTTTGACATTATATGCGGATTATCTACTCATCTTATTTTTGCACTAGTAGCTGAGTTGATTCTTAGAAAAGCTATGAGATTTTTCCTTAGCTTAGCACACACATACCATACATATTTCTTTTTCCTGGCACCGATTTGAACAGTAACTTTTTTTTTAAACTTTTTGAGGCCAGGTCCTTGTTGCAGCATGTGGGACTGGAATACAATTTTCCTTAACTCATTGATTTCAAATTCTTCTGTATGCTGTTGCCCGTTCTGAGAGAGGATTTTAGTATTACACATGCTCCCTGCAACAAGAGAGAAATAAATAATCCAATATTAATTCGAAATGTATATTATATATTCTCCTAAGATTTAAATTTTTGACACTTATATTATGATACTAATATTTTTTTCGACATGTAATGTATCTCTGAGTTGACTCCCTCCCTCCTAGAAACATCCTGTCTGGTTCCCAGAAAATCTACCTGGCTCCATTCTTTATATATTTTATACAACCCTTTCAATCTTCAGTCATTTTCTTTTCTCTTAAATGAAAACTCGTGAATGTTAGTCTTACCTATTGACATACTAAAGATTTAATTTATATACAAAAATGTCTCTCTGATTATATAATGCAGATTTTGGGTATTCGTACCTGTCAATCATCTATTTTATCATGACCTTTCTATTTTATCATTGCTTGGAAAACCACATTCTGTGCATTAACTAGTAAACTATTTATTTAATAATTGATGATTATCCTTAGTATACGGATAATCTGTATGTCCATGTGGAAAAGTCACAGAAAAGGGTACTCCTAAAAATAATGATGATGATGATGATTATAATAATGTGAACTAATCTAAATTGGCCCTTAGTCTTATATATTTTGACCACCCAATATGTACACAATCAGAAATCATATTAGATTCCCTAATCCACAATGTCGCTTGGTGATTAAATAGCTTGGCTTCCCATAGCCAGCCTTTTCATATATTCTGTTCCACCCAGGTAATCAAGGGTCCCAATCATTGCAGGCCTCCTGTCTCCGGCATTAGTTTGTCGCAAGACGTCTCTGTCTACATTTACAGGCACATCGTTTGCCTGCACATCAATGGGAAATCTTAAATATTTGGAGTCAGGCTCCCAATTTTCCAATCCTAAATCTGTACAGATGTCCATTTATCTGATATTTACTTGACTTATCTCTAATTTGTTAATCCTTCTACTGAAGTCAAAGAAAATATGTGTACTTTTGAACCATTACTCCTCTGATGTATCCAATTATTTTTCAGTGTATTGAATTATTTTAGTATTTACTCCCAATCAGCTATAATTAATATTAAAGATAATGCCTAACAAAATTTGGAGTAAAAAATATAAATAGTATAGCACTGTTAAAAGTGTGTAAATCAAATTGGTGCGAACGTGTATTCTATAAATATGTTGTGTTTTACCAATCCAGTGACATTGTTTGCAATCAGAATGAATGGGTCATTATGTATGTATACAATGAGCACTACTTACAATAGTGTCTTAGTACATGTTCTCCACACCCTGTTTTATTGACCCCTTGAGCATTCGTTTTGGTCCCACACCTTGGGTGTGCATAGATCTGTTTACTTACTCGCCCACCACAATAAGTCATTCTAACTTGTAATAGTGATACCCCAGCAGTGGGTGTGCAATCTCAGCGTGAATGGATTTATAGTCTGTGCTTTAACTTATTTTAAATAATGCTTGTCATGTTAATGGGAACTTTAGGCTACAGTTTCTGACCATTAGCAATAAATATTTTGTCTTTAAAGGTCCACTGTAACTCAATAATTGAAGAAAACTGCTACTTTTTTGTGAAGTTTGTAATAAATAAACTATCAACATTGGCAGCGGTGTAAGCCATGAGCATAAAACACATTTTAGAGAAAATTAGTTTTTTAAACTGTTTATAAATATAGTAGTTAATTTTGTGTTTGTTCCTAAGAGCTGAATCAGTCAATGGAGGGAGCCATGGTGGTAGAGGAGTGAACAGGGAGAGATGAATAATATTTGTTAGTTAACTAGATCAGAGTGAAATTTACACCACATCCCACCCCTTACAGGCCCAGAATCAGTCATGTTGCATCAATAAATGCAACCACAGCTTTCCACAAATGTAAACAACTCTCACACACAACCACCACCAAAATATCATGGTTGTCTCAAAAATACAGCACAGGCATCAACATTTTTCCTAATTAAACCTAGCTTAATGACTTATGCGCTTAGTCAAACTTATAGTTTGCAAGGGTGTGTGTATATGTATACATTTATTGTATATTCTTCAGCAATGTTTGTCATAAAGGTGTGATAACAAATTTATTTTTCTAACTAGATTTTGTAAGAGCCAGGCAGAATGTTTTCAGAAGACAATGCGTAATATATGGTGATATTTAGGAGCTGGCACTAAACATTTTAGAGCTCAGGCTCCTGGGATTTTTCTATTATTATTGTTGTTGTTGTTACTTATAACGCACCAGCATTTTTGGTAGTGCTATTTACAAAGTATACACTCTTCCTTGTCTTCTGAAAACTGTGCCATATAATATGTCAGATTGTAGGCTTCTGTGTATGTGTTTGTTCCTATGTGCCCGAGGCACCTAATATTTTCTAGAATTATAGTGTATCTATGGATTAAATCTATCTAGCTCCATTGCATATAATGTGTATTTTCTTCAGAAATAAAGCTGTTGCTTGAAGTAATTAATCTCACTTGCTTCAGGAACAGTTACATCACTCTGTTAAGGCTTTTTGTAGGTCGGGTTCACAGAGAGACTGTGGCAACAATGCTGGCGGTGTCAGTATCAGCGAGTGGAATGTGCCTTGCTCTGAATTCAAACAACTTGAGAACAATGTACAGCCATTGGAGACATTTGTACAGGATGGACATGAAAATGAAAGGGTGTGAGGGACGGCACCTTTTGATTGAGGTGAATTGTAGGAAACCATGGTTTCCGCTTCCTAAGTGGCCTGCAATTCAGCTCTGTGCACAAATGGCCGTCTTGAATGACAGAAGGCAGACTTGCATCACTAAGTGAAACACAATGGTGCTGGCGTAATGCTCTATGAGTATATGGGAGACTGGCAAGAGTGAATAAATATGGAAACAGCACCTCTGCCCTCACATAAACTGATGTATGGTCTGCTTTGGTTGTATGCTCACTTGCTTTAAACTAAAAAGAAAATTGAATGATATGGAGGCTGTCACGATCTGCTTCTTCAAGGGGGCTTGATATGAACCTAGTTCAAACCTATCCCAGCAGAATCATGTAGTTTTTGGCTTCTGAAGAGGGCAAGGCCCAAAAGGTACAGGCAGAGAATACAGCATACAGGTTGCTAGTGGCCCATGGCAAGACCACTCCCCAAGTCCGGATACAACACACAGAAATAGTCTCACACCTTATATGTGAAAACTATCTCTCAACCTTTATTGAATGATCAAAACATATTTATACTCTCCAATACCACACCCTTGTGTACATCTGTGTATGTGTGATGTTAGCCCATCTGGCTTGCAATCTTGGGCTATCAAAGCTCTTGAGATCAAATTCACCAGATATCTATAGCTGGCTAGTGAAAAAAACCTCTATGTTAAACTCAAGTGTTTGCTTAAGACTACTTGAAGTACATACATCTGTCTTGACCCAAGGTCTGTATGTGTGAGCGTGCAATGATCTGCAGCTAACTATTATGCAGAGTATTTTTACCAATTCCACATATGTTCTACATAACATTTTCCCTCTTACAACATAATAACCATGTACAGGCAACATATAACCACATAATCCCAATGCAACAATGTCATGCTCTCTGCCATATTCATAAATTATTGGCAATACGAGTCCTTAAACAATTAAATCATGACAGAGGCTTTCTATGGCTGTGGGCATAGATGGGACAAGCTGCTACATTGCACTTTCTACATCAGTATGTTCAACCAATATATCTTTGGACTATTGTGACAATTTTTTTGCATAGTTTTTTCAATCTCTGATAATCTGCCAAATATTTTTATCTAACAAGATTAACAAATACATTACATTTTTTTTAAACTTTTATGCACAATTATTACTTATTTCCTAGTTCAGTTTTCTGTTCTGTCTTCTACATTCTCAAGTGTGTGTTAATGGGCTTTCCATTAGCCCAGTTGAAAGCACCGGTTTCCTCTGTATTCAAAGTCTCCTCACACCTGAGGAAGTAAATTGGTAGAAACCAAAGTTGGTAGATCCCATTGCAGTACAACCTCATATAAAAAAAAATAGACTCCATCTTTTAACATTCTCAAGAAAACATGCTGTCTTTATTCAATTGCAGTTCTTCAAAGAGTTTATATTAAATACATGTCCTTTAAACTGTAATATATTTTTTTATGTATGTCCTTTATTCTGGGTGGCACGGTATCCAGCTTAGTGGCAAAGTATTGGATGTGATCTTTAATTATCTTATAATAGTTGAAGAATTCAAATAATACTTTAAAACGCGTATCGTCTGATTCTGTACCACAAATTTAAATACTGTGCCACAGAGAGGAAATGTGCTGACTTTAGGGATAATAATATAGATTTTAATTTAAAAAATCTTTAACACAAGGAATAGTCCATTTTTGTTGTACTGTATATTCATGGTAAACTTAATAGATGATTGTAAGTAGATCTTTGCACAAGTTCCTTACCAAAATGTTGTAATTTTATTGAAAGAAGACTTAAGACACAGGCAGGAAACAACACTGTTTCTTAACTGTCGCACAGTTATTTAAACATCAGGATGACGTCGTTTTCCTTCGTCTGTCCTGGGAAAAGTGACCACCATGAACTCTTTAGCATTGCTCCACTTTGAAGTACACATCAGATTGAGTCTGTATTTGTAATTTCAGGGCACTTTGTTTGCTTAATAGTATTATTCATATGGATAACATTTATTTAAGATAACAGAGACGTCCGCTCTGGCTGGTTACTGACTGTACTCCAAACCATTTCTATAGTAACTTAACACAACTGTTGATTAGAGGAACATTCACAAGGCTTTGCTTCTTCCCTTGAGGCACAGAATTAAATAATGAGACATAGATGTTCATTGATGCCGTATTTACTTTGGCAATGGTACACCATTTTGTTTCCAGTGGTTTTAGCTCCTGTCATGTATTGTAACTAAAACTACAAACCCATAATTCTGATACTATGGATACTATTTGAATCCATAACATTATGTTTCAGTAGAAATATCTACACTCATATGTCCGTCTAGGTTATATTTTAGCTGTATAGTGCAAAAGTATTACGCATCCCATAGATAACATAGTGTAAACTGGTCACTGAAAACTATATTATATATAATTATTTAGTAAATTTGACTCCAAATAAAAAGTTTCTTATATACAGACATAATGTATTCCAGCAACTATTTAATTTTTAATAGGTTTCAATATTATAGTTAACTGGTTAGTGTCTGGTTAACAATTACAACTTAGCATTGTGGGTAGTGTAGTTCTGTTTCACTGGAAATAAAAAAAATCAATGTTTGATTCAAATTCAGCAAATGGTGAGGTTTTCAGTGGTGTGCATGTACAAAATGGCATCTTAGAACTAGTAGTGTACTTTAAAGATGTGTAGCAGTATTTCTTGCCTGTTGTAATCAGAACTTGAAAAAAATATTGCATGACCAGAACCAATTTCGGCTTTAGTTACTGCTTAAATTATTTTGACCACTGGTCTCTGTTTCAATAGCGAGCATTGTGAAAAATCCCCTTGACAAGGAGCTAAGTCGTTTAGGTGACTTGTCAGCCTTTCACTTTATACAAAGATTAGCAGTATACTTGTTGGGTCAGTAGATTGGTCAACAGAATTATATCAAGCCTAGAGGCAACTTTTTGATTTGTTAGATATTTTCAAGTGTCATGAAGTATATCATGGTTCACTAACTGAATAGGTACATGTAGAATAGTGAAAATGTATTTCTCGAAGGACACAACAAAATATTGACACCCTTACAGATTGTTACAGTTCCTAATCAATTATGTCATGTAAATTCCAGAATATTTGGAGGAAAACTTTACAAATTACTTTCATACTTTCATCCTCTTGAAACCCTGAGTACATATTTTAGCTATTTCTAAAGGCTTGGCCATCATCGTCCCTTGAGATTCTCAAGTGAATAACCAGTAGATTCCATTCGACATAAGAGAACTTTTTGCATATGCTGTGCAGCTTGGGTTTCATGATGCAGCTGCAAGACGAGGTAATGGAACAGACAGATCCAATGAGCATGCACAGAGGACTTGTCAAAGGGCTGGCCAGTAACGCAGATGCTTAAATTGTTCCACAGCTTGGCATCTTCGAGCCACAGCTGGCAAGCACATTCCCTGCAAGTTAACTCCAATCCCAGAGCAGATGTTGGATATGGTGACAGGACAAGACCAACCATCAGTTGGATAATTGGATTCTTCCGCAGTCTGACGAAAACATAATTTCAGATAATATTCCTCATCTGTGTTAATTTTTTAATGTTTCATTTATTTACCTTTCTCCTTTTCTTGCTTCCTTATGTTTTGTTATGTCTTATCCCTGAAAGAAAGTTGATGCACAATCTAAGATTTATGTTAAAGGTCCACAGCAGAACTTACATTTATGGTGGTATAGTAGTGTACCTATAACATATCAATATTTGGAATTGGAAGTTATTAACATTTTAAATTATAGCTTTGAATTTACTACATTTTGGCTGTCACTCAGCTCAAGGGATCCCCCCACCACACTTATAATATTATCAGTACCTAATTATTGATAAATTGGAGTAATGGCTTCCTGTTACACATGATTAATGAAGTGCCAATCTCGAACAGACAGAATCTATTTATACCAAAGATGCCACATGCTAAATCAATAACCATGTTATTTGGTACTCCAGGGATTGAATAACCCAGAGAGCCATGGCTGATAAAATGTTACCAATTTTACACTTTTTACACTTTTTTGAGCTAGTATTATACATATATTTCTATATATAATCATTAACCTGGTTCCAAAAAATATATTGACTTGGCTTCTAACCAATCTGGTGGCTCCTAATTTTTAGATACACTTGCCAATCCCTAAGGTACTCATAAAAACACCAGTCTGATGGAAGGATTTCTTGGTTACTGCCAAAAGGTACTAAATTTAAAGCAGCTTAATTATAGCTAAATAACATTTCTTAACCAATTGTAAATCATATTTTTATTGGTATATTACTACCTTACCATTATTATGGAAATGTACTTCTATTTCACTGCTATTTTTGATTAACAGTATTAGCCAAAAAATAGACAAAAGCAAGTTTTGTAATTTTTTTTTCTTCTTTTTTTATGCTTGAATATAGTGCAATTTAAACAGGAAAAATCAGCATATTTTCTTACAGTTTTACTTTGTCAAAATTAGTGACAAAAAACTATGAAAAAACTCATTTATGAAAAATCAAAATCCTCTATCAATATGAACAATTTTGTATTTGAAATGCAATTTTGCCAACGTTATTTTCTATCATGACTTAAATGAATGTCATCATTCTAAATATTGCTGTACATTTTCATTTTGACTTTCTTTCTTATATTGTGTGTATTGTGTAGTTTTAATTTCCATGATCTCATCTTAAACGTGCATGCCATTTTATCATGTAACTGAAAAAGGAAATGCGTGACTTATGGTCACGAAGAGTAGTAAATTATTTTTGGATTACTTCCCAAACCATTGCCACTGCTCAAAACTTTAAAACCCACTCTAGTTCAAGAAATATGGCATTTGTTTGTCTAGTATGCACCAAACTGACAGTGTAAGCCATAGACAAACATATTTTTTGGAAAATCAGGATAAATGAAGAATCTGAGTATGGGAATCCATTTTGTGTTTCTACATCATTTTTTTTTTATATTTTATTGTAAAGTGGCTATTTAACCTTACAGTAAAGATGTAGCACATATTTTGATCTTAAGTCGATTTCTGGCATGTTTGCTTGGCTCTGGGACAAATTGGGCAGACTTGCACATCTTAAACTGTAAATAAGTCATGACATATTTGAGTAATTTCACTTTATCATAACTTTGATACAATTAAACAATTAGCCTTGTACAGATGAATGCTTCTTATCACCCTTCCATCCTATCTTGCTAAGTAAATTCCTAGTGAATGCATGCCTTTGTGCAGCAAACTGTTAATGCGGTCTATATGCCTTTCATATATTATGTGACGCCAACGCCTTTTTTTAAGGCAAGTTACCCCTCATTTAGCTTTGACAGATGGAAGATAAGTATGGCAAAAGCTGCACGTAGCATGGAGAACAGTCTCATGGGCCAAGCCAAATCGTCAGAGGATCTTTGGACTTATTTATGTAAAGGAAAGGGGTTGGCTGCCCCCCGCCCAGCAAACAATCTGATCAGTTATCTCAACACCATCTGACTACAAAAACATCCTTCAGTCCAGAGCCAAAACATAGCACAGAAAGACTCCATTGTTTGTTAAAAACTCATGTCTGTTTGTGTGTATGCTTTAAAATTACTTAGTGTTGCTAAAGCAAGTTCCAGTGCATGCCCATTATTAAATACATTAATTTTAACACACGTGCATATATGCATTATATATATATATATATATATATATATATATATATATATATATATATATATATATATATATATAATAGTGTTTCATTGCATACCTAATACATGAGCATGTTTCTGGAATCCACTAATCCCCAAGCATTATTTTAGGGACGTGGAATATTTTTCTTTTTTCATATGTTGCAATTGGAATAGTGTATTTTTAAATGGGAGTCTCAGAGCAGAAATTTGCTCCTGTCAGTCAATGAGCAGTAATAATATGATCCGTACCTGTCTGTTATAAGACTTATATACACATTTCTTGCTGAATTGAAGGGCGTATAAACAGTTTTTACTTTTCTCATGAAAGAAACAAGTGTTCTAATGTGTGAAACGCGTGGGTTTTATCATACCTCTCGTATCATTATAAAAAATGTACGTAATATGGATTATTTTAAAAAATAATGTAATGAACAATACATTCAAATGAAATGGTTATATACTATACAGACACAGTGCCTTCGATATCAAGATACGCCATTTTGTCTTAACTACAGTGGCCATTTTGATAAATAATTGACTGTGTTGGGCTTCATAATTTCAGCGTATTATAAATCTGTTCTATGCTATAATTTAAAGTATTGCTTTGCCTGCGTTGTATATAAATTATATTTGTGTGGGTGTGGTTCTTAGCCCAGTTGGTTCAAGTTGTCCTCTAGGCCTTGTGAGGCAGCCATCTTTGAACAAGTGTTTTTGGAATTAGCAAATTCTTTGCTATCAGCAAGAAAAGCTGAAACAATACAATAACAAGCACCCCTGTCAGTGTCCAATACAATACAGATGGGATTTGGATGTGGAAATGCTACACATACGTCAGCTATTTATTTTGGCTTCTCATATACTTGGGACTGTGAGAAGCGTGAGAAGGCAGCAGATGTAAGACTTGATCATTTTGTGAGGAGGGACAGTAGAGCATATTTTGCAAGGCTAAAGGAAACTGGATGTTCAGAATTTAAATGCACATCTACATATGATGGCTATTAGCAGATTAAAATGTAATGGTAACCATTTGCCTTTTTAAGTTAATTTCCTAAACTTCCCCAATTACACGAAAGCTGACATTAGAAAAATTCTTGTTGATTTAGAAGCAATACATCAGACACATCCTTAATTTTGCCGAATTTAAGCTAATAACTTTTATCACTGTACTGGAGGAAAATGGCACCAGTGATGTGTGTCAATTGTTTTACCTCATAAGTAATTTAATAATTCTAGATGTTAATATTGTTTGTGCTCCAAATAAGTCATATTACAAATGCCAAATCCAGGAGTGAGGGAGCCATGGCTCTTAAATACTACTGGTTTATAACTTTTTAGTTATTATATGTATATTTTGTATAGACTGGCTTCTAACTTCCTTTACATTTGTAGACCCCTGTATTATGTGTTTATTCCATTCTTCCAATGTATTTGAAAACCTTCCTTTTTTTTTTATTTTTTATTACTAGTCTTTCTGTTTGGTTTGCAAAATCTAAATCTAAAATACGTCTAAACTATTACTATTAATAATGCTTTTAGCATGACAAGTCAGAGTATTTATATCCCACACATGTAACCTTTCACCTCTTTGCTATGTTGGGATCAAGCCAATGGGAATATGTCATACGATGACAAAGATATATATATATATATATATATATATATATATATATATATATATTAGTATAATATGGAACAGCAACACATAAAATAGAATACCTGCATATACCTAACTCTTGTGAAAATATACATTAATGATGTCAAAAATTTCAGCGACCTACATTCTTCTGTTGGTTAGAACAAGCCTACAGATTATTCCAAGAAATATTTACTGTAGATTTCATGATAATTGTCACAGCGGAATCAACTTCCAAAGCTGTGAGTCAAGTCTTCAAATGGCACCGGCAACAAAATGCTGTCTGAGTAATTCATTATATATTTTCAGATTATAATTATCAAATGGGAAATGATGAAGAAGTCTGCAGGATTGATAATTATGTCCATTATCTTTGTTATCAGCAAAGTGTATATAATTTACTTTGAAGCCAGGTAGTCAGACAGGATGTTTCTAGGTGCCAGAGAGTGATCCCATTTATAGAAATACGTTATGATAATTAAAATTGTAGTAGCCTTATTTACTGGTATTTTCTAACTTAATATATAGATCCTATAATTTATATGTGGATATATATATATATATATATATATATATATATATATATATATATATATATATATATGTGTGTGTATATTATATATAGACACACACACTCAGCTTTTAAAATCCCAAAAAGCCTGACATCTGCCCCACATCCCTTCCCAGTAGTCAGAAACCAGAGAAATCACTTGAATTACACATCTGTATTGCTTCCCATTTCCCCCTCTTTGAGGCCCCAGTGAAACAGATGTATGTGGCTGGACAATGTGAAACATCTCTATGTTGCACCCCTTAGATTTTAGTGCTATGCTCTGCCTGTAAAAACCTACTAAACATGTTTACATTTTTCAGGCATCTGGTGAGTGTTCTGTAATTCTGGAAGGGTTAGACGCTGACCCTGCTCCTGTGGGAATGTTAAAGTGTTGGCTCTAGAATTTTATTAATTGCCACAAAATGAGCAGTTAATTCCCAACATCTGTTGCCTGTTGGCCTGAAAGCATGTACCAGAGTGACGTTATGTTTGGCTAACGAGAAATAACGGTGGAAGCTGAACAACATTTGCTAGATTTCTGTGCTACGTTCATGTTAGATCAAAAATAGTATATAAAAAGTCAATATTCAGAAAAATACTTAACTTTTTTGTTTGTATAGCAAAAATTATTTATTTTTTAAAATTGAAACTTTTTTTTTTTGACCATTTGTATAACTCTTCTAGATTGCACACTGGCTCACACTGGGCAGGAACTCTCAAAAAATCTCCTAGCTGCCAATAAATTTATAAAAAGCAGTATAATTCAGATGTCTAAAGGCTTTACAAAATGGCATTCCCCAAATTAAATTTTTTTCTTTCTTTTAAATGAATGGCTTATATATTTACATGTTTACTGTTAATTAGTAAGAGTATTGACTAATGCCTTAGTGACCTAAGTTTTTTTTTTTTTTTTTTTTTGCCTTTTCATTCTGATATGAAGGCCATTTTAATGGACTGTTTTGTAGATATTTGATCATGGGTTCTAGAGTAAGAACATTTTGAATTAAGAGAAGTAGTATTTTTTTTATTTATTTTTTTGACCAGGCATTGCTCCTCCCTTCTCATTTCTGATTATTTGTTTAGAAATTCTCTTGGTATCTGCACCACTATTGTCTGAAATTAACCATACCACAGTATATGTCTTAATGAGCTGGACATGGCTGTCAAAACAACATTGGGATGGAGCCATAGTGGCAGATAAAACATAGTGGACTTCAGATCACTTGTGTTTTAATACAAAGCACAACCACTTTGTCTTGTTATTTTGTGGTATTTTGATCTACTTTTTTAATTGCAATTCAATATTATGTTTGATACATACATAATTGCTTTTTTTGTTTAATAAAGCTACATGTTCAGACACAAACATTTATGAGGTAAATTCAAAATGGCAACCTTCCAGTTTGATGTTTGCATTGTTCCATCTTTGTCATTCAAATAAACAAACCACTTAAAGAAACACAAAACAATAAAGCTTACCATTATTTCATCAAGTAAAAATCACTGTGTAATATCATTTTAATCCTAGATATTATGAGAATTTATGTTTGTATCCATTTAATAAACCAAGTTTAGACCACACATTGAATAAGCCAGGTATATTCCAGCTTGTTGCAGTCTGTGGGCTCAAGAACTTCAAGTCATTGTAAACAGGGGATTAAGATAAATGAATGACCTTCGCTATTACAGAGTGACCACACAGGCCCAATACTTACATAAACACATTTGAGGTAAAATTACTTTTCCACTCCTTGTTTAAATTGTTACCCTCAAAGTTTTTGCATTGTCTGTTAATAATGACAAGCGAACTTTGCACAAATGTTGCCAAAATTAAAATACCCAATTTAGCCAAAAGTAATTTGTTGTAAAATGGGAATAATTAGTGACCACCTGGCTACTAATAGCCACAGGATGTTCTTGGATCTACAAAATCAAAACTTGTTACAACTGTGCATGGATCTTGGTGAAGTAAAAACTGTTTTGGGATTAGATTTTTAGTATTTTAGAAATTCCTATTTTTGGATGAAGTGTAACAATGTGTTTTTATCCTCTAGAAATCGAAGCCAAGGAGGCATGTGATTGGCTGAGAGCAGCGGGGTTTCCACAATATGCTCAACTATATGAAGGCAAGTATTATATGATTACCTCTAATAAAAATCCAAATTAATTAGACAGTGAATCATCATATTGTGCTTAATTGTACTTAATGAATTAGAGCTGAATTATAAGAAACATATTGATATCTGTTCCTAAAGAAACATACTGGGTTTTTTTTCTCAAGAATTTAAAAGCATTTAAAAAAAAAATCTTTTTGTTTATTCAAACAAAGAATTCACAGCAGTTTATAACAATAAATCACCATATATGATTTTCAAAAAATTTCCAACCTTTTGTGACAATTAATCAAGCATTTAAAAGTGCACTTTTTTAAACATTACAAAAAAAAAAAATATATATATATATATATATATATATTTTGCATGACAAGTAAAACCTGTTTAAACTACATTAAAACTAACAGGAAATGCAGAGAGCACACTTTTTATTTGTAGATCTCATTGGCTAGCAGAGGGCAAGCCCCTAAGGCCAGTTTTACTTCGGAATACTTTTTTTTGTCTCCCTGAAACCTTTTATATGAAAAAGAAAACACTTGGTGGTACATTATCAAATACCCTCTTTCTGACGCATTAAAGAAAAAACATTTCCATGTTCTGTTAATTCTTATTATTTTGTTATTTTCATTGTAGATATGCAGTTCCCTATTAACATAGAACTTGTAAAGAATGACCATGAGTTCTTGGATCGAGATGCAATGGAATCCTTGTACAGGTAAATGACAACATATTGAACATTTATAGAGACGGGTATATGTTTGTGATTCTGTTTCTGCAGAAAAAAATAAATATTAGAAAAAAGCATTATTTTCGACAGTACCTTTTTACAAATCAAAATGTCACTCCTTATGACTTAGTACTTTATACCATATATCCATAGCAGTAGATCATATTATGTATATTCTGTTTAACTGGAAAACCACTTTTATTTTTCATTTGTCATGCAATATACAATATATTTATTGGTGTTATTGTTTTTTGTAACAGACGTCTGAACACCTTGAACAAGTGCGCAACCATGAAAGTTGAAATACGTCGTCACAGAAAGCGGGTATGTTTTTGTAGCAAGTTTTTATCATGGCAGCCATGTGCTTAGAAATAATTTTTAAATATAAAGTATTGTCAATGAAAATATAGTTTGTTCAATTTCTTTAGAAGTCATAATTAAAATAAGATATTATAAGAGCTTCACTTAAGTTCAACATTCTTTTTAAATTTCTTAAATCTTTTTTATTTTTACGCTTAATGCTGGTTTATTTAGAACTTATAATTCTTAATGTTTACCAAAAATATAAGACATAAAAAATAACTACAAATAATGTTTTGGGTTTAGCCTAACAAGCTCAAAAGTCTCTGGCAACTGGAACCATTAACTCCTAAAGTTTTTATTTCTTGGACATTTCTACATATATCTATATACAGAGATCCTTCTCTGGTGTTCTAGGCGGCTCACTTGTAGAAATATACATAATAGAGTTCTTAAAATGTTTTTGTTTCAAACTATATAATATATTTGTTTCTATATAGGAAAATAATATAAGGCAATATTTTCCATTCAATGTACATTAAGTTCCTAAAATAGTTTACCTTCTGTTTTATTAACAAATATTACCAAAATTATATTTGTGGTTGAGCTGTGCTCGTTGGCAAAATTAAAATTACTGTCTGTTTTTTTTTGGGGGGGGGGGGGAGGGGGTTAATTCAGAGTACCCTAAAGCTATTTTTGATAAGATCCTGTCTAAATAGCAAGTTACTTACATTTTGGTAATTATATTTTCAGAGTGATGAGTCTGAAGAGGATGAACCTTGTGCCATAAGCAATAAATGGTCTTATCAGAGACAAAGCCAAAGATGGTCTCGGTTGGAAAACTTTGATTGTTTTCAGGTTGAAGAAGCTTCCAGTATATCCCTGCCAAGTAGTCCCAGACTCAAGAGTCCAATTGAGGATGCAACATTCTCAGACCCAGGGGACAAAAATGATGTGTCTTCATTACACAGCTCGAGTAGTAGTGAGAGTGACAGCTCTCCCAAAAACTATGAAGAGCTGGAGACTAGTAGAAGCTCCTCAAGATGCTCTTCAGGCAAACTTGTCTCTCCAGATTCCACTTTTAGTTATTCTCCTTCTCCTAGTGAGATGCTGAATATCATAAGTGAGGAAAAACTACTAGAGAAGCCTCCTACGAAAAGGGGTAAAAGTCTGCTAAGAAAAATGGAAAAACTACGCTTAAGGAGTTCTACTGTGAAGCGAAGTAGCCAGTCAAAGGATAAACCCACTATTAGTGGCCCTGTACTTCTTGACGGACTTGATGAAGAGAAGTTAAGAAACCTCAACTGTGTCAGCATTTCAGATCTTAATGATGCACAGAGCAAAGGAGCATTTGTGTGTTCTTCTCAAACATGTAGTAGTAGCAGTCCATCTGAAAACAGTAGCACGGTTAGCACACCAAGCCCTGTCATAAGAGTTCGAAGCCATATGAAAAGAGGTGGAATGTATGCAGAAGACTTTGACCCAACAAAACTTTCAATTTGGAGTGACATATCAGAACAGAATCTTAGAAATGAGAGGCATTTGCATGAAAATCAGATGTTTCAGATTCCACAGGGCCACAAGCCTGGGACATTTCCTAAAGCACTTACTAATAGCATTCTGTCTCCGATGGACAACACCTCAGTGAACTGGAGAACTGGAAGTTTCCATGGTTGCAATCGGAACAGGAGGAGATCTAATAACTCAGAGGCGCCTCCAAGTCCACTATCGCAGTTTGATAACAGACTAAGCATATATGATAATGTGCCAAACATTCCCTTCAATTTCAGTAAGCTTGAGTCACCAGGAGATGATGATGTATTTTCAGAACTAGACAATGTGATGGAACATGTTAATGGCCTCAGAAAATTGGTCAGTGAATGGTCTGAAAAGTTCTCAGACGATGGAGACTCTGATTTTGCCAATGATTCAACATCACCCTGTCCATCATCCCCCAAAGCCATCCACCTTGAAGTGAACGAACATTTACATGACAAATCAAAAATGATAGACCTTGGAGATGTGGACAGTTGCAAACCTCGTGCCGATAGTGAGTCTCCAACTTTGCCATATATAACCGTGTCAGAGATTGGATCATCTTTAACAGACTGTAGCAGGTTAGTTTGTTCTCACTAAATTTCAGACTTCATCACTTTTACAGGGAAAAATGTCAAAGGTCAGGGTTCAACAATTATTTACTTTTAATTTCCACTAACAATTAGCGTATGTATATTTATGGATTTGTTTTCTCATTCAGAGTCTCCTTCAGAATTCCTTTCTTCTGATATTTTAATCAAACATGTATGCCTTCCTATGTTATCCTATGAAACCTATTTAAAGTGTAAACTGATTTGATAAATAGGTTTACAGAAAGTCATATGGAATAAAGTTAGGTCAGTTTATGTTTTACCTAATCTTTTAAGCTATTTCATAAATTTACTCAATTGACTGTATAATTTAGTAGAGTCATAAAAAAGTGATGTTAACTATGAATTCTTTACTTTACAGACACAGTCCAGAGCCTGAAAACCTTTCCTTGCAACTTGACAGCCAGTCAGCAGCCCATCTGAACCGTATCCAAAAACTTGCTTTGTTAAAGCTGACTGCTTTGATGGATAAATATTCCCCTTCCAGCAAGCAGGGATGGAACTGGTGAGTTGGGTTTCAACCAGATTAAAATATTTTGAATTTACAGAAGTACTATAAATGTTACTAGGGTTTTATTAGTTATTTAAAAAAAATCAAATTTGCCTATGAAGACACATGAAATATGCTAGATTATGTTAAAGTGGTGTTGTGTGGATTAGTCTGATAATGTTTATTATTTATTCCGCTGTCTAGGAATGTTCCAAAGTTTATCAGAAAAATTAAGGCCCCAGACTATAAAGATAAGAATGTGTTTGGGGTTCCATTCCTCCTGAATGTCCAGCGAACAGGACATCCTATTCCAAAGAGCGTCCTGCAGGCTATGGAATATTTGCGAATACATTTTCTTGACCAGGTATGTATTCCATATTTAGCGTTGCCTTTGAGATCTTCCATTGTTTTTCTATGCCTCGAAATGGGATAGGTTAAATCCCTGATCCAAATAGTCCAAATTATATCATACTGTTGTAGGCTCTTATCACAAGATCATTTTCAATGTTTGTAGATTGTGTTTTTTGAAGTCACTTAGACATTTCTGGTGATTATTCATTGTAACAGGTTGGACTCTTTAGGAAATCTGGTGTGAAATCTAGAATCCAATCTCTGCGAGAAATGAATGAAATGGATTCAAATTACGTGAACTATGAAGGGCAGTCTGCGTTTGACGTAGCAGACATGGTGAAGCAGTATTTCAGGGATTTGCCTGAGCCCATATTCACAAGCAAGCTTTGCGAGTCTTTCCTGCATATTTACCAATGTAAGTTTCCTAACTCTAGCCTCCCTCTAGTGGTTGGAGGTATTACAATTTTTAAAAAGTGTACCACTTAAATAAAGTTTAACATCAATGTGTAATGAACGTTTATTCTTTTTGTTCTGCAGATCTTCCGAAAGATCAACAGTTTTATGCTGTTCAGGCAGCCATCTTATTGCTTCCAGATGAAAACCGCGAAGCTCTCAAGATCCTTTTGTACTTCCTCAGAGACGTGGTTGCTTGTGTGGACGAAAACCAAATGACCCCCACCAACATTGCAGTGTGTCTGGCCCCCAGTCTGTTTCACTTGAACACTATGCGGAGAGAGAGCTCCTCCTCCTCATCGAGGTATGACTGACACGCCATCTTGGTAGCCACAAATCAATCTATTTAAAAAAAAAATTGTAATCTATTTTATTTTCATGAGGAAATAAGCTATTTTTTTTTTTTAAATAGAGCTTGATAGGTTGTTTGGGTCTACAGTGTTAACCACTAAACTTGATAATGGACAACATTTTTTTATTTTTTTTTACAAAGCAAAATACATTTTTATATACAATTATTTTTTCACTGCTGGTTCCATTTTGTTTTCTGAGCAAATTATGTCTGCTGCATTGTCTGGATAGTGTGTAATTGTAAACATGTTAGATTATCATTAGTCATATTGAAAGCACTGGCAAGCTCTATTGCTGCATTCTTTTGTAAATAGAAGTCTTCTCTGGATTCACAATGTCCTCCTGCATCCAGAAGCTAATCAGCAGAAATCAAAATGGTAGATTACACAGCAGCATAATTGCAAATAAAAGTTAATTATTTAGAAGCTACATTTTATTTTGTTTTTCTATTCTTCAAAATAGTAATATTTTAAATCCTAATATATTTAAATATAGCACTGCAGATGTATTTTTATCAAGAATGACTTCCCTTGCACTTGTATTCTATTCAAGACCAACATGAATGAAATTAGTGTTCTAGTATTTTTATTTTTACTTTCTTGTTTCTTTCCCCTTAAAGAATATTTTAACAAGCATGGCTGTACCTATAGTTAATGTTTTACTACTGAATCTAAACTTCAAAGAAGCACATTATAAAGAACGCTGGCCCCAGGGATTAAAGACGTATCATGCTGTGGTTTTGTAAAGGACTTGTTTTGAGATAATGAAAGAGGAAATGTGTTGTCATGATGTCATCTGAATCCTTTTTATTTGTAGTTTAACACAAAACTGTATTCATAGTCACCAGGGAAATCTAAAGATAACCATATAGCAGCATTTCTGTTAAGCCTGGTTTGTACTTTGCACTTTAAAGAACCGTTGCATTCATTCATTCCTTTTTTTTTTTTTAAGGCATACTACATGTGTAGGCAGTAGGCTTAAGAATTAGAATTGAGCATCTTATTTAAAAAACCAAAAACTTTAGCTTTAAAACATTTTTTATTCTTTGTGACATTATTTGCAGGACTGATCAAGCACTACAAGCCTTCCTTTGCTGTTGAGTCACTCTGGGAAGATTCTTTGTAAACTATGGGGTGTGTGCATGGCTAAGCACAGAGCTGCTTCTGGAATCCCTTAATAAGCCTGGAGTAAGAGTGTGCACTAACTTTCCCCCTGCTCCAATTTACGTAGAAGCCTCCTAGAGTGACTCGGTAGCAAAGGGGGGCATGTGCTACTTGATCAAACTTACAAATAGAGTGACATAAGATAAAAACAAACCTTTTAATCAATGTTAACATTTTAAAATATGAAATGGGTGTTTTTTTTTTTTTTGTTTGTTTTTTTTTAGATAAAATGCCAAATCTCATTATTTGGCATACTGCTGAATCTTGTGTTTCTAGAACAGAGGATAGGTGTTCAGCATCTTTTTACAATGTGTTAGCTTTTTATCAACTTACTATGTTCCATATACTTCCAATTTATCTAGTATTCATTATGGTTGTTCATAGTGTGATAAATAACCCTCTTTACTATTCTCATGCAGATCGAGCCAGCGGAAGTACAGTCTTGGGAAACCAGACCAGAGAGACTTGAGTGAAAACTTGGCAGCGACTCACGGCTTGGCTCATATGATTGCTGAGTGTAACCGGCTGTTTCAGGTACAGAATCGGGGTTTGATCTGTATCCCAAGAAGCAGTTTATGTAATGTCTTAGAATACATGTCCAATACATATGGTTGAACCAGGAAGGCATGTAGCTTTTCCTTCAAGAAAATCATGCTCCACAGCATGGGCTCTCAACCTTTTTTTGTCTGGAGTCCAGCTGGCTACCTTCCATTGCTCATGGATTCAGAGCATTTTAATCAGGGTGATATTACATGCAGGTTTAAGGGAAAGCTCAAAAGCTAGTAGATCCATACAGTAAAGAAAAATGGCATATAAAAGATACAAATGAAAAGTTGTGATTTATTGTTTTCTGAAAATATTTTGAAGGCAAGATCAATCATTTGAATACATATAAAAGTGTCACTCTGAGTTAAAACACAGACATCACAAAATAACTAGCCCAAATATTCTGATGTGTAATATTTAGTATCCTCTAAGCATATCTTCATTATGTTTTTTTGTTTTTTATTCACAGTTGCCTGATTACTGCCATGACTTGCATCTTAGCATTCCTCAAACTCCATCCAGCCGCCCTGAATCTGTAATCAACACTTCTACGACCTCTCTGGCAGCACATTGCAACACTCTAATTTCCCTTGAAAACTCAATGCAAAGTCTTCTACGGGATGCAAAGGACAAGTACAGAAGCTGGGTGTCATGTTCAGGCTTTGAACACGTGGAGCTCGGCTACAAAAAGGTAGGCGTTTTAGTTTGGCTGTCCCGTAACCCATGTTCTTTAAGTTAATTTTGCCCAAACTTGTGGAAAGTGATGTCTGTTCTTTTTAAGGAATTAAACTATACTATAGGCATCAGAATTATTAGGTGGTAGATAAGAGGGAGAGCCTTTAACTGCTGTCAACCTACCAACTACCCAAACCAATTAATATATTCTTGAATATACAATCTAATTCCTTCAGTCACATTCCTCCTAATACACTACCACGTCTTCTCTTTCTAAAATAGAGGGATACATGATACCATTCGAACCAAAATTATATGTATTACAGGGAGAATTAAATGTTAAGGACTTTTTTCAAACTCCCAATATCCATTATCTAATATACATAAATAGTCATGAATAACTCCCACTTTATTGGTAAAGCTTACCCAAATTCTACAACATAGCTTGGAGGTGTGGAGATACATTTGGACAACAAAAAAGGGCAAAGGAAAAAATGAAAATATTAAAAGAAATGTTTTATTATAGATTATGCTAATCTTTATTGACAAATATATCAAACCAAGAATAACAATTTTCATGATATATAATTTTATGTAATAAACTAACTATGACAATTCCTATACATGTAATAACAAATATTACAACTATGTGTTTTTGGCGATACTTATAATGAAAAAAATTAAATGAGGAAAAAAAATAATAATTGGGAACGTGTTTTGTGTATTCCTTTTCTAGGTAGAAAGTGATGACTTTCCAGTCAGGCTATGGAAAACTTCCACAGAAATTGAAGGCACTCCCCAAGTGGTCCTGCAGCACATTCTGAGGGAGCAGCATACGTGGAATCCAAATCTTCAGCAATCCAAGATCGTAGAGACTTTGGATGAAGATACTGAAATCTATCACTATACAACAGAAAGCATGTCTCCTCTGCCACCAAAGGAATATATAGTATTAAGGTAAATAGCAGTCTTGAAGAATCCTTAAATGAACATATGTTTTTTATATTTCTGCTTAATGTCTGTGGAAAGGAATGATGGGTAGCATTTTTTTGGGGAGGTGATGGTGGGCCATATATTTGAACTTGGATCAGTTCAAGATGAATTGTTGTCAAGAACCATAACTTACATGGAGGTCTTAGATACAGATTCACGCCCTGACTAGTTAATAATAAAATAAGATCATGTAGTATAAAGTGTTAGTATATATATTATTACTTATTATGAACAATATGTGAAGTTTCCTAAATCTCTCTGACATTTTCAGGACATGGAGGACTGACCCACAAAGCGGGACCTGCATTTTAGCAGCTACTTCCATTGAATGTGAAGATGTTCCTATTGCTGGAGTATTAGGGCATGTCATTCTGTGTCAACACCTCATAGAAAATATCGGAACTCAGAAATCTAAAGTGACCCATGTCTGCAGAACGGACACAAGGTATGCTATTTTCTTAAGCAGAATATATTTACAATGAAAATCTAGAGAAGTAGTATGTTTATATATTATGTTTGGTAATATTTAATATAATTTTCAAATTAGAATCAAATTTATTTTTTACATTTCCAGATATCTTAATTTCTTCTTGCATTTAGATGTTAATTTTTTATTACTTTTCAACAGGATATATTTCAAATCTTGTATTCTTGAAAATGATATTATCTAGTTCTTATCAGAGAGAGCAAAAAAATACATCAATATTTTTTATCTGTTTAATAAGTAACCATTGTACAGAGCTTTAATATTTTATTTTTTTTATTTTGCAGGGGTCGTACAACAGAATGGTACAACAGAGTATTTGGCCACATGTGCGCTGCAGAAATAGTGGGAATAAAGGACTCTTTCAACAAGAAAAGATCTGCAAAGACCTGAACAATCAGCAACTTCCTTTGGTTCTGTTGGAACATGCACTTTTCTGTCACTTTACAGCTAATGTATTGCCAGAGGAAACTCAATGGATGGACCTTCTTGCCGTCTTGATACTATCTTTTGTAAATTAATTATTCTTTTTGTAAAATAGTTTTTTGTTAACTAGAAGGAAAGGGTACTTGAATAAGTTTTTTACTTATGCATAATAAAAATATTCATTTTATTTATGTACAAATTATGATTATGCAATAGGCTAGCTAAAATTAATGTACATAGGTTTCACTATATAAAATAACTTATTTATACAGTGTTTTCTTGTAAAGTTGTTTATGCCTTTTTCGAGTTCACAAAAATATATGTATAAAAGCACAATATTGCACAGGCCAACTCCAGTGATCATTCAGTTTGGGGAAGGCCTGGAAGGCCTTACAGGGTAATGGGTTATAGAGGTTTTCTGGTGGCAAACAAGTTAATATTTTATATTGAGAGATTTAGCTAGAGAGCTTAGTTGCCTATAGTAACTGTTGAGTATGTTGATATGACAATGTATAAGGTAGTAAGAGGAATATACAGAGAAAAATACATAGTTTAGAAGATGACATCCCATAATGCAATGTCTGTCATGCTTATACTGCAAATGGCTACTCCAGAAAAACTTCCTAAAGGACACACGATGAAGCATTCTTAAATGTTTTTACTTCTATTGGTTAAAAAATGTCAACGTTAAGTCTCATCCCATCGCCTTTGAGAGGAAATGGCGGCTATTCTGAAAGTTGTGAATGCTAATATTCTTATAATATTTTGCAAGCAAGGTGTGTTGTAATTAAAACTAAAGAGAACCTTTATTAAATTACTAAATTAGGTGGAGAAAACAATTATCGATGGCTGGTTGAACATTTAGTCTCATTGTTCAGATTTAAGCAGCCATTTTGTTTTGTGTCATTTGCCATTGGTTCATAACCTGGTTCTACATCATTGTTTGCTTAAAATATTCCTCCTGTGTATTTTTCAAGTATGGTATAGCATGTGACAAGAGTTAAGGGAAATAAAAAATGGCAGCGATTTTGTCAGCTATTTTACATCATTGCACGATAAACCTCTGTCCTAGAAGACGTAAAATGCATGTTTCAAAACATCTTTAACCGTAAACTGGGGTCTTTGAAGAAGTTAGACACCTTTCTCAATTGCAAAGTCCTGTTTAATTATGTATATTACTGTTAAATAAATTGCATTTTATGTGATGTAATGAAGATGTATAAAGTTCTTTGTTATCCCAAAAAGCATCTCACAAAATCCAGTACATGCTGCTACATGGTCAGTTCATACTTACACTGAATAGTGCCAGGGAAAATGTCAGTCAATGCTGTATCCCAGCTTTCATATTATATATTTTCCTGTGTAGTTAGGAAGATGGAGATGCTTCTGCTTCTGCAGGCTTGGGATTATTGAAGGTTTGTAGGCTCAAAAGTTTATGTTTGTAGGTCAAGGACCAGGGAAACAGTGCACGTACCATGAATATAACAGGCAATGTTTTTTTTAAATTAAAAATAATGTTAATATCAGTTAAAATGGTGGTGCATTTTAGTGATAGAAATGACTAGTGGTGCTTACTTTCAGGTGTATTAATCCTCATTGTATGTAATGGGTAAACCATTCAAGAAAATGGCATCCGAAGGCATCACTGCATGCTTACAGTGAAGCATTCTGCTCAGCTTGGTGCAGGTAAAGGGTCCAATGCACAGGCCCCAATTATGGTAGGGTAGTAACGTAGCAATAAACATATGAACATTTGCAATTGGAAGTTGTTAAAATAGATTAAGTATTGGGAAAACTGCTTTGAATTGACTACATTTGGCTGTCACTCGGCCGACGAAATCCTCTCATTAGTACTTAACCTCTCTACCGGATTAATGGCTTTTATGTGAATATGGCTTCTGTGTTGTAAATGTTCACGGACTGATATCCCAGAAGCCATATGAAAAGTAATTAATCCAGGGAGCCATTTATCAATCATGAGACAATTGGTTAATGATAATAATCATGCGAGTCATCTGCACTGATTTATAACAAAAATTTAGTAAATTAAAATCTGTATTTCTGTTACTAAATGTAGTTAATATCTTCTAATTGCAAATGCACTATTATCAGAAGCGCTGCTGTGTCCCTTTTAAGGTATGTTACATCTTCAATTGTTGTTGTACCTTTAAAGGGAGACCAACACCTCATTACTGTTTAATTAGTTTTGAAGCCAAACATGGTAGGGGGTTCAAACCATCATCTTAGTACGGGGGAAAAAAACTCAATTCTCAACCCTGAACTAGTTTATTTACGAAAAGGCTGGCTGAGTTCAGGAAGAAGGTGCCTACACCCAAGCTTCAAAATAATGCTAGGTAGTTTTGACTTGTCACCATCCCTTTAAGCATCAAATTAATATTTGTATTTTTAATATTAAATAGTTGTACATTCTTCTTTGTATTTATACAGTTTGATGGCATGTCATGATGAAAGCAGATGATTAGATGTTTTGTGAGTACAGTATTTTGACGACATGGAAAAGCCATATACAAACAGAAATTGAACCATGACATATATATTTTTTATAAATGAAAATTGTATATTTTGCACTGAAAATATTAGTCTGCTTTTTAAAAAAATATATATTGATAATTAAAGATATAGCTACTCATATATTTTTGTCATATACAGAAGTTATCTAGCTTTGCTATGAAAATATTGTAAAAACTTTACTTATGTTGGAAATGTTCACTGCTCTGTAACAGAAGACAATGTGCATTCAATAAAATGGTACAGCACTTGGAAACAAATTGCTCTCATGTTGTATTTGTGATCCTGATGGTTCAGACACTAGAAAGAGACGTAGAATTTCAAACTGATTATGTAAAAATAATTAAGTTAAAACTGTTTAAAAGTTAGTTGATACTTTCAGAAAAAATGTCTTTACAAAACTTTCGGATTTGTCCCTGTCAGCCAACTAATGCAAGTGTATTAATGCTCATTGGCTGACAGATTTGTCCCGGTCAGCCAAAGAACACTTATGAAGTTGTATTAATGCTCATTGGCCAATCAACACTAATGCAAGCTCATTGGCTGTCTCAAAGACTGTATCCTAAATAGACACACTACTATTAAGTAGTGTCCGTTCTTAGGTGTATGTCTGTCACATAAGTTTTTATGTATGCAAATCCCTTAGGATCTCTGTTGTGGACTAATCAATAATAGTCTACCTCCTCCCCAAGCAATCTATGGTTCGGTAATTGTGTTCCAAGGCAAAACCTGCTGTGGAACGTGAGGGGTTAATATCATTAATGGCTGTAGACTTGATAAGGCTTTGGGCCTATGTATTTCCACCTCACATATTGTACTCTAGTCAGGTGGAATCCGCGTTTGTGGAGCCTAGTCCTTCACTATACAGTTGTCCAGAGGGTGTAGATCCATTTTCTATCAGTGAATTTATTTTTCCTGGGGGGTAGCAGCAGGACCAGGGTGGAGGTATCGTGGTGCAGGTAGTGCAATGCATTTCATTTTGTTATCTGTAGTGTAGGACCCTGACCGGCAGAAATGAGTGTGTTTGATTAAAAAAGAGCATTTCTACAGAAGCTCCAAGAGGTGGCAGTTTGGAGCAGTTCAGCAAACTTGGGGTTGTGTTTCAGGGAAGAGGCGAGAGAGCAAAGGCTGGATGACAGCAACGTACGGGCGGGATGGGTTCTGTGAGGGGGGAGCAAAGGAGATAGGGATGGGACCTATGTGAGGTGGGCACTGAGGGATGGGTGCTGCGTGGGAGGGTGGCACTACTTCAGCACGTGTGCTGAATGTGTGCCGATGTAAGGGCGGCGACAATTGCACAGCAGACAAATGTGCGCTGGGTTAGAAGCGCGCACGGCCAATCGCGCGCCCCAGCATACATGCTGGGAAATGAGAGGGAGAAGGTGGGAGAGGAGAAAGTGCTGAAGAGGAGAGGCATGGAGGTCCTGGGAGAGGAAAGATACAGTGATGAGAGGAAGCAAGGTTTGACCAGGTAATGAGGGAGGCAGGGGTGTAATGAGGTAATTGAAGGAAGCAGAAGGGTGATTTGGAGGGTAGGAATGAAGCAAGGTGGTGATGAGCTAATTGGGGGAAGCAGGGAGTGATTCCTCTCCTAGGACCTCAATGCCTCTCCTCTCCCAGCACTTTTTCCTCTCCCACCTTCTCCCTCTCATCTCCCAGCTATTGGCTGTGCGCGCTTCTACCCCTATGGAAAGGGGTCTTTGGGGTTACTTCAAATTTACTTCACAGCTACAAGATTTTTTTCTGAACTAATAAAGTTTTTTCCAATTTTTTTGTTATTTTAGTACGAGTTAAAAAGTTTAAAAAATAGATTTAAAAAGTGGAGATAAAACTGCAGATAAAAAGTTGAGACTAAAAACTGGAGATAAAAGTGGAGTTGAAAAGTGGAAATATAAACAAAGATAAAAGTGTGTGTGTGGGGGGGCTAAATTCTCTAGCTTACTGGACAGGACAATCATTAGAGACTGCCCACCAATAGCAGCACTGACAACATTGACTCCACATGGACTGGGAGGGCAGGGATTTCAAACCACGTGTAATGACATTACCTCATTAACCAACCCCTTCTCCGACCGATGAGAAACCCACTGACATAGGCACTCCTGTGATTGGACCTGATGTCTCTGGGGAGGGAAATTCAAAATTGCATAATGCTAGCTTTGTGTTAATGTTTTGTAAGAAAATTGTGTGTTCTCAAATAAAGTGATATACTCTATATTTCCTGGGTCAGGGATGGAGGATATATTATACTCCTGCTTGTTTTATTGCACTTTCCTGTAACCAAATAGTAAACCTTTGCCGAGTTTGAGTACAAATTGTTTTTCTCCAGATCTCCTAACTGCTGGGATCCCTATGCTGGTTGGACCTGCTGGCTATGTTCCCTGAGGGGTAGAGGCGGGCGGCTAGTGCATAGGGGTAAATGGGAAACCACCCTCCCAAAATTAATGCACTGACTTAATCCCCCCATCACTAACTTAAAATTGAATTATATCATGTTTAATCTTCTATTTTTTAATATCTGCTGCTGTCAGTTTAAATTATAAACCCTTTATGCAACAGACAGGTAAACACACTGACTTATCACATCAATCCCCCTACTGGTGAGCACACATGAGAATAAAAAAAATCAGAGCACACATGAGAATAAAAAAAAAAAACAGTCAAAATGCTGTTTTGCCCCATCTGTGCTCTGATATGGAGCACTGTGCTTGTCTGTCAGGTGTAGCATCACCCAATCAGAATGACTGGGAGGAGCTGACGCTGTAGGATCCTGCAGGTTCAGTCCCTCCCACTGTCCCCAGCCAATTAGGACTGCTAAATTCTGCCAGTATGCAGTGCATCCTGGGAGATGTAGTTCAGTGATAGCTGCTCATGCTGAGAGAGTTGTTCAAGATTGGGTGAGTACAGTTTCTCTCTGTCTCCTCTGTCTTCATAATGAAGCCTAATAGTTTTGTGATGATAGTCTGCTTTTAATTTGATCTCTATCCCCCCTCTCTCTATCCCTCTCTCTTCCCCCCCCTCTCTCTCTCCCCCCCCCCTCTGTCTTTATCTCTATACCTGTCTCTCTCTATGGGATCACTTTTGTATGTTTCTACATCCTGATCTAACATGTATCCTATGTGATCTATTTAATTATTGCATCTCATCAAGAAAATGCAGACATTTTCCAGTTGTGAGCAGAACCAGCACTCTCATCAAGATAATAAGTAAGTAAAGTGACAGAAAAAAAAAATGTGGATGTCTGTCAGTGGGCAGGGCTTATTGAGGTAACATGTTGTGAAGGGGATGGGTTTATACTATTAGGTGGAGTCAATGTAAGGGGAGGGGCCAGGTCTCTGTCTTCCGCCCCACCAACTTGGAAAGTCATCAGCTGCCACTGGGTAGAGGGTACCCAGACATGGGCTTCTTTCTTTATGCTTAGCAAGAGCAGTAGCATAAACTAACCAGGCACTAGGTTACTGATAAGAGGCAACCCAGTTAGTCATACTGACCAATTCAGGTTGTAGAGAAGGGCTAATGTTTCAATTTTATGGTTTCTAGATCAAATACAAGTACATATACACAGTATACATATATAGTGCACTGAGCACATACGTGATCCATGCTGCAGACTGGAGATGATACATAGGGCCATGACGTGTTTTACCACGTATTCTTAATTAGATGAAAGTGGCATATTACAAAAAGACCAGAAAATTCCATGTACTGATTTTAGGGGTTGGCTTCTTAATAATAATAATCTCTACAGTGGCAATACTTGGGATGTGGAAAGATTGCTACTGTTAAAGGGCCACTGTAGTGCTCTAACCTGGAGGTAACTATTTTAATTATGTTTCAATGTTATCAATCATTTATAACATTCACATTTAATGATTAAAAAAAAGGAATATTTAATATTAAACTTACTGTCAATGTTCAGACTGTGCTGCTGGTGTCCACCCTCTATAAGTCATCCCTTCCTCTCTCACAGCTGAAGACTTTGCCAACCATTTTATGCATAAAATTCAAAACATTTGCAATGAACTCTCCTCTCATAGTGGATTACACACTCCACCCTCTCAACTAACCAACAACACCCAGTCTTCTCCCTTCCCCAATCCCACAGCCACCATGAACTGCTTTGACCCGGCTACAGAGGACGAAGTCTCCAGCCTGCTACCATCCACTCGCCTCACTACCTGTCTTCTACATCCTATTCCATCTTAGCTTATCCCTCCCCTCTCAACCACACTAATCAACTCTTCAACCTTTCCCTAAATACTGGTATGTTTCCATCTTCTCTAAAACATGCCATAATTACACCCATTCTCAAAAAAACGTCATCTGGCTCTGACTTTGCATATAACTACCGCCCTATCTCTCTACTTCATCTGGCTTCCAAACTGCTGGAGCGGCTCGTCTATAACCACCTTACCAGCCTTATTTCCTCTAACTCCCTTCTTGACACCTTCCAATCCGGCTTCCGGCGCCAACACTCCACTGAGACAGCTCTAAGTAAAGTCACTAATGACTTGCTCTCCGCCAAGTCAAAAGGTCACTTTTCCATTCTACTTCTTATGGATCTCTCAAGACACTGCTCTCGCGTGGTTCTCATCATACCTACAAAATGGATCATGCCGTGTCTCCTTCTCCGACACCTCTTCTTCTCCTCACCCCCTGTCTGTTGGCGTACCCCAAGGTTCAGTCCTAGGCCCCTCCTCTTCTCCATCTACACATCCTCACTTGGTACCCTAATAAACTCTTTTGGGCTTCAGTATCATCTCTATGCAGATGACACTCAAATCTACCTCTCATCACCAGATCTATCCCCCTCTCTTCTAACACACGTCTCCAACTGCCTTTCTAGTATATCCTCTTGGATGTCCACCCACCATCTCAAACTCAACATGTCTAAACTGAACTCCTAATCTTCCCTCCCTCTCCCACAGCGTCAATTCCTCACATCTCTCTCACTGTCAACAACGACATCATCACCCCCTCCTCCCAAGCCCGTTGTCTTGGAGTTCTACTGGACCCCGCTCTGTTTTTCATCCATCACATACAATCACTAACTAAATCTTGTCTTCTCCATCTAAAAACATCTCCAGAATTCATCACTATCTTACACAGGACACAACTAAAATCCTTATACACTCTCTCATCCTCTCTCGACTAGACTAATGCAACTCGCTTCTTGCTGGCCTACCCACCACCCGACTATCTCCACTTCAATCCATTATGAATGCCTCTCCTAGACTCATCTTCCGTACACAACATTCAGTGTCGGCAGCACCTCTTTGTCAATCACTCCACTGGCTTCCCTTAGCCTCCAGAATAAAATTTTAAATCATGACCCTAACTTATAAAGACCTCAACAATAACGCACCCCTGTACATCTTTGCTCTCATCTCCAGATACTCCCCCAACCGCCCTCTTTGTTCTGCTAATGACCTTCTACCACTCTTGTCACCTCCTGTCACTCCAGCCTACAGGACTTTTCTTGTGCTGCCCCTATTCTCTGGAACTCCTTGCCTCGCCCACCAAATTATCCTCCTGCCTCAAAACATTCAAAACCTCACTAAAAACACGTCTCTTTAAAGAAGCGTATCACCTTCCACCCTAACACGCTCATCACCTCTCTCTCCCTCCTTTACCACACACACTACCTTTAGGTTGTAAGTCTGTGAGTTTCAATCCTGGATTCAAGGTTTAAAGACAGGGCCCTCCTTGCTTTGCTACGTGTCGATTTGTATTCACCTTTGCCTGGAACTTATCTTATGTACAGCGCTACGGAATATGTTGGCGCGTTTTAAATAAACGATAATAATAATTGAGTGGGAGAATGGTGTTTCTGGCTAGGGGTTTATAAGCTTTTATGGTAAAAATGCAGGATACAGCACATTTATTATACATTTAACACAGAGATTCCTGTGAACATAAGAATCTCTCTTCCATGTCGGCCATTAATAAATTGGCATTTGTGGGAAATTGTGTGTTTCAGGTTTGTCAGATTGGGCATGCTTCATATCAAATAATTTTATTGAGAAATTCTGTATAGATGTAATTCAAAGTACATTTGAAATTTCTTGTGAGAGCTACACCTCCAAGACACCTATGTAAGCCAAGCGCCCTCGCCAATGAGATGTGAGGCGTTGGGACCTATAGAATCAGCTGTCAGTATCATGGATGCCTCTCGAGAAGCTTTGTCTCAGTCAGTGAGAGGGAGACAGATACATTGCTGTGCCTGCCTCCGATTCAGAAGGGGTACACATATAAATATAATAAAAATAACTAATAATACCTGCATAGGGGGGTTGAATGTTTGAGATTATGCAGCCACTGACTTTGTTTATTATCCCAACTCTTATCTATGGAAGTCCGCAGTTGCTTGAGGGGTAGGGAGCACTAACATGCGGCAGGTTCGAGCAGTCAGGCTGCTGATATGCTCCATGGCAGTGTTCTTGTGGTACCTGCATTCTGCATGTCCAGCTCACATCACCGACCTGGACACTGAAAAGGGCATTTATAGCAAGAGGAGGAACACAGTAATAAAAACTCAAGTACACATTTTTATACTGTTTCTAAATTTTCTTAAGCTCGAAAGGAAGGGGAAAGCAAGTCAGAAGTATCTGTTACAGAACAGCAGGATTTCAGTCCCAAAATGGGTCAGTTCCACAATAAATGGGACAGTTAGGAGAAAAGTAATATACTCCATTGGCTGGCGACATTGTCTTAGCGGCTTCCCTTGTCCACAAACCTTTACTGTTAGGGGCAGCCTCTATCAATGGTTATTTATGTTCTTATCATATTTGATTGTTCTTAAAACTCTTTAGACCAGCCTCTCAATGCCAGAACCTCCTTTAGGACCCTGTTAAGGTGGGGACACACACCCAGCTGAAGGAAGATACTCTAATCTTTGAAAAATTATTTAATATTGAACATTGATGTTCCTATTATTAAATATGAATTAGTTAAATATAAATTATTAGTGATCAATGCATACTTAAGATAACCCGCTCCTCTTGCCATGTCCTTTAATACATGCATTATCCTATGATTCAGTGTTATTCTATTTATAGGTAATGTCTGCCCTCTGCTGGTGAAAATAGTGAATGCTTTTAATTACCTACAATTCCTATTTAGAGACACCATCAGAAATCTCAGGGCCCAGTATAGATGTGACAGCTACCCCACCCCCATAACACATTTTTCCTTAACCCTTTCCATTCCCTCTCATAATCTGCATTTATGTTACATTTGTATGTGGTTATACGCTCTTATCCACCATTGAATCTCTTAACATTGTATAAGACAAATTTGTTAAAGCCTCACTGGGGAGCAGCAATAGACCTCTCACCTGCCCTCTAATTCAGGAGCTTGCATGAGGTGCAATATAGTCCATGCAGGACAGAGTACTACAGACCGTAATGGTGATGTGTATTTTGGCCGTTTCTCAAACACCCAAAGGTCCTCTTCAATATTAGAAAAATAAGTTTTTCTTTGCTATGGTAGCCTTGTTCCCGTCTCCATAGGGCTGCTGTACAGCGGTACCTCCCATGGAAAACACAGGTACTTATTGGATAAGGTGCTGGATAATGGAAGCAATGCACATAAAGCATACAAGTTAAATAATATTTGTAACTAGTCGTTTACCCGTCATAAATTACGGTATAATATTACATGTGTCACTCCCCCCCCCCCCTGTGTCTCTTCCCCCCTCTCTGTCTCCTGCGTCTATTTCCCCCTATCTCCTGTGTCTCTTCCCCCCCATCTCCTGTGTCTCTTTCCCTCCTCCCCTGTCTCTTTCCCCCACTCCCTCCCCTGTGTCTCTTTCCCTCTTCCCTTGTGTCTCTTCTCCCCCTTTGTCTCTTTCTCCCTCTGTCTCTTTCCCCCTATACCCTGTGTCTCTTTCACCCTTGTCTCTTTGCCCCATCCTCCCTCCCCGGTGTCACTTTCCCCTCAGTCTCTTCCCCCCTCCCGTGTCTCTTTCTCCCCTATACCCGGTGTCTCTTTCCCCCTTTGTCTCTTCCACCCTTGTCTCTTTGCCCCCTCCTCCCTCCCCTCAGTCTCTTTCCCCCTCCTCTGGCTGGCGCATGTGCACTGCAACTTGTACTTGGTACTACAACTTGGTACTGAAAGCAAATGTATTTCAGGAAGTTTAATGATTGTTATCGTGTTGGCTGTGAAAGGAGGTTAGAGAGGCAGGCACTTTTTGCCTATATTCACAGTTACATAGTATTTGAGGTTGAATAAAGATTGTTAGTCCATCAAGTTCAACCTTTTTAGATCTCTTCTGATCCTTTTAATATGTGGACTATTTGATTTGTTAATTGATCCAGAGGAAGGCAAACAGAAAAAACAACAACATTGAAACGTTGCCAATTGTCTCATAAGGGGAAGAAAAGCAAAATTCCTTCCCGACCCCAGAAACTGGCGATCAAATTTCTCCCTGGATGAACATTTCTTCGCTAGTTATCTAGGATTACCTTGAATGCCCTCTTTATTTAAAAATATCTCAAACCCCTTTTTAAAGTTATTTATCGAGTTTGCTGTCACCACCTCCTTTGGTAGAGAATTCCACAGTTTAACCACCATCAAGTTAATTGTTTTTACATCTACCCTCATCATTGTATTATGTGAATTGCAGATTTTGTCTCTCTCATCTAATATAGATCCATCTTAAATTGTTTACAACCTATGCTTAAAAAAGGTTAAACACATATTTTAACTTTTTTAGATGGTACATGGGCATGTCAATTTTAAAATTATAGCATACTACTTCCCTTTACCCCATACATCATCTAGCTCTGCAATTATACTTTACTCGTTAATTTCTATTTTATCTTCTTAGAAGCAGCCACTATGATCTAAGGGCACCTTTCCTTAATTTCTGGGTCATTGTGTTACAATAAAATGGAAGCAAATGCAGCACCCAAGCGCTCATAATGATTGAATATGGCTAATAACTCTTTTGTTGGGTGGCACGTCCTTCGCACGCTGGAAAACAGGGCGCGGAGAACTGCATCCCATCTGCCACAGAGGCTTCTCATGCGCGCGGCCCCATCTCATATTTACTGTACCTGCTTGCTGGAGGCTGCCAAGGCAAAGGTAAGGGGCTGACAGTGTGCCATTTGGGACTGGCATGTGTCACTAGGAGCGTATTGTATGTAATGTCACTGTGTGCATGTGTCACTAGGAGCATGTTGCATTACATGTTTATCACTACATGTCACTGTCATTATTTGCATGTGTGATAAACATGCAATGCAACATGCTCCTAGTGACACATGAAACAATGCCTGGCCCATATGGCACACTGTTGCACCCTTACCTTGCCAAGCTGGTCCAGTAAATATGAGATGGGGTTGCTCGCGCATAAAAAACCTCTGTGGCAGATGGGATACAGGCTGGAGTGCAGAGCGTCATCAGTGCGCAGTTCTTGGCACCCTGATGACGGCGTGCTGTTCTGCAGTGCGCGAAGGTCGGGGTGCCCTTTTGTGTGACCCTCTGAAAAGCTGAAAAGGTTTAAAGATACTGTGGTCACCTAAAAGCACCTCTGGGAGAGGGCCTTGGTATACAGTTTGAGATGAGCTGCCGGTCCATGGGCTGGATTAGAGGAGTTGTGTTAGGGGGCAAAAACTTCACAGTTATAAAAATCAAGTCCTCCAAACCTGAAGGGTGAGCAGCGGCATTGTCCATTATTAACAGAGTAGTCATAAGCACTTCTTTCTCCTGCAAATATTTTTTTTTACAGTGGGACCAAACACTTTATTTATTTATCCATTCGATGGAGAACTGCCTGGTTACCCAAGCTTTGCTGTTGGTCCTCCACATTACACTTATCATATTTTCTCTTTGGGAAACTCTGGGGTTATCACGGTGATAGACTAGTAGAGGCTTATTTTTTTTATTTTTTAAATCCCTACTAGCATTCCCATATACCAACAGAGTTAGCCTGTCCTTCTTTGGCTTGTGCCCTGGCAATGTCTTCTCTTCTTGAGTGATGAAGGTTCTGTTTCTTCCAAATAGGTATCGTCACAAATTAAAACTAGTTGGGGAAGAAAAGCCAAAGCCTCTACATAATCTCTAAACTCCCTACCAAAGGTTTCAACAGTTCTTTGTTGGCGCAGGATGCGGGAGGGCGTGAACACGAAGACTACTGAGCAAACGTTGAGTTTTTCATTCAGACACATTGAGTACCGAGGGTCCAATGTATTAGATTTAGCAGCCCCCAGTTGAGTTCTCACACTGATAAGATCACCAAGAAACAGGTCTAAAGGGCTATAAGAACAATCTGGTTAGATAAAATCCATAAGCGGCTCCCACAGAAGCTTGTTGGCAAGGGAAACCAATTTAACACAAGTATGACTGAAAATTTAGCACTGCCAACTAGACAGAGCAGCCTTCCCTCACTGACCTTAATGACTAATTAAAACATCTAGATCCTGTTAATACAGCATTACAGAAGTCCTTTAATTTAATGGCAATAAGGAGGGAAAAGGGGTGGGTTTGTGTTGGGATTTAGTGTTGTGGACACTTGAGACAAGGCATACAGTGGAATATTCTGTGTCCGACTTACATTAACCCTCTCTTCTGCAGTTCATAATTTATTTTCCATATCAATTTTAATACATGGTTCAGACAGTGTTTTCTCCAAATTATTTTTATTTAGATTTTTTGAGCTTTAGAAAATTAGAATTTCCATTTCTGCATATATAATGGGAAAATTGTGAGCTGGTACAGAATTACATCCTCTGTACAGGTTTGATTCCCAGGATGTCGAAACCTTTGGCCATAATAGCAGCTGTGGCATCACATAGTAGCATTCTGCTCATGTTCACCTTCACGATCTGACCTGCAAAAAATAAAAAGGAAAAAAGGAATTAAAACCAACATTTACATTTCCATTATTTTTCATTTATCCTGATCATGTTGATATTTTATAAACTTTCTAGCCATACATATATCAAATATTCTGTTTGGTAAATGGCTTTAATAAAGTTATGCAAAGTGCATGAAGCATTGAGCTGAGAAGGAAGAGGCAATACACGTCAAAATCTTAAAATGACCATTGTAGTCAAATGTATTTTCTATATAGTGATTTGAATAACTAAACTTTGTAATAGGCAAAACATTTTTAATAAGTAAAATAAATAAACATAAAAAAAAAAAAAATGTCATATGCAATTATACGTTACTGCAGATTCTCATCTAATTCTGTTGGTAACATCTCAGGAAGGTGCGTCCTTCAAAACCAATGAGTTGTTAGTCCTGATAAAAACACTGGCTATTTAAGCTGACATTTTACGATTATGCAGATACAAGCTTCCTGTGCTTTCAAAGACTCCTCCCAACTTGGGGAGTTGAAACAATAGTAGAGTCCACTGCAGTATAATTTCAAATAAAAGCCAATAACATTGGAGGCTGTATTATTTTTTGCATTTTAAAAGCTCTTTAGCTTATACTCAGGTACGGTCTTCAAAATAGTATGACCACAGTGGTCCTTTAATGCAGAAATATATGGATTGGAAATATTAACCAATATGCTTACTAGCACCACTGTTTCACAATGGCTTCATATCAGATTTCTACCATATTGTACTAAATCTTCCCAACTTTGTACATCTTCTACCCAGTGAAACTCTATGCTTGCCTTACAGCAGTATAATTATCTTCTCTTCTATCTCTATCTTTATAAATCCTCTCTGTTATTCTTGCCTGGGTTTCTGCCTCTCCCAGTTCTTTTATATTGTAAGGTGCAAGATTTTAAACTCAAAGATAGGGCCCATTTTTGCAATGTGTTTAATATTGTATTTTTCTTTGTACTTAACCTGAATATGTTGGCTCATAAAGGATAATAATAATAATGTGTGTATCGTACAACATAAACTAAATAGTTGTATTTCCAGTATAATCACCTAAGTGCAATAAATATGCAGTTCTAAATTTCCTTTCCAAGACAGCTGAGCCACATTTCCGTTCGTGTGAAAATACGTACCAGTTTGTCTGTCCTTTTCCACACAATAACAGTTATCATAGAACTCAGTGAAGGTGGTTGCCAATTCGTACAAGTAATCACAGAGTGTGTGCAGCAGGAGGTCCTCCAAAATCTTCAGCAAGATCTCAGGGAATCTCAGGATGCATTTGCCCAGCTTCCATTCCTTTTCATGCTCCAAAATAATCTCAGTTTCTCCGGCAGCCTTATGTAAAGCCTCATCACTGATATTTGCTAATCTTGCTATTGACCTATAAAGAGACAATGTATTTATTTTTTTAGGTTGAACACTTTTAGACTGAAAACATGTAGAAAAGACTTCCAAGGAGTAATAAGAATTTTTTAGCAATAAAGACACTTTTGCACATAGATAAAATTAAATTAGCAACTAAAAGGTAAGTTTGCAGTAAGAAATGATTTTTTAATGACATGCCGTTGGTAAAGTACTTCCTATTACATATAGTTTTAAATGATTCCATCTTTGGATTCTCTTCTGTGTCCCATTATGTTATGTGCAGTATGTTGTTCTGCTATAAAATGTTATTAATAACCTTATTTATTTATCAATAAAATCCAATTCTTACAAGGATAAAAAACAAACAGATGTAACACATAATTTACAAAAATGTTCAAAACTGTAACGATTCATATTTTCTATTAAATATAGACATATCAAGCAAAAAAATCCAAAGTGTTGAAGAAAAGTTATAATTATTAACAGTCCATTATAAAGCTAATAAATAGAGTTTAGTGTTTATTTAATAACGGATTAAGAATAAAATCAGTATTTGTAGCAAAGCTTCTTAAAATCACATTTATATTTTAGTGTTTAAGACTTCAGCAAATATGCTTTTCTCAATCCCCTATCAGATGTCAAGATGTCTTACTGCAGATAAAGGACTTCTATCACGCCAGCCTCCTGGGCAGATACTCTGGACACTTAATAAAGTGTAGAGAAGCACTAAAGTTCAAATGTAATTTTTAAAAATGTGTTTTCTTCTGATATGTATTGTATGACCTCTAGAGAGGTCTGAGCAACACATTCTGCACAATTCAAAAAAGTTATATAGAGATGAATATGATTTCACATTACGACTATCAAAAGATTTGAAAAGGCTTCAATTTTTCCAAAAAAATATTTTCCAAAAATTGTTGAATTATGCACAAATTCATATTTTTATTCCTATAGCACAAGTAGTTGATGTAGTACATTCATGTACAAGAATAACAGTAACTCAAATATATCATACAATTAGGTAACATTTTTGAAAACAAACACAAGGCAACCACTTTTGCAACAACTATGCACATCTTATATTGACATCTGTTTGCTGTGATACGTACCTTATTCTGGTGAATGCATAAAGTAGATAAGCAGCCGTGTTCCCTCTATCGTCCAACATCTTATCAAATGAAAAGATGTAGTCGTTCATCCTGTTATGAGATAAGTCTGCGTACTTAATGCAACCAAAAGCAACAGACGTCTGGGCAGCCTTTAATTCCTCGGGAGTTAAAACCTTGAATACAAAAAAAAAAAAAATTGTAAAGAAAAAAAAAAAATGTTAAGAAATGCAACATCTGAAGCTATACATCTCTAAAATGAGAAAATACATGCACTTAATAATTAGGAAAACTGAAAGTGAACTATACTATATTTTTTTAACTTCAAAAAGACAGCTAAAGTCTTTATAGTATGTGCATTTGAAGAACTAAATATTGGTGAAAATTTTTGAAAATTAAAAATAATTATATACAGTGAATATTGTGCTTTTATTTACTTGATTGTTCAACTGGTAGTTACCCTGAAAGCTGAACATTTCTATTAAGTTCTACTGAAATTACTTGCTCTCTGGAATTTTAGCTTTCCTAAGAAACAACACAAAGCTTATCAAGATACTAGAACCCTTCCCGAACTAATACTGCAATGGTAGCACCATGCAGATAGCAATTAATACATTACATGTTTCTTTTATTATTATGGTTTATCTTGTTTAAGAATAGTTGTTTAAAAAGAAAATACATTAAATAGGAGACGTTTAGGGCACTTTGGTCATTTGTTCAGCTATTTCTAATGTCACAGCGGTAACAAATATGGTGTAATTTAAAACTATACGTACGAAGTTCTGTGTCAGTTGCATGTTATTAAAATATAGCATTTTCCTACAGTAAAAAAAAAAACATTGAAGTTTGCAATTTTGAGCTGTCAGTCAGCCTTCCTGGTCCACCCTAGTTAATGAGTGATCAATGCTATTAATTACCGATATGAGTCTCTCCTTGTGAGTGGACTGGGAAAGGCTGACTGATAGCCCAAAATGGCAAACTTCAGTGTTCGTTTAGTTGGGAGATTACATTTTTTAATAGCATTTTAATGATAAAATACTTGCTATTCCATACAGTTAAACGATTATACCAGATTTGGAACATCAGCAGTGTCACTTTAGGTTTATTATAGCTTTCAAATCTCCAGTTATCTATTTATTTTATACAGATTTGAGAAAGCGAAAGTTGGGATTGAATGAGATTACATGAGGCTGAGTGAGAGAAGAGAGGGAAGAAAGAGAGAGTAGGGGTTGCAAGAGAGAGACTTGTTGGGTGAGAGTGATAATGCTTTTCATTAATACGTGAACTATATCCATTAAAATATACACAGACAAAAAACATACTTTATATAGGCCTTAAACTTGTGCAAATATGAGAATATTAAACTATTGTGTTTCTACTAAAACTAAATATGTATTTTGATATACAGACAACAGTAACATTTATACTGTAAAAGTTGTACAAAGCTGCTATTTTATCGTGCAATGGTTGACTGGAACCATCTACTAAAGAAAATAAATAAAAAATAAATAAAATAAGATTAAACGGTAAATATATGACCACACTTGACAGGCGTCACAAGTAATTAATGTACCTTATCCCTCTCTTTGTCCTTCAGCTTGTCCATTGAGCGTTTCAATCCTTCTTCCAGTAAGTCTTTTAACCTCACTGTATCACCTGATCGAGTTTTAAATTTTTTCCTGAAAAGATCAAAACATAATATCACTTAGGACATGTATCCCATGTAATAGGTATATACAAATTTGTGTTTTTATGTAATAAGACTAACAACCAGCAGCTGTGTTAGCCATAAACATAAAATCATAAAGGACCTCTGGATTTAAGAAAAAATAAATTGAATCTTTTTACATGTGATACCTACCCCCTTCCCCTGCACATAACTGACAAAGAATTATAACTAATAAGTAAAGCTGTAAACCGGTTTCCTATGTCATACATGCATTCTCTGTACCTAACCAAATAGGAACATTTTCTCTTACAAAATGCAGAGCATGCATTGTACTTATTTATTTGTTGAGATTATGGGGCATTTCTTGGATAAATAATATACTTTTATGTTACGATAATCATGTCCTACTTACTTGTCCTCTCCCAGAACCACTCCAAACCCAGCATGCTCCACTCTGGTTACTTTGGGATCATACCAGCCAATCATCTGTGCTGCTGCAAATACATTCTGCAAATGTACGCCCTATAGAATGAAAACACACATAATTAAGCTATGTGTTGTTATTGTTATTATCATCATTATTATTATGATATTTTGTTTGTCAGCAGATTCTTTGGTACGGATAAAGTTTGGATATGCATGAAAAGAAGACTGTACATTTATATGTACACACTGATACAGGAGGAGATGAGGGCGCTGCTCTTCTGTAAGTTTATAATCATGGACAGTGGTGTTGTGAGGGCTTTCAACAGTTCAGGATTTCAATGTCTCTCTATCTGATCACAGATGAATCAATCAGAATGAATGAAAGTAGCTCAGGTGTGCTAATGCAGAGAAAACTTGAATACCCAAGCAGAGACATAAATACATCCTGGACTATTAATATGACGGATTGCTATCCACTGATTTAAGGTAACAGGGGTGGTATAATCATGAAGTGAGGGGACTGCTTGAAGATGCAAGGATGCTCTACTGTAATACAGGGAGATGTGTGACAGAACCAGATAAGATAGCCCAGATTGAAACGACTAATTGTGCTAAGAAGTTACTCATGAGTCAATAAACCAGCTTATATTATTAACCCATTGGTAATTGTTCCATTGCAAAAAATTTTTTTTTCTCAAAACGAATGTTTATAAAGACTCAGCATAAATGAATGATAATACCCAAGATCTGTATTTTAGTCACTGCATCTCTTATTTTCCGGAATTCACGGTTTATAAAGAAAGATTATGCACATCATCCCTACTTTTTAATGCCTGCACTTTGCTTAGAAATAATTTACATATTTACTCAAGTTCTGTGTTATGCAATAAAGCACAAAAAGATCAGGGATAAGCTGTCAGGGACAGGACACTACAATATAAGCATTTTCTATATGTTTTATGTGCTTAGGAGACTTGATGAAATAAACAAAGCCATATGTCTGTTACTTCATTATTTTGTTTAAAGAATATATTATTTTATAATTATAATAAACATTGTTGGATTCTAATTAGGGTAAAAATAAGAATATTTCATCTACCTGAGTGAAATGATGTCATGGAAGTTATATTCTCCAATCACAGCCTTACCTCTTATCTTTCTGTACTGTCTGACCACAATCCATTCTCTCTCTTTCTTTCAGTGCAAATTCACTCTGGTTTTAAGGCCTACTACATCTGTGAGAATCTCAGAATTGCATTCAGAACACCTCAGCAGTGCAAATTCACTCTGGTTTTAAGGCCTACTACATCTGTGAGAATCTCAGAATTGCATTCAGAACACCTCAGCAGTGCAAATTCACTCTGGTTTTAAGGCCTACTACATCTGTGAGAATCTCAGAATTGCATTCAGAACACCTCAGCAGTGCAAATTCACTCTGGTTTTAAGGCCTACTACATCTGTGAGAATCTCAGAATTGCATTCAGAACACCTCAGCAGTGCAAATTCACTCTGGTTTTAAGGCCTACTACATCTGTGAGAATCTCAGAATTGCATTCAGAACACCTCAGCAGGTATGGAGGAGACTATGGAAACTGCGCCATCCCTGGAGCCAATATGTTTATTAATATCACTACTGTATGCATGTTATTATATCTTGGCAGATAGAAATATTTCTGACATTTTGTTTTCAATTTTTAACTGTTTCCTATACCCTGCCTTGCTGTCCCCACCTTCCCCCATTTATGGCTGGCATAATTACCTCAAATCTCCTCCCCCCCTCCTCACATACATTCCTTCTAAGGTCTCTCTTCCATTTGTTTCTTACTCCCCTATCTTTCTGTACTGTCTGCCCACAATCCATTCTCTCTCTTTCTTTCAGTGCAAATTCACTCTGGTTTTAAGGCCTACTACATCTGTGAGAATCTCAGAATTGCATTCAGAACACCTCAGCAGGTATGGAGGAGACTATGGAAACTGCGCCATCCCTGGAGCCAATATGTTTATTAATATCACTACTGTATGCATGTTATTATATCTTGGCAGATAGAAATATTTCTGACATTTTGTTTTCAATTTTTAACTGTTTCCTATACCCTGCCTTGCTGTCCCCACCTTCCCCCATTTATGGCTGGCATAATTACCTCAAATCTCCTCCCCCCCTCCTCACATACATTCCTTCTAAGGTCTCTCTTCCATTTGTTTCTTACTCCCCTATCTTTCTGTACTGTCTGCCCACAATCCATTCTCTCTCTTTCTTTCAGTGCAAATTCACTCTGGTTTTAAGGCCTACTACATCTGTGAGAATCTCAGAATTGCATTCAGAACACCTCAGCAGGTATGGAGGAGACTATGGAAACTGCGCCATCCCTGGAGCCAATATGTTTATTAATATCACTACTGTATGCATGTTATTATATCTTGGCAGATAGAAATATTTCTGACATTTTGTTTTCAATTTTTAACTGTTTCCTATACCCTGCCTTGCTGTCCCCACCTTCCCCCATTTATGGCTGGCATAATTACCTCAAATCTCCTCCCCCCCTCCTCACATACATTCCTTCTAAGGTCTCTCTTCCATTTGTTTCTTACTCCCCTATCTTTCTGTACTGTCTGCCCACAATCCATTCTCTCTCTTTCTTTCAGTGCAAATTCACTCTGGTTTTAAGGCCTACTACATCTGTGAGAATCTCAGAATTGCATTCAGAACACCTCAGCAGGTATGGAGGAGACTATGGAAACTGCGCCATCCCTGGAGCCAATATGTTTATTAATATCACTACTGTATGCATGTTATTATATCTTGGCAGATAGAAATATTTCTGACATTTTGTTTTCAATTTTTAACTGTTTCCTATACCCTGCCTTGCTGTCCCCACCTTCCCCCATTTATGGCTGGCATAATTACCTCAAATCTCCTCCCCCCCTCCTCACATACATTCCTTCTAAGGTCTCTCTTCCATTTGTTTCTTACTCCCCTATCTTTCTGTACTGTCTGCCCACAATCCATTCTCTCTCTTTCTTTCAGTGCAAATTCACTCTGGTTTTAAGGCCTACTACATCTGTGAGAATCTCAGAATTGCATTCAGAACACCTCAGCAGGTATGGAGGAGACTATGGAAACTGCGCCATCCCTGGAGCCAATATGTTTATTAATATCACTACTGTATGCATGTTATTATATCTTGGCAGATAGAAATATTTCTGACATTTTGTTTTCAATTTTTAACTGTTTCCTATACCCTGCCTTGCTGTCCCCACCTTCCCCCATTTATGGCTGGCATAATTACCTCAAATCTCCTCCCCCCCCTCCTCACATACATTCCTTCTAAGGTCTCTCTTCCATTTGTTTCTTACTCCCCTATCTTTCTGTACTGTCTGCCCACAATCCATTCTCTCTCTTTCTTTCAGTGCAAATTCACTCTGGTTTTAAGGCCTACTACATCTGTGAGAATCTCAGAATTGCATTCAGAACACCTCAGCAGGTATGGAGGAGACCATGGAAACTGCGCCATCCCTGGAGCCAATATGTTTATTAATATCACTACTGTATGCATGTTATTATATCTTGGCAGATAGAAATATTTCTGACATTTTGTTTTCAATTTTTAACTGTTTCCTATACCCTGCCTTGCTGTCCCCACCTTCCCCCATTTATGGCTGGCATAATTACCTCAAATCTCCTCCCCCCCTCCTCACATACATTCCTTCTAAGGTCTCTCTTCCATTTGTTTCTTACTCCCCTATCTTTCTGTACTGTCTGCCCACAATCCATTCTCTCTCTTTCTTTCAGTGCAAATTCACTCTGGTTTTAAGGCCTACTACATCTGTGAGAATCTCAGAATTGCATTCAGAACACCTCAGCAGGTATGGAGGAGACTATGGAAACTGCGCCATCCCTGGAGCCAATATGTTTATTAATATCACTACTGTATGCATGTTATTATATCTTGGCAGATAGAAATATTTCTGACATTTTGTTTTCAATTTTTAACTGTTTCCTATACCCTGCCTTGCTGTCCCCACCTTCCCCCATTTATGGCTGGCATAATTACCTCAAATCTCCTCCCCCCCTCCTCACATACATTCCTTCTAAGGTCTCTCTTCCATTTGTTTCTTACTCCCCTATCTTTCTGTACTGTCTGCCCACAATCCATTCTCTCTCTTTCTTTCAGTGCAAATTCACTCTGGTTTTAAGGCCTACTACATCTGTGAGAATCTCAGAATTGCATTCAGAACACCTCAGCAGGTATGGAGGAGACTATGGAAACTGCGCCATCCCTGGAGCCAATATGTTTATTAATATCACTACTGTATGCATGTTATTATATCTTGGCAGATAGAAATATTTCTGACATTTTGTTTTCAATTTTTAACTGTTTCCTATACCCTGCCTTGCTGTCCCCACCTTCCCCCATTTATGGCTGGCATAATTACCTCAAATCTCCTCCCCCCCTCCTCACATACATTCCTTCTAAGGTCTCTCTTCCATTTGTTTCTTACTCCCCTATCTTTCTGTACTGTCTGCCCACAATCCATTCTCTCTCTTTCTTTCAGTGCAAATTCACTCTGGTTTTAAGGCCTACTACATCTGTGAGAATCTCAGAATTGCATTCAGAACACCTCAGCAGGTATGGAGGAGACTATGGAAACTGCGCCATCCCTGGAGCCAATATGTTTATTAATATCACTACTGTATGCATGTTATTATATCTTGGCAGATAGAAATATTTCTGACATTTTGTTTTCAATTTTTAACTGTTTCCTATACCCTGCCTTGCTGTCCCCACCTTCCCCCATTTATGGCTGGCATAATTACCTCAAATCTCCTCCCCCCCTCCTCACATACATTCCTTCTAAGGTCTCTCTTCCATTTGTTTCTTACTCCCCTATCTTTCTGTACTGTCTGCCCACAATCCATTCTCTCTCTTTCTTTCAGTGCAAATTCACTCTGGTTTTAAGGCCTACTACATCTGTGAGAATCTCAGAATTGCATTCAGAACACCTCAGCAGGTATGGAGGAGACTATGGAAACTGCGCCATCCCTGGAGCCAATATGTTTATTAATATCACTACTGTATGCATGTTATTATATCTTGGCAGATAGAAATATTTCTGACATTTTGTTTTCAATTTTTAACTGTTTCCTATACCCTGCCTTGCTGTCCCCACCTTCCCCCATTTATGGCTGGCATAATTACCTCAAATCTCCTCCCCCCCTCCTCACATACATTCCTTCTAAGGTCTCTCTTCCATTTGTTTCTTACTCCCCTATCTTTCTGTACTGTCTGCCCACAATCCATTCTCTCTCTTTCTTTCAGTGCAAATTCACTCTGGTTTTAAGGCCTACTACATCTGTGAGAATCTCAGAATTGCATTCAGAACACCTCAGCAGGTATGGAGGAGACTATGGAAACTGCGCCATCCCTGGAGCCAATATGTTTATTAATATCACTACTGTATGCATGTTATTATATCTTGGCAGATAGAAATATTTCTGACATTTTGTTTTCAATTTTTAACTGTTTCCTATACCCTGCCTTGCTGTCCCCACCTTCCCCCATTTATGGCTGGCATAATTACCTCAAATCTCCTCCCCCCCTCCTCACATACATTCCTTCTAAGGTCTCTCTTCCATTTGTTTCTTACTCCCCTATCTTTCTGTACTGTCTGCCCACAATCCATTCTCTCTCTTTCTTTCAGTGCAAATTCACTCTGGTTTTAAGGCCTACTACATCTGTGAGAATCTCAGAATTGCATTCAGAACACCTCAGCAGGTATGGAGGAGACTATGGAAACTGCGCCATCCCTGGAGCCAATATGTTTATTAATATCACTACTGTATGCATGTTATTATATCTTGGCAGATAGAAATATTTCTGACATTTTGTTTTCAATTTTTAACTGTTTCCTATACCCTGCCTTGCTGTCCCCACCTTCCCCCATTTATGGCTGGCATAATTACCTCAAATCTCCTCCCCCCCTCCTCACATACATTCCTTCTAAGGTCTCTCTTCCATTTGTTTCTTACTCCCCTATCTTTCTGTACTGTCTGCCCACAATCCATTCTCTCTCTTTCTTTCAGTGCAAATTCACTCTGGTTTTAAGGCCTACTACATCTGTGAGAATCTCAGAATTGCATTCAGAACACCTCAGCAGGTATGGAGGAGACTATGGAAACTGCGCCATCCCTGGAGCCAATATGTTTATTAATATCACTACTGTATGCATGTTATTATATCTTGGCAGATAGAAATATTTCTGACATTTTGTTTTCAATTTTTAACTGTTTCCTATACCCTGCCTTGCTGTCCCCACCTTCCCCCATTTATGGCTGGCATAATTACCTCAAATCTCCTCCCCCCCTCCTCACATACATTCCTTCTAAGGTCTCTCTTCCATTTGTTTCTTACTCCCCTATCTTTCTGTACTGTCTGCCCACAATCCATTCTCTCTCTTTCTTTCAGTGCAAATTCACTCTGGTTTTAAGGCCTACTACATCTGTGAGAATCTCAGAATTGCATTCAGAACACCTCAGCAGGTATGGAGGAGACTATGGAAACTGCGCCATCCCTGGAGCCAATATGTTTATTAATATCACTACTGTATGCATGTTATTATATCTTGGCAGATAGAAATATTTCTGACATTTTGTTTTCAATTTTTAACTGTTTCCTATACCCTGCCTTGCTGTCCCCACCTTCCCCCATTTATGGCTGGCATAATTACCTCAAATCTCCTCCCCCCCTCCTCACATACATTCCTTCTAAGGTCTCTCTTCCATTTGTTTCTTACTCCCCTATCTTTCTGTACTGTCTGCCCACAATCCATTCTCTCTCTTTCTTTCAGTGCAAATTCACTCTGGTTTTAAGGCCTACTACATCTGTGAGAATCTCAGAATTGCATTCAGAACACCTCAGCAGGTATGGAGGAGACTATGGAAACTGCGCCATCCCTGGAGCCAATATGTTTATTAATATCACTACTGTATGCATGTTATTATATCTTGGCAGATAGAAATATTTCTGACATTTTGTTTTCAATTTTTAACTGTTTCCTATACCCTGCCTTGCTGTCCCCACCTTCCCCCATTTATGGCTGGCATAATTACCTCAAATCTCCTCCCCCCCTCCTCACATACATTCCTTCTAAGGTCTCTCTTCCATTTGTTTCTTACTCCCCTATCTTTCTGTACTGTCTGCCCACAATCCATTCTCTCTCTTTCTTTCAGTGCAAATTCACTCTGGTTTTAAGGCCTACTACATCTGTGAGAATCTCAGAATTGCATTCAGAACACCTCAGCAGGTATGGAGGAGACTATGGAAACTGCGCCATCCCTGGAGCCAATATGTTTATTAATATCACTACTGTATGCATGTTATTATATCTTGGCAGATAGAAATATTTCTGACATTTTGTTTTCAATTTTTAACTGTTTCCTATACCCTGCCTTGCTGTCCCCACCTTCCCCCATTTATGGCTGGCATAATTACCTCAAATCTCCTCCCCCCCTCCTCACATACATTCCTTCTAAGGTCTCTCTTCCATTTGTTTCTTACTCCCCTATCTTTCTGTACTGTCTGCCCACAATCCATTCTCTCTCTTTCTTTCAGTGCAAATTCACTCTGGTTTTAAGGCCTACTACATCTGTGAGAATCTCAGAATTGCATTCAGAACACCTCAGCAGGTATGGAGGAGACTATGGAAACTGCGCCATCCCTGGAGCCAATATGTTTATTAATATCACTACTGTATGCATGTTATTATATCTTGGCAGATAGAAATATTTCTGACATTTTGTTTTCAATTTTTAACTGTTTCCTATACCCTGCCTTGCTGTCCCCACCTTCCCCCATTTATGGCTGGCATAATTACCTCAAATCTCCTCCCCCCCTCCTCACATACATTCCTTCTAAGGTCTCTCTTCCATTTGTTTCTTACTCCCCTATCTTTCTGTACTGTCTGCCCACAATCCATTCTCTCTCTTTCTTTCAGTGCAAATTCACTCTGGTTTTAAGGCCTACTACATCTGTGAGAATCTCAGAATTGCATTCAGAACACCTCAGCAGGTATGGAGGAGACTATGGAAACTGCGCCATCCCTGGAGCCAATATGTTTATTAATATCACTACTGTATGCATGTTATTATATCTTGGCAGATAGAAATATTTCTGACATTTTGTTTTCAATTTTTAACTGTTTCCTATACCCTGCCTTGCTGTCCCCACCTTCCCCCATTTATGGCTGGCATAATTACCTCAAATCTCCTCCCCCCCTCCTCACATACATTCCTTCTAAGGTCTCTCTTCCATTTGTTTCTTACTCCCCTATCTTTCTGTACTGTCTGCCCACAATCCATTCTCTCTCTTTCTTTCAGTGCAAATTCACTCTGGTTTTAAGGCCTACTACATCTGTGAGAATCTCAGAATTGCATTCAGAACACCTCAGCAGGTATGGAGGAGACTATGGAAACTGCGCCATCCCTGGAGCCAATATGTTTATTAATATCACTACTGTATGCATGTTATTATATCTTGGCAGATAGAAATATTTCTGACATTTTGTTTTCAATTTTTAACTGTTTCCTATACCCTGCCTTGCTGTCCCCACCTTCCCCCATTTATGGCTGGCATAATTACCTCAAATCTCCTCCCCCCCCTCCTCACATACATTCCTTCTAAGGTCTCTCTTCCATTTGTTTCTTACTCCCCTATCTTTCTGTACTGTCTGCCCACAATCCATTCTCTCTCTTTCTTTCAGTGCAAATTCACTCTGGTTTTAAGGCCTACTACATCTGTGAGAATCTCAGAATTGCATTCAGAACACCTCAGCAGGTATGGAGGAGACTATGGAAACTGCGCCATCCCTGGAGCCAATATGTTTATTAATATCACTACTGTATGCATGTTATTATATCTTGGCAGATAGAAATATTTCTGACATTTTGTTTTCAATTTTTAACTGTTTCCTATACCCTGCCTTGCTGTCCCCACCTTCCCCCATTTATGGCTGGCATAATTACCTCAAATCTCCTCCCCCCCTCCTCACATACATTCCTTCTAAGGTCTCTCTTCCATTTGTTTCTTACTCCCCTATCTTTCTGTACTGTCTGCCCACAATCCATTCTCTCTCTTTCTTTCAGTGCAAATTCACTCTGGTTTTAAGGCCTACTACATCTGTGAGAATCTCAGAATTGCATTCAGAACACCTCAGCAGGTATGGAGGAGACTATGGAAACTGCGCCATCCCTGGAGCCAATATGTTTATTAATATCACTACTGTATGCATGTTATTATATCTTGGCAGATAGAAATATTTCTGACATTTTGTTTTCAATTTTTAACTGTTTCCTATACCCTGCCTTGCTGTCCCCACCTTCCCCCATTTATGGCTGGCATAATTACCTCAAATCTCCTCCCCCCCTCCTCACATACATTCCTTCTAAGGTCTCTCTTCCATTTGTTTCTTACTCCCCTATCTTTCTGTACTGTCTGCCCACAATCCATTCTCTCTCTTTCTTTCAGTGCAAATTCACTCTGGTTTTAAGGCCTACTACATCTGTGAGAATCTCAGAATTGCATTCAGAACACCTCAGCAGGTATGGAGGAGACTATGGAAACTGCGCCATCCCTGGAGCCAATATGTTTATTAATATCACTACTGTATGCATGTTATTATATCTTGGCAGATAGAAATATTTCTGACATTTTGTTTTCAATTTTTAACTGTTTCCTATACCCTGCCTTGCTGTCCCCACCTTCCCCCATTTATGGCTGGCATAATTACCTCAAATCTCCTCCCCCCCTCCTCACATACATTCCTTCTAAGGTCTCTCTTCCATTTGTTTCTTACTCCCCTATCTTTCTGTACTGTCTGCCCACAATCCATTCTCTCTCTTTCTTTCAGTGCAAATTCACTCTGGTTTTAAGGCCTACTACATCTGTGAGAATCTCAGAATTGCATTCAGAACACCTCAGCAGGTATGGAGGAGACTATGGAAACTGCGCCATCCCTGGAGCCAATATGTTTATTAATATCACTACTGTATGCATGTTATTATATCTTGGCAGATAGAAATATTTCTGACATTTTGTTTTCAATTTTTAACTGTTTCCTATACCCTGCCTTGCTGTCCCCACCTTCCCCCATTTATGGCTGGCATAATTACCTCAAATCTCCTCCCCCCCTCCTCACATACATTCCTTCTAAGGTCTCTCTTCCATTTGTTTCTTACTCCCCTATCTTTCTGTACTGTCTGCCCACAATCCATTCTCTCTCTTTCTTTCAGTGCAAATTCACTCTGGTTTTAAGGCCTACTACATCTGTGAGAATCTCAGAATTGCATTCAGAACACCTCAGCAGGTATGGAGGAGACTATGGAAACTGCGCCATCCCTGGAGCCAATATGTTTATTAATATCACTACTGTATGCATGTTATTATATCTTGGCAGATAGAAATATTTCTGACATTTTGTTTTCAATTTTTAACTGTTTCCTATACCCTGCCTTGCTGTCCCCACCTTCCCCCATTTATGGCTGGCATAATTACCTCAAATCTCCTCCCCCCCTCCTCACATACATTCCTTCTAAGGTCTCTCTTCCATTTGTTTCTTACTCCCCTATCTTTCTGTACTGTCTGCCCACAATCCATTCTCTCTCTTTCTTTCAGTGCAAATTCACTCTGGTTTTAAGGCCTACTACATCTGTGAGAATCTCAGAATTGCATTCAGAACACCTCAGCAGGTATGGAGGAGACTATGGAAACTGCGCCATCCCTGGAGCCAATATGTTTATTAATATCACTACTGTATGCATGTTATTATATCTTGGCAGATAGAAATATTTCTGACATTTTGTTTTCAATTTTTAACTGTTTCCTATACCCTGCCTTGCTGTCCCCACCTTCCCCCATTTATGGCTGGCATAATTACCTCAAATCTCCTCCCCCCCTCCTCACATACATTCCTTCTAAGGTCTCTCTTCCATTTGTTTCTTACTCCCCTATCTTTCTGTACTGTCTGCCCACAATCCATTCTCTCTCTTTCTTTCAGTGCAAATTCACTCTGGTTTTAAGGCCTACTACATCTGTGAGAATCTCAGAATTGCATTCAGAACACCTCAGCAGGTATGGAGGAGACTATGGAAACTGCGCCATCCCTGGAGCCAATATGTTTATTAATATCACTACTGTATGCATGTTATTATATCTTGGCAGATAGAAATATTTCTGACATTTTGTTTTCAATTTTTAACTGTTTCCTATACCCTGCCTTGCTGTCCCCACCTTCCCCCATTTATGGCTGGCATAATTACCTCAAATCTCCTCCCCCCCTCCTCACATACATTCCTTCTAAGGTCTCTCTTCCATTTGTTTCTTACTCCCCTATCTTTCTGTACTGTCTGCCCACAATCCATTCTCTCTCTTTCTTTCAGTGCAAATTCACTCTGGTTTTAAGGCCTACTACATCTGTGAGAATCTCAGAATTGCATTCAGAACACCTCAGCAGGTATGGAGGAGACTATGGAAACTGCGCCATCCCTGGAGCCAATATGTTTATTAATATCACTACTGTATGCATGTTATTATATCTTGGCAGATAGAAATATTTCTGACATTTTGTTTTCAATTTTTAACTGTTTCCTATACCCTGCCTTGCTGTCCCCACCTTCCCCCATTTATGGCTGGCATAATTACCTCAAATCTCCTCCCCCCCTCCTCACATACATTCCTTCTAAGGTCTCTCTTCCATTTGTTTCTTACTCCCCTATCTTTCTGTACTGTCTGCCCACAATCCATTCTCTCTCTTTCTTTCAGTGCAAATTCACTCTGGTTTTAAGGCCTACTACATCTGTGAGAATCTCAGAATTGCATTCAGAACACCTCAGCAGGTATGGAGGAGACTATGGAAACTGCGCCATCCCTGGAGCCAATATGTTTATTAATATCACTACTGTATGCATGTTATTATATCTTGGCAGATAGAAATATTTCTGACATTTTGTTTTCAATTTTTAACTGTTTCCTATACCCTGCCTTGCTGTCCCCACCTTCCCCCATTTATGGCTGGCATAATTACCTCAAATCTCCTCCCCCCCTCCTCACATACATTCCTTCTAAGGTCTCTCTTCCATTTGTTTCTTACTCCCCTATCTTTCTGTACTGTCTGCCCACAATCCATTCTCTCTCTTTCTTTCAGTGCAAATTCACTCTGGTTTTAAGGCCTACTACATCTGTGAGAATCTCAGAATTGCATTCAGAACACCTCAGCAGGTATGGAGGAGACTATGGAAACTGCGCCATCCCTGGAGCCAATATGTTTATTAATATCACTACTGTATGCATGTTATTATATCTTGGCAGATAGAAATATTTCTGACATTTTGTTTTCAATTTTTAACTGTTTCCTATACCCTGCCTTGCTGTCCCCACCTTCCCCCATTTATGGCTGGCATAATTACCTCAAATCTCCTCCCCCCCTCCTCACATACATTCCTTCTAAGGTCTCTCTTCCATTTGTTTCTTACTCCCCTATCTTTCTGTACTGTCTGCCCACAATCCATTCTCTCTCTTTCTTTCAGTGCAAATTCACTCTGGTTTTAAGGCCTACTACATCTGTGAGAATCTCAGAATTGCATTCAGAACACCTCAGCAGGTATGGAGGAGACTATGGAAACTGCGCCATCCCTGGAGCCAATATGTTTATTAATATCACTACTGTATGCATGTTATTATATCTTGGCAGATAGAAATATTTCTGACATTTTGTTTTCAATTTTTAACTGTTTCCTATACCCTGCCTTGCTGTCCCCACCTTCCCCCATTTATGGCTGGCATAATTACCTCAAATCTCCTCCCCCCCTCCTCACATACATTCCTTCTAAGGTCTCTCTTCCATTTGTTTCTTACTCCCCTATCTTTCTGTACTGTCTGCCCACAATCCATTCTCTCTCTTTCTTTCAGTGCAAATTCACTCTGGTTTTAAGGCCTACTACATCTGTGAGAATCTCAGAATTGCATTCAGAACACCTCAGCAGGTATGGAGGAGACTATGGAAACTGCGCCATCCCTGGAGCCAATATGTTTATTAATATCACTACTGTATGCATGTTATTATATCTTGGCAGATAGAAATATTTCTGACATTTTGTTTTCAATTTTTAACTGTTTCCTATACCCTGCCTTGCTGTCCCCACCTTCCCCCATTTATGGCTGGCATAATTACCTCAAATCTCCTCCCCCCCTCCTCACATACATTCCTTCTAAGGTCTCTCTTCCATTTGTTTCTTACTCCCCTATCTTTCTGTACTGTCTGCCCACAATCCATTCTCTCTCTTTCTTTCAGTGCAAATTCACTCTGGTTTTAAGGCCTACTACATCTGTGAGAATCTCAGAATTGCATTCAGAACACCTCAGCAGGTATGGAGGAGACTATGGAAACTGCGCCATCCCTGGAGCCAATATGTTTATTAATATCACTACTGTATGCATGTTATTATATCTTGGCAGATAGAAATATTTCTGACATTTTGTTTTCAATTTTTAACTGTTTCCTATACCCTGCCTTGCTGTCCCCACCTTCCCCCATTTATGGCTGGCATAATTACCTCAAATCTCCTCCCCCCCTCCTCACATACATTCCTTCTAAGGTCTCTCTTCCATTTGTTTCTTACTCCCCTATCTTTCTGTACTGTCTGCCCACAATCCATTCTCTCTCTTTCTTTCAGTGCAAATTCACTCTGGTTTTAAGGCCTACTACATCTGTGAGAATCTCAGAATTGCATTCAGAACACCTCAGCAGGTATGGAGGAGACTATGGAAACTGCGCCATCCCTGGAGCCAATATGTTTATTAATATCACTACTGTATGCATGTTATTATATCTTGGCAGATAGAAATATTTCTGACATTTTGTTTTCAATTTTTAACTGTTTCCTATACCCTGCCTTGCTGTCCCCACCTTCCCCCATTTATGGCTGGCATAATTACCTCAAATCTCCTCCCCCCCTCCTCACATACATTCCTTCTAAGGTCTCTCTTCCATTTGTTTCTTACTCCCCTATCTTTCTGTACTGTCTGCCCACAATCCATTCTCTCTCTTTCTTTCAGTGCAAATTCACTCTGGTTTTAAGGCCTACTACATCTGTGAGAATCTCAGAATTGCATTCAGAACACCTCAGCAGGTATGGAGGAGACTATGGAAACTGCGCCATCCCTGGAGCCAATATGTTTATTAATATCACTACTGTATGCATGTTATTATATCTTGGCAGATAGAAATATTTCTGACATTTTGTTTTCAATTTTTAACTGTTTCCTATACCCTGCCTTGCTGTCCCCACCTTCCCCCATTTATGGCTGGCATAATTACCTCAAATCTCCTCCCCCCCTCCTCACATACATTCCTTCTAAGGTCTCTCTTCCATTTGTTTCTTACTCCCCTATCTTTCTGTACTGTCTGCCCACAATCCATTCTCTCTCTTTCTTTCAGTGCAAATTCACTCTGGTTTTAAGGCCTACTACATCTGTGAGAATCTCAGAATTGCATTCAGAACACCTCAGCAGGTATGGAGGAGACTATGGAAACTGCGCCATCCCTGGAGCCAATATGTTTATTAATATCACTACTGTATGCATGTTATTATATCTTGGCAGATAGAAATATTTCTGACATTTTGTTTTCAATTTTTAACTGTTTCCTATACCCTGCCTTGCTGTCCCCACCTTCCCCCATTTATGGCTGGCATAATTACCTCAAATCTCCTCCCCCCCTCCTCACATACATTCCTTCTAAGGTCTCTCTTCCATTTGTTTCTTACTCCCCTATCTTTCTGTACTGTCTGCCCACAATCCATTCTCTCTCTTTCTTTCAGTGCAAATTCACTCTGGTTTTAAGGCCTACTACATCTGTGAGAATCTCAGAATTGCATTCAGAACACCTCAGCAGGTATGGAGGAGACTATGGAAACTGCGCCATCCCTGGAGCCAATATGTTTATTAATATCACTACTGTATGCATGTTATTATATCTTGGCAGATAGAAATATTTCTGACATTTTGTTTTCAATTTTTAACTGTTTCCTATACCCTGCCTTGCTGTCCCCACCTTCCCCCATTTATGGCTGGCATAATTACCTCAAATCTCCTCCCCCCCTCCTCACATACATTCCTTCTAAGGTCTCTCTTCCATTTGTTTCTTACTCCCCTATCTTTCTGTACTGTCTGCCCACAATCCATTCTCTCTCTTTCTTTCAGTGCAAATTCACTCTGGTTTTAAGGCCTACTACATCTGTGAGAATCTCAGAATTGCATTCAGAACACCTCAGCAGGTATGGAGGAGACTATGGAAACTGCGCCATCCCTGGAGCCAATATGTTTATTAATATCACTACTGTATGCATGTTATTATATCTTGGCAGATAGAAATATTTCTGACATTTTGTTTTCAATTTTTAACTGTTTCCTATACCCTGCCTTGCTGTCCCCACCTTCCCCCATTTATGGCTGGCATAATTACCTCAAATCTCCTCCCCCCCTCCTCACATACATTCCTTCTAAGGTCTCTCTTCCATTTGTTTCTTACTCCCCTATCTTTCTGTACTGTCTGCCCACAATCCATTCTCTCTCTTTCTTTCAGTGCAAATTCACTCTGGTTTTAAGGCCTACTACATCTGTGAGAATCTCAGAATTGCATTCAGAACACCTCAGCAGGTATGGAGGAGACTATGGAAACTGCGCCATCCCTGGAGCCAATATGTTTATTAATATCACTACTGTATGCATGTTATTATATCTTGGCAGATAGAAATATTTCTGACATTTTGTTTTCAATTTTTAACTGTTTCCTATACCCTGCCTTGCTGTCCCCACCTTCCCCCATTTATGGCTGGCATAATTACCTCAAATCTCCTCCCCCCCCCCTCACATACATTCCTTCTAAGGTCTCTCTTCCATTTGTTTCTTACTCCCCTATCTTTCTGTACTGTCTGCCCACAATCCATTCTCTCTCTTTCTTTCAGTGCAAATTCACTCTGGTTTTAAGGCCTACTACATCTGTGAGAATCTCAGAATATTGCCCTCCCTCCCTCCCCAACTCAGATTAAATTTATAGAGCCATGGAAATCACCTGATTTCCTACTTGCAGATATATCATCTTAACACTAGGGGTCAGCCAACATACTAGTCTTTCACCTCATATCCCTCCCCTCTTCCTCTAAAATAAAACTCAAACTCTTTCACCTGCTTCCTGACCCTTGCTATTCCTATTTGTTACTCTTCCTCAGTTCTCTGCCCTTTAATTCCCTTTAGATTGTAAGTAGCGAGTTTCCAGTTTGTAGGGTGCTTTGAGATAAAGCACTTTCTGCTAAGATTCTAAGCTCAAAACAGGGCCCTTCAACTTTGAATTTGTTAAACGTGTATTTCCCCTGTTCTTATCCCCTGTACAGCGCTACGGAATATGTTGGCGCGATACAAATAAAAGATAATAATAATAATAATAATACCTGTCCACTGTCAACCACATAGATAAGAATATCGCCTTTCTCCTCAAACAGTCGCTGTTTTATGGCAGCCAAGTCTGAGGTGTCATAGGTGTAACCTCCATCGGATTTCTCAATTGTGAGAGGAATGGGGCATCCCGGGGGGAACACAACCTTGCGCCCTTCATCCACTTGACAAAGGCCTGCAAGAAGAAAAAAAAAAGGATCTTTAAATAAATATACACAACTTTTTTTAATATATGATGTTTTACACACCAATGTTACAGTGCAGTAATAAGTGTTGAACAACATAGTTTTGGAGCTAGCGGGTTCTCTGCATTAAAGGAGAATTAAAGTCAGCTAAAAATAGTGATTTTTTTTATCAATATTCCTTTAAAATAATTTTTTTGTGCAATAATAAATTGTTAAAATAAAATAAAACATTACTCTGTATCTAAACTTTCTTTATCCCATTACCTGCATCACAGGCCAGTGAATGTCAGGTGACTGTGATGTCCGTGGCCACATCGTGCAGTCACATAACATGTATGGGAGCAACTGCAGTTTTAGCAAGAGAGTTGCTTTTTAGAGAGGTCTGTTAATAACAAAATGGCTGCACACAAAATAGAAAATAGAAAGTCTGTAGCATGAGTACATAGTGTTATCTAATTAATTTAAAAATGTATTATTATCCTTTAAGGAACACAGTAGCGGTCCTACTACAGGGATTCATTTATTTTTGTAATAGTGGAATTGCAATAAAATCAGTATTTGAAGAAGAAAATAACAGTATCTTTTAAAATATATATATATTTGCACTTTTGCATTGCAGGTTCAGATAGATCTGCTTCTCTCCACCATATCAGAGATCAAGATGGTGGAAGACTAGTGATCCTCTATTCCATCATCCCTTAACTGCCTTATGGCAGATCAGCTCCCATCTTGAAATCTAGTAGGAGCAGAGAGAAGCAGACCTGCTAGTCTTTTGAGAGTAAGTTTTAAAAGCTATTTTGATCTTTATTCTTCAATTACAACTGTCAGTGTCCCATACGTCAGAGCATCATAAAACACCCAGTTCAATTGAGCTTTCGGGAGATCTGGAATTGCACAATTTCCCCAAGCCCGCAAATGTATTCACACCCGTAAATGGCAAATGAAGGAGAAAATCCTATGAGTGCTAGAGAGGACCTGCAAGGGGATTAAACCCACGATTAGTAGCACTTTAAATGCAAATTAAAAAATCAAAACTGCACTGTAAATAATGGGGAAAGTGATTATGGACATTAGAATTAAATGCACAACAGTCTCAAACTCGCAAATTGGCCGGAAATAATATTTATTTTTATGTGTCATTTCGGGGGTTAAATCGATCTCGGTATCAATAAGTTAATAAATATAAGGCCACCCATATGGACTAGAAAATAATTGGCATTCATTTTCATAATTCTTTATTTTGCAGGTTTTGCGAGTCTGATCGCATATCGGACCCCGGAACCTAATTGATTGACATGTAACCTCCATGTTTTACTGCCGTAATAATGACAGTCTAATTTTCTATTGGTTAATTTTGAATGGGAGGTTATGGGATTGCTTAATTGATCATGTTCCCGCCCTGAACTGCTCCAAAACAGTGCATGGTTTACAGTCTTGGCCTGAGGCCGGTAACTTGCGGCCCTGAGCAATCGAGTAGTATCGCAATCGGAGACCAACAAGAGCCCGCAACACACTCGCAGACATTCGGCTGTCTGTGATCGACTTGCGGGCTCCGAATTGAATATGGCTCTTATACTGTGAAATTCCTCCCCTCTGGGAGTAGCTTTGTCAGAGCTGTGGGTTAGAAATTTTATATATAAAACAGGCCTCTGCAAATCTCATAAATAATGTGATTTGTGGATAACATCATGAAAAATCGGGAAGAATAAAATAAAAGGACCTTTTTCTTCATACTCCTTGATGACCTGGATCATTTTATCTTGGTAGTATGATTCTCCTCGGTCTATGATACGAACGTCCAGGCAGTCATAAATTTTCTGGAATTCTAAGAATGAAAAAAATAAATTAAGTACACTGAAAAACAGGAAACAGATTAGGATTAAAGTCCAGTAGTGGTCACAATGAGGCTTTAGGTCCTAGAGATGTACAAGAGGTTCTTGAACGTTGCTAGAATACATTCACTCAACAAGTATATACCTTGCTGAAGTAAATGTCGCTCCATCAGTTGAGTCAGTGAGCCTATGGGCACAATACTCAGAGAAAAAGCTGGGAGCTCTCAGGTCCTGAAAGGACCATGAGATTGTGAAAGTACAAATCACGCTTTAATGTGAAATTGTATACATTTGTAAATATACAGAATATTAAAACATAATACTCTTACTATGAATAAGAAATTTGTTTGTAGGAGAGGTGTTGCTTCGATAAAGAAGTAAGAGTGATGTTGTATATACAGAAACGCTTGAAAACACCTACCAAAACGTTGCCATATTGTGAATCTATTTTATAACCTATTATGCTATAAACTGATAAGACACGATCGCATTAAATGCTTAATTATGTATTCTGTAGGCTATAAAGCCATAACTTCAGTGGATGCATTTATTATAGACGTTAAATCGGTAATTGTCACCAGTGACATTTTTATTTTTTGTAGGTTGCTCTGGGGTCTTCTGACATATCTAAAACGTTATCATACTCAAGACAACATATGAAGAACAATGATTTATAATACAAAAGTAAATTGTAAAGCAGAAAATAACAGAAAGCAGCAATACAATACTCAGATCATTGGAAAAGTGGAGACCCCGTCAAAATGACATTATATACAGGGAAAAAAACGTAAGGGACACTGAAACTGTTCCAATATTGGTATCACGAAAACTACATTTAAAAACAAGTACCTACAGTACAAGATGAAAGAGCCTATTATCTAGGCAGAGTCTGCTGAATTTGATTTTCTCCAAAAACACTTTTATGCTCATTGCTGCCAATTTCTTATTTTGATACATGCTGTCATACAAAAGTGAAGTTTTTCCCAAACTAAAATATTCCTTTAAAACATGGACTGCAATCACATGGCAGATAAAGAATGATACATCTTCAGATAGACTCAATCACAGCACTCCTGTAATCACCTTTCCTGGACACATCACAGATCAGGTTCCAAGCTTTCATGATATTAGGGCTTTTACTCTGCAGCTGAACCACACATTGGTATGCCCGTTTTTTAAACTCCTCTTCTTCATCAAATCTCTTTTTGGATTCCTATATTTTAGATGAAAAAGTGAATAACATGCATTCAATACATTTACAGTTAGAAAATGCTTTAAACAGTGCATCTTTTAAAAAAGTAAAAATTTTCTTAAACAACAAATATTAAGTTGCATATGACAGGTGTTTTTTTAGGGTTGCTCCTCATCTATTTCAGAGTCTCAGAGTGACAAATCTTAAAGGTATATAGAAGTTGCATGGTTTATGAATACATCTGATATAGGAGAATCAGTAGTATATGCTGCTCTGAATCTCTGCACTGTGTTGCTGTTGGCTTGAAGGTTAGTATAGGGTTAAAATCGTACTTGAATGCAGTGTTTCTATTGGTCAGTACCAGGTGCCTATGTGGAAATCAAATTTGTTTTTCAAATAATATCTGTTTGTCTATAAAAAGAATCAATGTGATGCGTGTTTCTGATATAAGCAGTATGTGTTAGATTAGAAAAAGTTCTGTAACATTCACCATAGCGCTGTCTAAGCGCTATGGCGTTAAAATGCTGTTTAGCGTTGTTTCACATAGCGCCCCTGCAAGTAAAGCTCTAAACGGGGTATTCCTGTAACTGCTTCTGAAAAAGTACTTTGGAATTTATGCTGCTCAGGGCAGATATTTTTAAAGAGATAAAGCTGACAATTGAAAGCTATTCCTTAAATGGCCTCTGGAATCACCAGCTGTCCTCTGCAGAGGATTAAAAAGCTTTTCAAAATGCTCCAAATATTTGTAGTTAGAGGTTCTTGAGAATTTATATCCACTGTATCTGCTATATATATATATATATAAAATGAGGTTGCTCTGGACAGAACACAAATTAGAACCTGCCCTGCAGGCTGAGTGCGGATATGGAGCATTGATCATCCAATTGCATTTTAGATATATTGTTTTTCCCCCACTCATGCTTATCCATGTAAAGAGATGGCTCAGAGGTAAAGCAAATGCCTCCGATATGTAAGGTTTTTTAATTCAAATCACAACAGTTCTTTTTATAATATTTTTTTATTTAGGACACATGATAAAACAGAGAACAGATATAAACTGTGAATGAATAGGTATGCAAAAACGATGGATTTTGTAGCATTTTACAGTTGCACAGTCTCTGTAGTTCAAGAGGTGCAAAGAGTGAAACTCTGAATGAATGTACCAGGGTATTGAGTGTCTGTGACTGTCAATGCATTACAGAGGCCACAACTATCTTACAGTTTATACCTGTTCTCTGTTTGTTTTATCCATTGAACTATAAAGCTGGGGAGCAACTGGGATGTGAACTCACAATATCGTAAATCAGAGGCGCTAAGTGTTACCTCTAAGTAATTTTTCTATATGACTAAAGATATGGATACTGCTAAATAATAATCAGTGTGACAGACATACAGCCTTATTAAATTGTGATTTGGCGAATTGAATAGGGCTCTATATAAGCACAGAGCATATTGTTTCACAGACGTTTTTAGTTAGTGAACTTCTATCCAAAAGCAAGGTCCTGACTAACTAAAAACTTCTGTAAAAAAATGATGCTATGTGCTTATATAGAGCCCTATTCAATTGGCGGAATCGCAATTTAATAAGGCTGATAGTCTCCATCCTTATTACATATGCAGTTTCTTGTTGGACAGCTTCAAGGACTATACAAGCTAAACCTAAAAATGAATTCCATCTCCCACAACTCTAAATACACAAAAAAATTCACAGCAAATTTACAAAAAATCACATTCAATTAGTAAGATTAGCGGTCATGCTCTCTGCAAAATTGCAGAAAGAATGGCCCTTATTTGCAGTTATAAAAGAAAGTACCTTATAGAATGCTTGCAGATCGCCAATGGGAGGTGACACAGTCGCGTAATCTGGGAATTTATCCTGGAGATGAGCGATTAGCATCCCAAATTGAGTCCCCCAATCACCTAAATGGTTTATCCTATATCAGGAATAAAGTTGCATCATTTATTGATATAAATAAAATAACTATATTACTTCTACAGACAAACCATAGATGTTGTAAAAACAAAGTATACATTTTAGCATTCATAAGTAACAAATTGTCTTACATTATAGGGTCACTGGGGTCAATTTTTCTGTCACAGAGCAAAAGACCCCAAAACGGAAATTATTATTTACTGCTGTGTTCCATTTTCTTTTCTCAGCTGATTCAATATGTTACTTTTTCTAGGGCATGTTTTTATATTAGTCTGTTTTGAAAGTTTTAGCAGCGTTAGCTGCCACAATCCAGAAAGAAGCTTTGGCTGCTTTTAAAATCTTCCCCAACATCATACAGACACAACCATCAGCTGCAGCCTGCTGCCTCAATCATATCCAACATGCATTGCCACGGGAGATGATGTGATTCTGGCTGTCACCAGTTTGTGGCCGTGGCCGCAAACGACAGAACTGCCTTTACTCCTGCCAAGTCTGGCATAGACAAAACGTATGGGTATCTAGGTGGAAGGGAGATGGAAGTGGTACTATATTCCACTGGGCTGGTCACAAAGGCTGTTGGGAGGATGTCCATGTCTTAAACAATAAAGATGCCACCCAGACAGATGGCCCCACCACCCCAGGGGAAAAGATATGATCACACAGATTCTTTTTCTTACGTACGCCACCTCTACCCCTAATAGTACTGCCTCCTTACCAGCCACCCAGTTGGCAGATGTGTACAAGACCACCCATGTCACATTCCTTGGACAAATTGGGAGGTGGGGCCTTGATGAGGTCACCCATGTTTACCTAACCAGTCACAGGACTCAGCCTGGGGAGGGCAGGCCATATTGTTAGTTTAGAGTTAATTATTTCTTTTTTACAGTTATTAATATCTGGTAATTCCTGAAAAAAAGTGTGCTAGTTTGGGGAACACGCTATAGAGCTGTTATCCAATTCTTTATTTTACACCTCCTGAGTTCCAGTTTAGGAGTTGTCCTATTGGGGATCGTCCGAGTCCTAGTGCCAAAGACTCCTATAATCAGAACCTTAGTCTAATGTTGAATTATCTGGAAGCATTTAAATAAAACACGCCATCTCTCCAGTCTGTACAAAAGATGTCTAGTGTATCTACCTTGTAGGATAGAGCCTTTACTGATAATGTTACCCTTACTATTTCAAGGATATGCATGCTAGAGGAGTGGAGGTGAGTATTTTGTACCAAATAGTTGCATTATATTTAAATTTGGTTACTGGTAAGGTCATGTCTATATTATTCATATGAATTTTCAATATAATAGCAGCTGATAAACTACATTTAAAAGTGCATTTTTAAAACTACTCCTGAAGTTATTAGAGTCCATGACCTGTTTTAAACCTTGTCTTTTAGCTCAAATGTGTACTTGAGCAACTCCAAGTCATTTAGTTTTAAAACTGGCTTTCAGGTCAGAATAAAAAGTAGCACAGTTGGAGATTTGCTTTATAAAAGTGTTATTGTTAAAATCTATAATTAAATCAGTTTGACTTCAACTTGGTTTCTACAGAAGTACAACTGACAGATTTTCCAAACAGCACAAAAATGATGAAATATAATGTATGCAAATTTTGGTTGTTACATCAATTTTAAAAAAAAAGAACTAAACTCACCTGAGGACATCATGCCCCACAAACTCAAAGAGCCGACATACACTGTCACCGATAATCGTTGAACGCAAGTGACCTACATGCATTTCTTTGGCAATATTTGGGGAAGAAAAGTCCACTACAACCTGAAATAAAGAAAACAGATTTGTACAAGGGAAAAACATAGCAGCTTTATGTAAGAAAATAAACATCACCCCCTATGGCAAATGTCTCCTTTTGGTCAGTGCAGAAATTCACTTTGCACCAATGTGTGCTAGAACCAGAGTAACATGGGAACAGCTACAAGTTTGAAGCCAGGTTGGCTTATTTTCTTTAAGCCTGGAGAGTTTTACAAGGCTTTCAGCTTTCCTACAGTTTCTTCAAAGTTTACCTTTTTTCTTTCCCCAACTACAGGAGGCTGGACTCCATTCACCAACAGCTTGGACAGTTGTTTCGATATGAAATCCTTTCGAAGATGTACATTAATAAAGCCTATGTAAATAGAAATATACATTAAAATAGCTTCATAATGTTACAAGAAAAACATTATTATTATTACTACAAGAAAAACATTATTATTATTACTACAATAAAAATATGTTAATTCCAAAATTAAAGAAACATTCTTGTTGTTCTTTGTTAATACATTAATATACTGTAACACAGAATTCATGAAGAGCTGAATCCCACTGCTGTTGACTCCACAACAACTCTGAAGAGAATCACTAGAAAAAATCCATTGTGTTCTTCTGGAGGGTAAATTTGGACCCCAAAAAATCAAGTTTTATCAAAAGTGCAGTTCAGTATAAAAGAACTAGAATATTGCCCGTCAAAAAATGACGGCAATGAAATTGTAAGTGAGCTAATGCTGTTTGGTGTATGGTATAAATTAATATATTTTACCTATTTTCAAGTAATATATGCAGAAAGCATTCTGTTGAAGAGCTGGCAATCTGTTTTGATGTTGCGGCAGCATACAATGTGTGTTTTCAGTGCTGTGGAGCTGCTGTGCAAGTGTCATAAATGTGTGCACTGTAATAGTGTGCGTACGCGAGGCAAATCCGTTGGCGTAGCTGTGTACTTCCGGATTGTATAAGTTATTGTTCTAAAATGGCGGCTAATGTGTGGTATGTGGCTGTGGCTTATTTAGCGTGCTTCGTTTCGGATGTCGTCCGACTTTTTCGGAAAACCTGTAGGTGTTTGGTGGTGTTTTGGGTCCTTTAGCCTCGTTTTCGTTTTGTTCGGCAGCCATTTTTTCTCTTGCTTAGGTGATTTTTGGGTGTCTAAACTCCGAAATTTGTGCTTAAATCGAGGTGTAACTTCACTTGCAGAGGTCCTGGGTGCACCACCTTGCTGTGGGTAACCTTTTTATGTGTTTGTTGTGTGTATTTATTGTGTTTGTAATGTTTTTGGGGTCGCGCAGGTTGCGTCCTTGTTTTTGTATCTTGTACGTCTTTTTCAGGAAATCCGTAGGTGTTTGGTGGTGTTTTGCGTCTTTAGACTGCTGTAGCCTCGTTTTTGTTTTTTTCGGCGCCCATTTTTTCTCTCGCTTAGGAGATTTTTGAGTGTCTAAACTGTATTATTTGGAGTTAACTTGAGGTGTAACTTCAGTTTTCGAGGTCCTGGGTGCCCCCCCCTTGCTGTAGGTAAGCTTTTTATGTATTTGTTGTGTGTAGTTATTGTGTTTTTCCTGTTTTAATGTGAGCGGGTTTCTGACGATTTTTGCGAGGTCACAATGGGTCGTAACAAGTCTCGTATTTTGCTTTCGTAACTATGTAAATTTTGCGAGGTCCGCAGTTGCTGGCAAGGAGTGCCTTCGGCGCTCCATGCCAGCAACTGCGGCCCTTGCTGCGAGAGCCCGCAAGCGTTAGCAACAGCCCGCTTGCTCACAACTATATATGTGATTGTTAAACTATATGCACAAGCACATCTACAGCATTAATCAAGGTATGCTTATATATATTTGTAAGATCTGAATTGCAATAAATGCTAACTAGTTTTAATACAGGCTGCATGAGTAGAACCTGCATTTACACTTGTGGGGGTAGGTGTCACATTATAAAAATGTGTAATGATTTCACAGATACCCCTCCCCTCTCAGTACCATTCAATAGATTATCAAGAAGTGTTGAAATCCGACAATGTAGAACCTACATAGCATCTTCAAAATTTTAGAATTTCTCTAAAAAATGGTTTATACAGCTGCTTATGTTGTTAGTTTGTTAATCCTTTAGATTGCAATTCTGAAGGGTTTTCAATCTTATGTGCTTTAGTGAAAGCACTGTGTACACTTGATTTTAAGCTAAAAGACAGGGCCCTCCATTCTTTTTTTCTTAATTTTGTTTTGACTTGAACTTACCCCTGTATAGCGCAACGGAATATGTTGGCGATTTACAAGTAAAGGAAATAAAAAAATACATGCTTTGCAAACGTGAGTTTTTTCCTAAAGAACAGTGGTCCTTTAAAAACATAGGGCCTCATTCTATTAGCGGCCGTAAATCGGCGATTCCTTGCGGGGGTTCAGTTAACTCGCGATTCTATTATACGGCCCCGCAAGGATCTCCTCTTACGGCCGGCCGCATATCTTGAAACTGGCCGTAAGCTGTGAAATCTAAAAATTTAAAAATAAATTCAAGCCTGCACTGTACAGCTCTGTAAATGCTAGGGAGCATATTGGGGGACATGAGGATTAAAAGGAACCCATTCTCAAGCTTGCACATCAGCCCAAACCCGAGTTCAAATGAACTGTTTATTTTCCGGCTGCGGCGTGGGCGGGTCTGAGGTGCTCCAAGCACTCTGGACTTTTTACATGGATATTTTACGGATATTAAAAATAAAATATTTTACGGATTTGAGTATAGGATAATTATGTGCTATTTTTTCTAACACCTAAAATCCCTTTATAGTCTTCTCAAAGTGCAGGATGGCTTTATTTGAGCTATTTTATGTGCTTAATTGGTGCTAGCGGGACCTCTTTCCTGCAAGTAAGCTGCGGCTCGCTTTTAGCCTTGCAGAGAGGTTTCCCGGAGCAATTGAATTACAAATAGGAATTTCTTACGGCCGAAACTCTTGCGGCCGTTTTAGATCAAAGGCTTTCCTCGGCCGCAAGAGATAGCAAGGCGCCGGCCGCAAGCCTGCCGGAGGCCCCGGCCGTAAGGGAATAGAATAGCCGAATAGCTTGCGGCCGGTCCTTGCGGCCCTGCAACGGCTGCGGCCGCTAATAGAATGAGGCCCATAGTGATTTGGTGGGGGTGACTTTTGATGATCCTCTAAAATGTATTTCCTACTACAAATAGATTGCCAAATCTTTCATTTAAACTTGTAAATTAATATATATTGGCTTCTTAGCAAATCAATGTATCATTACAACAAGCAATATTATTCAAAAACAGAAAAAGTAAGGCCATGAGGAACCCCACAGAAGCATCTCCATTCACTAGCTCCTCCACTGGTTCATATGTATACGCCAGAAATATTCTGTTTCCTAAAAATTACTACAACCTCAAGGGATTTGTCCCATACCTGGTCCAGCTATATCCATTTTCTCAATCAAGTCATTGTTGGAAACGTTCTTCACTATTTTCTCAGCAATTTCTCTTGGACTCACTTTTTGGTCCTTGGCTTTAAACATCTGAAATACAGAGTTAGAGATAATTCATTGAGCCACAAATGGAAACAGAGATCAAAGATAGCTCATATGTGATCTAACATTGCAATGATGTATTGTCTCTGTAAGGGGGAGCCGCTCAAGGGGAAGTCCCAATTGAAAAACGTTTGAGACCAGTCTATAAAACACACATTAGTAGCAGGCGGCATACTGTAACATGAGCTGCTAGCAATATACACAAATACACGTTCTAGACACCTCCCAATATCATACTGCCATTACGTTATTCCTGCCTGGAAAATGTTCTCATTTGGGAGGCCCCAATTTCAGAGACAATATATCATTCAGGGGGTGGAGAAATAAGCAGCTCAGGCGGCGTGATTACAAAAATTACCAATTCATTGTTTAAATGCACAGAATAAGTTTAATAGAGGTTGTTTTTTTTTTCTCACCAGGCCCTACCTATTCTTTAGAGTGGCAACATTCAACATGCTACTTGAGAGAGGTTACTGATGGCTAACTCGAAACACAGCACTTCACAGTCTGCATGAGCTACATAGAGCAGACAGGTAAAAAAAAGTATGATTTTAGACAGAAAACAGAGATTCTAAGCCCTTCTTAATAAAATAAAGTACATAAGTAAATAGAAACATAGGTATATTATATTCCTGGCGAAATCCATAAATCTTCCATGTCCCTTTAAAAGATACAACTGGGAGGATGGCTTTGGAAGGTCTGCTTTGAAGGATTAGTGCCCTCTGAATGTACCTCTCTCCTCCCATGAATGATGCAACTACTCTGGATTTCTGCACTGTGCTGCTACTGGCTGGAAGGATAGTGTAGGGTTAAAAAAATGCACCCAAATGCAGTGTTTCTATTGGTAGGTACTAGGTGCCTAAGTCGGGGCGTGGAAACCAATAAAAACAAAAAAAATCTGTATGTGTATATAATGACTCAATGTAATGTATGTTTCAGATATAAGCAGCACGTGTTAGATTACAAAAAGTTAAAAACAGGTAAACTTCCATAAAACTATTTAGCCATCAAAATGATTTTGTACCTAACATGAAAGAAATATGAAGTCAGTATTAAACAATGCCGTTTGTTTGTCTTATGTAATACCATGTTCAGTTTATTATCAATACAAATTAATGATATGACATACTTAGACACTTAAATATGCCCAGAGAACAGATATCTGCAATAAACATTATACATTTACTACTTATTGTATTGTTATATGGAAATGCAAATTGCAGCTATTTCCAGTAAACATTTATTGAAGAAATACTCTTCAGAGACGGCACACACACTTCCTTTCTGCATTACTCTGGTTAGTTATTTTTACTAGGAAAATAATGTATTTAGGGTTTATTAAAAAGTATTATCAATTATAATCAACAATGAATTAATGCACATGTATCATCGTCAGTTCACCTGTGTCATGGCCATTGCACTGTTGCACTGGTAGTCCCCGAACTTTGGTTGTTGGCTTGGTGTCACAGCTAAGGGGGCATTTTCCAACTCAGGGTATGCAGATCTGATAGCACTGCCAAAGATCTCTTGAAGCTGGACATTGATGTTGATCATGCTTTTTGATGACTTACTTCTTTCCTCCTGAAGACTCTGAGAAAGTAAAAAAATAAAATAAAAATGTCAATAAAATTTCATGCAAGCAAATTCATTTTACATAACCCGTCATGTAGAAAATACCAGCACACCTATATGAAGCTTCCAAGTCAATGCAACATCCCTATTTTTAAGAAGCAGATTGCTTGATTTTTTAGTTATAAATTACTTGTTTGATATGGCTCAAATTGAGCAAATACAGTTTTTCAGTACTTAATACTTAGTACTAAAGTACTTAATAAAGTGAGAGAGGCAGATGGAGAAAAGAGAATGTGATGAGAAAGAGAGAAACTAGAAAGACTAAACAAAAATTGGTGTTTAGTCATTCAGTCATGTCTGACTATCCGTGACCCTATGGACTGAAGCATGTCAGGTACGTCTTGTGTCTGGCTCTATGCATCCATAAGGTTTTCATGGCAAAGATACAATAGTGGGTTGCCAGTCTCTTTTCCAGTGGATAACAATTTGTCCGACCTCTCTGCTATAGCTCACAGCTTCACTGAGCTAAAGCCCCTTCACTGTGATAAAGTAGCAATCCAGAAGGGGAAACAAAAATACATACCACACAATTCATATACAGCTTTCTGATTACATTACCACCACTTTAAATAATCAATAGATAAGAAAACCGATCATTGTATAAAAAAAAAAGTTTACTAAAATATTTCAGGTATGGTCCAAGCAAAATTAACAGCAGAGAATGATTTTAGTTGAGTATAACCATCACGTATATAGTTGTTGATCTGCGGGGCTGTTCGTAACGCTTACAATGTTGGTAACGCACTTGTGAGGTGAGCCGTCGATCGCGCAGGACTTAGGCTGCAATTGGAGTTTGTAGGGCCGCAACTGTGAGCATCGCGGGACAGGCTGCAATGAGCGTTGAAGGTGCTCATTGCACTGCGAGCTTCGCGTAGCGAGGAGAGCAGTAGAGGCACGCGGGACTTAGACTGTCGCGAGGCCAGTAGGACTTAGCGCGGTTCACAAAATCAGGGGGGGAGCCAGGGAGCCTGTGAGTAAGGTTGCAACTTAATTTGAGACATATTTTGAGTTTTTTCACAAATGAAAATCACCTAAGCGAGAAAAAAATGGGCGCCGAAAAAACGTAAACACAACAAAAACAAGGCCGAAGGACGTAAAAACAAGCTCAAAGAAGCAACACTTAACGCAAGGCAGTAACACATAACGCAAGGCAGTAACAGTCATCGCAAGGCCCCTAAACTACATACGGAGGAGAGGCTCACAATGAGCGCTGCGGGGCTCGAGATGAGAAGGGCCTATAAAGTACAGAGGGGAAGAGGCTCGCAATGCGCGCCGAAGGGCCTCAGAGGGGCCATATCCTCGCATTGTGTGGCAAACAGCATTGCCAGGCTTACAATTTTACTCCTGTAATTTTTGACGGGTAAGTTCCTAGTATGTAAATATTCATGAACAAGGAATTATAGAAGGTGTAATTATAAAGCACAATCAGTTTATATAAACAACCCATTTGTGACACAATAAAACAACATGGAAATCTTTGCCACACTGCACATAAAATTTTTTTTTTTAGAAGAAAATAGCATTTTCTTTATTTCTTCACTATTTGTAGATAGTGACTTCATACGAGGAGCCTTAGACAGTTATAAAATAGCACATCACTGTTTTGCAGTACAAAGGAGAACATTTACTGACCAAACATAATAGACAAGATGTAAAACGTGTTCTGGTTTGGACACCGTCTATAGCAAAGTGGAAGCCTATGCAGTGAATCGAAGCACGGATGTATAAACAGCAGAAGTGGGGGTTGGGGTCAGGGTGTGAATTGGACTGTTAGTGTTACAAAGAAAATGGCAGGTTAGAGGGAAAATATGCACATGTAGATAAAGATTGCAAATGTGTAAATACTGGTACTAGACAGGGAGTTTTGTATGGGTTTGCATCGCTCAGTTGTGTCTGACTCTCTGTGACCTCATGCTGATCCACTTGGTATTCATGGCCGAAATACTGGAATGGGTTGCCAGTTCCTTCTCCAGTGGGCCACAGCATACAGCTCCTGGTATTCCTAGGTAGTCTCTCATCCAAGTACTGACCAGGCCCAACCCTGCATGGCTTTAGGATGGTTTTATCTTTTGGTTCCCTGACTGGAATCAAACCCAGGTCGCAGAGGTTAAAGCACCAAATCCTAACCACTGGACCACCAGGGAACCCAGACAGGGAGTAACTGCAGATGAATTAGGAGAATGGTGGTGTGGGTTGTGTAGGAAGAATATTAAACATGCAGAGGAATTTAGTCATGACAATGTAAAAAGGGACGGAAATAATAAGGCATAGAGAAGTGTTAGAGAAGCTCTTTACCAACTGTACTATATTAGTCTGGTTCAAGAAAAAGAGGAATGCAAGAACAAGAGGTCATTATCTGAAGTTAGAAGATTTTGGATAATGTGTTAAAAGTACTACTTTACAAAAAGAGCAGTCGATAAGTGATTAAGTCAAATACAGTTTAGGGATATAAGTATGGCTGCGATAAGCATAAGGCTACCATAAAGATTAATCAAACGTTTTATGTAGATAGAATGGGTAGACCAGATGGACCTTTTTGATTTACATTTACAGTGAAAACTATGTTTCTATGGTTTAAATCCCAGGCAACTCTCTTTTGAGTGGGAAAACAGCTAGCCTCACATGACTAAAACAACAGCAAATTAATTACCTTTTGTATCAATGAACTTCTCCTTTATCACTACTCACCTTTCTTAGAATGTTTAATCTGTACTTTAACTTGGCGTTCTCCTCCCGCAGCCCCTCTAAGGTCGGCGTCTCTCCTACGAATCCAAAGTTTTTCAGGGTTTCTATCTCAGCAGCCAGAGACTTGATCTCTGTCTCCTAACGCAGCAAGGGAAAAAAAACAGTTTAAAATGAAAGTAGAAATGCACATGATACATTGCCCAGTGAGTCAAAAGCTTATGACTGAGAACTGTATAATATGTTTCATAAAATACTTAAGATGTTGCATCAGACTCCTGTAACACTGCTTCGTTTACAAGCTGAGAAAATAAATGTTTTTACGCAACAATACAAACCAAATAACACAAAATATCATGATCATTAGGGTTTGTTCTCTATTCATCTCATGCAAAATAAGTAAATAAAGGCTTATTTAATCCTGTATTATGAATGCATCTAATAGAGGAGAATCAGTAATGTACGAAAACACTTTTCTTCATGAAAAATACCAAAATGTACCCTGATGTTTGCTAAATCTCTTGATTATCAGATGCTTTTGTGATTTAACACCCCTGGATAGCTCTGTTAAAATTAGCATAAAATTCATATTTAGTTTTGGCCAATCACAGGCAGCTATACATTTTAACACATTGTAACAATCAGTGGTGGCAGTTTGTGCAGGAAGGAATCATGGGATGTGTAGTCCTCTGCAGAAGGAAGAGCCAGAGACTGCTCTGTAAGATCTCTGCATTGAGCTGCTCCTGATAAAATCCGCACTCAAATGCAGTGTTTATATTGGTAGGTACACTGAGCCTATGTAAGCAGCTCTGGGGTGTGGAAAACAAGTTTTATATTTAAATAAAATAAGTTTGTATGTGTATAGAATAACTCAATGTAATGAGTGTGTCTGATATAAGCAGTAAAGGTAAAAACGGGAAACTTATATACCTTTAAGAATCAAAATAGAATATTTCTATTTAACCCCTTAGATGCTGCCAAATACATGGTTATCTTCAAAGAATATTTGATAGACAGACATGATAGAACAGGCACAGGAACACCTTATATGAATGAAAAAACATCACATTCTAAGAATATATGGACAGTAATTAAATCTTAACATCTTATTGAAAGAAAAAAAAAAAAAAGGCCTTTTATAGATCATGGATTTTTATACATCTGGAGCTGATGGCGAAATTATAGCATTTCTTGACTATAGCAAACACAGAAAATGTAGATGGCTCTATCTCAGGGGTGTCCCATGTGGGGCCTCATTAAGCCGGCCATGGCTACATTTGCCCACTCAGAACCAGGCAGTGCCACAAGTCTATCAAACGGGTTATAGGAAACAAAGAATATAAGGCATGGCATGAATCTTCAAAAATAATGAAATAAATATAAATAAATAAATATATATATATATATATATATATGAGAAGGTCATATGTCACTGATGTAATATATTTTGACTCCTGTATACTATTCATACAAAAAAGTACATAATATAAAAAATATCACATATATAGTTGTCAGTGTATGTAACGTTTGCGATGTGCGAGGGACGCCAGAGGCTGCTCATTGCACTGCGAGTCTCGCAGGACTTAAGCTGCAAGGAGCACCAAAGGCACTCATTGCGAAGCAATGTGAGCAGTTGAGGCACACGGGCCGTCGCCAAAAAACACGAGTGGAAGAGGCTCGCGATGAGCGCCGAAGGTGATCATTGCAAAGCAGGAAAGTTGAAGTACATGGGGGGGGGGGGGAGACTCGCAATGAGCGCCGAAGGTGCTCAGAGGAGCAAAAGCCTCACATTGTGTGGCAAACAGCTTTGCCAGCCTTACAATTTTATTCCCAGCATTTTTGACAGGCAAGTAGCTAGCTATATATATATATATATATGAGCATGGTACATTGACCAGTGAGTCAAAAGCTTATGATTGAGACCAGTAAAAGGTTTCATAAAATACTTGAGAGGTTGCATCAGATTCCTATAACACTGCTTTGAGAAAAAAGTTTATACACAGTAATGCAAGCGAAATAAAATGTAATATTTTAGGTGTATGGTTTGTTCTGTTTATGCATCTCATAGAAAATAAGAATCTAAAATAGAATTAGATACTGATTTCCAATGAATGAGAGGACACATACAAGATTGGTATAAATGAAAAACTTCAGATACTAAGATGTCAAGATATATATATATACCACTGATGTGTGTGTGTGTATATATATATATATATATACATATATATACACACACACACGTATTTCATTCAAGTGAACGGTTTCAGTAGCAAAAAAAGTTTTATTTCAGTTATGAGAAATAAAATGATCTCCCACCGATCTGTTTATGTATCATGTTTAATTAGTAAGTTATATTTATTGCTTTATGGAAATGAATATGTCCTTCCCTTTCAGTTGTACTGCTATATGATGTTTAGTGAGTATACACATAAAGCCTGCTGCCATGTGCAGAGAGTGCTGGTGTCACTGCCCATGTGGCAGGCAGAACAGGCCGTGTAAAGAGGCCCTCTCATGGGGTCACACTGCTGCTCCCTGACCTGATGCCGCAACCTCTCCTCATACTGACACACCGGCACCGCCATCCTCAGCTCAGACACACAGGGGGAAGAGGCGGCCCAGGAAAAGGAAGCTGCGTCATGGAGAGGCCCGGCATTATACAGCAGGGGGAGGGAGAACTGCTTGAGGAGGAGGAGAGGCCGATATTACTGACAGCAAGCGGGTCAGGGCAGAGAAGACAGTATTCAGAAGGATAGAGATAGGGAGAGAGTGAGTAGAGTGCAGTATTACTGTCATGGGAGGGAGAGCTGTAATATACACCAGTAAGGGTACAGGAGACACTACCATTATATATAGGGAGTCAGCACTGAGTGAGGGGGCAGGAGAGACTGCCATTATATATAGGGAGTCAGCACTGAGTGAAGGGGCAGGAGAGACTGCCATTATATATAGGGAGGCAGCACTGAGTGAAGGGGCAGGAGAGACTGCCATTATATATAGGAATGCAGCACTGAGTGAGGGGACAGGGGAGACTGCCATTATATATAGGAAGGCAGCACTGAGTGAAGGGGCAGGAGAGACTGCCATTATATATAGGGAGGCAGCACTGAGTGAGGGGACCGGAGAGACTGCCATTATATATAGGAAGGCAGCACTGAGTGAAGGGGCAGGAGAGACTGCCATTATTTATAGGGAGGCAGCACTGAGTGAGGGGACCGGAGAGACTGCCATTATATATAGGGAGGCAGCACTGAGTGAGGAGACAGGAGAGACTGCCATTATATATAGGAAGGCAGCACTGAGTGAGGGGACCGGAGAGACTGCCATTATATATAGGGAGGCAGCACTGAGTGAGGGGACAGGAGAGACTGCCATTATGTATAGGGAGGCAGCACTGAGTGAGGGGGCAGGAGAGACTGCCATTATATATAGGAAGGCAGCACTGAGTGAGGGGACCGGAGAGACTGCCATTATATATAGGGAGGCAGCACTGAGTGAGGGGACAGGAGAGACTGCCATTATATATAGGAAGGCAGCACTGAGTGAGGGGACAGGAGAGACTGCCATTATATATAGGGAGGCAGCACTGAGTGAGGGGACAGGGGAGATTGCCATTATATATAGGAAGGCAGCACTGAGTGAGGGCACTGGGGGGATTGCCATTATATATAGGAAGGCAGCACTGAGTGAGGGGACCGGAGAGACTGCCATTATATAAAGGGAGGCTGCACTGAGTGAGGGGACAGGAGAGACTGCCATTATATATAAGGAGGCAGCACTGAGTGAGGGGACAGGGGAGACTGCCATTATATATAGGAAGGCAGCACTGAGTGAGGGGACAGGAGAGACTGCCATTATATATAGGAAGGCAGCACTGAGTGAAGGGGCAGGAGAGACTGCCATTATATATAGGGAGGCAGCACTGAGTGAGGGGACAGAGGAGATTGCCATTATATATAGGAAGGCAGCACTGAGTGAGGGGACAGGAGAGACTGCCATTATATATAGGAAGGCAGCACTGAGTGAAGGGGCAGGAGAGACTGCCATTATATATAGGGAGGCAGCACTGAGTGAGGGGACAGGAGAGACTGCCATTATATATAGGAAGGCAGCACTGAGTGAGGGGACAGGAGAGACTGCCATTATATATAGGGAGGCAGCACTGAGTGAGGGGACAGGAGAGACTGCTATTATATATAGGAAGGCAGCACTGAGTGAAGGGGCAGGAGAGACTGCCATTATATATAGGGAGGCAGCACTGAGTGAAGGGGCAGGAGAGACTGCCATTATATATAGGGAGGCAGCACTGAGTGAAGGGGCAGGAGAGACTGCCATTATATATAGGGAGGCAGCACTGAGTGAGGGGACAGGAGAGACTGCCATTATATATAGGGAGGCAGCACTGAGTGAGGGGACCGGAGAGACTGCCATTATATATAGGTAAGCAGCACTGAGTGAAGGGGCAGGAGAGACTGCCATTATATATAGGGAGGCAGCACTGAGTGAAGGGGCAGGAGAGACTGCCATTATATATAGGGAGGCAGCACTGAGTGAAGGGGCAGGAGAGACTGCCATTATATATAGGGAGGCAGCACTGAGTGAGGGGACCGGAGAGACTGCCATTATATATAGGTAAGCACCACTGAGTGAAGGGGCAGGAGAGACTGCCATTATATATAGGGAGGCAGCACGGAGTGAAGGGGCAGGAGAGACTGCCATTATATATAGGGAGGCAGCACTGAGTGAAGGGGCAGGAGAGACTGCCATTATATATAGGGAGGCAGCACTGAGTGAGGGGACCGGAGAGACTGCCATTATATATAGGGAGGCAGCACTGAGTGAGGGCACTGGGGGGATTGCCATTATATATAGGGAGGCAGCACTGAATGAGGGGACCGGAGAGACTGCCATTATATATAGGTAAGCACCACTGAGTGAAGGGGCAGGAGAGACTGCCATTATATATAGGGAGGCAGCACGGAGTGAAGGGGCAGGAGAGACTGCCATTATATATAGGGAGGCAGCACTGAGTGAAGGGGCAGGAGAGACTGCCATTATATATAGGGAGGCAGCACTGAGTGAGGGGACCGGAGAGACTGCCATTATATATAGGGAGGCAGCACTGAGTGAGGGGACAGGAGAGACTGCCATTATATATAGGGAGGCAGCACTGAGTGAGAGGACAGGAGAGACTGCCATTATATACAGGGAGGCAGCACTGAGTGAGGGGACAGAGGAGATTGCCATTATACTGTATATAGGAAGGCAGCACTGAGTGAAGGGGCAGGAGAGACTGCCATTATATATAGGGAGGAAGCACTGAGTGAGGGGACCGGAGAGACTGCCATTATATATAGGGAGGCAGCACTGAGTGAGGGGGTAGAGGAGACTGCCGTTATGTATAGGAAGGCAGCGCTGAGTGAAGGGGCAGGAGAGACTGCCATTATATGTGAGGGGGCAGAGGAGACTGCCGTTCTGTATAGGAAGGCAGCACTGAGTGAGGGGACCGGGGAGACTGCCATTATATATAGGAAGGCAGCACCGAGTGAGGGGACCGGAGAGACTGCCATTATATATAGGGAGGCAGCACTGAGTGAAGGGGCAGGAGAGACTGCCATTATATATAGGGAGGCAGCACTGAGTGAGGGGACCGGAGAGACTGCTATTATGTATAGGAATGCAACACTGAGTGAGGGGACCGGAGAGACTGCCATTATTTATAGGAATGCAGCACTGAGTGAGTGGGGCAAGAGAGACTGCCATTATATATAGGGAGGCAGCATTGAGTGAAGGGGCAGGAGAGACTGCCATTATATATAGGGAGGCAGCACTGAGTGAGGGGACCGGAGAGACTGCCGTTATGTATAGGAAGGCAGCACTGAGTGAGGGGACCGGAGAGACTGCCATTATGTATAGGGAGGTAGCAGTGAGTAAAGGGACAGGAGAGAGAGACTGCCATTATATATATATATAGGGAGGCAGGACAGAGTGAGGAACAGGAGAGACTGCCAACATTTATAGGGAGACAGCACAGAGTGAGGAGGGAAAGAGACTGCCATTATATATAAGGAGGTAGCAGTGAGTGAAGGGACAGGAGAGAGAGAGACTGCCATTATATATATAGGGAGGCAGGACAGAGTGAGGAACATGAGAGACTGCCAACATATATAGGGAGACAGCACGGAGTGAGGGGGGAAAGAGACTGCCATTATATATAAGTAAGTAGCAGTGAGTGAAAGGACAGGAGAGAGAGACTGCCATTATATATATAGGGAGGCAGCACTGAGTGAGGGGGCAGGAGAGACTGCCATTATATATATAGGGAGACGGCACTGAGTGAGGGGGCAGGAGAGACTGCCATTATATATAAGGAGGCAACACTAAAAGACTGGTAAAGGGCCACTATAGTCTAAAACATCCTGCCATGCTTTTAAAAGAGCATGTTTTGTTTTTTTTAGAAAGTTTTTCTTCCCCATGGAAAATAATATATGGATCCATCCTGTTATGTGCACGCACGGCACGGGAAGCCTCCTGGTGCCGTGCGCGCTCCCGTCCCAATGTACTCCATTAGCCTATAACCCCCTACACCCTTACCGGCCCTAATCCCCTACACCAGTTACCGGCACTAACGCTAAATCTAACCCCCTACACCCCTTGCCAGCCCTAACCCCCAAAACCTCTTACCACCCCTAAACCCCCTTGCCGACCCTATCACTAACCTCCTAACCCTCTTAGCCTAACCCTAACCCCCTAAAAGTAACTTCATAAGCCCCTAACTCCCTACACCACTTACCGGCCCTAACCCTCTAAACCTAACCCGAAAACCCCTAACCACTTACCGGCCACTTAGAGACAGCTACATTGGGACATGGGCTGCGTGCTTCCTGTGCGTGCACAGAACAGGATAGGTCCTAAATTATATATTTTTTTTTTCATTTTTGAAAATGAAGCTTGTGGAGCAGAATAAACTGATTTGAATATATAACTGCCTATGGGCTTTTGTACCTGCCAGTCAGTTTGTGGCAATATAAATTTATGAGTCCTAAGATTTTGAATTATCAACTGCTTGTCTCGGGTCCTCTATTGGATTTAGGTCTGGTCTTTGACTAAACCACTCCAAAGCGTTTAATTTTGTTTCTCTTTAGCTATTCTGGTGTGGACTTGCTTCAGCTCACGGAAAGATGACCAGACATTTTTCTTAAGAATTTTCTGATACAGAGAAGAATTAATGGTTCCTTCAATAATGCCAAGTCATCCAGGTCCTGAGGCGTTCAAAGCACCCCTACATCACATTACCACTATTATCTTTGACACTTTGTTCTCAATGTGGAATGCTGTGTTTCATTTATGCCAGACAAGATGGGATTCCATTCCCTCAACAGTCTTGGAGATCATTGTGATGCTTCTTGACAAATGAGAGATGACCTTTTATTCTCTTTTTGGTTAGCAGTGTTTTCTGCCTTCCTACTCCTTCATAACGCCCACTTTTGCCTAGTCTCTTTCTGAAGTAGTCATGAACACTGGCCTTAGCAAGAGAAGCCTGTAGTTCTTTGGGGGGTTTTTTTAGGATTCTTTATGACTTTCTGGATGATTGCAGCTTTGGAGACATTCTGACAGGCCAGCCACTCCTAAGAAGATTCATTACTGTCCCAAGTGTTCTCCATTTGGAGATTATAGCTCTCACTGTGGTTTATTTGAGACCCAAAACCTTAACTCTATAATTATTTCAATTGACTATTTATCCCACCTCAACTGCTCTTGCATTATAATGTGTGTGGGTTTATAATGAATCACATATAATAAACTAAGAAATGTTATCACGTTTTGCGAGGGGCCGCATTTGCAGAAGGTGGAGGCTCCAACACAACGTTGGCTGCAATAAGCCGTAGGCTCATTGCAGGCCACAAATGCGGCCCCTCGCGGTGGAGGCTCTACGGCTCCTTACAAGCGTTTACAAACAGCCACAGAAGCAGGACTTTGAAAAAAAACCTATAACACGCAAATACTTAATACGGACTTACACAAAGAAATACGAGCGGCGGGACGCTAAATCAGCCACACCAGCGTACCACATACGGTGCTTATAGGACACAAACTACACCAAGCGAGAGACTTGCAATAAGCGCAAAAAGGAGATCAGCGCAGACCTTACAATGAGAGCAAAATTACCTCTGATAACAAAAAATATACCAACAGAGAGGCTCGCAATGAGCGCCAAAGGTGCTTAGAGCAAGGCTCGCAATGAGCGCCAAAGGTGCTTAGAGCAAGGCTCGCAATGAGCGCCGAAGGATCTCAGACGACCACAACACTTACTGTCTATGGCAAACAGCATTACCTGCCTTACAATTTTATTGCCCCGTCATTTTTGACAGGCAATTCGCTAGTTTATTATATTTATTATGTGTATGACCCAGCGTGCAGAAAGTTCTTTTTTGGGGGGTAATGAAATGCATACCCCAGAAATCCTAAATTATTTTATTGCTTATAGTTCTACCACTTCCACTGAAAAGCTGTTGTCCAGATCATAATAATCTCAAATAGCTGTAAATAAGAAATAAGCATATGAATTGTATACCACCACAGACTCCTGTTACAAAGCTGTACTCCCTCTTTCTGACATGCATTTAAAGGCATATCAAAGTTTCAAGGATTAATACTTTTCTGCATACTTACAAAAAGCAGCCTTTATGTATGCTGCACATCTCATAAAACATTTTCAGCCTTATTAAATTGCAATTCGGCCAATTGGATTGAGCTTTATATAAGCACATGGCTATTTATTTTTTACAGAAGTTTTTAGTTAGTGAAGACCTTGCTGTTGGATAGAAGTTCACTAAATAAAAACTTCTGTAAAAAAAAATATGCTATGTGCTTATATAGAGCCCCTATTCTATTGGCCGAATTGCAATTTAATAAGGCTGTTTATTTTTATTAATATCTAAAAATCCCTCTAATGATTATGTTGGCACCCCCAGCGAGTTGTCTACACAGGCACCTGATCCCCACCCAATCGGCATACAGCTTTAGGGGATCAGTTTAACCCATTATTTACCCAGTTTCTTCCTCAGCCAATAGGAGAGCACTGATGTCAGCCCCGAAGTCACTGTTGGGATATGACTCCCTGCTGCTTCCTGTTTGTGCTGTGCTGCTGCCATACCGCCTAACAGTGCCACACTACATATCCCAGGCTGCTTTGCAACATAAACAGGAACCCCAGAGTTTAAATCAAAGTTTCAGCTAACCTGATTAGCCAAAACAAATTATACAACAAAAGCTAATTTAGCCTGGGTTTGGAGGGGGTGTTAACCTTAGTTTTCAACTGTCAGAAATTACAAGACATTTTGCTAACTTCAAGGTAAGTGTTTACATGTTTATGTTGGTATTTTCATGCAAAAAAATGTTTTCATTCACTACTAATACTCCTCTATCAGATGCACTCAGAATCCAGGAGTCTTAGATATGCCTTTAATGAGCCAGTTTAATGTTCTTTTAAGAGGAACATGTTTTAATTATGCATGGATCATTAATACAATTCATATTTAATGATTTATAATAGCAATATTATATTCCCTTTCAATGATTAGAGTAGCAGGCTTGGGCTGTTTGTTACTACCCTGATAAGAGAAGGGGGAGCTTGGTTGAGATGTATACAGTATGTTAAAGATTTCTAAGAACTATCGGATCTGGTGATCCTTAATTAATATGCTGTCCAAGAACAAAAGCTTTTTGCCAAGGCAAACCAGTGCAATACAACAAGTCTCCAGCCAAAAGAGGAATGTGTTGATATAGCATTGTGCCTAAAAATTTAGCTCATTGACCTTACAGTGGGCAGAGATCAGCTACATCTGATCCTTAAAAGTAAGTTTAATATTGAACGCTGCTTTTTTAAATTATTGAAAGAATTGTATTAATCAAGGTTTATGGCATCACAGTGGTCCTTAAAATTATAGAAATACGGTTTTGATGGCAGATAAGAGTAAAAAAGGCCCATCTGGTCTGCCCATGCTATCTGTCTACAAATGTAACTTAATTTAGCCTCAGGATTGCCTCATGCTTATACCAGGATTGCTGTTATTCCTGTGGACCTTGTGTGTTAGTAATGCGCCAGGCACCGCCAACAGCAAAACTACTGCTGGTGGCTAGATAGCGCTGTCGCTGCAGAGATCAGTGGAGGGAATGGGGAGAGGGGGATCAGGTAGAGGAGGGTGAGAGGCAGATGGGAAATATGAGGGTGGGAGGGAAGAGAGGAGGAGAGAGGACTAGGGCGGACTAGGAGGTGATAGAGAGGGAGGAGAGAAGACACAGACTAGGAGGGAAGGAAGGACCGAGAGAGACTTGTCTGGGAGGGGAGGAAAGCAGGAAATGGGACCCACAAAGGAGGAGGCTGCAGGTGGAGTGGTGACATTGGGAGGGGCACAGGAGACACTGCCCTGCTCTTGGGATCCTGGGCTCATGGAGCGGCTGCTGATACCGCTGTGAGTGCAGGTTGGGGACTACTGAGGGCTGTGAGTGCAGGCTGAGGTCTACTGAGGGCTGAGAGTGCAGACTGAGGACTACTGATGGCTGAGAGTGCAGGCTGAGGACTACTGATGGCTGAGAGTGCAGGCTGAGGACTACTGATGGCTGATAGTGCAGACTGGGGACTACTGAGGGCGGAGAGTGCAGGCTGGGGACTACTGAGGGCTGAGAGTGCAGGCTGAGGTCTACTGACGGCTGAGAGTGCAGGCTAAGGACTACTGATGGCTGAGAGTGCAGGCTGAGGTCTATTGGCTGAGAGTGCAGGCTGGGGACTACTGAGGGCTGAGAGTGCAGGCTGAGGTCTATTGGCTGAGAGTGCAGGCTGGGGACTACTGAGGGCTGAGAGTGCAGGCTGAGGACTACTGATGGCTGAGAGTGCAGGCTGGGGACTACTGAGGGCTGGCACCTATATGTGTGTGCGCGCTGGGGAGAGTGCTATAGAGAGGGTTGAGAGAGTGCAAGAAATAGGAGTCTGTGTTATAGAGGGTGTTGGGTATAAGCTTCAGCAACATCTAACGGACAGCAGCAGTTTTGCCGCTGCCTGGCACAGTGCTAACACAGAAGGTCCTTATTCCCGAATTGTGTTTAACTAATATCACTTTCACAGGAAAGCTGTTCCACTTATCTACTACTCTTTTTGGATCTATCACGTAAATTCGCCAGCACTGACAGCTGCAGAGCCAGCAAGTAGCCGCTAGATGACGCTGTGGATATTTTGCAGCGCTACCGATATTTCACACAAGTTGTAACCTTAGACGGTTACCCTAACCCTCACCATAACCCTGAAAGTTTACCTAACCCTAACTATATGGTATGGGCACTGTAAATCGGCAGCGCCATCGAGTGGTTGGTGGGCGGTACTGCTGCTGTCACTGCTGATGATTTTTTGGCGAATTTGAAGAGGGAAAGGACCCTCTTTTTGTACAGTAGTACTTTCTCAAATTATACATTTGGATTCCGAATCTAAACTAATTTTCACTCTACCATTGCAGTCAGATCTTATAGGATTACGGACAGAAGGGCTGTTCCCATAAACGTATTTCCACTGTTCCAATTCCCACATATTTAGTGTGGTGGTAATATCTCTGATTGCTTATCAGTGCCAACAACCTTTTTACCACTGTAATAAAACTATAACCTCAATAGCTTATTTTCAATTATGTCCTAACAAAAGGTATCAGCCACATCAAATTATACTGTAACTCACAGACACTGATATAATGTGATGAATTGTTCATCTCTAGTGATACCATCAATCACATCTATAACTCACAAATGATCAGCCCTACACTTAATGAATTACCAACATTTGTGTTTGCTAGCACAGGTTTTACATTTTAATTTATATTCTGATCGAGTTAATATGCCCTGCAGCTGATCATACCTTGTCAGGCATAAATAATATTTTGACACTGTTTAATAGCTGTTATCAGATGACAAACAATTTCTCTAATTTTAATTGAATTCTATTTTAATTGTAAATATCCTTTTCCAGGTTAACATAATAGTCATGCATGGGTAGATTTGTTAAGGAACACTCACATTGGAATATAGAGAATACAGTTAATAACTTTATCCAGAATAAAATCTGGGCTTGTAAACAATATTCTTTGGCAGGTGTCCGTAGAGCCAAATGTGACTTAGTGCAGTTCAACATATGGACACGTGTTGGGCAGCCTCAGAGAAAGACATGTGCAATTTAAAGGGATATCTACGTTTCCTGGATTATGAATGCATCTGATGGAGGAGAATCAGAAGTGTATGAAAAAAAATGTTTGCATGTAAAAAATACCAAAATAAACATTTAAACACTTACCTTGAAGTTAGCAAAATCTATTTTAATTTCTTATAGTTTAAAACCAAGGTTAACACCCCCTCCAATTTGTTTTGGCCAATCCGGTAATAGAAAGATTTCAGACATAGCACTGTTAGTTGCTATGGCAACACCACACAGCATAGCCAGGAAGCAGGGATGAGTCCTATACCAGCAGTGACAACACTGCTCTCCTATTGGCTGTGGTGCAAAGCAGCATGGGATATGTAGGCAAAGGAGCCTGGGAAATGTAGTGTATCACATGTGACAGGAAGCTGCAAGGAGGAAGCTGTAAGGAGATTGGCTGAGCAAGCAACAGCAGGTAAATAGTGGGTTAATAGGGTGCTGCATGCTGATTGGGGGCTCCAGGAAGTTGTGTAGACATCCCCTGGGGGTGTCAACATAATCATTAAAGCGATTTTTAGATATTAATACAAATAAAATGTTTTATGAGATGTGATGCATACCTGTAGGCTGCATTTTGCCTATAAAGTGCAGGAATGTATTAATCCAGCTCACTTAAATATCCCTTTAAACAAGATGTAGCTTTTCCTCTAGGACAAAAAAAACTGACACACATTTCTTATTTAGTGAAAGGTTCTCATACGTTTTTTCTATTAAATATATGATTTTCCTTCAGAATATGTGTTAATACATATTTTGTCATTGAATACAAGGTATTTTAGCCAGGAACGACTTTGTTGTGCATGATTAGTTATTTCTTTCTATGAAGCAAGCAGATTCTGCTTTACTCTCGTGTGCAGCTTGGTTACAGTGGCCATATTTGTTCCTGGCACAGTGATCTTTACATATATGTACATAATGAAGTCAGCCTTGAACTGCAATTGTACCAATGCCTTTTATTGCAGATGCACTGCAGCACTTACATAGGAATATGCAGTTCAAGCCCAAGGTCAGCCATATTAATATGACCTGAGAAGGTGACTTAAATAAATTGATATACTTGGTCTTTCATGTTAGATGCAACTTAAACTTTTAAAAGGATGTGTTTTACTTCTATTACAGTGTCCCTTCAACCACTTTAGTGCTATATACCGGTGGTTCCCAAACCTGTCCTCAGGGACTGCGTTCATGCAGGTGTGCTAAGCAGTAGTTCAATTATTCTGATTGTGACACTAATGTTTAGGTGAGGGTGTCCTCAAAACTTAGCGTATAAGTTATTCCTCTGGAAACCAATGCTTTATACCATATAGGTCTACAATGTGTGTACTAATAAGTAATGAAAACTAACATCTAATATCATCTGAACTACTTGTTTATGCAATTTTAATCATTTTATATTTTCTTTCATTGTTTTTTGTAATCCCAGTTGTACTGTGGTTTTCCTGAAAGAAGCTCACAGTGGTCTAATGGCCATGGTTTGGGAACCTCTGCTATAATGCTTTATGAAATAGCATAAATCTACCAGCAGAGGGCACTCCAATCTTTACATAACAAGTATACTTTCTTACTTAAATTATATTGTTTAACAACCACTAAAAGACTAATTTACTTTTTCTTCTTTCTCTAATAATAGGTGGGACGTTTCTCACTCCTAAGTGAGATCTCTTATTTTTCTATGTTACTCTATAAGCCCTTTCAAGGTTGCAGAGATCTCACAAAACTTTAGTAAACTAGCTCTAGAGTACTGAAAATGGAGAAAAGTTAAAAGACTAAGGAATGCAGAGATAGCCAGTCATATATTATAAAGAAGATGGAGTGAGCAATAAAGCAACATGGCAGATAAATCTGCTCTTTTATGTTATTGGCCGCACCTCCAGTTCATTATGTAGTTGTAGTGATTATGAGTTCAATTTTTTTTTCAAAAGCTGTCTTCATAGTCTTAATCACAAATTTAATAAGAATATTTTTATAATAACTTTCAAATTTAGTTGGACAAGTTATTTTTCTGATTAAAAATTTATATTTACACAGAATAATTTTATAGAAAGGTGAAAGAAAAAAGTAAAAAAAGAATTATGGTAAATGTAGTACTTCAACCTTCAAAATAGTAAAGCAGTTAATTGCATTACCAAAACTCCCAGAGCTCCATTTAGAAGACTTACTGAGAACAGCTGAAATTGTAAGTCTCTTTGTTAAACCTATTTCCAATTTCCAAGGTCTGCTAATTAACCCTATAGTTAGGAAGATCATTTGTAGCTTAATAAAATCTGAGTGTTACTGAATACATGACATGTGATTTAATCAGTATAAATAGGCACTGACTACCATTCTGAACAATGACAAAATACATATTGTGCTAAACAAAAAGATTAGATATGGATAGTTTGTAGAGTAATACAATATGAAATGGCGGTTCTTCAAGTAACTGAATGCATTTCTTTTAATGTTAACTACGTCAGTACTATTTCACTCCACATAATGGAATAACTTGGCAATTCCACACACAGGTCTAACACACAATATATAAGACACTGGCAACATTAGTAGCATTTGTTTGGGCATGCTGCCTTTTGGGCGCACGCGACGTCATGTGCGCACCGACAAAGGCGCACTCCCACACCAGCGCGGAGAGAGGGTGAGTACTGGGGGAGAGAGACCTGGGGTTAGAGGATGGGTACTAGGTCAAGAGACAGAGTGAGCAGTGGGGAGAGAGAGAGAGCTGGGGAGAGAGGGAGAGTACTGAGGGAAGGAGGGAGAGCTGAGGAGAGAGGGTGAGTACCGGAGGTACTAAAGGAGGGTGAGTGCAGAGAGGCGTGCCGATGTGGGTGCGCACATTTGTCAGTCTTTGTGGGCGCACACAAAACGTTGCACACGTCTCATGCGCCCAAAAGTTATGCTACCATTTCTATATATCTATATACTATATCTCTCTCATTTTATTATTTTATTTAGAAAATCACACAACAGACAGAATGTAAAGTAGGATTTTATTATAAAAGTTGATTTTGACCTTGTGTATGCACCTTTTAAGCATATTATGTTTGCATTTGATTAATCCAACTTAAGGTACAACGTTATATCTGATTTTGAACTTGTTTGTTTTCATCAGTACCACGCTAAAGGATTCTAAAAATACATCTGCGATCTTAGCTTCTCATAAAAACCTAGAATGCAATTTCTGAACATTTGGTACAAAAGATAGGGGCTGGGAATGATTGTAATTCCTATGTAACACATGATCTATTTGTTTAGAATTATAATTTTAGGACATGAGGTTTAATTTAATTTTATTGCAATGAAACCTCTCTATTGTACATCTGTACAAAAGTCAGAACAACGGCATCAGATCATTTAACTTGGTGTTTCCCCAAATTACGCTCCTAAATATATATACATCCTTGAAAAGTTAATGCTGGTTTTGTAGTAATGCGCCAACTAAAAAAATACACATTTTGTATGTTTTAATGCCATTAGTCCGTAAAGAATATTTTTAACACAATAATCTGCTTCCAACTCTGATAGAGCTGTAAACAGATAATAGCAACTGACAATAAATTCTGTATCTTCATAACACCACAACATTTTAACTTCACCTACACCAGACCACTTTCTGTTGAAGTGGTGCTCAGAACAGGACAACAAAAAATACTTTATGGTAAGTATTAAACATCATCTGCAGCAAGGGTTGGGATGTTTATTCTTGGACGGGTGAAAAATGCCATCTTCTCCCTGGAAAAAAATAGAAATATATATTTTTAGACTGGAGTTTTCATTTTTTTACACATAACTGGCAGAAGAAAAGATGAATCAGTCACTATTTTAAAGAACCAATGTAGTTTGGAAAAAAAGTCACATTCTGCAGAAGTATGTAACCAACATTAGTAGAGATATAAGTCAGGAGAATAAAAACATAAATAGAGACAATCTTACATTTTACTTGTATCATGGGGAGGCCATCTTGGACTGCTAGCCTGCCTGAAGGGAAGGGTTACCCTACTGGGCTTGCTATTCTACTGGATACTGTTGTCAAGTGGCTATGTAAAGTTGTACATTTTTATAACCACCAGCTAATATCCTCAATAACCACCATGTGCAGCATGGACAGCAGCTAGATGGCGTGGTAGTGAGATGTTGGAATGTTGGCAAGGGTATCTGGAGCCACGCAGACTGCAGTGCATCCGACTGAGGCTGAAGAGTGCGTGTGGGAGAATCCTTACAGCAAACATGATGATTGAGGTGGTCCCACAGATGCTCAATGGGATTCAAGCCGGATAATTTAGAGGTCAGGGAAGTCTTAATCGTGTTCTTCTAACCACTTCCGGACAATTCTGGCAGTATGACATGTTGCATTGTCCTGCTGGAAGATCCCATCCGCTCCAGGGAAGACAGTCAACATGTATGAATGTAGTTGATCTAACCCAGACAATGCCAAGAAAACATTCCCCAGACCATAACGCTGCTGCCACCAGCTGGTTTTCTTCTAATAATGGTTGCAGAGTGTTTGTTCTCGTAGGTTTCGCGCCTGACACCAACATCTATCCAGTCGATGGGGCAGAAAATCAGAGAAGGCAACATTATGCCAATAACAAGAGATCCAATTTCGGTACTATTGTGCAAAGTGAAGCTGTTTCTGACATTGAATCCTCATCAGCATAGGTGCAGTGTCCAGCCGCTTGCTTTGGAGCCCCATACGCAGCAGGGTTCACTGTAATGTAATTTTAAACACGCCTGGTAGCTCCCTGGTTCGTTTGGACGGCGAGTTGGTTGGCCATCACAAAATTTTACAGCCAACGCTCACCTCTGATATCTAATGGCACCTGGTGCTCCGCCGTTTTTCATGCTGTTTATTCGCAATGGAGCCATTTGTCCAGTCACAATGCACTTTAACCACAGCAGCACGCAACAGTTCACAAACTGAGCTGTTTTAGAAACACTGTCCCCCTTGGCCTGAAAGCTAATTATCATCCACTTTTCAAAGTCGGATAAATCACACATTTTTCCTATGACAGCTATGGTTAATATTTGGTTAATATTTTAATGGTTTGCAGAATGCCTACATGTCATTGTATATACCCACCAAGCCAGCTCTATAACTGTAGCTCATGGCAATGATATATTTAAATTATTAGGCTCACCAGCACACATCGTTGAGGATCACTGTCCTATATTGACTGTATTACAACTTCATGTTTGTTAACGCATAGTTGTGAGATGTTATATTTGCACACCCTATATTGGCTTATCTCAAATTATTCACATGCAGATATAACACTAGGCAACATATTTGTAGAAAATGACTAGACTCTAATTTATTACCTTTTTATGCTGCTGTGGAAGCTAAAATTTTAGTTTCTAGTAATCTACTCGTTGAGGTGGGAGGATTTATTTGAATACAGAGGGAGCTTCTAACTAAATAATGGAAATGTGGCAGTGTCAACAGGGTTAGGACAGAAGATGCACGAAGCAGCCCAGTAAACAACATGGAACCCTGCTGAAAAGAATAGGGAACAAGTGTTTATTTTTCTGTTTTCTAAAAACATTTTGTCAATTATCTAAAGTTTAGTTATTCACAGAACCACATAGAAAAAATGTATTTAATAAATTAATTGTTTTTCTTCTACTATCTGAAGAAGTTTGTCCTTTATCAAGTGTAGCAAAAATGCTCTGTAGAATGGGATAGGGCCTATACAAGTCTTACATCACAATAAGCTCTCACTTAGTGAATATGGCCCTTTGGTTTTATATTATTGCAAATTAGCTTTTTTTTTGTTGTAAAACCCTCTCCTTTCCTCCCGAGTCAGAAGCATGGAGATATTAGCTTCTAGAAAGAAAGATTATCCACACATGGGTGTTCCATATTGATATGAATCCTCTCGTGGAAAACTAGAAGGTTGTTCTAAAGGATAAATGTTTATAGAGACGCACATGATTATAAAAGGTAGAATATACCATAATATAAATGAGATGCAGCTCTCTGCCGTGTACGTGCTGCGGCTCACTCATTGCAACTGTGGAATAGTCATCTGCTTTGAAGGTGCTGACCCATAAAATTATCTTTCCTTTTAAAATGTACAGATACTCTGATGTCTAAGCTTCAGTGCACAGAGTTGGAATTTCTTAAAAAAAGATCAGTGGATGAGGGAGTTAATGTAACAAAAAAGAATATTTAGGGAGGCATCAAAAACACCTATTCTTTTATTGTTGAGAGATCAGTTAAACCTAGCAAATCAAAAAGATGCTGATATGTGGATTGATATTCTTGCAAGGTCGACACTTATGACTGACCCCTTTCTATTATACTATTAAACAGATTCTGAACTCATGGTTACTGTGCACCATCATGTACAGTAGATCTAGAGCAAGTAGAAATAATGCAAAACCATGTTTTATTTAAAGCTCACTGTTTTATAACTATTTTTAAACACTGCAGTTTTAGCTTTCAAGGTACCCGAATTGTTTATTTACCTTGCGTCTTAGTAGATGTCTGGCTGCAGCACATAACATGTTGAGCTTAAGGGGACAGGATCTCAGTTATTGAAGGGACCAAATAACAGGGGTGGATCGACCACCAGTGCAATGTACCGGGGCCCAGATCTGGGGGGCGGGGGGCAGTTAGAATTTTATAATTTCTTTTTTTCTAAATGCTCAATGCCCCTGTGCCCACCACCACAGCCCCTTCTGGCCCCCACTGCAGCTCCTTATGGCCCCCACCACAGCTCCTTATGGCCCCCAGCCCCTTATGGTCCCAACCTGGTCTGGTCCCCTCACAGTCTATTGCTGTTTTATTATATAGTGCAGCTCTGATAAATTCCATTGGTAGTGTGAAGCCCTTGCATGTGGATGTGGCTTTAGGTCAAGATGGCATCTCCTATGACAGAGAACAGGAAGAAAGGTGGAGGCTCCAGAAGGTAAGAATTGATTGATGTATAAGTACACTGAGAATAAATGTAATTACTGTATCTAGCTAAAACATTTATATAGAACAAACAATTGCCTAAAGAATCTCTTTAACAATGAATACAACCTCATTGCTATCTGTCCATCAACACATCACCCAGATAACCAGCATGATGTCCATAGTCTTACCTGAACGACTGCACCTCCAAAGGCTCCTTACAGCTCTGCCCTCGCAGCCTGTGTACGTCCTTTGCGGCTGCTCTCATCATCTTATCCGCCTGCATCTCGTATTTCTGTTCTCTTTTTTTAACCTGTACAGAATTTATGGCAATTGGTTAGTTTAATTAAACATTAATTAGCCATGGGCATAAAAACATTTTTAGAGGCAATCAGAATTTTTGAAGACTCTGTTTATGATTAGAGGAATCGATGTTGTCTTTGTTAAATCACTTCCAGAGAGCTGTGTCAGGAGAGTGTGTTTTATCTTTCATTGGAGGGAGAGGTGGTGAAGGAGGCAAGGGAGAGGCCAGGAGGCTTTGTTAGAATCGGAATATAAATACCCCTTACACCTACACACCTTCCACCAAAGTAGCCTTCAGCTCCATCAAAATGTATGTTTTTTCTAATTAAACTTTAGGTTTATGAAGTTGTCCTGCTCTTTATGCTCTTACTCATGCTCAAAGTTTTCCTACATCATTTTTTCCCCACTGTACCGTAGTCCTTTAAAAGCACACATAACAATCAAATATTTATAAGCTACATGAAAAAGAACCTTCAATCGAAAATATATTTTCTTACAGTAAACACACTGAAGACATTTCCACCTGTCAATTAGCCTTTCTGATCCACCCACCAAATATAGGTTATTATTTCTTTCTAATGTGTGAAAATTTGCAAAACAACGGTCCCAATTATTGCAGAAATGAAGTACACAAATAAATAAATATAATTGCAACTAGTTAAAAAAGCTGAGCGGTTAAAAAAGTGAGACTGAAAGTAGTTTTTTGATGCATAAATTATTTATATGACAGTCTCAGCGCCAACTACTGGTCAATGCATGGGAAAGATCCCAGCTTTCTACCTACCATACCATGCTTTGTGTCTTATCAATGATTGAGAGATAATTACCTGGCATAGATAAAAAGAATTAGAGAGGAAGATAATGTATGCTTAAAATATCCAACATTCAAGCTAACATTTCCACACCAACTTTTAATAACAAACAAGTGTAATTATATTTATTTATATTTGTACTTTTGCTTTCTGCAATAAGTTGGAATTTTGCTCTATCATTTTAATCTCTAATTACCCCACACACTGGCTCCGACTTTATTGTTTTCATGCTAATGCCATATGCAATACACAAGACTGGGCAATACGGAAGCCATGGTTTAACTAGGGTGAGTAGACTGATTACTCTCCAGTGTCTGCTCACCGGTTTCATACGGCTTTAGACTGAAAACAATAAAGCTAGATTGATTGATGGCAATTTCACCCATTAGAAACAGATATAATTTGTGTTTGATTGTTGGATCAGAAAAGAAGGAAACAATTAGAAACATCAATGTAAGTGTACTGCAGTTAGTTGATAATTAAATTTTAAATATTTGGGACCATTGCTCTATTTTTGAAAGGGGAAAACAGTAAAGAATACAAATGACTACTGTACAGATACAATTCTCAGAATCTCCCAGGACAGGAGATCAGGAGCACCCTATTATTTACCTGCTTCTCCACTTGTCTGAGCAAAAGCTTAAACCTGTCATCATCCTTCACCCGCTGAGGCAGTTCATTTTCACCTTGACGTTTCGCTTGCTCTAGCTGTTCTTTCAGCTCCCTTAGCACAGAAATCTCTTGCGTTAGCTGATTATGCCACGTCCTTGAAGCCTGCAGATCTAATTCCAGGTCCAGAGATGTGCGAATTAAACGCTCGCTGCCAGAGGACTTCACGGACGGCTGCAACAATAGAGGCGTTTAGTGCAAACAGTCAAAGCACTTTGATTTGTTATTCCAAACTCGAGCAAGTTTAATGAGGCCAGGTCATTCATTTTCATTTTTTTGTCTTTCTGGCCTGCAGATTTTTACACCATTATTTTAGCGCAGACATAGAATTAAAATACATTTTTAAATGGTCACTGTAATGCTCCATCACTCTATTGTAAGCTGTAGCTCAGGGGTTTACAAAATTCACTAAGATCTGAATGTCAAGGTCCGGAATCTATATTGTTTTAGGATTACTTATAGAAGTATTTTAATGTAATAGCACTGACGTTCACAGGAAGGAAGCTTACGTAATGATTACGACTTAGGAAATGAAGAAGATGTAAATAATAACGTATTTAGGCATTTGGAGGCTTCATCTGAGATATATGATCAATTTAATAATGCAGTGGAGGTCTGAAATTGCAAATTGAAAACATTTTAATCTGAAAAACTGAGAAGTCTCACCATTTTCAGATTTTAATTTTTTCAATTTGCAATTCTAGACCTTCACTGAATTATGACTTGTTCATCTCTTCCTGTTCTACTTGGCTTTTGCAACATTGTAGTTGTGCAAAATGCTCAGCATATTCAATTTTCCTCTCTCAAGACATAAACCTGATGGAGGAAAATTGAATATGCTGAGCGTTTGCAAGGCTACAATGTTGCAAAAGCCAAGTAGAGCAGAAGGAGATGAAAGTTTCATGCATCTCATAAAGTTTTAATTTCAATTAGAAGCTTGAAAAAAAATGTATCAGCATTAATAAATACATACAAATAACTGTGCCCAAAACTTGTATTTAAATAGCCACTACATTAGTCATACAATAGGGATTTGTTTGTTTAGGGGGGTGTCCAAAGTGTGGGAGAAGCTCTGCCCCCGGGGGATGTCCTGATAGGAGCTTTTATATATTCCCATGGCAGATAAATTGGCCAGTGCAGACAAACCTAGACTGCCTCCTGGGCAGATCCCCTCTCACCTAAAGATGCAGGTTTATTAGTCCATGAAGCACAGATTTTATTATTAATCAGCTATTAAATATACAAATGAAACTCTACTGTATGAGCACTACAGTGATCCTTTAAGTGACTGAATTGATGAACTCCTTTGAAGATAAAATAAACTTGTTTAACCTCCAGGAACATTCATGAATATGCAGCGGAGTCTGCTTCTGTATTCTATGCCATAATAAAGTTTTAAAACACAGTATGATGAATTATTTATAACATGCTGAGGGGGCTGATATGCGCGAGGAATCACTGAACCACTGCAGACGCAAACTACATCCAAATCCAATCGCTGTCTACATCTAACAAAATAATGGTTCTCCGCTTTTAACGCCTTAATGCTAAAAGGAAATGTGTCCTGTTCTATGTATGCGTTTCAAAAGACCACTGTAGTGTTCAGCATTTCAGGAATGATTTACTACATAGCTACAAATGGCTAGTACAATATATACACAGTTTTAATGCTCTTTAAGATGAAACAAAATTCCTTTTGTGGTGATGACTGATTAATAAAAGAACCAGTAGTAGAAGAATACAAAAATCAATGCAGTTTTTTTTTATTCTTACAAACTGTTCGATTTTCTGCTTGTTAATGTAATTATCATATACAATTTACACTTCATACTTGAGGAACAAAAAAATTATTAAATCAACCTCCTAAGAATATTTATATATATTTAAAAAAATGCACAAACTACTTTTAATTCTATTTCGTAAAAAAATCGTACTCAAAATAAGGATGTTCTGTTATCCTAAAAAACATACGGTAACTAATTAAACACAACCTCTATATTTTTTAGTTTTATATCCAATTATTCTTTACAGATCCCCTTCATTCTGCTACCTTTTTTAGAAGAGTGTATCCTAAACAAATAAGCTTTTCATTAGTCCTGTTGAAAGCACTGGCAGTTTTGCAGCTATCTGCATTCAATGCCTCCTCCTACCTTAGGAAGTTGATCAGCAGAAACCAATATGGTAGATTCTGCTGCAGCATCATTGCATATAGATGATAAAACATCAGACACTGCTTTTTTTAAATTCTAAAAATATAAATATAGGCCCAAATTGATCTATTTCAGGAGCAGGGTGCACACTTTTCTATCTCATACAAATCTCAAATTATTCCAGTGTCTGGGTAAAACTTGCAGACACTTGGATAAAGTGTAGCTGTTCCTTGATGTACTGCAAGACTTGGCTCTCCTCCTAGATCTCAGCATGGTGGCCACTGCCGCTTCCGTGCTCCTGTAAGCATGATAAGTATCCACCCACATGCACATGGCAGCCACAGAGCGCCGTGCTGTTCCTATCTTATTAGCTGCCAGTCACTCCCCCTGTGTCCCTAATAAGCAGCGCCTTCACCACCCAGCTGGGACTGCTGTCTCCAAGAAATACATATAATAAGTAAGAGAGAATTAGAGCCTGTTACAGGAATGACTGGGATTATATATCAAAGTGAAGATTATAATGTATACAAGTATAACCATGTACAAATAAACATGGCTGATAAACTATGTACAGTATAAGCTTACATGCAGTACTTAAAGGACATTATTTTATATGTTTTTTTTAAATAAATAAACTTGTATTAGCTGCCAAACCTCTCCCACCTCACTCAGCAGACCAGAAACCAAAATCATTGATTCCACTGCAGAATAATTGCATGCAAAAGGTAAACTTTTACAGGCTGTATTATATTATTTACAGTATAAAAAACATTTCCCCTACTTTTAAGCCCCAATCTTATAAAGAATATACTTTTAATAAAAGACTGTAGAGGTCATTTAATAGGAACTATTATAACTGAGCCCTATGGTCCTTAACATTTCTTATGCAATGTTGCAAAGACTAAATTTATTTGAACTGTAGTCATCAGTGACCGGTATTAATTAGTACATGATATTCTGTTTAAAGCACCATGTCAATCCACAAAAAGTTGTTATTTTTAAGAACAGTAAAAATGGCTACATATTGTATTGTAAATTAGCCTTGACATATCCTTGTTAGACTAATGCAGGACCAGGTAACCTATTTAAAGGGCCATTTACCTCACTGTAGCTGTTCTTCATGGTGTGAAAGCACAAGATTGTGTGATAAAATTAGATATTTTTTAAATTACACAAATAATACCTAACAAATTGAATGTTTAAGGTCTGTTTACAAATACTCTGTATCCTGTGTCTTGACTGTTCCATGATTAATAACAGATGCTGACAAAGTGGGGTAAAGGCTTTGTGAAGAGTTTCCCCTAAACTCAGGAATGCAGCAGGATATGTTAACCCACAACTGTCCTGTTTAGATGATTCCAGCATTCCATTCTCTGCATTGATGAATTTTGGAAGGATTAACTCTTTTTTTGCTTATGCTCACTGCATGCAGCTGCTGCTGTGGGTTTGTCTGGGGGCTTGCCAGTGACTCGTATAAACAGAGATTTAGTTTATTAATTTCTCTGAAAAATGCACGGTTTCCAAATATTCAAAAAGTATTTCAACATGCTTTTAGGAGATCTTTATAGTGGTGTGCTCCAAGTTGTGCTGAATTAAGTGGCCCAAAGGTGTTAAAATAATGGTAAAGTCACAGTGGGAAATAGGTACAGGTAGATTAATTGGTAATAGAGGTATATATAATTATTAACGTTTATTTGTAACGTGCCAACATATTCCGTAGCGCTAATAAGGATATGTTCTCTGGATTTGATCGTTGTGGAGAGAAAACATGGACTCCATTGTTGAAGAGGGACATGCTCTTCCCTTCTAGAGATTAGCTGAGGGCCACATGAGAAGTGTCTGTGGGCTGCATGGGGCCCCTGGGCTGCTTATTGCCCACCATTGTGAAGTTCTGAAATACTTATGTTCAGCTCTGTTATTCTAATTTGTGACATATTGTATCTTTTTTGTTTTGTGGTGACAAAATTACCTATCCCAGTGCTATCAGGCAAATACATCCCCTATCCTACAATAATGCAGTAAATTAGGATATTATAACCACACAACATCATATTAGGATATAGGATATAGGATTCTCGATTGTACAAAATACAGCTAATACAACGTATAGACCATAATTAATGTTCTTTAATTTGAAGTTGTATTTGGGATCGGAAATACTGTGTTTGATTTGCATGCATACAATAAATATGCATTTGCTTAAATATATGCAAAAATATAAAAGCTGAAAATGGTAGTAAAACTATTTTGCTGTAGTTCTGACATCTTTATTTGCATATTTCTCAATAGATGCTTGTTTTGTGTAAATAAGAATTTAAATGATACTGTATTTTCACAATTGCTTATAAATTGATATTCCTTTGAGACACTTGATCAAATACACTCTGCTCGTTTCCTTTCACAGCTCCTAATGGAGACAGACGATGATTTTATGGAGGTAGATTAAAGTCTGTTGCAGAAGTGCTTGCTGTATATTTTCAGTCTGGCAGATGGTCTATGCTACAGGGGAATAATTCAGAAGGTTGATTTACTCTGAATGAAATGTGGTAGGTGACAATGCACCATTGTGTAGGTAACTAGGTATGAGGATCAACTCAAGTGAGTACAGACAAAGGATTAATAGACAGCTGGTGGCTGCCATATGGTGTTTATAGGTAAATTATGCCTTAAATAGAAGGATATTGTATTGCTAAAAAAAAAAGGTTTATTAGCAAAGGTGATGCCTGGAAAGCAAGGTTGAATAGATGCTAAATCAGTAAAAGAACAGATCCCAGATGTATAATTACATTTGACTCTATTAGTAAACTCATCAAGAAATATATTATGTGCAGTGTGTTTATATCACCTAGACCCATTCACGTATACATCCTTCAAGTTTCTCCCCACTTGTTATCTTATTTCCCTTACCTAAATATATATGTTTGTTCAGGAGTGTATTTAGGGTTTATATTGCAGATATGTGCACTCCTGCTCCATAGTTACTACTCTCGCATTTCCTTTGTTTTTAAAATTAATTTAGTAATTATTAATCCATATATATATTTATATAGATTAATATTGAGTATTGAAGTATTTTGTGATACCTTTAGTATTGGACAAACACCTTATTTATATTGATGAGCTTTCAAGAGGTTTTACCTCTCCTATTTAAGTCTGAATTCACGGCTGCTTCACTCTTCAATTGTATACCGGTATATTAAAAAGACAAATTAAAATAACCATTTCACTAGAAAACTGAAAAAAAAAATTCTTCATTTACTTACAAATAAAATAATATAGTGACCACATAAGAAAAAGCAAATATAAATGAGAACAAAATACAATTTATGAGAATATATTTACCCGCTTGACTCTCACGCTGCGCCTCTCCATAGCATTCCTAACAAATGGCGGCTTTTTGGATAGAGTTGAGCTGTCGCTGTCACTGCGGTTCAGCTAGACAAACAAATTAAGAGAAGTTAAAAGTCTTCTTAGATTTTAAACAGAAATGTACTATAAAAATTATAATGTTGCTCCTAAAAAAAAAAAAAAAAGCTACAACCTTTTCATACATTTTTAACCTTTACATGCAATTCTGTTTTATTATTTATTATTAGTTTTATGTGGTTCCATTTTTTCCAAGCCAATAGTTTTAACTACTTTCTCAGGAAGGTGTGTCCTTGTAAACAAACTGGCTTTTTTAATTACTCTTATTAAAAGCCCTGGCAGTTTTAGCTGCCATGTTCCCATTGGGCAGATGGTAGTTTGCTGTGAATTCAAAGTCTTCTACCACCTTAGGAAATCTATCGGTAGAAATTAAAATGCTAGATTCTGCTGCAGAATGACTGCATATAAAATGTAATAAATGAAAGGCTGCCTTATTTTCTTATATTAAGAAATTAGCGTATATTTGACATATGGTACAACAGTGGTCCTTTAGAAGCAGCTAACACAACAAAGCTATCTAATTAAATTGATACCTTCAGAGATCTCCTTTAAAATCCTTGCTTATCTTGGCATATCTGGGGAAATGGTTGAAGTAGGTTTTGGGGGACAGTTTGAAGAAGCTGAATCAGCTACTAGGTAAATGCAATTATACAATTGTCTGTTTAGCTCTCTTGACTAAGAAAGCAGATATAGTAAATTACCCTTAATTCAATCAATCCCAATTCTTAATACCCTACTGAATCATGTCATATCAATTCAAATATCAACTATAAAATATGTGTTAAAGATGTATATATTGTTTTATATAATTATGTACAAGCAAAACTGTACACATCAATTCTTTACAGCTAATAGTTACTAGAACTCCATATATTCTTTCTTACCCGACAAATGTATTGGCTCTGTGGTCCAGGAGAGAAGGTCTTGGAGCGTATAATGGTGCTGCCTCTCATGAACGGTGCCTGTATTGGATTGGCTGGTCTCTTATCTTTTGGCCGGACAACAGTAGAAGACTGGGCAAGGCCCTCAGTGTTTGTTTCTTTGTCCACCTAGAAAGCAAATGGATATTATCACCTAGAGTTCTCTATCTAAAAATAATTGCCTCTGTACAATTGGCCTTTGGTCAAAGGACCCCATTTATTTATGTTTTCCCCTATCATCCCATTGTAGCTGGGAATGGGGCCCCCATTCAGATAATTTAGCATGTCCAACCCATGGCAAAAGGGTGGGCTAGGCAGGCATCTGTGTGCATTTTTATTAAACCCCTTAACTGACACGATTGCAGCAGATAATGTCAATGCTGTGTTTCTAATTGTAGGCCAGAAACTGTTTTCACTGGAAATCTTGGCAAATTCTCATAAGGGCTGCACAATACATATAACACTCTTACATGCCAAATATGGTTAAATGTAGTGACTGGGGGAGAGATGTGAAGGCAGGAAAATTAGGAGAATATGTAATTGATCGTTCTGAGGCCAACATCTAGTGATATACAAGATGAGTATAGTGGGGGCAGGTGGAGAATGTGTTGTGTAACAGGTCCATGCTTTCTCAATCGAAACTATTCTTCATTGGAGGCGCATGAGAGCTCTACAAGGAAGCAGTTAAAGTGAACTGCAGTAAAAACATACATACGTATTTGCATAATTACAATGCCTTGCAAAAGTATTCACCCCCCTTGACTTTTTACCTTTTTTGTGACATAACAGCCTTAAGTTCAATGTTTTGTTAATCTGAATTTTATTTGATGGATCAGAACATAATAGTCTAAGTTGGTGAAGTGAAATAAGAAAAAAATATATATAAAACTATTTTTTAGAAATAGAAAACAGAAAATTGGCATGTGCGTATGTATTCACCCCCTTTGTTATAAAGCCCATCAAAAGCTCTGGTGCAACCAATTACCTTCAGAAGTCACATAATTAGTGAAATGATGTCCACCTGTGTACAATCTAAGTGTCACATGATCTGTCATTACATATACACACGTTTTTGGAAAGGCCCCAAAGGCTGCAACACCTAAGCAAGAGGTACCACTAACCAAACACTGCCATGAAGACCAAGGAACTATCCAAACAAGTAAGGGACAATGTTGTTGAGAAGTACAAATCATGATTAGGTTATAAAAAAATATCCAGGAGCACCATCAAATCTATCATAACCAAATGGAAAGAACATGGCACAACAACAAACCTGCCAAGAGACGGCCGCCCACCAAAGCTCACGGACCAGAAAAGGAGGGCATTAATCAGAGAGGCAGCACAGAGACCTAAGGTAACCCCGGAGGAGCTGCAGAGTTCCACAGCAGAGACTGGAGTATCTGTACATAGGACAACAATAAGCCGTACGCTCCATAGAGTTGGGCTTTATGGCAGAGTGGCCAGAAGAAAGCCATTACTTTCAGCAAAAAACAAAATGGCACATTTTGAGTTTGTGAAAAGGCATGTGGGAGACTCCCAAAATGTATGGAGGAAGGTGCTCTGGTCTGATGAGACTAAAATTGTATTTTTCGGCCATAAAGAGAAAACACTATGTCTGGCGCAAACCCATCACATCACATCACCCAAAGAACACCATGCCCACAGTGAAACATGGTGGTGGCAGTATCATGCTGTGGGGATGTTTTTCAGCAGCCGGGACCGGGAAACTGGTCAGAGTTGAGGGAAAGATGGATGTTGCTAAATACAGAGGTATTCTTGAGCAAAACCATTACCACTCTGTGCGTGATTTGAGGCTAGGATGGAGGTTCACCTTCCAGCAGGACAATGACCCAAAACACACTGCTAAAGCAACACTTGTGTGGTTTAAGCGGAAACATGTAAATGTGTAGTCAAAGCCCAGACCTCAATCCAATAGAAAATCTGTGGTCAGACTTAAAGATTGCTGTTCACAAGCGCAAACCACCCAACTTGAAGGAGATGGAGCAGTTTTGCAAGGAGGAATGGGCAAAAATCCCAGTGGTAAGATGTGGCAAGCTCATAGATGTGATTGCTGCAAACGGTTACAAAGTATTGACTTTAGGGCGGTGAATAGTTATGCACATTGACTTATATTTTGCCCTATTTGTTATTTGCTTCACAATAAAAAAAACATCTTCAAAGTTTTTGTAAATTAAATGATGCAAATCCTCAAACAATCCATGTTAATTCCAGTTTGTGAGGCAACAAAACACGAAAAATTCCAAGGGGGTGAATACTTTTGCAAGGCACTGTATAGACAAACTGACGTGACATTGATTCACAGCTGTATTCTGATTTATTCTTAGTGTTTGTTCCAAACAAAATACAGATCGGAGCTCTAATCAGGGCCAAAAAGCAGAAATAATATGTTAAATGGCATCTCACTGTATTTTCCAACATGTATAGTTTTTGGCACAATAAAAGCAAAATCGGTTAATTATGTTAACTAATTAAGTTTTGCATGTAGTTTAGAACAATTTTAAGTGCACTCTTTCAATGAAGAGAAATTCATGTTTAGGCTGTAGTAAATGAATCATTGGAATAAAAGCACTGTGTCATATTTATCTCATAAATTCCTGTTGGATTAAAGGCTTTGTTCCTCTGTGCTTCAGGCAACTGATCACAGAATAGTGTATTTTGGGATGGGATCAAACCTGTAAAACTCTATATAGACCTATTGACATAAAAAAGTACTGTAAAGTTTGTAGTCATACATTTGTATTGTCATTTTTGAAGAATTGTATGTTACCAGGCTGAACAGCAGCTACTCAACTAATAGAGAACATTGTTAATCTTGGTGGCAGTGTCTTTTTAATTGTGGTGACTGCGGCACACCTCTTGTAAGCATCTACTTAGCTGGCAAGGCTTTGATGTACAAAGAGAAAATGAGTAGAGAGAGCTTTCTCCACAAAATAGCCAAACCCATCATAGCTATGTCTTTAAAGGGCAAGTTCCACCTAAACCTAATTTTTTTTAAAATAAAAAACAAAGAACACTGCTAGAGACGATCACTACCTTAAAGTTATGAAACTTGCCTAGTCTGTCAGTTACTCCACATTTGTAGAGAGACAGAGAGAGTTTGTGGCAATTAGAAGCAAGAAATGTGTCCCATTTATTTTGCTGACACTGAATTCTAAGTGTGCCACCTGATTGAGTCAAGATCAAGACTACAGAAGAAGTTCTATACTGTACATTCATGTTTCTCTGTTCTTCGGCAGCTAACATCATCTTACATACATAAGTCTTGTAGCAATAAAAGGAAAGCACTACAACATTTACACATATATTTGTACTTCTGTAAGTGAACTCTTTCATATAAGAGCAACTTATATTTAGGTGGAACTTCCCCTTTAAACTGTTGTGCTTTCCACTTTCCTAAGGAGCTCACCTTCTCTGGAGCTGACTCTTGGTCTCCTTGTATATTTGAGTCTTCTTGCCCACTCTGTATGGTTTCTTCATACTCATCATCTTCTTCAACCTCACTAACACCATCTTCGTCTTGGACAATGTTCTGCTCCTCAGGCCTGATAAATAAAGTATATTCTTTTATAAATTTCCATTATCTGTCACAAGGAAGAAATAAGAAACAAACCAAAGTGAGGTAAAAAATAATATTTTTATTGGCTATCTAAGTTGAATACCAGGGCAGGCTTTGAGTTCTATTCGTCAGGCGTAACTTACGACAAACACACTTGTTAATCTTTAAAGCTTGCACTTATAGTCTACTGAGTTAGCTAACAAAGGTATCCCTTCTATCTCGTGTTTTTTGTAACAAAAACATTTCTATTGTAGTATCACCAGTAGCAACTCAACTTAAAATAACAATGAAAATATTTTTTTCAGTTCACCAGCAGATGGCACAATATCCCAATCTATTGTCAACACCACATCTTTAATAAATATATGCAAATGCTGAGGGCAGGATAAAGGAAACAAACATGGAGTAATATAGTTGGACAATGGGTGACTGTATGTATAAAATGTATTTCCTAGAACTAAATAGCCTGAATACTTAAACTATATAGAGCAAAACAGAAACGTACGTAAGGCGGAAGATAGCCCAATATTCCCATTTAGTTAATTTTTTGTACCAAAATGTTTGGTTTAATTAAGACTCAGGATGACTTTATGTTAATTCCAGGTATGGTTGAACTTAAAGAAAACAAGTAGCCTGATAAAAACTTCACATTTGTGAATAAAGTAAGAACATTAGCAGGTAAAACTGGAACCAAAAAAGCACATTTAGAGAAACTCTTATGGTTTATTGATTCTGATTGTGTCATAGGGGATTCCATCTTAGACTGCTCGTCTGCCTGTAGCTTGAGTGTGGGGGTTATCCTATGGGTCCTTGTTCTGGGTTATTGAGTTCTATTGTCAGGGGGCTATTTGGAGAGGACATTTTAACAGATATATATACAGATCTTTTCTGAATCCACTCTTCACCACCATTTCCCCCAGATTTCTTATTATTTTAGAGAGACAAAATGTGTATCATTATTAAATCAGAGTTGAATATAATAGTTAAAAATGAAAGGCTGTAATTATTTATTTAAAACTGTGTAAAAACGCTTTGCACATTGTCAGATAAAGTTCTTAAAAGAAGCATACTATAGGACACTTCAGGTTAAGTAGAAAAATGACACTGAGTGACCTACCTGTACTGAAATAAGATATTTTGGAATGGTTGGTATGGTGGGGGCTCTTGAAGGCTCAGGTTGCATAATCCTGACATCTTACTATTTGCTCTATTCTACTATTGTATCCAGGACAATAAACATATGGTTTGTATGTGTCTAAAGAAAAGCTTGATCCATTACCTTACAGGAAGCTATTTATTGTCTATAACTCCATTTATAGCTCCCATTTCTTATACATTCATTTCATGAATAAGAAACACTCAACTATACAGAGTCAATAGATGTCACTCACCAACAGTTGTCTTCTTCAACCACATCCCCTCTGTCCTGTCCAAGCATCTTTTCTACGGCCTCTAATTCAGCAGCAGTCTTTTCCAGAAGTGCACACACAGAGTCCTGAATAAAGACAACATGATTATTATTCACCAGATAATAACCATTTGATATTGGTATAAAATTTTTCACATAGAATTTACAAATCTCTCGTCAATTCATGGTACGTTCTCATATAGTAAATCACATTGTAACAGTTCAACCACATCAAGTTATGCCAATGAAAATGACTAAATAAAGCTGTTGACTTGTGTTTTTCAACATTATTTTATAAATAAACTCTAAAATATATACACACTCTTGATCCTCCCATCCTAGCTGAAGAGCCAATAAAGTAGTGTTTAGAAAATTAAAAGTATAATCTGAATACGGTAGTTTTTAATCATTATTTCATATTACATTATTTTAAAGTGTTTTTAGCTTATTACATTTTTAACCTATTTAAAGAAGGGACCTCAACTCTACTGTACCAAATTATATGCTGGCTAATTGTATTTCTGCATAACTTATCTTTTGTTTTCTTTTTGTATTTTGCTTATTGCAGCCATTTTGTTTTACTATACCCTTGTAAGTAGTGCTAGATGTAGATTCTTTTTAAATAAGGAGTAATAAGAATAAGAATAAAAAAAAATCTTCCCTGTACAATCCAGAATCCCATAAGGACTGAGAACTGCTTAACTTAGACAGAAACCACAGTGAAGCTATGCTTTGTTTACTTACAAATTTGAGGAACTACACTTGATAATGGGAAAATATTTTTTTTAGAAAGTAAAGGATATATGCAAATGTTATGCAGTGGCTTCCATTTTAATTCAATTGTTGCCCATTATAAATCAATTTCTTCAATAGAGCATGCTGTGACTGCAGGACATAATTAGATTTTTAAATAAAGCTAAATATGTTTCAAGACTTATTTTTTATCTTGAGGAGCAGGCAATTTGTGAGGAGGTTAAAAACATGCTGGTCACTTCCCTTTGTGATTAAGGAATCTACCAAAGAGACTGTGAAAGAAAAAGCAATGTCAACAAAAAGGAAAGTATTTTAAAAATTGTAACAAAGGATCAGCGGTTTGTCTGATAAAAGGGCACCGAGCACTTGATCATACCACCTTATTCATCTGGAAATCTATCTATTCTACAGCCTGGTAACTATACTGTTAGAACTTTCTGTTTTTTATCCCTCTTTTATTTTTATAATAATCAATTATAACAAATATTGAATATTGATTTATAATTCTTGTTTTCATATATACTGTGGAACTAAATTATTTAATTGACCTATCAGCAAATATTACTTATTGGCACCAATTAATCTGTAGTCACCTGCAGTCAAAATGATGTGTTTGCAGCGAGCAGCTAATAGAATATGGCCCTTTATCGGAGTTGCTTTTATCCACAAACCTACCCTTGGTGGATCTCCATCATATGGCTGCTCAAAAAAAAACTAAAATAACTTTAAACGCTTCTCATAGCTTCCACTAATTTTTCTACGCAGATCTTTCCCTAGAACTAAAAATGATAAATGAGCTTCTAAAGCCACACTTAGATAATTAAGTATTGGGCGTCAATGGACCACACAACTGCTATTTAGTGTATTTAATGCTGATCAATTTGAGTTTGCAGGTATTGGTAATGCGGTTATTTTAAATTAGTTTTTACAGTTTCTTACAGAGTTCTCAGTGCTGTTTTCTTCTGAACAAGTATCAGTCTTCTTATTTTTCCGGTTTTGCTTTTTGAGATATCGATAGCTTAAGAGGTTGTACCATCGAGCTTCATTCTCTCCTGATCTACACACATCAGCCAGGCTGATCTGAGCACCACCCTGGAAAAAAGGAAATAAAAATGTTTTGTACTGCATAGCAGAGAGAGGAAACTTTCTTTATCAGATGTATAAAAGATTAAGCATGCCACATTGTATCATTACAATAGAAAGTCTACATTAGGGCCCAGATTTATCAAACAGCATATCGGAATATGCCATCCACTACAGCAGGCAATACACCACTCTGTACGCAATACGGTATGTATCAGGTATCGAACAGTATGTATCAGGTATGATAAAGCACAGGGGGTGGCGAACAGATTAAAAATACCTATTGATAAACCAACAATGATATTCTTTAACACATTTGCACTATTTATTTTCTTAAGCTGCTGTAATTAAATAGAACAATAAAAATAGTAATAGTAGTAAAATAATTTTAATTCTAACAACAATAATAACATTAATTCTAAAAATAATCACATTAATAATATATGTAGTAGTAATAATATAGCAGTAACAATATAGCAGTAATTGTAATAATATAATAATAAACATTAATGTTAATAGATATTATTAATAATAAGCTGGTAATAATGTAACAATGTAATATAATAGAACAATATAAGATTATAATAAAACAATATAAAATTATTAAATTGTTGTTATGCTATTATTTTTAATATTCTGAACTTTTTATGACTATTCAATTACTATACATATATATTTATACGTAAGATGGTATACACTTATACATGTATACACAAAAAAAAGACTTCTAATGGAGCAACTAAGTTAACCAATCAAATATGGAGTTGGAATGAATCAAATGCTCAATTCTGATTGGCTGAAATATGATTGAGACATATTTCACCCAATTAGAATACTTAAAATGTAGATTTAAGGCGATGAAGTCTGTGTGGGGACTCATAAGAGGAGCTTGTTATGAACAGAAGGGCCCACTGGACTGTTTGGGGTTTCATCAGTTGTTGTGTGTGTGGTTGGAGGGTGCCGGCAGCTTGCTTGGCAGTTATATCATGGGTGTGATGCATGCATGTAGTGGTATCATGGATGTAATAAGTGCATATAGTACTGTAATTGATTAACATTAAAATACTGCATCTGTATTAGAAGTAAGATAGTAGGCAGTCATATCTGGGATATACAAAGGGTTAAATAATTCAAAAGAATTTATATGGCTTTGAGGGGCAACCACGCGTGAATCTTCTGGCTTTAGTCTGGAAGGGCGAAGTTTTATAACTCTGTAAGTTGGGATCTGGCAAGTAAGAGATAGGGGATGTATCATGGGATAGACATCTCCCAGGTGGTGAGAGTGTAACAAGCTAAGAGGAGGGCGTTAGGCATGTGGAGCGAGTGAGATCTTTCTGTGTTTTTTGATATCTCTGTAACAATAAAGAAGTGCAAGTCTGATTTTGGAGACACTAAATAATGGTGGTGTCAGAGTCTGTGATTCTTAGATCCTAAAAAAAAAAAAGGGGTCTGATGGTGCCTGTCTCTTCAGAAATGATGCTGTCAACTGAAGTTTCTGCTGGTGTCGAGATCTGAACAAACAGTTGCGACCCATAGAGAGAGAGAGAATTAGGGTGAGCGTAGTCCCCCAAATCTGGCGGGCTCAACAGAGCTCCATTAGAAGTAATAAAAAAACTTTTTTCTTTAGGTCCATTTCAAGGGGCCAAATTTAAATATCAATGGCTTCAATCGAGGGGACTAGGGCTTTGTTGATCGCCGCCAGAGGGCTTTCAATGATAAGTATACTTTGCCCACTATATAAATCAGGTGCTCTAAGGGCACCGCTGTAAATCGTCTGCGAGGGGCTTTTTTTTTCTACATTAATGTAAATCTTTCGCTCCCCCAGATTAGAGCAGTCAGTGAAGGACCATAAATCCTGCTCTGTAGATGCAACAGATTTCTGTGCAGGGAGTAGCCAAAACAAACTTTACAGATGAGACAGGGCCCTACGACCCAATAGGAAATGTGACTGTCATGAATATTATAATGAGTGGGAAGTGCAGTAACAACTGCCGTAATTAAACCAAGATACATATACATAAAGTAATTGTTTACATTAAAATATTTTGATATTAAAAATGTGGCAAATGTAAATGTATTTATAGCTTCAATAAATAAAGATGTGTTTATTAAGTGTTAAAAAATTATATATTTATAGAAAATGCATTAAAGCATTTGTACCTAGGCAACATGGTTTTGTGGCGTGTATCAACTCCATGAGTACTGGGTTGTGTGTAACCCTGGAGTTTGTATAATAAAACTGGCTCAATACTGACATGTATTATTTAATTACACATATCGGATTGTTAAGTGTCAAATAATGTTGAAATTTCACCATTTTGTAGTGCTTTTTGTGCTATACTGTCACTTTAAATACTCCTGGGAGACTCTGCAAGAGTTTGAAAGCCACTTGTGAGTGGTCTTTGGTACACGTAAATCTTTCTTCTGCATTTTGCAGTTACGGCACGGCCCTGATTTGCGAGTGATTCGTAAAATCTTATTAGCATAGGGTTTGGGTGTCAGGGAGTAACTCGTAATTTATTGTCAGTGCAAAAATCAATGGAGTTTATGCCTTGCTTTTCGGCTTTGTCGTGAAGTTCACTCCTAAAAGTGACTTGTAGGAGTTCTCTCGCAATGTTTAAGGATGGGGAACTTTATTGTGCTACTACAGCACTTGCTATTGTTTTTTCAGGGATTAGCATAGGGGGCCCTAGTCACTACATTTTTTTTGTGCATAGAGTGTGCTCTTTAAATATATATTTAAATAAGAGAAGGAACTGGCAACCCACTCCAGTATGTCTGCCATGAATACCAAGTGAAACAGAATGGTGTGTATGGTCCATGAGGTTATGCAGAGTCAGACACAAGGGAACAACACAAACACACACTGTGAGATATATAATCACTTGAGATAAAAATGATTGGGGCATAGGGGGGGTCTCTTCATGTAATGTATGCTTAAAATACCCAACTTTCAATTTCAATTATCTAACATTTACACTCAAAACTTTTAATAAGTACCAATTAAAATGATAATATATTTATGTCTGTGCAATTACAAGGACGGTTGCTGTGTCATTTTAAGAAGTGCTTTCCTGATAAAAGCTAATATATTAAATAAAGAGAGAGAGAGAGAGAGAGAAAGATGTGTGTGTATTTATATATATGTTTTAGATTCCTATGCCCTTGGATGCACACTCCTGAGAAAGCAGCAGACAGGGACAGTTCAGAAATAAAAATAAAAGTTAAATACATACAAGAAAAAAATAAATGTAAAGGCTGTATTTAATTACATTTTTCTAAAATAATTTTGCCCTTTATCAACTATAGTAATTCAGTATACTATTTAAAAAAATACTACTGTGACCCTTTAATAATTAAACGATACAGCGCTGTTGCTGTATACAAACTGTGATCATCGCACCGACATTAAGCTGCATCCATGGCAACAAAAGTACCGATCCGTACGTTACAATTCCAAGGATAAAAAGGACACCCAATTAAAATAAAAAGCAAACTATATTATGCATCTGGCTACAAATATCAAAGTGTTTGTTTGTACTTCTAGATGGAGGAGCTAAAAGATCCCCCTCAAAACATACAAATCAAAGCAACGTTGTGTCACTTTATATTATATTGTGTTGTATGAGAGAACCTTTAATATAATTACATGGACAGCTTGTTCATTCATATTAAACCGCCATATTGCTTTCAAATTAAAGGCCCACTGAGATCATATTTTGTCTATATGGTTCTTTGAATCGCTAAACCTCATAATGATGACAATCAAGTAAAAAAATAAACAAATCCTTTACATTGTTAATTTTTATTATTCTTTACTACAGGGTGCCATTTTCTTTACCAAGCTGTTTCGTGCTGCATCTGTCTCAGGATGGTGTGTCCTTGTAAACTAATATAGATTCCATTCATCTACAGAAAGCAAGGGAAATATCTCATATTTCCATTGCTTGGATAGAAGTTCTCTCTACATTTAAAGTCTCCTCCCAACTCAAGAAGAATATAAGTAGAACATTAAAATTAACAGACAATGTAATAAATGTAATGCTGTATTATTATTTTTTTTGTTACTTTCTAAAATCAATGTGGCCATCATCAAATGTATTTCTTTAAAAGAGTATATTTGAAAGGAACACTTATAGAGTAAACAAAATATTTCAGTTACATCACACACTATACCACAGTTTGCATTTTATTTTTAAGCTTATATTACCTAACAAGACAAGAAAGAACTAATGCAAAAGCTGAAAATAAAAATAGCCATTACCAGACATTCCTCTCGATGATTAGTCTGCAGGGAGCACACATCTAGTCTTAAAGTCTTCTGACGTAAAGCAGCGTGAGATGTCGAAACCAGAAACATTTCACTGAACATGATACTGTCTGACTGCTCCACGGTCCTTGTCCGGAATAGACAAGGAGAACTTTCTGAACAGGGAAGGACAGCAACTCGGACATAACTGGAACAAAAAAATGTTATAAAACTAAATCTTTCAGTGATATGTAACAAATACTGTAAGTGCCCTTTAGAAAGGCTTGCACAATTACATAGTGTTGTTAACATGTAAGGGGCTATTTTTATTCAATAATTCATGTATATTTAATGCACAAAACACATTTTAAAATGGCTACCAATAACCATAAAATATTTAGGATTGAATCCAGACTTAAACTCGTGCAAGTGAGATTTACTACAAAATGGTGGCCAACAATGGAACACATAGAGTGAAGATTTTACTCTTCATGCAGGTAAGACAATAAAATGGTAACCAATGGCTATGGGATAAACAGGCCAAAATCCCAACATTCCAGGAATAATGCATGGAAAACATTTGGCAAAATAGCTACTTATGGCTATGGTAAAAATAGACCTGAAATCAAATAGTCTATTATCCATGCATGTAAGGCTTAATTCAAAATGACTACCAAAGATAAAGGAACATTTAGGCCGGAATCCAAAAACTCTATCACATATGCAGGTATGACATGACAAAATGGTAAACACTGATGACCACAGAACATAAAGACCTGAATTCAAAGATTTTATTGTTCACACAGGTAAACGTTACAAGAGGTTGTCTACCAGTTACCATAAAATACACAGGTCTGAATACAAACATGATATTGTTCATGCACATAAGACTTACAACAAAATGGCTATCAATGACCATGGAACAAATCGGCCTAAAACCAATGATTCTATTGTTCATGCAGGTAAAATTTACAAGAGGTTGTCCACCAATTACCATGAAATACACAGGCCTGAATACAAAGATTGCTCAATGCTGGAAAAAATGACAAAGCCTTTTTACCAAACTAGTTAGTTATCAAAATATATTATATCTACTCTATACCACTTACCATGGGGCATATAGGCTGGAATCCAAATATTCTAAAAGTCCTGCTGGCCATTGCTGGAATAATTTAGCTTTTTTTTTATTTGCAAGTCAGGAATTAACACTACATTTTTCCCATCCATAATCAGCAGTGATTTGGGGGAGAAACATAGAGATGGCTGATTGAATGAATCCACCAGCAGTTTTCCATTCTGGGTGATTCTGTGTCTTTATTCCCTAACCTTCAAACTGGAAAAATCATACATTTAATCCCCTTTCTTCAAAATGAGGCCCTTTTTTAAAATGCATATATTTTCACAATAAACTGTATTTTGAGAGATCAGCCAAAAAATGGAAACAGAGTTTATCTTATTTTCTAATGGTGGTTTAAGAAGATACAAGCTTTATTTGTATGACTGGTACAGATTATTCACTACTTACATGTTCTGGTCCTGTTGTAACAACAAAGCAGATGCATTGTCTAGCTGCATGATAAATATTGCAAACTGTCTGCTCTTTTCATCATACCTGAAATAACATAAAACAAACAGATAAAGCAGAGATAATTATATATAATTATACGCTACAAAACATACAGAGCAGTTTTGGCTGCTTCTATCAGACATTTGCAGTTCGCCCATTAACTAAGCTGTTGTCCAGGTAATTTCTGTCATTTTTGATGTGATGAGAGTGATCAAACAAAACTAATTGAAACGTACAGATGAATAATAACAAATTTAGGATTTTTGTAGAGCTTACAGTAAAGGGAGACAGAACTCAAAATGCTCTGTTATGCCTTTACAAGAGCTTGTTTTAGACATTATCACTCATTCAGTTCCATTAGTACTTATTGTTTGACAATTATACATCTCTAGCAGTTTATTTAGCACTGGACCTTTGGTTTAAATAGGAAATATTTTCAAATATCCACTTCCACATACAATAAATAAATAAAAAATGTTCCTATCTCTTTAAGTTTGCAAAATACTTTTTGGAAGACAAACAAACAAAAAATAGTTTTGAATTGCCTTGAACTTTGTTGTTTGTTGCACTAGTACTAAATATATATAATACTAGTTTAAACGTTTTCTTTTACCCTTTAAGATTACTCTAACAAATAAAACACTTGCTTAGAAAAAGTCTAGAGACTGGAAGCTTTGGGCTTCAAGCTCGGGCTAGTTTTTCCCTGTTTCTATTCATGCATGTTGCCAGCCAATCAGTTTGCTTCACATCTCCACTAAAGGCTGGCATCACTCATGCACAGAAACAGGAATCTAGAAAACAGTGCTTGAAAATAATAACTTCCACTAGACCCTCTAACCGAAGGGGAGGTCATCAGCTTTTTCTATGTAAGCTTTTAAAGGTTTTCCTTCTTAAATTAAATTTAATAGTTAAATTCCCCACACAAAGACTATCGCTTTGACAGACTAACCCAAATGAGCTGGTGGATAGACAATAAACTAACGGTGGTAGCGGACATGCGGGATATAAATAGAGAATTCCCCTTACCAATTTCCGTTAACGCGATCAATGCACCCCCCAAAGAATGGCTCAATCTGATAGGGGTTAACCAGGTGCTCGCACAAACAAATAAGTTAAATAGTCTTAGGGACAGATCGGTAACCGAACGATGCTTCCTCAACAACCCAGGGGGGAAAGGTAAGTTTTCCACCTTCTACAAAATACTCTCTGACACCAATACTCCCGCCAAACTCCCCTACCAAATAGCTTGGGAAACAGACTTACAGGTTACGTTAGAAGACAAGGAATGGGGTAAGATATTAAAACAAGCAATGTCTCTCTCAACATAACACTTAAGGAGAACGCCTATAAAACAATAATGAGGTGGTACCTCACTCTGACTAGGCTGCACCGTGCAAATCCCGCATACCCCGCCAGGTGCCCTAGAGGGTGCCCCAATGAAGGCACCATGCTACACATGCTCTGGGAATGCCCCAAAATTCGCCAAACATGGGATTTTACCTATGACACTTTAGAAAAACTATGGGGTAAACGTCTAGCGCAGAACCCAAGTGAAGCTCTACTGGGTCTTCCGATCAGCGGTCTTTCAAAAAATGAGCAGTTCTTGACCAGTCAAGTGTTTCTAGCAGCCAGATGTGTTATCGCAAAACACTGGAAAGCCACTTCTCCATCGTACACTGAGGTGAGGCAAAAAATAGGATACATACAAACATGAGCTCACTATCGGCCGAAGTAGACGGGAAATACGGACGCTGGGCCTCCTGCTGGGACATCTGGACGCTGCGGGATCCTCTCGGAGGTTAGTTCTATTTCTAAAACTCTCACTCATCTATTAGTAAAGGCACAAATTCTACACAAAACGACACAAAGGGCCGCTAGGGTAGGACCCTTCTAGGTCCTCAGGTACTGTTTCTAGGCTGGTCCAAGTTTGAATGTTACGTAGCCTATGTTTTGAAATCTATTTGTAAGGGAACTCTGAAACAAACTACTCGACTGTTTGCAATTTGAATTACTTCAAACGTTATATGTTTATTTATGTTATGTTTTTTTCAATTTATAAACAAAATAAAGGAAAAAATTGAATTAAAAAAAAAATAATTAATAGTTAAATTATTCATATGAATAAATTTATTTTCTTAGAGAAGCAAAACCTTAACAGTCCATTAAAATTTCTGGATAGCAGGGAGATAAACCTGTCTTACTTCATCCCAATCTTGATCTTGGCGGTGCCCACAGCTTCTGAGTCTTCACTGTCAAAAGCAGCAGTTTCTGATGAGTTTCTGAAAAGAAATAGAATTTTGTTTTTATGAGATATAGATCAATAATGTTATACAATTATCTTGGCTGCTTATATAGGGCTAAATTACATCCTATTAATGAATATTCTTTCGATTTCAGTGTTTTCTTTGTCAAAGGGCAAGTTATAGCCAAAACTTAAGTTTCTTTTATATCGGTGTAGCCGGATGCTGCCACACCTACAGAGATACAGTTACACCGATGGAGACGCTTAGAGGGCTGACAGTGGCGGTTTTGGTGTCTCGAATCTCGAGGGATAAGTATTTTGTATATTCTTTTAAATCTAAAAGCACTCCTAGAGAAGGTTGATTATTTATGTCAAATTTACCTAGTTTGCCAGCTACTCGTCCAGTGGGAGCTGCCATTAGAAGCTCCATATCTATAACTGACACATAGAATGCTGAGCTGATTGGGTCAAAATTTCAAGAGCCAATCAAACTACAGCTGCAGTTATAAGCTGAGACAGTTACAATATTTTCCTGTGTTGTTCTTAAGCAGCTCACATTACATAATACACAGGGCCTTGAAGCAAAACAAAAAAGAAGTGCCAAACTTTTTAACATCTCTGCATGTGCAGGATTTGCAGAATACTTTGTGACTACTTCTGAGATTGTACAGGGGAGAGGAGTTATTGTTAAATCCTATTTAACACATGACCATCCTCTCTCACTAACCCCTATGTCTATTAGATAAAGTCACACCCTCTCAGGCTCCATGGTAGCAGGAAGTGCTGTAGAAAGAAATATATAACCTTCCATACACAAGAAGAGCTTGACCAAAATATGATATGCATACCACCAAAGCAGTCCTATCATTTAAATTCCCCTTTTCTTGTCCTCAGTCTCTATTCCAACTTAGTTCTTTGCTTTCTGTTCAGAAAAGGAGGCATCTGACCTGCTTCCTCAACAACTGCTATTTGTCCTCTTGATCCTATTCCATCCTATTTGCTCACACCGCTATCATCTATTCTGGTATCCACACCGACCACAATTTTAAACAATACACTATTACTGTTCTCCTTTCCTATCCAGGTCACAGGCACAATAATGTACCCAGTATATAAATCATACTGCTTAGATTTTATACTTGATTTGTCCCTAAGACTCTCCTCTCACATACAATTTGTTGCAAAAACACTTTTTTCGATGAAATTTAGCACAGATACACCTTTTCGTAGCCTTATCCACTGCCAGGACAGTTATCCAGGCGCTTATCCAATTTTGTTTATACAGCCTTTTACTCTCTGGTCTGGTCCTGCCTCTTATCTCTCCCTTCTGTAATCAATACCTAAATCAGTTGCTGGTATCACCTCCCTCTCTTCTAAACTACTTCATTTCAAAAACCCTCCCATAAAGTCAAGGATAGCCTATAAAATGTTCCTCCTGTGTTTCAAGGCTTTCACTCAGCAGCCACTTCTTATACAATTCTTCTTATCACTTGCTTTACCCCAGCTCATCTTTTAGCTCTGTATAGGAATGTCCTTTCACTCTTCCATTCAGTTCTAAAGCTAGGCAGTATGCAGAAAAAAGTGAGAACTGAGCATTTTATTCATAAAACTTAAATTGACATATTTTAATACATTTATTTTTTTCCATATGACTCCATTTGCGGCTCTAATCAAGCAGTATATTTCTCTTTTGCTATGTAGTCACTCTAGGAGGCTTCTATGTAAATGATGGGGTTGTGTGTTATTGTACATTGTTCCTCCAGGTTCTGTGAGTAAGCCCAGAAGAAGCTCTGTGCACCATCATAGAGTGACTTAGTATCAAAGGAGGACGTGTAGTGCTTGCTCAGAGCTGCAAATGGAGTCACATGGAAAAAAATAACAATCTTTTAAAAATAATTACTGTATGTTTAATTTTTTTTATTAATATGCTCAATACCACTGGGCCTCATCCTATCCATTTGGCAGAACCTCACTCTCCAACCATCTACCATCAGAACTGAAGGTGTCACTTCTGCAAGAGGCTCTACAAATACCACTAGGCCTCATCCCATCCCTCAGCACTATCTTATCTCCAACTGCCATTTTGCCAGTTCTATCTACCATCAGAACTGAAGCTGTCACTTCTGCAAGAGGCTCTACAAATACCACTAGGCCTCATCCCATCCCTCAGCACGATCTTGTCTCCAACTGCCATTTTGCCCATTCTATCTACCATCAGGACTGAAGCTGTCACTTCTGCAAGAGGCTCTAACAAATACCACTAGGCCTCATCCCATCCCTCAGTACGATCTTGTCTCCAACTGCCATTTTGCCCGTTCTATCTACTATCAGGACTGAAGGTGTCACTTCTGCAAGAGGCTCTACAAATACCACTAGGCCTTATCCGATCCCTCAGCACGATCTTGTCTCCAACTGCCATTTTGCACGTTCTATCTACTATCAGACTGAAGGTGTCACTTGTGCAAGAGGCTCTACAAATACCACTAGGCCCCGTCCCATCCCTCAGCACAATCTTGTCTCCAACTGCCACTTTACCAGTTCCACTGATCTTGTTTTCTGTTCATTTAAACCCTCACACACCAGTCTTCTGCTTCTGATCTCATGTAACTTACCCTTCCACCTACCCTGTCCACATCCACCCACCTATGTTGTGTTTTAATTTATAGTGCAGGTTTAGTACTATCAACTTAATTTTTCACAGCTGATACACCTCGATCCTTAATCACTAATTAACCCTCTACTCTCTTTTCAATTACTTGCCAAGCCCTTGTTTCTTCCTTTAATTACTTCACCTTTTGATTCACTAATCCCTTTAGATTGCAATTTTGTGAGTTTTAAGTCTAGTATGGTGTTTTGAAAAAAAAAAAAGCACCATGTATAGAGGATTTTAAACTCAAAAACAGAGCTCCCTACTTTTTGTCATGTGTTCAACACTGTATTTTCATTTTTTTTCCTTTATACTTAACCTCTGTACACCGCTACGGAATATGTTGGTGCTTTATAAAAAAAACTGTAATAATAATAATAATGATGATGATGATGATGAATCTTTGGCATACTGCCTTTACAGGGAAGTATGCCTTTAAAAAAGAATATTTCATGCAGTGGTCCCTTTAATATGGTTTCACCCTTCATGAATGCACATCTAGACATTTAGTAGCATCCTCTCTTCCATAGGCACAGGCAGCGGTCACTGATTGGCTGAAGTGCACAGTGAGCTATAGAAGGGATTCCCAGAACTGAATGCCAAGTGACAATACAGAGAAAGACAATAAAAACAGGACAGGTAAGTGACTGGGGGTACAGGGGGGAAAGCCTGTGGGAGAGGACGCAGGGCAGACTGGGGTCAGAGGGGGGAGAAGGCAACCGGGTGTAGGGGAGACTGGGGACACAGAGGGAGACAGTGGAGACTGGGGTCACGGGGGGGAAGGCCGGTTGGTGGGTGGGAATGGGGAGACTGGGGTCATAGGGGAAGGGCTGGAGGGATACATGGGGGAAGGGTGGAGAGAGAGGGGGAGGGGACACTTGAAGAAGGGCTTGGGGAGAGGGGGCAGGGGACAGATGGGGATAGGGGAGATTGGGACACAGATGAGAAGGACTGGGGGAGAGGGGCACAGGGGAGATGGGAGACTGGGGACACAGGGGGATGTTTGGCCTGGGGGAGACATGAGAGGGGACATAGAAGGGAAACTGGGAAGAGGGAGAGAGGAGCTAGAGAGAGGATGGGGCTGGAGGGAGAGGGACAGAGGAGAAACAGAGAGGGGACAGAGGAGAGACAGAGAGGGGACGGAGGAGAGACAGAGAGGGGATTGTGTCTGGATCTGTCAATGTGTTTGTGACAACTGTCATGTGTGTATCTACTGAGGAAGCACGATGGAGAGAACATGAACAGACATTATTTATTACTCCTCCCACCACCCTGTGACATTAATATTAAACTTAAAGTGGAACTAATTCTAAATTTTGCTCAACTGAACAGTTAAAAAAACTGATCCAGATATTTAAGGGACTTGTACTAAGATAATGGCTGCTGTAGCTCTGCAATCCAGGCCCGTACGATCCAGGCCTCTGTGGTTGCGCTGGTCCTGCGAGAAGATCTCGCCCGCGCTCAAATTTCTGCGTGCACGGCCCCTCTGCGCAAAGTTGTGCTACCCTTTTTCCATAATGTGTCTATATGCACCATTCCCCCATATAAGTAGATTGTAAGCTCTTCTGGGCAAGGGCTAAATGAATGTCCTGTTGTTATTCTGTTTCATACTTCACAAGTTTATGAACATTTTCCTGTACCACAATGGTCTAAAAATTATCTGTTATTTCAAGCATTATTATTTTCTGAATATACTTTTTATGTTAGAGAGACATACCGTAATTAAAAAATTGCAAAGTACTGATATGAAATTGTATTCATTATACAAAGAAGATAATTTACACAACATAATACACAGAGTATTTTGACAACAAATGACTCCATGCCCCAAAGATTTTGCAATGCTAAAAGCCTAAGGGATTTTTTTACGCTTTGTTTGCAATATAATTACAATGCCATAATTTAGTTAAAAAGACAAACATAGGTAGATGATACGCGTGTATTCAGCAGAGCTGAACAGAAAGATAAAATAATGTTTAACTATGTGCTACTAGGTAAAATTATGAATTATGAGTCCCAATTTTTCTATCAAGCATTTAAAATAGCAATTAAGGATTACTAAAAGCTAAGGAGGATATTTAATGAAAAGTCTATTGATCTAACAACTGTGTAAGCCAAGGACACAAAAGTATTTTTCAGAGAAAACCTTCATTTTAGTAGACTCAACTAGAGCATGTAAGCTGCCATAATAGTTCTACTTCATTTTCAAGGCATGAGGTGAAGGTAAAGAGAAGGAGAAGCACTGCTTGCATGTTTACTTGCAACTGCCTTCTACTGAGCATGTGCACGGGGGAAGGGAGGTAAAAAAACACTAAAAGCTTATCTTAATCAAGCAGTCCTCCTTCTACTCCTGAATACATAATAAAAAGCCCTCCCTTAATCTCCAAAATCACAATAAAGGTGAAGAATATAAACATGGTTTCCCAAACGGACATGGCGAGTCTTCTAAAATAAAGATTTTCTCTAAAAATGCTTTTATGCACATTGCTTACACAGCTGTTAATTACACTACATTATTACCCACTTCACAAACATATTACGTTTTCCCCAAACTATAGTGGTCATTTAAAGGGATACCATAGTATAAAACATATTTAAACACTACTATATATTTTTTTTTAAGTAGTCTATAAAGGTGTTTAGCTCTAGCATTTTCACTAAAGTGGAAAAGTACCTGTCCTTTCCACAGCACAGTCCTTCTCCACAACTATGCATCTTCCTTCCTCTACAAAAAGCATCAACCTCTATATATGTATATCTCTTGATTCCTTTAATTTGAGATTACTTTTCTTTTTCTTGTACATATCAAAATAGAATTTATGTTTTGTGTGGCCATCGTGAGGACAGAGTACGGTACATGAGGTCCTTCAAGTGAATTATATTTATTTTTCATGCAAAAAATATTTTAATGGATAAAGGCAAGAAAAAAAGACACTAAATAGTTATAAAAAATGTTAAAATTAATTGTACTAGATCAAACAGTTTTGTATTACAGAGAGGCACTTGTTACGGATGCCCACTGTCTCCTCTCCTTTTTGATCTTGCAATAGAATCATTAGCTTCTAAACTTTGAAATCCTTTTGAAGGTATTACATTTGGAAAATTCCCGTTTGGCTATATATGCTGATAATGTATTATTATTTCTAAAAGAACCGGTTTTAAATTATCTCAAAGTTATCTCAATTATAGAGGTTAGATTCTTAAAAAAGTTAAGGGATCAATAAAGTATTTAGGATTGCAAATTGCTTCAGTTATTCAGAAGATTTATGCATCAAATAATAATTTCACAATCTCGCAAATTGATAAATTTCTTCAAGGCTGGTCTAAGCTTCCTTTAACTGTGTGATGAGAAGAGTCAGCCTGACTAAGATGATGATATATCCAAAATTATTGTTTCTTATACAACATTTGCCAATGATTATAAAAAAATAAAAAAAAGACATTCAGATTAATTTGATTTTTAGGAGATTTATATGTCAATCTAAACAATCTTGTATTAGTTTAAAAAAAAACTTTGGCTATCCATTGATCAAGGAAGTGGCAACTTGCCCAATATTGAATTGGCAAATTGGTAAACATTAGTTAAAATGGTTTGGATTGTCAAAAACATGAAGGAAAATTTATAGATTATGATTGGGAGTTAGACATGTATGATAATAAAAATAAGGATTATAATAAGGCTGAAATTCAGGCAATAATATTTTGGTTTATTCAATAATTAAGATCTGGAGATTGGCAAATGCCAAGTTTCTTCCATATACAGTCAGGTCCATAAATATTGGGACATCGACACAATTCTAAACTTTTTGGCTCTATACACCACCACAATGGATTTGAAATGAAACTAACAAGATGTGCTTTAACTGCAGACTTTCAGCTTTAATTTGAGGGTATTTACATCCAAATCAGGTGAACGGTGTAGGAATTACAACAGCTTGTATATGTGCCTCCCACTTTTTAAGGGACCAAAAGTAATGGGACAATTGGCTGCTCAGCTGTTCCATGGCCAGGTGTGTGTCATTCCCTCATTATCCCATTTACAAAGAGAAGATACAAGCTCCAGTGTTCATTTCAAGTGTGCTATTTGCATTTGTTGCTGTTAACTCTCAATATGAGATCCAAAGAGCTGTCACTATCAGTGAAGCAAGCCATCATTAGGCTGAAAAAACAAAACAAACCCATCAGAGAGATAGCAAAAACATTAGGTGTGGCCAAATCAACTGTTTGGAACATACTTAAAAAGAAAGAACGCAACGGTGAGCTCAGCAACACCAAAAGACCCGGAAGACCACGGAAAACAACTGTGGTGGATGACCGAATAATTATTTCCCTGGTGAAGAAAACACCCTTCACAACAGTTGGCCAGATCAAGAACCCTCTCCAGGAGGTAGGTGTATGTGTGTCAAAGTCAACAATCAAGAGAAGACTTCACCAGAGTAAATACAGAGGGTTCACCACAAGATGTAAACCATTGGTGAGCCTCAAAAACAGGAAGGCCAGATTAGAGTTTTCCAAACAACACATAAAAAAGCCTTCACAGTTCTGGAAGAACATCCTATGGACAGATGAGACTAAGATCAACTTGTACCAGAGTGATGGGAAGAGAAGAGTATGGAGACGGAAAGGAACTGCTCATGATCCAAAGCATACCACCTCATCAGTGAAGCATGGTGGTGGTAGTGTCATGGCGTGGGCATGTATGGCTGGCAACGGAACTGGTTCTCTTGTATTTATTGATGATGTGACTGCTGACAAAAGCAGCAGGATGAATTCTGAAGTGTTTCGGGCAATATTATCTGCTCATATTCAGCCAAATGCTTCAGAACTCATTGGACGGCGCTTCACAGTGCAGATGGACAATGACCCGAAGCATACTGCAAAAGCAACCAGAGTTTTTTAAGGGAAAGAAGTGGAATGTTATGCAATGGCCAAGTCAATCACCTTATCTGAATCCGATTGAGCATGCGTTTCACTTGCTGAAGACAAAACTGAAGGGATAATGCCCCAAGAACAAGCAGGAACTGAAGACAGTTGCAATAGAGGTCTGGCAGAGCATCACCAGGGATGAAACCCAGCGTCTGGTGATGTCTATGTGTTCCAGACTTCAGGCTGTAATTGACTGCAAAGGATTTGCAACCAAGTATTAAAAAGTGAAAGTTTGTTTTATGACTGTTAATCTGTCCCATTACTTTTGGTCCCTTAAAAACTGGGAGGCACATATACAAACTGTTGTAATTCCTACACCGTTCACCTGATTTGGATGTAAATACCCTCAAATTAAAGCTGAAAGTCTGCAGTTAAAGCACATCTTGTTCGTTTCATTTCAAATTCATTGTGGTGGTGTATAGAGCCAAAAAGATTAGAATTATGTCGATGTCCCAATATTTATGGACCTGACTGTAATAAAATTATATATGAAATGCCAATTAAGAATAACACTGAAATATCTGAAGGAGGTCAAATATATATTTTTTAAAGTTAGGCTTGCGTAATGTGGAATATTTTATTGACCAAGTAAATAAAAGGATGAAAACATTTCTGAAGCTTCAAGAGTTATATAATTTAGAAGAAAGTTTACTTACTTTCAAATTATGAGTTATATAAATAGATTGAGAAATGAAGGAACTACGCTTTGGGAGACAAATTCTATAAATATGCTGATTCAAGGTTACAAAAATGGAGGAATCAATATTTCAAATATTTACAATCTTATAGAAGAACATTCTACCGCAATAATTAATACTAAAATCTTTAATGAATTGATTTGTCTGTTTCCTGATAGTATTGATAATAAAAAAATATACAGTCTTTCTGGAATTAAAATATTTGCTTTGCTAGTAACTTATTTTCAACAACAATTGAAAATGATCCATCAAGGCTATTACCTCCCTAAAACTATGTGGAGATTTAAGAAAAATTGTTTAACTGAAGGGGCTGAAATGTAAAATGTTGAATCCTTCTTTTATTCGTGTTTTCTGGTCTTGTGGCCTAATCTGTAATTTTTGGCGTAAAATTGAAACATGGTTAATGGAAAGAATGAATAATAAATTGGCTTTGGAATTGAAAATGATTCTATTTGGAGGTATTCACAGAGTTAAGTATATAGATTGAGATTCTTAGAAATGTTGATTATTATAGCAAAGAAAATCATTATGAGAAAATCACCTAAGATATCTGAACTTATGCTAGCTTTGAAACAACATTTGTTAATAGATTTTTTGACAGTGAAGGATCTTTTGAAAAGAGAGCTCAAACCTTTAATTACAAGTGGAGCCAGTTTCTGCAGAGAAATAATTTCAAGGAGTCTTTTGGTGAGGTGTATTAAAGGCTTTGAAGAGATATCAAGAACCTGCCAAAAGTTAAATATATCTTCTTGATATGATGGATTGGCTTTATTTAACTAGATTGTTATTCTAAGATTGCATTGATTATGTCATTTTTATTTGGCTAATGTTGTTTGTTTATTACATACTTCCCAAACATATGAAGCCCAAACTACATACAGTGGTAAGTTAGGGAATCTGAAAGACATTTTTAGAAGAATACCTCTGGGTCGTTGCTTCATAGACTCCACTGTCTCCAGCAACCGATTCATCGGACACTGCAGCTGAAACACAGGCTACTTTCATTCCAGATACTCCAAGGCAGTTCAAACCTATCACACAAAAGGACTGAACATGAACATCAAGAACCTTCCAGGAGCTGGCACACTAAAATAGTCTGGGAACATGCATAAAATCCCTACATATTTTGGCACCTAGTTGCACAAACTGGGCCTGAATAAAATACCCAGATAACTACAAGTATGCAGAAACATAAATGTTTTGCTGTGCAACAAGTATCTCTGCTCATAAAGAATATTCACCATACCATATTTAATAAATTGCACTTTTGAAGAACTAGATTTAATACTGTGTAGGTCATGTGTAGCTAGCTCTTGCAATATAAGCTGAAATATGAAGATTTGGCTTGCTAGCCATTCATCTCGCACAGTGACGTGCTCTGAGGGATTGGAGGAAAGACAGGCCAACATGGCTACCTGCTAGAGACAGGAAGAGGAATATAAAAAAAAACACAATCATTTATAATTCTATGTAATTGCGCTAAGGGCTTTTTTTTATGCTGGATGCAACTTACAACTTATTTAGCACAACATATTTTAGCACTACAGTGCCCCTTTAAAAGAGCATTCTACAAAAATTGGACTTTAGTGTTAGTGTTACACAGATCCATGAAAGATAGATAACTAAATAATATATTTTCTCACAGTACTGGGGCTGTCTGGCAATGTGTACCCTGTGGGCAAGACATTTTAACCTACCCTTCATTTTAAACTGGTACTGGTCCACACAAGCCAACAAAGTATTGGTCTGGAGGGAATGGGGGGGGGGGGGGGGGGGGGCTTTCCCAGCTTAAGTATTCCAATCCCAACATGCTATTGTATAGAACCTCTCCCGAAACATCCCATCTTGTACTCACTACATAGTGTGGAAATAAGGACAACTAGCAGTCAACACAAACTTACTTTACCCATTTGTGTTGGTTTGATAATTAGCATATATCAGTGATTTTCCCTCTAATGTTTCTATGGTTTATCTTACCTTGTCCTATTGTTTTTTCTTCTGTTTCGATTTGGTAGCTATCTCTGTCAGCACTTAGACCAAGTTCTGATAAATGGCTGCATATGTCAAGAGCTTCAAAGTCTATTTGGCTAAGGAACGCATCTCCAGTTAAAAGTGGGTCTGTTACAAGCGGTGAACAAGGAGGAGATGGAGACGACAAAGATGACCTTGGTGACAGCGATGTAATTGACTTGGGAGTCCCGGTTAAAGACCTCAAAGCTTGTACACGATTTGCTGAGTCACCCTTCTGAGATTTGATTACCTCATTTTCATGAATGGTGGTGATACATCCAGATGGTCTATATCCAGATGCTCCTTCCTGGAGCAAAAAGTCAACCTTGCTCTGATAATCTGAGTCCAATTGTTCCAACTGTTCATAGTACAGATCAGTAAAACTGGCTGATGTTGAGGAGTTCTGGCTAGATGTGGCTAGCGAACCTCTACTCGAAGCTAAAGAACTCGGGCTGCTTCCGGATGAAAGTGACTGGGTGCTGGCAGAGAGGCTGAGGATACAAAATTTAATAATTAAACAGTGTATTTAGGACTTTTTTCACCCGAACAACAAGAATGTTTAATCTTAGCTTTAAAACCTATCTACAGTATCTACCTATCTATCAGCTTTTTTGCCTGCAGTAAACCATTCTGGAGATATTCATTTTTATGTGTGCAGCTCTTTTACATTAATGTGCATCTCATTATGCTAATTAGTAGCTCAGTGTTCTTGAGAAGAGTGAGGGATGGAAGCTTAATAAAAAAAAACAGACTGTGATTCTAATTAGCATATTGAAACAGCATTTGAGAGCAACATATTTGCATAATTACAATGCCTTGCAAAAGTATTCACCCCCTTGACTTTTTACCTATTTTGTTACATTACAGCCTTAAGTTCAATGTTTTGTTAATCTGAATTTCATGTAATGGATGAGAACACAACAGTCTAAGTTGGCGAAGTGAAATAAGAAAAATATATACATAAAACTATTTTTTAGAAATAGAAAACAGAAAATTGGCATGTGCGTATGTATTCACCCCCTTTGCTATGAAGCCCATAAAAAGCTCTGGTGCAACCAATTACCTTCAGCAGTCACATAATTAGTGAAATGATTTCCACCTGTGTGCAATAAAAGTGTGTCATGATCTGTCAATACATATACACACATTTTTTGAAAGGCCACATAGGCTACAACACCTAAGCAAGAGGCACCACTAACCAAACACTGCCATGAAGACCAAGGAACTCTCCAAACAAGTAAGGGACAATGTTGGTGAGAAGTACAAGTCAGGGCTAGGTTATAAAAAAATATCCAAATCTTTGATGATCCCCAGGAGCACCATCAAATCTATCATAACCAAATGGAAAGAACATGGCACAACAGCAAACCTGCCAAGAGACGGACGGCCACCAAAACTCACGGCCCGGGCAAGGAGCGCATTAATCAGAGAGGCAGCACAGAGACCTAAGGTAACACTGGAGGAGCTGCAGAGTTCCACAGCAGAGACTGGAGTATCTGTACATAAGACAACAATAAGCCGTACGCTCCATGGAGTTGGGCTTTATGACAGAGTGGCCAGAAGAAAGCAATTACATTCAGCAAAAAATAAAATGGCTCGTTTTGAGTTTGCGAAAAGGTATGTGGAAGACTCCCAAAATGTATGGAGGAAGGTGCTCTGGTATGATGAGACTAAAATTGAACTTTTCAGCCATCAAAAAAAACGATATGTCTGGCGCAAACCCAACATATCACATCCCCCGTGAACACCATCCCCACAGTGAAACATGGTGGTGGCAGCATCATGCTGTGGGGATGTTTTTCAGCAGCCGGAACTGGGAAACTGGTCAGAGTTAAGGGAAAGATGGATGGTGCTAAATACAGGGATATTCTTGAGTAAAACCTGTACCACTCTGTGTGTGATTTGAGGCTAGGACGGAGGTTCACCTTCCAGCAGGACAATGATCCTAAACACACTGCTAAAGCAACACTTGAGTGGTTTAAGGGGAAACATGTAAATGTGTTGGAATGGCCTAGTCAAAGCCCAGACCTCAATCCAATAGGAAATCTGTGGTCAGACTTAAAGATTACTGTTCACAAGCGCAAACCATCCAACTTGAAGGAGGAATGGGCAAAAATCCCAGTAGTAAGATGTGGCAAGCTCATAGAGACTTATCTAAAGCGACTTGGAGCTATGATTGCCGCAAAGGTGACTCTTCAAAGTATTGACTTTAGGGGGGTGAATAGTTATGCACATTTACTTTTTCTGTTATTTTGTCCTATTTGTTGTTTGCTTCACAATAATAATAATAAAATAAATCTTCCAAGTTGTCTGCATGTTCTGTAAATTAAATGATGCAAATCCTCAAACAATCCATGTTAATTCCAGGTTGTGAGGCAAAAAAATACGAAAAATGCCAAGGGGGGTGAATACTTTTGCAAGGCACTGTATGTCACATAAAAAATGCTCAGTGTCTCTGGAATATTTAAAAAATCCTAGTGCAATGTTTTGCCAGTTTTCACACACTTTAGGAATAACAAAATCTGTCATTTAAAAACATAGGAAAATATTATTTTGTTTTAAAGACTCTACTTTCATTAAAATAGATTTTGAAGACATGTATAAAACAATAGTCCATTGTATTAATTTACATTTATAACATAAAGTAAATCATTTACAAAACACAAATGTATTAAAAAATAAGGAAGTTAAAGGAAACTGATAAAATATTTAAAGGGATATTGCAAAGACTTTGTAATCATGAGCATGTAGGTCATTAGAGAAATCCTTTCATAAAATTAAAAAGAAATACACTTTTCAAATGTGTTAAAATGACAATGAAGCTGTCTCACAGAGGCGTACTAAACATACACTGCCTCCTCCCCCTGCCAGTCTTCCTTTATAATGAATGTCTTATGTTGGCTTCTCAACCAATCACAAGTAACATCATGGTATGTACATTTGTCATGCCAGGACTGGCGTAGATGCACACATGGGATACTCCCTGTAAAGTGGGAAGAGACAGTCATTTCATAATGAAACTTCCTTTACTTTGTGGTTTTGAATTGTTTCAGAACCTGTAAACAACTACTAATGACAATGCTCTCTGTTTACAGCAAACAAAAATATAATTTTTTCTCTCTTTGATTTCTTCACACATTTGATCCACAAAGAAAAAATGTGTTATTGCAGTGAGGTGTGAGAAAGCATTTAGATGCAACTTGTAATTTATGGTCTCCTTAGGGCCTGTGACCTTGTCCCATAAGCTCAATATAACAGCCAATGGAGTTAAGATAAGAGTTGATGTAAGAATCCTGAAAAAGAACTTCAAATGAAAACACCTTTACAACTTCATCACTTAATTCTGACTGCTCTATATGATGGCGCAGAGAGGTATCCATAAGAAGTGCTTTTTATAGAAAAAATAAATAATAGAAAGTAAGGATATCTAATGCCACTTTAAGCCCACTGATCCACACATTTTACCCTTTATGATAAGAATAACCCAATACTGTCTATATATATTAAGGTCATACACATACTGATAGCTAAGTACTCTGCTTTAACTTGCTGTTAAGATTACAAGTTACCTATGGATGCCAATCTTGTTTGTTTGGAATTAAATCAAAATGGCCATTTGCTGATTCCCTGCCAGAAGATATATTAGCCCCAAGAGTGAGATTCTTCATCAATACTGGCAAGCAATTATAGAGCAAGATGAATGGAGACCACTCAATTATATTTCCATTTCATTTTTATAGACTAAAAATGAAAGAATAATGGCATGAACAATAAATAAAGTGTGAACCTGCAACACAATAAATGTCCTATAAATAATAGCACATGGTATTTGTTATATCTCAAGTTCACAGAGACATGAAACGAAGGAAATACTGTATAAATGCTTAGAATTTGTATATATGTCATAAACAGTAATATTTGACCATACCTCTTTAATTGTGCGTGCAGAGTGGTAATTTGTCTTGTTGTCTCCTCAAGCTCTCTCACCAATTGGTTTCTTTTACTGCTCATTTTCAATCTGAAAACAGAAGACATTTTATAACACCATCAAGAAAAAGTATAAAGTAATTGCTTTTTTAATTGATTTTCATATTTTAAAACAAATAGTCTCAACCACAATACTGAAGTGATAAATATGTGTACTGTTCCAAGGTCCATAACATTATATCTCATGAATATGCTTAAATGGCTGTAGTAGAAAAATAATCCTGTAGTATTTGCAATGTCCTCTACATAATGAGGGGAATTTATTCAACACTTGCTCACCTGAAATAAGGAGAAAAGAGCTGAGATAAGGTGAGAAGGGCTGTTTTTTCCCAACAGGAAATAGTGCATAGTAAATCAACAGATTAAGTGAGATGCCCTTGAGATGCCTAATAAATTCTCCCAACATGTTGCGTGTTTAAATGGTAATTCTCAAAAGCTTAAAAAACAGTCAATAAAAAACGTGACATGGCAGAGTTTCCAAATATAATGTAGTCTATTTTCAAGTACTTAAAGGGACACTGCAATTAAAAACCATGGGCTCTATTAAATTTGCAGATTTGGAGCCAGCAAAAGTTCCGGCTATTAAATTGGCCTTTTTTAGCTACAAATGATCTGCAGGTTACAGGCTGAAAACCCATACGGGCTGTCAAAATCTGAACTCCGGCCCAGCTAAGCCTTTGATCTTTCCAGCACGTAAATGTTACAATCGCAAATCGCTATTAAATTGCTACACGTTTTCGAGCCCGCAATTTTTTCCGTAAATAGCAAATGGAGCCAAAAATCCTAAGGGTACTAGAGAGGACCCGCAAGGGGGCTAAACTCCTGTCGGTAGCACTGTAAAAGCAAATATAAACACACTACTGTATTTAAAATTACAGGGAGAGTGATTGAAAGGTATTAAAATAGCACAACATTCTCATTTTTTTTATGGTTAATTTCCGTGTTATATCGATCCCGGCAATCAATGTGTTAATACATATAATAGAACTCGCATGGACTAGAATATTACATTTATTGATTTTTTCATATTGTATCATTTTTGGAATCCGGGCCCGATCGCAACTCAGACTTCAAAGAGATTGAAATTGAACTTTATGTTTTAGTGACATAATGATGACGGTCTCTTTTAATATTGACTCCGTCTAAACCCATAACTACGGGTTTGAATAATTTATCATGTTCATGCCCGTAAATACTTGCTGCAGCATGATTTACGGATTTGGATTTCGGCCATGTCGTGGCGGCCTTTTCTAATTTAATCGCTCTGTAACTCCTGATATTTTAATACAGAGCAAATATAGTTTAAAAAAATCTTCTCTACAGCCACAGAGAAGCAACAGCCATAGAGAAGTTAAACCTACTTGTTTTATTATTCTGTTAGACATGAAAACAGAGATATACAACAAATATATTTTTTTGCTCACTCCATTTGTATCACCGAGGTTCGAGGGAAAGGCTCTGACTACAGTTATTTAGTTGTTTTTTTTTAAATAATGAAGAGTTTGTATACAAGTTTGTAAACAAATTTTACTCATTTTAACTCTGTATTTTGTTACTTGATATTGCAGCATGCAACACTTTATATTTCACTGTAGAAACTTCCACTTGTTAGTCATCACATATAATAGTTGTCAAACTGCGAGACATCGTCACGCTTTGCGAGGTGCGTACGACTTAGGCGCTGCAAGCCTCGCGAAGCGAGGCGAGCCGTTAATCCATAGCACTTAGCCGCTGCAAGCCTCGCAAAGCGAGGCGAGTCAATTATATACGAGAAGCGGGACTTAGAAAAAATTAATTACGAGACGCAAAAATTGACAAGATTAGCGCCCGAACCAAAAACCTGAAAAGCACACTAAATAAACCAAACTTCCACAAACATCACAGACAGCATGGGGCAACAGCCAGGACGTCTGTGAGTAAGGTGCAACGCGAATTTAACTTGATTTAGCGAGGAAAAAAATGGGCGCCGAAAAAAATGAAAACGGGGCTACACGACACTTTACACATCACACTACGACCTACAAAATACACTATTACAAAAGCCGGAAAATGCTTATGAGACGCGTATAACATTAATAACATGATGACTATACAATGACGCTTAACAGAAAAAAACAACGGCTTTACCTCGCACACGCAGCCTATTTAGAATGCACAGTTCAAACATTCATTACACTTTATAAGCAGGGCACTAACACTCAATATGTATATTGTTTGCAGACGCAAAATACAAACAGATTGTTAGCTCTTCTGCCTATTGCTCGCTGCATAAATCAGTTACAAATAATTAAACTATATTAATTTATTGCATAAATAATTAATTCTTACTTAATTAATTAATTGAATAAATCATTAATTATTCATTAACTACATATACATAGAAATATATATCTCTTGCAGAGGACCAAAAGTACACGACAGGAGAGGCTCGCAATGAGCGCCAAAGGCGTTTAGCGCAAGCCTCGCAATGAGCGCTGAAGGTCCTCACAGTACAAAACAATTTCAATTATGTCTCAAACAGCATTCCCATGGCTTCAAATTTTATTGCGCCGTCATTTTTGACGGGCAAGTCGCTAGTAACCCATTAATAGACAAAAACAGAAGCAACTGTCCTTATTGCTTTGCATTACAGATATACAGCCTTATTAAATTGCGATTTGGCCAATTGAATAGGGCTCTATATAAGCACATAGCATATTTACAGAAGTTTTTACTTAGTGAACTTATATCCTAAAGCAAGGTCTTCACTAACTAAAAATGTCTGTAAAAAAAATATGCTCTGTGCTTATATAGAGCCCTTGAGCGAAAATAAATAAAACATAATAGAAAAGAACAATTGAGGAAATGGGGACAGAAAAGGGAGAAAATAAAGAGAGAGGAAGAGGGGAGACAAAAAAAGGAAGTTAATGAGAAAGCAACGTAAGGAAAGAAAAGATGGGTGAATGAGGATTGAAAAATTAGAGGAAAATAAAAGAGTGATGAAAGTCGAGAGAAAAATAGAGAGAAGGTGAGAATACACCAAAGTAAATAAAAAGGGACATATATACAGGATAGAAAACAGAAAGAGAAAGAAAAGTAAAGAAGATGGGAGTGAAAAATAGAGAGGAAAAAGTATAGAAAGTAAGGAGAAAAAAGAAAGTAAGGAGAGCAGAATAATACAGTAGAAGAAGGAATGACAATACAAGCAAGTGAGAAAATAAAAAAAGGAAAGAAAATTAAAGCTGTAAGAATTTGTAGAGAAAATAACTGAGAAGAATGAAAACAGAGAGGAAGAAAGAAAATAAAACAGCATAAAAATGAAGTGAAAACACTAACATTAAATGAGGAAAACAAAGAAAGATTAAACAAATTTAAAATAAGATTGAGGGAGACCAAGAGGAAAAAAATAGAAATTTGAAAATGACAAGAGAAAGAGAGAAAACATAAGAGTGGATGAAAAGGAAGAAAGCAGAGATAAGGGAGAACATGAGATTGGAAATAAATGAAAAGAAAATAGAACAAGAGCAATACTTGAAGATGTTAAAACTATCACTTTAATTGGTGTACTGCAGATATAAGAACATTTAAAATAAAGTTGTTATATGATGCCCATATTTATGTAAAAATGTCTCAATGAGAAAAGGTCTAATAGATATGGGAACATGCCAAAGTCATTGTTTCTGTTAATATGTATATGTGGGAGTCTGAGATAATGCTCAGCATGAAATGTTGCAGGTTATACAACAAAGAATCGTTGCCTAATTTAAACAACATGGTAGATACGAAATACAACATGCTCAGTGTCGCAAGGCCTAATGCAAAGTGTGTTCACATAGATAAAAACGACCTATTGTTCAGAAACAAAAGTATCAATTTCTGTTTAGGAAGCTACTGAATGGATTTTACATCCCGTAATTGCCTGAAAATGATAAGATTGATGCAAAAGCAAAGTGAATATGATAAAAATGAAACTGGTTTACAGCCTTTGTATTGTGAGGAAATTAATAAAGTAATTATAAATAAATACAATACCCTGCAATCAAAGAGACAAAAGGAAAGACAACCATTTATATGTGATGATATTGTATATGTATATATATATATATATATATATATATATATATATATATATATATATATATATATATATATATATATATAATACCAGTCTAATGTATCCAGTTCTAGTTTAACAGACTTGTTCTTGACAGTTTTAAGCATATTTTTACCTCAGAAAATCGTATATTTTCCCGTTGCTGTATTTTCTGTGGTAAATTGTGTATGTCTGAAAAAACTAACAGACTAGTTCATCATAAAATATACCTGTCTGATAAATTAAGGCCTAAAAGAGATGCTTACCGACCTAATTCATGACCATTTGAACTTTAGTGATATTTTCAGAGGAAAGGTATGCCTGTGTGATAAGTCCAGGCTACAAAGAGATGTTTGATCTGCAGTTCTTGACAATGTCCACTCTTCCTGAGGTGAAATGTACCTGTCTGATCATTCTAGGCCTTAAAGAGTTGCTTAATATCCTAATTCTTGACAGTTTTGAGTGATATTGTCTGAGGTAAAAGCTTGGCTTAAATGAAATGTTTAAAATAATAGTTTGTGCCAATTTTCACTTTCACTTTTGAGGAAAAACATATCAGTCAAGGCCTAAAATAGCTGTTTATAAAGGCCAAGTGCTTGTCAATTTGCATATCAGTGATATTTTTTGAGATAAGCTATGCCTTTCTGATAAACTAAATCTTAAGATAGATTTTTAACAATATAGGCCTCCTTCACATGCCTCTGTTTTGCAGATTAACCAGTAAAGTTAAATCTGTCATGAGCTAGCACTTCACACATCAAAACAAACCCTATGTGGACTGGGTGCCGATTGCTGGTAAATGGCATAAAATTGCAACCCACGTGTAGCTGTACCATTAATATTTTCCAATGACTTATTACATTGTTCCAACCGAGAGATACCCTTTAACTTATGAGCGCTCATAAGTCCTTAAATTGTGAAAAATGTGTACTTTTAACCACAAGTAAAGGCACAGAAATGCTTCTTAGTAGCCTATAGTCATCATATCCGACGCTATTATCAACCTAAAATCTTAATTTTGTCGGATTTGAGGCTTGATTGTTCTGTAAGAGGGTTATCTTAAAGTGCCACGGAGGTGTATAGGGCTATAGTCAAATATACTATGGGCATCTGTGGAGGCCACTATTTTATAGATGTAAATTTTTGGTGCCATGAGAGTCCATATGGACCCCCATGGTTATATTTTATATTGGGGATTCCTGTGGTCACAGGAACTAGCGTGTGGGAAGGGGAATCATCAGGGATGCCTCAGCTAATAGTGCATTGGAAGAGGATCCCTGGGCTCATAGGGGGTAGCATTGCTATGAAGACTACTGAGCTCCAGAGTCAGAGTCCCCTGCCAGTAAGCTGCAGGCACACGTTACGGCTAGAAAGTAACGAAAAAACATCCTTGGTTAGTGTCACCATCTTTGAGGGGATTTTTTTTGACAGGAGACATATAATGGCTCCCTAGCTGGCAAAAACAAAGCTCCCACAGAAACAAGGGAGCCTTTTCTCACAGCTATGTGCCCAAATGTAGCGGAGCCCATAGTTCTTGACTATTTTTACTTTATTGATATTTTTCTGATGTAGTATATGCCTGCCTGATAAATGTAGGCCAAAACGTCCAAGTTCTTGACATCTTATACATTTGAAAAACTCTCTTGATCGTACTGACTATTAACACAGACAACCAGACTAGACTGGTACTGCTATGCCATTTCTAATCTATATGTCTTGCCTGGTAGGTCTGGTTTGTTTCAAAACTAAATACCTTACCATGTATTTACATAATCACTTCCTGCCTTCTAGAAAAGTAAAAAAATTAAATAATCTATGTGCAGCTTATATACCTGACACAAATTCCACAGATTCTATAGGATGAGTATCCACTTCCTCTAATCATACATTTTACATACTGTATTTATCAACCTAGCATATAGATATACATAGACATTCTTGAAGCAGCTTTCCCAGGCTCAAGGCCCATTCTTTTGAGGATTTTAAACCTACAAAGAAATATGTGGTCTGGATAGATAACCTACAATATAAGAAAGTAGACTCCACAAAAATATACATTCATTTCCTAAATATAACAATCTCATAAACCAAGAATTCTCCCACAATGACTTATTTCTTAAGAAAGCTGTAGAATAAAGAAGCAATTTAATTAAACTAAACATTACATTATGCTGAATTACATTGGATTTAATTATTTATTTGTTTTTCATTATATGTTGTTATCAGCTGTTACGAGTGCTACTTTCAACTTTGGGCTCACTATAAACTGATCTTGGTTAAGAGGCCCAGTCTATTCTACGAAGTTGTTTTAGAAGATATATTACCAGGGGCACGCCGACTTTTGCGCGCTGTAGAATAGTGCGCCGTAATCAGAACGAAGAGAACTGAGCCCTGATGACGCTCTGCGCTCCAGCCTGCATATTTACTGGAGCCTGCCAAGGCTAAGTTAAGGGTCTGACAGTGTGCCATATGGGCCAGGCATTGTGTGCATGTGTCACTGGTTTCGGTTCCAGTCATGTATGTAGTGATAAGCATGCAATGCAACATGCTCCTAGTGACACATGCACACAATGACAGTGACATTGCATACAATATGCTCCTAGTGACACATGGTAGTCCCACTGCACCACATATATATAGCCCCTTACCTCAGCCTTGGCAGCCTCCAGCAAGCAAGTCCAGTAAATATGAGATGGGGCAGATGGGATGCAGGCTGGAGCGCAGAGCGTCATCAGAGCGCAGTTATTAGCACCCTGATGACGGCGAACTGGTCTCCAGCGCACGAAAGACGTGCCACCATAACCAGGCCAAACAAATGCATTGTTTAGAATTAAAGCAATTCAATACAAAAGAAAACAGTCTCAATATGGCACCCAATCATTATTCTGTGAATGTACTATTCATCTCTAGCAAACCTCCATTGAAATTAATAGTAGTTCCATACTTGTGGTATGGTTTTGGTGTACAAGAATAGCACTTTCACATATTTTCTTACCTCTCTGTCAGAGCTTTGCTCTGGGTGTCTCGTGCAGTCTGTAAGTCTTCCTCCAGTCGTTTTTTCTGACTCTCTAGCCGTTCCACGTCTGTTTGGCTCCACTTTCTTGGGCTAATGAAGCGCATTTCCTTTAAGAGTTCTTCTTTTTCATTTATTAAAATAAGTCGGTCTCTCTCAGAATCAAGAACCCCCGGCCAGGCTTCACTGTCTAGTTTAGCCAGCTGTATCTTTATGTTTGCTATCCTGAAAAAACAGACGTTCATTATTGCATATCTACTCCATTTTTCATTGCGCAATGGTCTTTTATTAGACCAGAATTTAAAGGACAACTATATTTTAGGAAACCGCAGGTAATGAACATTGTTTGACTTGAACTTATGCGCCAAGTTATCAGGAAGTGCTCATATGTCCTGCCTAAACACATTCTTAGTCAGACTGAAACACACACACATATATATATATATGTATATATTTATTTTTCTATAATTTTTTTTGTTCTTTTCCATTGCTTGGGCTGAGGTAGTTTAGTCCAGCTGTGATATATGTTATATATTCTTAGTACACATATTAAAGCTATACTACGTGATGTTATTGGAATCAATAAAGGCATCCAACAATGTAGAGGAGCCTGTCTGGTGTATTACGGAAAAGATAAACATTCTTAAGATGTTGTAAACCTATCCTGAAGTAAGATTACAAAGAAACTAGGTTTGGTTGCTTGCGTCAACCTATTGCCAATACTCTTTCACAATAAGAAGTATTGTATTGTAAGTATAAAAGTAAGCAATACCTCATTGTCCTGAGCACTGCTGAAAAGAAGCCCAAATATTTAATCATAGATAACATTAATTAGGCAGCCAAGATAACCTTGAGCATGCTCTGTAGTATAAGGGCCTATGGCTGCTACGCTATAACCCTGCCTTTCCAAAGTGAGCATACTCCAGGTTATCACACTTGCATAATTAATGTTATCTATGATGACATATGTTTTTTTTTTTCAGCAGTGTCAAGACAATGAGATAGATAGGGGATAAATACAAGCAGCAGACAATAATGAGGTAAACTGTGTTTTCAGATTATATTTTCTGTCTAATATATTTTTTTCTGCTGGTTCCACATGTGCTTTTAATGTTTATGGCGAACTAAAAATTAGATTTAACATGAAAGGTGCTTACACTGGCCATTTAAACTAGCAGGGCTGGAGCAAGTATTTGAACATTGAGTAGCGTTATAGTACACAGGTTCCTCCATTTTTCTATGATCTTCTTAATTCTATGAAAACACTACTTGAAAAAGTACTTCTATTTAATTTACAGTGCTCCCCAGACTGACTAATACATGTGTGTTTGTGTCGTTCAGTCGTGTCCTACTCTCTGTGACCTCAACACACCATGCTGATCCACCTGGTATTCATGGGAGAGATACTGGAGTGGGTTGCCAGTTAATTCTCCAGTGGGCCACAGCTTCTGGAATTCCTAAGTGGTCTCCCATTCAAGCACCGACCAGGCCCAATCCTGCATGGCTTCAGGGAGGTGTGACCTCTTGGTTCCCTGATTGGAACTGAACCCAGGTTGCAGCAGTGAAAGTACCAAATGCTAACCACCGGGCCACCAGGGAACCCAACTAATACTCAAGTCATTTTTATACACATTCTTTAGTTCTACATTTTTATAATGTAGGAGTTGTTAGTTATCGTGGGTCAAATTCAGATTCACTGATGGCAATTTTCCAATCACAGCCATCTCACAGAACGACTTTGATAATTTTAGTGAATATGTCCCAGTTAGATCTATGGTTACTATCACAACTTACTGCGTGCTGTAAGAGCATGTCTAATTGTATAGCAGAACTGTAGTTAATGTGATGATGTCAATAGCTAAGCCCGGCTTTGATATATACAAGAGGCAGCAATGATTTATAGGTGATCCTGTTCTTATAAAAACATCCTATGGTTGCACCCACATAGGGACGATTAATGCAGAGGAGCCAGTCTACAAGTCATGTAATAGATACATTTTCATTACATCTTTGCATTTGCTGTGTTCACACTTCAAAAAAAAATTCTTTTATGTCTGGAATACTTTCTATTTTTATAGTTTTTTGTTGCCATTAAAAAGAGAGCTGCAGTCATATATTTAAAAGATATAATAACTACCCTTGCAATAGGAAAAATGTTTTACATGCTATATAAATGTATTATTATTATTATTATTATTATTAAGAAGTTTAGTTATTCAAGAGGCAGGTAGAAAAAAAGTCAAGCACAATGATCCTTAAAATACTGGGTCCTATACTGTTTTGTGTGTGCAGCTGGTCGCCAGAACAGAGCGACGCCGCTGACTCTAGGAACGCGCTCGCGCTCCAAGAGCCATCTAGTCATATGAATGAGCTACTACGCCCGGCAAGTGGTTAGGGAATTAGGACTAGGGGGTTAGGGTTAGAGAGTTTGGGTTAGAGGGTTAGGGTTAGAGGGTTAGGGGGTTAGGGTTAGGAAATGAAATTTAGGGGGTTAGGGTTAGAGGTTTGGGGTGTACTACCTACTTTTCACAGCTAGATGTCACAGCTAAAGTCGGCGTCGGCGTGTTTCCACAGCAGTGCACATAAAACAGGATAGGTCCAAATACTGCTATTATATTATGAACTTTAATATTTAAAGCTGCAGGAAAATATAGCTTCATACAGTGCCAAATTGTAGAAAATGTTTCATTTATAAACATTTACATATAAAACAATGCTAAAACTTTCCTTCAGCCATGTCCGACTCTCGGTTTCCATATGGACCAGAGCACCCAGGCACATATGTCTGTGTTTCTGGTTGTGTTTATCCATATGGTTTTCTTGGCAACGATACTGGAGTGGGTTGCCAGTTCTTTCACCAGTGGGCCGCAATTTGTCTGACCTCTCAGCTATGACCTGCCCATCTTGGGTAACCCTACATGGTATAGCTCACAGCTTCATTGAGGAACACAAGCCCCTTCACCAAGACAAGGTTGTGATCCAGAAGGGGATGCTAAAATACTATTAATGTTAAATGAAAGAACATTAACTGTGATAAATGCATGTAACCTTCCTAATTTACCAGCAAGTCCATCTAAAACAAATATCTGAAGACTCCTTCTAGGTATATTTTTAGTAAATTTGCCCCTACAAATATGATCTGTTTCTCATATTGATGTTCAATCACATTTGAATGCTAAAGCAGTAACGGAAAACAGTTTTGATCATGCAGCAGGGCAGTCAAATAGTTGGCATTGGGCAACACTTTTCAGCCCTCAAGTGATTCCAGACTGAATCTTAAGTCTGTCATTCATGTATAAGTGTAGATTTGCATGACAAAATAAGCAATGGGACTCTAATGTGTGTGGTGCCAAGCAAGTGAGTCACTGCACAGCGGTGGTTCACTGGGCATGCAAGGGGAGAGGAGAGGACGCTGTTTGCAAAATATCACATCAATAGTTTAATGTCCAAACACAACATCGAACTCACCATCATTATAGTCATGAATTAGTTAAGCAATGTAATATTATTTATATTATCATTAAAAAAATAGCAAACATAAAGGACAAATTCAACCTAAACTTAATTGAAAGGAGGGGAAGATCAACTCTCTGATCTTCCATGTGTGTAGAAAAAGGAAGCCAACATTTTAAGTTCCACTTTTGTCACTGACACTTAGAATGCTGCACTAATTGGGTCAAAAGCTCAAGAGGCAACCAAGCTATGTCTGAGGTGTTAAGGTATATTCATTTTTCATTGTTCTTCAGTGCCTCACATCATGTATCATACAGAGGTCTTGTGGCAATAAAATGCAAGTACTATAATGTTTGGGTTCTCTGGTGGTCCAGTGGGTAGGATTCAGCGTTTTTACCGCTGCAACCTGGGTTTGATTAAAGTGAGGGAACCAAGAGGCCACCCGGAAGCCATGCAGGGTTGAGCCTGGTTAGTACTTGGATGGGAGACCACCTAGGAATACCAGGAGCTGCATGCTGTTACCCACTGGAGATGGAACTGGCAACCCAGTCCAGTCATGAATACCAAGTAGATCCGCATTGTGCGTTACGGTCCATGAGGTCACGGAGAGTCGGACACAAGTGACTATAATGTTTACATGTATATTTCAACTACTTATGAAATCATCCATTTAAAGGACCACTGACATGTCATATTTATAGTATTCTCTTTTGAAAAACCTTATCTGTTAACTGTTATTTCCACTTTTTCATTAACGGCAGCAGACATTTTCTGTTTGTTCCGAAAATATTAAAAAGTATGGAAGGACTGGAAGGAACTGTGGATTCACATGAGATTGCTATTAAATTCTGTTGACAGGCAGCCATTTTACATAGCAACTTGACAACAGAACTCAATAGAGACGTACACTCCAGTAGAATAATCCTCTCCCTCAAGCTACTGGCAGACTACCAGTCCATGATGGAAGGACCCATGGCACAGATAGGATTAGCTAAATATCAGTTTCTCTAAAAAATTATGTTATGTCATTGCCAGTTACTTCTCCATGTTTTTGGAGAGCAAAATCTGCTATTTTAAAATGAATTGTTATCATTAACACCGAGGGTCAGTTACATTTATAGTCTGTGTTCCTCAGCACGTCATATCATGTAACATACAGGTCTTGTAGCAATAAAAGGCCAGTCCTAAACTTATATATATATATATATAAATCTGTAGGAGTGTGCTGTTTTATGTGAAACTTACGTTTTTGGTAAAACATCCCCTTTAAATTATAATAAAGTTTATTAATTGTGCACTAAACGTCTTCATTTTAGGTGATTATTTGTCAACTTGTTCTGTTTTCCATACATTTCACCTACATTTCAATACTTCTATCAGTGTATTCTTTCATTTAAGATTATTATGTATCATTAAATTAATTATTAAAAGATCACTGCAGTCCAATACTTATAATATGTGCTCACTGATGGACAAACTGTTTTAGGAAGTAATAAAAACCTAATTTACAGCCTTATTAAATTGCGATTCGTTAGTGAAGACCTTGCTTGTGGATAGAAGTTCACTAACCAAAAACTTCTGTAAAAAAATATGCTGTGTGCTTATATAGAGCCCTATTCAAATGGCCAAATCGCAATTGAATGAGGCCCTTTGCCTGTTAGAACCCATGGCCCTGTGTATCTTTACCTTAAAAATCTAGCTGCAGACCTGTTTACAGCAAATGAATTGTGTGTATGTCAGCTAATAACAAGAACAGCTGTAAAAATAGTAATTACCTTCTCTTTGCGTCTTCATATTGAAGTCGTAATCTGACCTTCTCAGCAAACTGGTTGTTACTGATCACAGCGAGCTGGGGAAACAATCACATCATACAAGTGTATCATGTTCTGTCTGTTTTACTTATCAAAATCCGGTAATCTAGAGGTAATTATAACCATATTGTATATCTCTTTACCAATTTCTTGCGCTAACGGTCATATAACGCGATAGTATCAAAACTGGAAGAAGTGATACATTTTGTTCACATAGGTCATGCTTAATTTTCATTATTCTTTACTAGATATAGATATGACACCATTAATACAGCAACATTTCTAAGCAGATTTTAAATGTGACAAATCCTCGCCATATGTGCTCTGTGCCTTAGATACTAGGTGGAAAATCATGTTTAATCTTTATAAACTGATCATAAATAGTTGTTGTCATTTTTAGTTATTTATTATATAAACCCTGAAGACCTGCAAGAAACTGCATTCTGTCTGTGTCTGATAAATATATCAAGCTAAAATATGACACACTGGTATATGGTACGGTGGGTAAAATTAACTTCTTGGATCTTTCCTGCTGGGTGTCCGGCAGGAGTGTCGATAGTAGCGTGGTGAGGGGCCATTAGATGACTCTGTCAACATTTTACACAACTTCTAACCTTAAACTGTTACCCTAACCCTTACCCTATGAAATTGAGTTAAATTTCAGATGAAATTCAGTAAAATTGCAGGTAAAATCTTGGCATTGGTCGCTCACCGCCACTGCTAGCGGCCACCGAACAGGAAAGGTCTAACTGCTTTAGGACTGTAGCTGGTGATTTTGAACCCTCCATTCCCTTTTTATACATTAATGTTTTTACTAATAAAAATAGTTAAAATGTATTACAGTAAACTTCCTGTTATCCGGCACCCACGGGGATTGCCGGATAAGTGTAGTTGCCGGTTAATTGGGAGTCCCCGTATTTAAGGGTCTAAACGACCCTTAAATCCCCCCCAAAAAAACTCAAAATGCCTTTAAAAAGGCATTAGCACCTAAACTGGGCCCAGAAAAAACAATTAGAAAAAAGTTAGTATTTTTATTTTGCAGTCTCAAACTGCTGAATAGTGCCGGTTATGCCGATTTAGCAGGAGTTTTTTTTTAAATGGGGAATTGATGCCGGTGCCGGTTGCTTGAGAGTCACGGTTAGATGAGTGCCCGATAATCGGGAGTTTTCATTCAAGTCTGGGTGAATAGAAGCACCTTCAATCCCTTTATGAAAATGCCCAAATTATGGACATCTGTGAGTTTGGTAGAGACTTGCAGAATCTTGGTGTTGAAAGGCTTGAGGAGAGCTAGAGGAGAGTGAAGACGCTGTGGCATGGATAACAGAGCATTTGGGACATATGGAGGGGGCTTCTTCTGGTAGCCGTGATCTTGATCATGTCAGTAGGACAAGCTTGAAATAAATTGCCCAAGTAAAAAGTGTAGGGCATGGAGGATATGTGATATTTGGAAGGGGCGAGGCAGGTTTGTTAATAACCTCTTGGTAGCGTTCTGTACCAACTATAAGCGATGTAGCTTTGTGCTGGTATTCTAACGATACAGGAGAAGGTTAGAAGCAGCGTAAAACAGCTAACTTCAAAAGCTCATAACTCAATTAATTTAGCTGCAATTTTAAACAGGAAAGCGCTGTCTGAACGCCACGGCCATATAATACCCCATTTACCACTGTTTCACAAACCTCTCCTGCATGCAGGAATGCATGTGGCGCGCTAAACGGGGATTTACTGTATATATACATTTATATACCTTTTTTACTGAACTTGTAATTTGCAGTCTGATTACCATTAATTATTAATACTAATTGGTATAGCTTCCAGTGATTTATATAGTTGATAATCAATTTACTATTTTTAAGTATGGAGAAATGCTATATTTTACCTGGTACATTCTGACATATTATAGTATTCTAAAATATATTAAAATATGCAAAACAATGGTAATTCATTGGCAAGTAAACATATACACAGCCGTGAAACAATGTACTATAATATCTGTAATTTACCTTTCATACAACTGTCTTTTATGGTAGATAACAGTACAATTATTTTATCAATTAAAACTTTACCTATAAATAACAATATTTGTTATTACTTGGTATTAAAACATTTTTTGCTAGACAACTGTGTTTGAATGTTATTTTAGGCAGTAATTATTTTTTAATATCTTCCCCTCCTCATTAGTCATTAGTTAACACTCACTATGGGGAGTGATTAGAAAGAAGGTACATTAACATTTAAAACCATCTGAGACTGTGCATGCTCTATAATTCAAAGTTAGTTATCTAACACCAATTAACATTGGTTAGTTGGTTAGTTATCTAACAATTTTCTAAATACAGCCAATATCATTATTTACTGGTAAAAATGGTTGTGCCCTTTAAAGATTCCTTTCTCTGGTTTGAGTAAAATTAGCTTTTTTTATTTTATATTATTAACTATCAATGTAAAAGTTATAGATCTTTTCTAATTTACCAAGTAATGCTCCATGGTGGTGGAGGGATGGGTACTACTATTAGATGTAATATTTTAATATATGTCAAATGTTCAAGAACCAATTAAGTTACAATCACATTGATTTTCACAGTCAACTAAAATAGTTTTGTTGCCTCTGCCTCCCTTTAGTGAACCAATGCATATATAGTGCACATTATACTTACATTTCCTGAGACATCAGTCTGAGAACTAACATTTAGATACTGCCGGGGAAGAGAAAGATTAGAGCTCTCCAAAGACGTGTCACTGGCCCAGAGGTCTGACTGCGAACCTTTGTCAGCTAGGAACCCATTTTTCAACCTGGCAAGACTCTAAGGAAGGAAGAACAAAAATGATGTTCAGCATAATGAAAAGTAAAATCAAATCATTTCTGTCTAGAACAAACATATTTATATAGTGTGTAAAAGTACTTTATTTGCTTAGTTTAATGCTAAAAGGAACAGATATATATAACTTCTGGTGGACAAAAGAACGATAGAAGCCATCCAATGTACAGTAAATAAATAGTACACTTTTGTTCACATGTGAATGTCTAAAACAAGTTAAAAACATGTTTCCTGCTCTCAATTCAGTTATTACACTGCACTCTGGGAACTTGTGCCCACAAATGTGCCCACAAAAATTGCTCTTGCAATCCATTACCATTTTAAACATGGTTTCTTTTAAGCATATGTCTGCTGTATTACACAGCTTTGAGCAACACTCAGGATGGATTATACACAGGGTAGGAGTCCTACCCACGTACAGCTGTTTCAAGGTTACTGCCTATCGTTAGCGTGGGCTGGTACCGGGCTTGTGTATTAGATTTTGTTGGGAGGTAGTTTACCACAATCTATTAATATATGGTGGGCAAAGGAGGGACAGAACCCCTCCACCACACAGTAGTACAGTAAATAAATAACACATTTGTGTTCCTATTTGAAAGTCAAAATCAAGTTAAAAAACTTGTCTTAGACGATTAAATTTGAACACAAATGTACTATTCATATATATATACAGTAAACTCCACGTTATCCGGCACCCACAGGCACTCCCTATTGCCGGATAAGTGTAGTTGCTGGTTCGGTCCCCGAAGTTACTGAACCCCCCAAAAACCCTCAAAATGCCTTTAAAAAGGCATTAGCACCTAAACAATTAGAAAGAAAGTTAGTATTTTTTTTTCCAGTCTCGAACTGCCAAATAGTGCCGGTTATGCCGGTTTAGCAAGTTTTTGGAAAATGGAGAATTGATGCCGGTGCCGGTTGCTTGAGAATCCCGGTTAGTTGGGTGCCGGATAACCGGAATTCTACTGTGTATATATATATATATATATATATATATATATATATAAAACATTTTTTTATTTATTTACTTTTTTTTTCTGGCCTCTCTTCTTCCTCCAATCTCTCAGATTTTGTCAGTGTGTGAGCTCAGTGAACAGCAAGCTGTGTATCCTCCTGGACACCAGGAGCTTATCCACTTGTTACCGCCTCCAGCACTCAGAACTATACCACATGACCCAGTGGACCAATACATGATGTGTTTGCATGTGGCAATACAACATGGAGAATCACAGCATGCTGACCTCTCAAACAGTGACACTAAGAATAGTGGTGGGAGGAATGAGAGAAGCCAACTAAGCAACCTCCTAGAGGCGAGCAGAGGGAAATTAAATAAATGACATTATAATTCATAGCTTTATATAACTGAGGTAATAGGGCTTCCATCATGCTAGTGCACAATATACTTCATGACTAGCTTTAGCACTGTAGTCTCCCTTTAATACATAGCCCACCACTTAAAAGATGTGGCTGCAGGGCTGTGGAGTCGGTAGATAAATGTTCCGACTCCGACTCCTCAGTTTTGTGTACTTCTGACTCCGACTCCTCAGTTTTGTGTACTTCTGACTCCGACTCCTCAGTTTTGTGTACTTATGACTCAGACTCCTCAGTTTTGTGTACTTATGACTCAGACTCCTCAGTTTTGTGTACTTCTGACTCCGACTCCTCAGTTTTGTGTACTTCTGACTCCGACTCCTCAGTTTTGTGTACTTCTGACTCCGACTCCTCAGTTTTGTGTACTTCTGACTCCGACTCCTCAGTTTTGTGTACTTCTGACTCCGACTCCTCAGTTTTGTGTACTTCTGACTCCGACTCCTCAGTTTTGTGTACTTCTGATTTAGACTCCTCAGTTTTGTGTACTTCTGACTCCGACTCCTCAGTTTTGTGTACTTCTGACTCCGACTCCTCAGTTTTGTGTACTTATGACTCAGACTCCTCAGTTTTGTGTACTTCTGACTTCGACTCCTCAGTTTTGTGTACTTCTGACTCCGACTCCTCAGTTTTGTGTACTTCTGACTCCGACTCCTCAGTTTTGTGTACTTCTGACTCCGACTCCTCAGTTTTGTGTACTTCTGACTCCGACTCCTCAGTTTTGTGTACTTCTGACTCCGACTCCTCAGTTTTGTGTACTTATGACTCAGACTCCTCAGTTTTGTGTACTTCTGACTCCGACTCCTCAGTTTTGTGTACTTCTGACTCCGACTCCTCAGTTTTGTGTACTTCTGACTCCGACTCCTCAGTTTTGTGTACTTCTGACTCCGACTCCCCAGTTTTGTGTACTTCTGACTCCGACTCCTCAGTTTTGTGTACTTCTGACTCCGACTCCTCAGTTTTGTGTACTTCTGACTCCGACTCCCCAGTTTTGTGTACTTCTGACTCCGACTCCTCAGTTTTGTGTACTTCTGACTCCGACTCCTCAGTTTTGTGTACTTCTGACTCCGACTCCCCAGTTTTGTGTACTTCTGACTCCGACTCCTCAGTTTTGTGTACTTCTGACTCCGACTCCTCAGTTTTGTGTACTTCTGACTCCGACTCCCCGACTCCTCTGTATTAATGTACACATGTCTTCCCTCATACAAACAAGCAGGCATACAGGTTTTAAAACAAATATAAACACTTACAGTTGAATCCAAGAAGCTGTTCTGAGCTTGGTTGGATAATTTTTTCGAGTCTACACCAAATGATTTCAACCAACGAGGTATTGAAAACCTTGTTGAATGTAAAAAATAAGTTGTAAACAACAAGAGAAAATAAATTTATAAGTATTGGTGCTCCGAATTGTGCGTTGCGTATCATAAAGTGAAGCACATGAAAAGCATATTTTTTCACGGTCACTTAAAGTGTTCGTTTAGCGGTTAGGTGAGGCACTGCATGCATGGGTCTTTATTCTTACAGTAGAGAAGTCATTAATTATAACTTTTTGTGAATTGGGATATTTAAACTTGCTTTTTTTAAAATTCCAATCTAAATTTAGTAGGAGTCCAGGTACCCGAAATTTTCTCCAACTCCTTGACTCCGACTCTGACTCCACAGCCCTGGGTGGAGGAGGAGACTACTTTGTGCTGTAAACTGTTTTACTATATTGAATACTATTCTCTAATTATCAACAAATTATTAGAAGCAGCACCTTTAAATGATTGAATTTGTTAATTATTATTTTGCTAAAACATTAAAAACTTTTATTTGTTTCTTAGCATGTCCTTGCTCAGGATATTGGGAAAACATTTGGGGACCGATTCAATTGCCCAATTCGTAAATTTACACACATCACCCTTAATATTGCTACATATTCTGCAAATACTACTTATTGGCACTAATGAATTCAAAACATTTATAAATAAAACACCCAAAGGCAAATGTATGTGTGTATAAATGTACGAATTAGGCAATTGAATTTGGCCCTTGTTTTGGAAAAGTCTTCAGCAATTATATCTCCCCATAGATTTATTAAGTATTGCTGAGGATGCAAAAAATATAGATAACAAAAATATTTTCCCATAGAATATATCTTCAACCGAAACTACATTTCCAATATCCTATTATTAATTTAAAAGATATGTTAAATATTACCTTGTTTTTTTATTTATTTATTATAGAGACTCTTTCATGGTTAAATTATTCTTAATGTGCCAGGAAAACTAGTTATACATTGTAGTTGCCTATAATTCCTGAGATAATCAGCCTTGTTTCTGCTGCACTCATGCAGATGAGGGGCTCCTAAATGCTAATTAGTTGCTTGTTTAAATCTGTAGTGGCAAAAACAATGACCCATAAGGTTATGATGCAGTTAAATACCCATTTGCCACACTTATCAGCTTACTTACCCATACATAAGAATAAAGGAGACACACACAATGCTGAAAAGCTCAGGAATTATGTATTGTAGAGGAAAAAAGCTAATGCAATGCACAGTTTTTAATGCTCTTTAAGATGAAACCAACTTGTTGCTAGTGTGACCATATGCCATTTAAGGGTAAGCTTACTTAGATATAAAATGACCATTGTACTCATATATCTAAAATGTACTCTTTTGAAGCACTACACCTGATATTGGACAAACTCTCCTGAAAGTAAAAAATATATAATACAGCTTACATGCAAGTTGAATCTACCATTTTGTTTTCTGATGATCTACTACCTGAGATAGGAGGATACTTTGCATGTAGAGGAATCTTCTACCTGCACATTTGAAGCTCATTAGTTTGCAAGGACACGCCCTCATGAGACAACAGCAGAAAAAAGAAGCTGCATAAAGAAAATGCAACCCTCAAATAAAGACTAATATGTGTGACTGTGTTTATTATTTTGCCCAGTATCAAGTGTAGTTATTCAAATTATCATTCAGAAAAATATTGATGGCAGTGGTCAGTTAATCTTCGTGTAATTTACATCAGACAATCTTTCAAGCCTTGTTTATAGACAGTAATCACATTGTCTTTTCTTCTACACGTCTGTGATATAATTTATACATTTCCCAAATAAATTAGGTGTTAGACAAACTCTCAGATCTCATCCCTGAGCAACGAGGGGCTTTGTGTAAAGTTCAAGGGATGAGTGTTGAATCAAATCAAATCTGTAAATCTTCATCTATCTAATCATAAAATGTGTCACATCATTTGGACTAACTTGTAATTTCATTATATATGATTCAGTACGTCTGTCTCTGACATGATTTGCAGAGATTGTGTATTCAGTGGAGCAAAAACAAATAATGGCAGTAAAATAGAGGGACACATCCACAAAAAAACATAGATTAGACAGCAGAAAAAGCCCATTAAGTCTGCCCATTCTATCTGCATAAAAAATATATTTTTTATTATTTTTTAACTTTTTTTTATTTAAATGATTTCACTAGGCCATACACATAGAGGAAGGACTTCACAGTGATATGCTGTGCAACAGGTACAAACATTGTACTGGTAGACCTCCCCTGTTGGTGTTTAGGTCATACCTATGAAACATGGCACCTTACATGACAGACAACAGAAAGAAAATGGGGGTTCCAGATAGTGAGAAGCTGTTACATTAGGGACTTCTTAAATGAAAGTGGAATGTAAATCGGACTTGAAAATTACATTGACAAGGATAAAATCAATTAAAGGGTCAGTTAATTCCTCACAACTTGGAGCACACCACTGTAAAGTACTGCTGAAAACATGTTGAAATACTTTTTGAATTTTTGAAAAAGGTGCCTTTTTCACAGAAAAAAATCATAAATGAAGTTCTGTTTACATGAGAATTAGGCATGTCTCCAGAGAGACTGACAGCAAGAGAGGTGTGCAGAGAGCAGATAAGAAAGGGGTTAACCCTTACAGAATTCATCTGCGCAGGGAAATGACTGCTAGAAATTCACAAATATGTTAATTGTGGGTAACTGATGGCTGATTACATTCCTGAAAGCAAGTAAAACCATAAATCTTTCTGTTCATGGAGCTTGTCAGCAGATGTTGTAAATCATGGAGTAATCAGCAGAGTGTCTGTAAACAAACCTAAGACTGCAGATATTTAGGTGTTCTTAGTGAAATAAATAAAAAAGCAAAGAATCACTTTAACATAGAATCTTTTGCTCTTTCCCACCATGAAGAGCACTTATAGTGAGGTAAATGGCCCTTTAAGTCACCTAGTTAAACATGTATATAAAAAATATCTAAAGAGCCTCTTTAATTAAGGCTCAGTAAATACTTATGCATATCCAAAGTATGCTTACATTCTTCTGACCCTATTACTGATAAAGCAAAATACATTTTTGTCAAGGAGGTTCTGAGATTGTTGCAAAAGTGGTTTATACAGAACATAAAAAACGAAATTGTAACTTTTGAAGAACTTTGAAGGTGAAGTAAATGCTTGTAATATTTAAAGGTATATGCAAGTGAGCTGGGTTATTAATGCATCTGATAGAGTTGAATTTATAGTGTCTGAAAAAATTTGTTTGCATGAAAAATTCCAAAGTAAACAGTAAAAACAGTAGCCTAAAGTTTGCTGAATTTCTTGCTTTTGGCAAACTGTTTTCTCTCAATGTTGACACCCCCTGAAATTCTCAAGGATAATTAGCATAACATACAATGTTTCTTTTTGGCCTGGGGATTGTGCAGGCATGCTCAGTTAGCACCTGTAGTCTGCCCTAGTGTGGGAAGTCACATGATTTCAGACACTTTCCTTTCCTTTAGCCCAGGGGTCTTCAAACTCGGCCCTGGAGGGCCGCACCCAGGCCTGGATTTGTGGATATCCTTGCTGCAAGCTGGTGAGACTATTGCTACTTCAGTCATCCCGATTGACTCACCTGTGCACAGTAAGGAAATCCTGAAATCCAGGCCTGGATGGGGCCCTCCAGGACCGAGTTTGGAGACCCCTGATTTAGCCAATCAGCATACGCATGTTCTGCATATGGGATATCTCATAAAAAATTAGATATCCAATATGCAAATCTCAGTAGATGGAGGTGTCTACATTACCCCCAGCACATTTTTTTTATTTTCTGCAAAAAATGTTTGCATTTTTTCATGCAAACATTTTTTGCTGGGTGGGTTATGATGAATTCTACAGGATGCATTCACAACCCATCTCACTTTCATATACCTTTAAAACATCACAGATGATAGACAGTCTGTGTCATCATTGGCCCAAATATACTATAATATAAACTCTGCTTGTACCTGAATTAGATCTTGTTTCTCTCTTTCTCCAGAATGAATTTCCTTCTTGATGGCTTTCATTTCATTCAAGATGGCCTGGGCTTCATCCAGTTTATAGCCCACGTGCTTTCCAGACATTTTAATGTCAATCCTGTAACATGAAAAAGCTCAGTAAGAACATTCAACATTCAAGAAATACGAGATTCAGATTTTCAGGTGATGACTGTTTGGTAAACTCTATTTTAAAAAACAAAACAAAAATCTAGCAACTGTTTTATCATACTAATTAATTGTATGGACTAAAGCCACAACCAATAATGATCTGAATGTGAACTTGCTATACAATCATTATAATGATGAAGTGCCTCTTCACACAGTTATAACTGTGTCCCTCTACATTTCATTGTATTATAATACAAATTACTGGCAAATACATATTCCCTAATTATATAGGCTTTTGCCTCAAGATTTGTTATAACAACAGAAGAAGAAATGCATAATATACATTTTATTTGTATTATAATACAACGTGGATATACAGGTTAATGATGTCAATGGACACCTGTTCATTTGCTAACAGCGCTGGTCTCTCTCATAAAAAAGCATTAAAAAAAATGGATAGTGTTGGTGTCTGCTGCTCTTCTCTGTCAGTCACTCCACTGGCTCCCCATAGCCTCTAGAACTAAATTTAAAATCCTGACCCTAACATATAAAACCCTTAACAATAATGCACCTTCTTATATCTCTGCTCTTGTCTCTAAATACAAACCCAATTGTCCTCTTTGCTCTGCTAATGACTTTCTTCTTTCCTCCTCTCTTACCACCTTCTCTCATTCCTGCCTTCAGGACTTTTCTTGTCCTGCCCCTTTTCTATGGAACTCCTTGCCTCGCTCCACTAGGCTATTCTCTTGCCTCAAAACCTTCAAAACCTCACTAAAAACTCATCTATTTAAAGAAGCTTATCACCTTCAACCGTAATTTACTCAATATATTGTACCTCACCTTTCTATACCACACCCATACCCTTAAACTGTAAGTTTGTGAGTGTTCAATCTTATTGGGTGCTTTAGAGAAAGCACTGTGTATGCTTGATTTTAAACTCAAAAACAGGGGCCTCCATTCTTTTGTAATTTGCCAAGTTTGTTTTTGACTTGTATTTATCCTGTTGAGCGCTACGGAATATGTCAGAGCATTACAAATAAAGGTTAATAATAAAATAATAATAATGTTGAGTTAAAGTACCACTGCAGTTTGGCAAAACTACACATATCTGTAAAATATGTACCGGGGGGGCGTATTTGATCCCCTGCTGATTTTGAACGTTTGTACACTGACAAAGAAATGATCAGTCTATAATTTTAATGGTAGGTGTTTTTTACCAGTGAGAGACAGAATAACAAAACAAACCAAGAAACATGCATGTCAAAAAAGTTATAAATTGATTTGCAGGCCAATGAGGGAAATAAGTATTTGATCCCCTATCAATCAGCAAGATTTCTGGCTCCCAGGTGTCTTTTATACTCTCTTAAAGGGAGTGCTCCTAATCTCAGCTCATTACCTGTATAAAAGACACCTGTCCACAAAAGAAATCAATCAATCAGATTCCAATCTCTTCACCATGGCCAAGACCAAAGAGCTGTCCAAGGACGCCAGGGACAAGATTGAAGACCTACACAAGGCTGGAATGGGCTACAAGACCATCGCCAAGAAGCTTGGTGAGAAGGTGACAACAGTTGGTGCAATTTTTTTTGCAAATGGAAGACACACAAAATAACTGTCAGTCTCCCTCGGTCTGATGCTCCATGCAAGATCTCACCTTGTGGAGTATCAATGATCATGAGAAAGGTGAGGAATCAGCCCAGAACTACACGGGAGGATCTTGTTAATGATCTCAAGGCAGCTGGGACCATAGTCACCAAGAAAACAATTGGTAACACACTATGCCGTGAAGGACTGAAATCCTGCAGCACCCACAAGGTCCCCCTGATCAAGAAAGCCCATGTACAGGCCTATCTGAAGTTTGCCAACGAACATTTGAATGATTCAGAGGAGAACTAACTGAAAGTGTTGTGGTCAGATGAGGCCAAAATCGAGCTCTGTGGTATCAACTCAACGCGTCGTGTTTGGAGGAGGAAGAATACTGCCTATAACCCCAAATACTGCCTATAACCCCAATCGAACCAAGGTCGCAGAGGTGAAAGCACTGAATATGAACAACTGGACCACCAGTGAATCCTTACAAGTACTTTATCAATTAGATTTTCCTTTAATAACCTTTCACCTGTCAATCAGACTTTCTGATCCACCTACTAAAGATAAGTTGATCTTTTTTGCTAATGACAGATAATTGTCAATATTTGCTCCTTTGCATCTGGGGCTGTGAATATATATTCTTTAGTGGAAAGTCACGTGGAAAAAGACAAGGCAAGGAAAAACCACAATGATTAAATACATTTCACTGAAGACAACAGATTCAGAGCCCAAGGGGTTGTGCAGAAATAATTGTCACTAATCTTTCCATTAGCAAGGAATACCAGCAAAGACTTTAGTGTGTGGAGAAGAAAAGTCAATTGACAGGTGAAGATGCAAAGTAAGAAAATGTATTTAATAACATTTAATATTATACCATATCTGGAAGCTCTGCTGTGTAACTCTAACAATAATACGGTAGCAACAGTTGCAGATTGATCCATCAGAATTCACACACTTAAGATGAAACGTATTAGAAATCTTGTTAATCAACACCTCAGCAACTCAGTCTGGTAAATGAATTGTGTCAGAAATGTTCTTATGAGAAAGAATGTGGCTCATTATATCCTGGATGATCCCAACATTGACTGCCATTGTTATATAAGCTTGTTGGTTTAACTACTACGCTATTTCAACATGCGTTCTCCAAGCCAAGAGGAAGGCGTAGGTGGGGCGACAATTCAACAAAGTGGCAGAACAAGTTTGACCAGGGTGCAAGAACAGTGGAAAACATTCTTCTTAGGAAGGCCTGGCTCATAACATCTGAAATATTATATGACAAGATATTCACACAGTATTGATACAGGAGCTACTCCAAAAAAATGTATTAGTCAAAAAAACGGAAACAATAAAGCCTTTCTGAGCAAAAACCACCAGTCACAGCCACATCAAAAAGAGCTTTGTTCAGTTGTTTCATCTCTGCTAAAATGTAAAACATGAGCTAAAACATATTATAAATTAGGGCAGTGGTGGGCACAGTGTTGCCCAACATGTAATCCATAAACGGTATAAATTGTTTATCTATATCCAATAAAATCAGTATTTGAAAGAAAAAAAAAATCCAAACTTATATTTGAACCTTAGTGTTTCAGAGAATAGCAGAGCCGCTTCTCTCCACCCCATATTAGGTGTCCAGGGGAGTGTCCAGAACTCTGTCCTAAAATAATTCTGACTGGCCTCTTGACCAGATTCTCTTCCACCCTTCCAGTAATAGAGGGATGAAGAGTTTTAGGGGCTGGACAGTTCCCTGTATCTCCCTAAAATTGACATGTCACTCCATTTTGATCCACAAAACACTCAGGCTCAACTTTTTTACTCCATGAAACAATTCCCATCTTCTTCTACTCTGCTGTAAATTATTATTTTTTTTGTAATGATTCATCAACAAAGTTAAGTTTATTTTATGGCCCTTCTGATGACTCTGTATGGGGTCAGCGAATTACACATCATTAGTACATCATAGGGACATAGAGGAAGAAGCGATAAACATACAGGAAAATACTAGGAAAAGCTGACAGCACAAAAAAAATGTGTTTTCCTTTTTCAACATATGATGCTACATTTTTGTGTTTATTTCAATGAGAAGCTCAATTATGGCTAATTTGAGATATATCTTCAATTGAAATTGGTAGTTTTCATTTGCTGCACTGAAACAGGACTTCAGTCTCACAAAGCTGATTGTGAATTGCTATTCTTTCCAAAATACCAGGCAAATATATGTTTTAAATAATTAACAGCTTAAGGAAAATCAAGTGGAACATTTGTTTACATTTTTAGTATTTAAAAAAAAAAAAAAACGGATTTGTATAATGTAATTTTTAGTTATTACTTTCTTTAGTCCCTGTTTGAAATGTCACATTTCCTTATTCAGCCCGCACAGCTGGTTTTAATTAGTACCTCCAACCAATGCACCTCATTATGCAGGGGAGTGCAGAAGCAGCTTAAAACCACTCATTTCAAAAGTTCCTACCTCAACTAATATAGCAGCATTTTTAAAAAGGAAACCATTTTCCACATTTTATCTAATGGGGTAGAGCACATATGGTGACTTATAGTTTCAGTTTTAAAAGCACATAACTGCTGCAATATTTATCAATGGAGGCTTTAACTTGGATATAAGCAAAGCAGTAACTACATACACTATGATCAAAGCTCAGTTTTAGCTGCACAGTGAATCCTCTGCACAGACCTTTTTATGCCTCCTCATCGTCTTGCGTGGACTATAAATCAGATCATTATTATTAATCATTTAACTACAAATGAATTGTGATAATATGAAAAAGGTGCATTTAAAGGGTACATACTCCATTGTCATGCTTGACCTTAAAAAAAAAAGAGTTTTATATATTTTTAATATGAGTTATTTTTGTAGTTTCCCCTCCTAGTATTTTACATTGTACTGGATAAAGCAGTCGATAAGTCATGCCAGCAAGCTTCCGGTCAATAAAAACATTTTGCAGTATGTTTGCCTGATACAGAGCTGCTTTTAAGCGGGTAAGGGGTCATTTTTGGGTTCCAAATAGGAAAAAATAAAAACAATTATTTAAGTGGGACGGCCAAACGGATGAATTTTTCATTTAAAGTGCAATAGCACGGATAACCCCTTTCAAAAGAATGTACATTTTTACACTGATGCCCGATATGTTTATTACATTTAATTAATGAATTGGAGATTGTCTAGGTTCCACATATAGTATTATGTTAAACTATATTTAACAGCAATTGTTTTACCAACTGAATATTAATCAAAATACATTTTCTTAAAGTAAACTACGTGCTGTGGAGGAGAAGGCTGAGGTAATGTGAAGGAACACTTACGCTTTGAGCGTCTGGTAGCCATTTTCTTTGTACTGCAGTTCTTGCTTCATGTAAACTACTTCTCTCTTCAGTTTGTTGACCTGAAAAACATTTTTTTAAGTAATCTCTTCTTAATTATTTTAATTTTGAAAAAATAACAACATAATAAATATGTTCATGGAATAATGCATCATAAGCTTATTAAAAGACTGTATGTATATTATATCTACTTTTATAAATTCTAACTTCCTGTTTGGTTTATCATGCTTAAATTCCTATTTTTCAAAATACTTCTTAAAAATTCAGATTTCTTTCAGCTTCACATTAAGTTCTTAAAGGGACTCTGTCACACAGCAATTTGTTTTTTAAGGTTATTCTTAAAGAACATAAAAATCTGGCTATAAATTGTATTAACCACTTTTTTCTAAGTAGCATCATCTTTGACAAATCCAGGATTATTAAATACTCATCAGCTGTCTTGAAGCACTAATTAATATTACTATTAGTTAGTTGTCTGTCCCTGTGATGGCCAGTACAACCCATCAAACATCTTTACCAAGTACTCTGAGCGCACATCAGCAGATTGAGCCACAAAAACAATGCTGTATTTCTCAGAAATTAGTTACTATAGGAAAAGAAGGTTAGTACAATGAATAGCTAGTCTTTCACATTCTTTAAGATGAAACAACGTCCTTTTGACAGTGTCCCTTTAAAAAAGTAAATACTAATAATGAACTGCATTTGCAAGAAATTATTTAATGGAAAGCAAATGTGGTGCATCAAACTCTCCTAGTATAGTGGCTAAATGTTTTTTAGGGTGGTTTAACTATTATCCATGACTTCATGATAATTTGCTGGGCTATTACATTACATGGTTAATAAGCAGGTTACATATTCCATCTCAGTTAACCCCATATTTTACTTAATTTAATTTTAGATGCATTTATTTATTGCTTTACTCTACACATATATACATCTAAATGTTACCTAACGGTTTTTACATTTTGTGTTGAGTGATAAAGCATTTGGAAATAAAACTAGTTGGCTGGTTTGATCACTCAACCAACTGCCAAAAAACACAGTTTACCAATTATTTTTTTGGCTAGCTGCTAAACATTTTGTATTTCTTTTCACATTAACATTATTGGTTAGTTGGTCCAACACCGATGTTTACAACATAACGTAAATTAGACATGCAAATAAAAAAATATTCCAAAAATAATAAATTAAAGATAACTCAATAATTATAAATAAACAATATACACGTCCGAACGTACCCTGGATTTTGTTGTAGCAATTTCAGCTTTGAGAATGTCGGGATCATACTTGGAACTGGATGAAGAGCCAGAGACCACTGGAAAATAAAGATATAACAATATTACATATAAACATTGCCCACCTGGATTCCCCTCCCACCACCATATTTACAATCCAAATGTGCAGAAAACAAAAGCAAAAGTAATATTTCTCATATATTTTGAGGAGTTAGTCAGTGGGATCATAATGAGACCGGACAATTTTTTAGTTAATGCCTATTTTATAATAATCTTGTGATTTGCTCATAATAATTTAAGAGACACAGGACTCACAAAATAGAATTATTTTTTTTTTGTTTTGTTGTTGTTTACATAAAAAAATAGTACTACAAAGCAGGGGCGGCTGGTGCATAGGGACAAATGGGCAACCGCCCTCCCAATATGAATGCACTGACTTTACTCCCCCATTACTGGCTTAACTGTTTATTTATATAATATAAACATAAGAATTAATGATATCATATAGATTAGATAGATTATTATCAGATAGATTAGAAATAGGGATAGAGGGATGGAGAGAGGGATAAAGTGAGAGAGAGGGATAGATGATAGATAGATAGAGGGAGGCAAGGTCTACAGTGGTAAGATGTTGTGAAGGGGAGGAGTTTATACTATTGGGTGGAGTCAATGTAAGGGGAGGGGCCAGGTCTCTGTCTTCTGCCCCACCAACTTGGAAAGTCACCAGCCGCTACTGCTACAAAGGTTTTTAAAAAAATACTTTTTAATCCCTGTGCAAACTGTTTTTGCAAAAATATAAATCTTCCTTCTAAAAATCTCTCATTTGCACATGTTGTTATATAGCACTATAGATAATTTACTCACTCACATTTACTTACTGACACCCTCAAAACAGAATTTGTCAGATGCCCTGTTATAAAGCTACAGCCAAAATTAAAAAAACAAAAATAAAATCTATATGTATGTGCTGTTAGAAAAATGGTATATCTTTTTTTCGAGAATTTTTCTAAACGGGACACATGTACTTAGGTGGAACTCTTTCAAGGCACCTGTCCTGTTATTATGTGGGGCCAAATTACCAATATATTTATTATTGCCTGTATATACTCACAACTTGTCTGTGATCCCAGTTTGTGCTTCCATACATCATGCAACTGGCGATATTCTTGCTGAGCTAATTCCAGCCTCTGTTGTTTGACTCTGTAAATTTCTTTCTGTGCACTTATAGCTTCCTGGGCATGCACCAGATAATCCTTCAGCATGCTCTCCTGCTGTCTCCTCCATTGCACCCTTGGGTCCTCTATCTGTGTGGTTTCTAGAACAGATAGCGATGTGTGAAAAGACATTTATGGTGCAAATATATCAATACAAATTTAATGTGAAATGCAAACAGCTGCTCAAAATCACACAGTTAAGTTATTAATTTACAATAATGCGGATGCAGGTTTCTCATGAAGGAACTGATATTGGTTCATAAGACTAAGAGCTGGTGTTGCAGATAGCTTGGATAAACTCTCAATTCTCATTTTATACTGTGTTTCCCAAATCTCATCCCGAAAAGGACTATTTAAAAAATGTTCTGTTATTGTGTAGTTTTATATGCTTTGTTGATTACATGCTACAAATGATTTTATATTATAAGGACACTGTAAAGTCTTTTTTTTTGTGGTCATCTAAAGATAATATTTAACAATAGAAAGATCATTACAATTATTAGGAAGCAGGCTCCCTTGCTTTCTCCGCCTACAGCAATTATTTTATTTACGTCCTTAATCACATATAGCCACATTAAATTCCCTCTACGTTGAAAACTGTAGCCCATAACGTAGCCCGCAAGACTTACGGCTATTAAATTGGCCTCTTAAAGCTACCCGCCGACCACTTGCGGGGTAGGAGAGAGAAAAGCCTACGGGACGTGAGAATTCAACTTGCGGGTCTGCAAATCCTTTGTTCTTTCAAGCCCGTAACTGTTACATTCCAATCGCGCTATGAAATTGCATCAAAACCACTCACGTTTAAACCCGTAACCTGCAAATGGAGCCAAAAAGCCTACGGGTGCTAGAGAGGACCCGCAAGGGGCTAAAAGTCCAATCCGTAGCACTGTAAATGCAAATACACACACACTACTGTACTTATATAAAAAGGCAAAGTAATGTTAGGTATTAGATTTAATAGCACAACATTCTCAGGTTCGCAAATTGGCAATATAAAATACTTTATTTTCAGTTTAATGTCCATGTTATATCGATCTCGACAATGTGTTAATACATATAATGGAACTCGCATGGCCTTGAATATCATATTTACGGCTTTATCAATACTGCGTTACATCTGGAATGTGGGTCAGATCGTAACTCATAATTGAAACCCGTAAGACTTCAGTGACGTAATTCTGACAATCTCTGTTGCCATTGGCTCCATCTAAACCTGTAACTACGGGTTTGACTAATTGATCATGTTCACGGCCGCACATACAATATTCGACAGATGGTTTACGGGTTTGCCTCTCCGTACGGTAACCCGCAGCCGTTGCGTGTCTCACGTTGCACATACGAGCTCGGAATAGAATGTCGCTACTGGTCTGCTAGTCATCCAATAAATGTAATCAGAGAAAACATCCCAGGATGTTGTTTCCCATGATACCACTGTATACTTTTTCATCAAGGGAAATTAATGAGAATGAATTAAACTGAGTATCTCGCCGGCCTTAATATGAGAAATCCTGAATTCAAAGAAGAGAGATACTGAATTCCTTTAACTGTTGGTGGCCCTTGAGGGACCAAGTTACCCACAACTAGATTAGGTAGACAAGGAGTAATGACACTGTGTAGGACAACTGAAAAGCAAATGGACAAGCTTTTTCAATTTTAATCAAGAACACTCCAACAACTTCCAATTTTCATTTCTGAACATTTATTACCTACTAAAGAGTTCAATAGAAAGTTTTTTTCTCTGATAAATAAAGACCAGCATATAGAAGTTTAGCTGATGGTGGATTTCCACCGTGCAGGGAAACTGATCTCTTGCTAGGATCTAAATATTTAAAACTGACTGCACACAACACAATGCCCTGGAACCTAATCTGCATATCTCTCCAGTTTCCTTAAATATTTAGAAAAATCTCTCACAGTTGGAAGCAAAGGACAGTTCTAAATTATTCACATGGAAATGAATGTCTGTTTGAAAAATGCATATGAAATTAAAAACAGCTATTTCTGGAAAACCTTATCCTTTTTCTATTTAAAGAGACAGTAGCAGATGGCACGGTAAGACATAGTACATCTAAAAGTGACATATAAAAATGTGCCCAAGTTTTTATTTTCATTTATATTTGGAAAACAAGTGATTTAAAGTATGTTGCTCACAGGCAACTCTGAGTAGGTAACAGACCTAGGGCCTCATTCAATGGCGATTTGGCCAATTAAATAGGGCTCTGTATATTTTTTTACAGAAGTTTTTAAATAGTGAAGACCTTGCTTTTGGATAGAAGGTAACTAACTAAAAACTTCTGTAAAAAAAAAATATGATCTATGCTTTTCGCAATTGAATGAGGCCCCTACAGAGCAAACCTACTTAGGTATTGTTCATTCTCAGATGAACACCTCTATTCTTTTTGCTTAGATTTTTTCACCTTATGGGTGATAGGGGGAACCAGTCGTGGACTTCTTGCTCACTGTACCTTAGGGAGTACAGCTGCACATCACTGATGAGGCCCAGAAAGGCCGAAACATATGTGTGGGGTTTGCTGTTTCTCCTGTTCAGGGTAGAATTGCAGGTATATCGGGGCTGGATCACTCTTTTGAGTGAGACCAGACTGATATAATATAGGACATTTCTCCCTGTGAAGGGCACAAATGAGCTAAATGAGCTAAATGAGGCTGCTATAGAGTAAATCAACTTAGGTGCTGTTTGTCCTCAGATGAGCAACTCTAGTCTTTTGGCTAAACTTTTGAAAATAAATAACAGCTGAGTATCGGTTATTACTTCCGGCAGCTGTCAGCACTGGGTATTAATCGGAGCTTTAATAGTGGACAAGCTAAAGCCAGCTGAAGGAGCTATTTAACATTGAAACATCCAATCACAAGAAGCTCTGCAGAATGCAACACCATCAGTACATACAATTTCAAAACATTAAGACACATTTAAGGCATCAATACATCACTGATAAGTTATCAGCAAATTCAAAAAATTATTTATTTGAAAACTTTAATTCTGACTCATACATACAAGTCATACATCTAGCTCTTAATTAAAAACATGTTTTGCCTCTACAGGACCCTAAAGAAATCCATTATACATTAGTGGAAGTTGTGGGACATTTACATTTCTGGAGAACTATTGTTGCGGCGAATGATGCAAAGTGTCTTCTTCTGGGCCAGTGAGAGGGAAGTGTTGCGTTTACTCAATATCCAATTATCTTTACAATAGCTCTAAATCCCCTCATGATTCAACTCTGAGGAAATGATGTAGCAAATACAAAATAGTAATTCCAGTACTCTTCAAAATGAAATCTGATTTTCCCACAAAATGCTGTATGCCCATGGCTTACACAGCTAATAATATTATTAGTTTGGTACATAGTTGACAAAGAAATGTATTTTTCTTGAACGAACTGCAGTGGTCCTTTAAGAGTGAGGTGAAACCGACATTAATTTTGAGAAGGGGTGAACTGAACATGTAGTTTTATTTTTATATTGGCAATTTACTGTATGAGTGTCACTGCCTTAGATGATACTTGGGAATTTCTGTTACTTTGTGATAGGAGAGGATCAGCTCTTTTATCTCTGCTCCCATCTCCAAATACAATCCCTACCCATCCTTTTTGTTCTGCCAACGATCTTCTTCTTTCCACCTCTCTCATCACCTAATCTCATTCCCGCCTTCACGACTTCTCGTGAAGCTCCTATTCTCTGGAACTCCTTGCCTCACGCCACCAGACTATCTCCCTGCCCCAAAACCTTAAAAACCTCACTAAATATGTATCTATTTAAAGAGGCTTATCACCTTCCACCTTAACGTCCACAACGCTTCTATCACCCTATATACCACAACCAAACCCTTTAGATTGCAAGTCTGCGAGTTTTCAATCTTGCAAGGTGCTTTGGGGATAGCCCTTTGGACACCATATTCTAAGCTCAAAACAGGGTCTTCCATTATTTGCAATGTGTTATTATTTCTATTGTCTTTTGCCTTGAACTTAATCCATCTATAGCGCTACGGAATATGTTGGCGCGTTACAAATAAAGCATAATAATAATAATCAGATGGACCAGTGCTGGACATGTACCACTGGTTAGACCCAGGATCATCCCTAGGATTGTAAAGGGTACCTTGGATGGAATATAACATAACAACCCAAGTGCATCAGAAAGAACTGTACCCACCCCTAACCATGCATTACTTGTTTAGAACTATGCATGGGAATTTACACAGAAAACAATGTTATCTTTTGACCTCTGGAGGGAAGAATGGAGTGAGCAGAGCAGACTGTCTTTAAAATAGAGATATTAAGCATCCAGATAGTTGGAAGGGCTGATTTGTGCTGAGAGGGGTGAAGAGGTGGATTGCATTGGATTGCATAGTATCTGTGCCTTACCCACGTCTCCTCAACATGCTTAGAAGAAGGTAAACTGCAAATCCTGCTGCGGCAGAGATGTAAACACTTACACAACCTTCACCGAAGTGCCTCCAGAGACCAGCAGGTGACTCCAAATGTATTTTTTTCTTATTAAAAGCAGATTTTATAAGATGTTTCCTGTCTAAGAGAGCTCTTTGTTAGACCTTTTTCAAACATATATATATTCCTTCTTTTGGTTAGTTCTGTTATCAATTGTCAATTTACAGTTTTAATCTTTCAATGGAACTGAAAATAAATCTTATCTGAATCCATGGTTTCGCCCATTTCTCTTAGTATGGAACAAAAGCAAAAATCTTCTGCCATTAAGCAAAACTGAATAAAGTTTAAAATTAAACATTTTGTGCATGTTCAAGTCAGGTTTTTAACAAGAACATTCTATATACAGTATATTAATATTATTAAGTCTGACTGAACCTCCTTCCCGCTGTTTGTCTGGAGGCCACTGGAGTTATCTGGCAGCTGTTTAATTATTAAGGAGTCGTGGCATTCTTTTCAACTGGTAGAATTAATAATTATCCATTGGAGAAACAAAAAAAACATTGAAATCACTAATGATATCAAGAGTGGTCATGGTTATAGTGGGAGATAAGTCACAACTATTGAATTATTAAACAGCTCCCCAGTGACCAAAATTATTTCCATACAAATAATGTGAGTCATGTGATGGGAGGGATGCGGAGACCCAGCACATCAGGCAGGCATTTCCACATGGATTTATTGTTGCCTTCATGCACACACATTTCTTAAACTAACAAGTGGTGAACTAGATACTACATTAAGAGGTCAATTAAATGGCTCTTACACTGGCACCTTAAAACACAATAATCGGTTTTCACTGGTAAGAATCCTGCACATCAGCATAAAAGGACATGGTAATAGTTATTTTCCCTGTTGCATCACACAGAGTGTATTTGATAATGTGTCACAGTGTATTTTCTCTCTTCGAGGCCTCAGGGCATAAAAACATATTCATACTGCTCTTGCGAGCTTGCCCTCTGTCAGCTAAAGAGATCTACAGATGAAAGTATGCTCTCTGCATTTCCTGTTAGTTTGAATTAAGAAGTTTAACATCCCTGGCGGTCTGGCCGTGTCAGGGCCCCCAAGTGTTAAAGCGGTACACTCGGGAGTGCTGAAGCGGCCAGACCTCTTTGTTCCACCCCCGTGCGTTGCCAACGGGGGGGCAACCAGGAAGAGGGATGTGTGTGATCCCGAGCATCGCTTTAGGTAAAGAAAATTAACCCAGAGCCACCCCGGGATTACTGCCAAGGAGGTTAAACAGGTTTTGCTATATTTTTTATGCAAAACAACTCTTGTAATGTTTCAACTTTTTTTTAAATGCATGAAAAACACACTTGTGTTCCACAAGTCTGTTTTGTGAACGTTAAGATATGGTCTGAGATCCTGGCCGAAGCTAAGCTCTTGAGCTACAGGAAAACAGGCTGCATTCAACATAAAAAATTGGCTAAAGACTTGCTGCAATTTTTACAAAAACGACATAAATATTGATGATGGAACAGAAAAGTGGGTTCAATAGGCAGTGTTTGAATAAGTCATGAGTGTAGCGTACAACAGAATTCACTACAGGAAAAACACATAAATACGTTTTACACTCAACTGCTTCACTACTCAACAGCAGGCTCTTCTAATGTTTATTTTGTTTGTTTGCAGAAGGAAATCTCCTCGTTCCAAACACCAGAGCAGTGCACATGTCATATTTATGACTTTAGCTAGAGCATTTAGCTATAAACTATAGCACTAAAAGGGACACTGTGGAGTTTCCAACTATTTTCTTACAATAGATTAAAATCAACATTTCAGTCAGCATTTCAGATCTGCCCACCGAGAATAGTCATTTCGTTCGGTGGTTGTTGTCAATAATTGCTAAGTACTCACTGGAGCTCCATATGTGTTTGTAAAGCCATGTGAAACTGAAGAAGCTAAGGAAGCTCGGACCACAGAGAGTAATCTGATTAAGCTAAGTAATCTCTCAGGAATGAAAATTCTCAGCCTTTTCAGTTTACAACATTTTAATAACATTTGTTTTTGATTTTAGCACCCGAGAATATCTATTTTTATTTAGGTGCTTTTGTTCATTTCATGGAAAGAGAAATGCATTACACAGATACTTCAAATGTACTTAAACATGGCCTCAATATGATGGAGCAGAAGCATCTTACTCCTACTAAACCGTGTGTGCGTACTACAGTTGTGTCCCAGTCTCCGTGACTTCCCAATGCTGATCCACTTGGAATTCATGGCATAGGTACTGGAGTGGGTTCCCAGTTCCTTCATGGTTCTCATGGTTTCTCATGGTTTCCTGAGTGGGATCAAATCCAGGTTGGAGGGGTGAAATCACTGAATCCTAACCATGAGTTTCTGTGACCTCCAATGCTAATCCACTTGGTATTCATGGCAGAGATACTGGAGTGGGTTCCCAGTTCCTTCTCCAGTGGGCCACAGCATACAGCTACTGGTATTCCTAGGTGGCCTCCCATCCAAGTACTGACCAGGCCCAACCCTGCTTGGCTTCAGGGTGGTGTGACCTCTTGGTTCCCTGAATAAAATCAAACCCAGGTCACAGGAGTGAAAGCACCAGGATTTGGGCCACCAGAGAACCCTCTACCAAACTAAGGGGGTGTCAAAAAAGCAATAGGCAAAACCCAATGGCCATACACTACAAAGTGAAACAAAAAAACAAGCAAAGCAAATTAGTTAATGGAGTCTTTTCTTCACATCCCTTGGTGTGGTAAGAGGAAGATGAGCTGGTCAACTATCATGAATCATCTATGTGAATTGTCTTTTTCTACTCCCTATACTTGCTTTCTGCCTTTTGTTAATACTAACCCCAGTACTGCGTCCATCAACTTGTCCAGTCCTAACTGTAACCCAGACACCTGTGTCTTTAACATACAATGTATAATGTGTTATATTTCTTAAAATGTCCAATATCAGTAAAGAAAAATGACTGTAAAACACTCTACTTACGACTGTTGTGATCAATGTAGTAAACTCCGACTTGAGGGTCATAGGCCTCTTCCCATCCCAAGGGCAGCTCATCGCCAATACAGTCACCAAAACTCAATGGCTTTGTGAACCTGGCAAGAAGAGGTCAAGAGTTTAGAACATAAATATGATAATGTAGTTAATGAAAATTCTCTGTGCTTCTGGGACTTTTTTATTAAACCTCAAAAAATACTATACATTGTACTAAAAAAAAAAACTGATATATATATATATATATATATATATATATATATTCTATAAAAAGGCAGGACATGCAAATTAGTGACATAACAAGTTAATTCAGACATAGTGAAAAAATATTCAGTTTATGCAGTTGTCTAAATGATGTATCCATGAAATTACATGCATTTGACATGGATCGATTCCCCCACGCTAATAGAGGACAACGTGTCACTAATATGCATACTTTGTCACATTTAAAAAAATGAACTTGAAATGTTACAGTTTCATGATCTTTCCTCTTATCTGACCGCAACTGCTGCCAGCAGCAGCTGAGACAAGCTAGATGGTGCTGCCGCGATTGTATACAATTTTTAAGCTTACACTCTAACCCTAAACCCCTAACCCTCACCATAACCCCCTAACCCTCATCACAACCCCCTAACCCTCACCATAACCCTCTAACTCCCTAATCCTTACCCCAACCCTCACCCTAATCCCCTATCCCCCACCCTAATCCTACCCCCCTAAATCAGCAGTACGTCAGGTAACAGGAAAGGTCCCAGTTTCATTTTAGAAAAGTCAAAGATAATACAAAATACACAACTAAAATTCTCCCTAACTTTGGTGGTCTTATTGTTTCTTACTACACAGCAAATGCAAGTGGTTGTACACATTATTTATACTCAAAACAGAACAATCATGTCCTGCCCTAATTTTATATAATAAACCTTAAATAAACCATGCAGCTTAAATTGTGTAGAGTTAAAGAAAAACATAATTGTCTAAAGAACAAAAAAAAAGCTGGAATCCACATTAATGTGCAACAATCCTATTCTGAGTAAATAGATTTAGACTAAATATAAAACTTAACCTTTATTTAGACCCCATAATAAAACTAAAATGAAAAAAATAGAAACAAAAGACGACAAATAAAGTATCCAAATATATTTATAAGACCAATATGCTGTCTCTTGAGTGGGATACAGTAGTGGGATTACAGTAGTAAGAGAACGTATGTCATTGCTTGAATATTAAGGTTTATCATACACTTCTCTCTCAGGGATAACGTAAAGGTTATTATCAGATACTCTTAATCCTCACTACACAGAACTCCTTTATGGTAATATGGTTTACATTATTTGTTCTGGCATTTCTGCACTCTTAAGATAACTAAAGAAAAATGTAGCCAGACAACAGCATAATGTATTAGCTCACTTGCATAAAATTAAGCAAAATCTGTTTATTGGTACTGAGAATGTGTTTAACAAATGAAGCAATGTGGCCTAATATCTTATTGAATGCTCAAAACTGAAAAAAATTCTAAGGTGTCCTATTCTCTCACAAACTCCTAGACATAGCAGGAGACAGGATTATTGCTGCTGAAATAGCGATGATCGCATGTGCACCTTTAAAGGTATATTGAAGTTTCCCTATTCTTACCTTTTTCTAATTTAACACATGCTGCTTATATCAGATTTTTTTTTAAACTTATTTTCCACACCCCCACAGATGCCTACATAGGCAGTGTACCTACCAATAGAAACACTGCATTTGGGTAACTAACCTTAAAGACATCAGCAGCTGAATGCAGTGATCTACAGATCTACAGATCAGTGTCTGACTCCTATTTTCTTCCTTCCTGCACCAACTGCCATTATTGATTATTACATTGTATTAAAATGTATAGCTGCCTGTGATTGGACAAAACAAATTATGCATGTTGTGCTAATTTTAGCAGGGATTTTCAGGGGTGTCAACTCACAAAAGCTGCTGCTTGAAAAACTCAAGAGATTGAACATCAGGGTTAATTTGTTAATGTTTATTTTGGCATTTTTCATGCAAAAAATGTTTGCATACCCTACTGATTATCGTCTATCAGATGCATTCATAATCCGGAAAACTTAGACATGCCTTTAAACGCCTTCTCTAACTGGGCTTTATGGCGGTCATTGCCATTAGCAAGAAGTAGAAGCTTTTGGGTAACCAGTTGTTCCTGAGCTACAATATATTAAGTGTCTGTACTGGGTCATATTTAGGTTGTATGCTTCCCTAGGCCCATTGAGAATTATATGCCCTTGCGCAAAATAATCTCCTTTTCTCTTGCTATATCCCGTATTAAAGGTTTGTGTGTGTTTATGTACATACACAGTATCAGGAACACTTACAGGTAGAAAGGTCACGGCATATATACATTTCTGAGCATATACACATTATTTCATGGCCTACTGGACTACTGGCCCCTGAATATGTGCTGCCCTAGGCCTGGGCCTCATGGGACTAGGCAAAAACACACATATGTCACTGTCTGAAGTGAACATTTTATCCTGGGACCAGGATAAACAAAACCATAACTGCTTTTAAATGACATGAAAGGACAACAATTTGAGCTCAATAAATAAAATTCGAACACCCACCGATATTTCATAGCAGTACTAATTTCATGAAAACTTTATCAACAATTTCCATAATGTGACAAGATGGCTGGCGAGAGAGAAATGGTGAGACAAATTCATTTAAACTCACTTGAATATTCAGAGCATACAGATCACAACAACAATAAATCTGTTTTTTTTTGACACAGCAATCTATATTATTTGTATTCATAAATATGAGAGCAGATTTTATTCAATAGAACTCTATGCAGTAAATCAGGCCTAGGCATGTGTGTCAGGGAAGATTGCATCAACATTGCATTTATTTCTTTTATATGACAGCAGCACATTTGTCAAATGATGACCAATGGACAGGTGCCAGACTAATAAAGCAATGGTACCCAGAACATTATTCTTTATATTAAAACATTCTCTATATGTATAGCACGATTCAGTTTGGTCTTGGTAGCCATTAAATAACATTGGTACAAATGCATGGGGGAATAGGGTTGTACTTTCAGCTCTTTTCGTCAGACTTTGGGTCGCATTCAGTAAGGGAGTGTTTTATTAACTGTGTTATTATTATTATTTATTATTAACCTTTATTTGTAATGCGCCGACATATTCCGTAGAGCTAAACAGGGTAGATACAAGTCAAAAACAAACTTAACAAATTACGAAAGAATGGAGGGCGCTGTTATTGAGTCTAAAGCACCTAATAAGATTGAAAACTTGCAAACTTACAGTCTAAAGGATATGGGTGAGGTATAGAAAAGTGAGGTACAATACATTGAGTAAATTACGGATGAAGGTGATAAGCTTCTTTAAATAGATTAGTGAGGTTTTAAAGGATTTGAGGCAGGGGGATAGTCTAGTGGAGCGAGGCAAGGATTTCTATAGAATAGGGTCAGCATGGGAAAAGTCCTGAAGGTGGGAATGAAAGGAGGTGATAAGAGTGGAGGAAAGAAGAAGGTAATCAGCAGAGCAAAGAGGGCGATTGGGAGAGTTCCATGGAACCTCCATTTTGTGTGACTAAACATTTCTCACAAGAAAATGAGCCCCAATATTATGTGGAAATCTTTGTAGTTCCTTAAAAGTTTCCTAGAAAAGTATTATCAGGTTTTGTTAGGATTTGATACCCTGGGCTCATTCTTTGGTTCTGGACAGAGTTTTTTTGTAGCCTGGGAAGCCATTTTGTAATGCTTGAAAAGGGTTAAACTGATCCTGCGGTATAATCAAAACTTTTTCAACCCAAAAAGGAGCCTATGGATAAATAAACAAAATATTTCATTACTATTTGCTGGGGCCTCCAACATGGCTGAATCTAATCATAATACAAGGCAGTACTGTAAATAACTTAATCTAATGTTGGAAATCTTACATTGAACATTTTTTTGCCCACAAGGTTGCCATCCAACTTCAAACATAGAAACATAGATATGATGGCGGACAAGAACAAAAAGGACCCTCTTGTTTACCCATTCTATCTACCTATTTTAGTCTCAGAATCATCTTATTTTAATCCCAGTCATGCTTAAATTCCTAGGGCTTCATTCTATTATCGGCCGCAGCCGCTGCGGGGCCGCAAGGACCGGCCGCAAGCTTTCCGGCTATTCTATTCCCCTCCGGCCGGGGATTCCGGCAGGCTTGTGGCCGATGCCTTGCTATCTCTTGCGGCCGATCGCGCCGGAGGAAAGCCTTTGATCTAAAACGGCCGCAAGGAAATCGTCCGTAAGAAAAGCCTGGTTGCTATTCTATTGCTCCGGGAACCCTGTCTGCAAGGCTAAAAACGAGCCGCAGCTTACTTGCAGCAAACAGGTCCCGCTAGCACCAATTAAGCACATAAAATAGCTCAAATAAAGCCATCCTGCACTTTGCAGAGTCTATAAAGTGATATTCGGTGTTAGCAAAAATAGCACATAATTACCCTATACTCAAATCCGTAAAATACTTTTTTTTTAATATACGTAAAATATCCATGTAAAAAGTCCAGAGTGCTTGGAGCACCTCAGACCCGCCCACGCCGCAGCCGGAAAATAAACAGTTAATTTGAACTCGGGTTTGGGCTGATGTGCAAGCTTGAGAGTGGGTTACTTTTAATCCTCATGTCCCCCAATATGATCCCTAGCATTTACAGAGCTGTACAGTGCAGGCTTGAATTTATTTTTGAGTTTTTAGATTTCTGCGCTTACGGCCGGTTTCAAGATATACGGCCGGCCGTAAGAGGAGATCCTTGCGTGGCCGTATAATTGAATTGCGAGTTAACAGAACCCCCGCAAGGAATCGCAGCCTTACGGACGATTTACAGCTGATAATAGAATGAGGCCCCTTGTGTTGACTCTATAACTTCATCAGGAAAGAAAAAATAAGCTATGAGGGGACTTGTATTAGGAAGCTTAACTTGCTGGGTTATTAGTGAAATTGCTATATATGTGACAAATTATTGATGAGAGGGTAAGGAAGGAGAGAAGATCCCTGAATGTTATTACAACTTAGTTATTTTTTTAACCATTTTATGCATTCCTGAATTGGCCACTATATCTGCCCAGAAAGCAGTCCTGAAAAAAATCTTTATCTGCAGTAAAGCATATAAAGATCCTAACAGGAAAGCCTCCTAGGCAGACCTCCTCCACACACTGCACAAGAGGAGAGAAGCAGGTCTGCTGAAGTCAGAAACACTGAAATTCAAATATAACTTTTATAAGTTACAGTGGGGCCCTTGGTTCCCGACCTCCTTGGAACTCTCTGATTTTGGAACTTGGCACGTCTCACTGGCAAAAAAATAGCTTGGTACTCTATGCTTGCTTGGTACTCAACGTGTCAAAAAATTGTCTCGGAACTCGTCTCGCTTGTAGCACGCCACATCCTGTCTTTCAGGAAGTGAATTAAAGTTCTGTACTGTGACGTAGTGTAGTTGCAGTAGTGCCTACAGGATTCCAAGTGCAGCCTGTGCCTATAAGGACCAAAGTGTAGACTGTGCTTACAAGAACCAAAGTGTAGCCTGTGCTTATAAGAACCAAAGTTCCAAACAATAAACCTCTAACCTCCTCCTCCACATCGCTACCATCCCATTGGGCCCTCAAGTCCTCTCAGTACAGTTACGGTAAAGTTAAATTCTATGTTATTTGATCTAATTATTGTTTTTATTTATGTCTGTTTAGTTTTAAGGTTTTGTATCAAAAAACAACACCATCAGTTCAAACTAAAATGTGAAAAATCTGGGGTCTGCAACGGATTATTTCAATTTACATTGATTTTTATGGGAAATGCTACCTTGGTACTCAACCTTTTTGGTACTTGGCCTGCCGTCCGGAACGGAGCTGAGGTAGCACTGTACATCAATATTTTTCTTCAAATAAAAAACACTACAGTGGTCCTTTACACATATCTACAACACTCAAAATCATTTTTTTAAATGTTTCTCTGGGCCACTTGCTGTTATAAAGTTAAACTACAAAACATTAAGATGATCTGTAATAGCTGTTGTGTAAAGGCTCCTGTTGACTGTGTAATAAAACAGAACAGCATGTTCAGCAGAACATTGAATAAAACACCAACAATCAGTGTTTATTATACATCACCAATGTAGATACATAATTATAATCAGTTGTCTGTTTATGATGAGCTATTCCAGGTATGGAGACACAAAACACAAATTATTCCTCTCTTAAACTGGTTGTGTATCCTCAAAACTATCATGGGCTTTTTATTCTATATTGCTTCAAATACTTGAATATATAGAGGAGAATAAGATGACAGACGGAAAGAGATAAAATGAGAGTGAGAACTGGGAAGGGAATGAGCAATGAGATAGAATAAGGGAACAATAATCAGTGAATACAAGAGAATAAGAGAACAAGAAAGTTAATAAGAGAGAATAAGAGAACAAGAATTAATGAATGAGACAGAATAAGAATTAGTGAATTAGAAAGAATAAGAGAACAAGAAGGAGTGAATAAGAGAGTGTCATGAACCCCTTTTTCTCGGCCTGGGGGTTGACCAATTGAGCCCATTAAAGGACAGACAGCTTGGCTCCAAGCCACTGGATTATTTACGTAAACACCTCCATTGTATTTGTAATCTGTTTTGTCCCATCGTTTGCCAGATAAAGTTAATCAAATCTGATATGTGCTAGAGATGGCAGGATGTGTATTGGAGATTAAGCCTATTGCTCTTAGGAAGCTACTGCTAGACCCCATGTGGGGGTAATCTCCTGTAATTGTCTGCCACACCCTCTCATTGTTACATTGTGTACACCCCCTCTGTATCTAACTGATATAAATATTGCTGAATTTTCAAAATAAATCAGTTCACTTTTGAGGCATATAGAAATTGTATGTTTCTTATTTGCTCCAGTTCTCCTGTATGGCTGCAGGGAGGTACTGAGGGACTCTGTATGATCCTGCTGGGGTAGGTTTGACTGTAACAAGTCTTATCAAGCCCCCTAAGAAGAAGCAGATCTGGAGTCTATTGGTAGCCTGGAAGTGCCGATTTCTGATGCAAGGACCCTGACCGAAACAGACGCCAGATATCAGGGTGGTAGTGCCGAGATTTCCAAGAACCCAAATGGTCCTTGTGGGTAGTTAACCTGTAGTCTGTAGCAGGTGGCCCTGGGCAGTAATAGCCTCTACCGTCGGATCCCACGGAGAGAATAAGAAAACAAGATGAGTGAATGAGAGAGAATATTGGTAGTGGTATACTAAAAGTGTTAAGCTCTCCTCACCTTTCTTTATCTCTGAGGACCTGTAGACACTGGCTATTGAGAACCACTGCTCTAGACAAACCATTATGCAGGTTTAGATTTATTAAGGTTAACGAGCTATAAGTTTTGACATATGTTTATTAAGGTGAACAAGCTATACGCTTTGCCATTATGTTTAGCTTCAACTAGATACAGTAACAACTATGGTGATGTATCAGTGCATGCATTTAGTGTGACTTAGTTTGGACCCCTATTCCAGCTCCCCTATACAATAGCTATTCTGTAAAATAGTAATTTACAGAAATATTCCAATTTTCACACTGTTCGAATATACTAGCATTAAATGAAATGACTAAGTGGTGGTGACTGTCAATACACTGCAAAGGACATCGTTTCCTTACATCACAGTCTTTACAATATTATCATTTGACACCAGGATTTAATGACCAGACATGTAGTATTGAAAGCAAATGTACTGTCACTTGAGCTAGCAGTCTACATAACTTACCCAAGGTATAGTCAACGTTTTAATACCTACCTCCCACTTTTGATGGTAAAATTTCCTTACAGCCCACCGGTGCCACAGCAACTCAGTTTACCCTCTCTCATTTCTAATTACATAAAGCATGTGACCCTAGCTATGTATCACCCTGTACTTACTAGATAGTGATCAGTTCCTGGCTGCTGTCCCTAGGCTCTCTCACCAGCTCTCCAACCAGCCAAGGGTGGTGCTGCGGGTTTCCAGCGTGTCGCTAGCTACGGATCCTAGTGATTACCCCTCTGCCCACCATAAAAAGCTTGAATCGCCCACAAATGGGCGGTAGAGTCCAGATTGACTACAATAGAGCAAGTGTAAAAAGATATGTGGAAAATTGTATCATTCAACAATGAAAGCAGGTTCCAATGCCTCTGTTGATGCATCCTCATATATGTAGCAGATGGGGGAGTGATTCATACAGTCAGGAAGTAACTAAACATCTCTAACTTCATCCAAATCAGCAGCAATTTTAAAAAGCAAAACACCTTTCTACATGCTTTTCAATCCTGTACTCTCAGTCATTGTGTAAATGAGTTAGAAACGTCTTAACATAATTATCAATATAGCAACGTTGGCGGAGATTACTATGTGTGTAAACGTTACAGTCAGTTCTGTCTTTTGCTACGATTAAACTGAATTTAATGCGGCAGATGATGCGAGCTACCGAGGACACAGAAGAAATTAACCACATTTTAAAGTCATAGCTGGAATCTGACTTATAACACTGAGGAACTAATAGGTGATTCCTTGTTTGCCACTCTCCATTCAGCCTCCATGCATCCTGTTGCGATGACATAACTCTGCATATGGAAGATGACAAATGAGCCACAAGATCTACTGACCTACACTAGGTTCTATAACCATATTTTACAGCCCCCTGATAACGAGTATTACGCACTTTTCATTTAAACAAAAAACAAAAAATGCTTAGCAATGCCAATGTATTGGCCTCACATTATGTGTTACAAGTTGCAAAAATGTTTTGGATACTTTCTTAACTATGCTATAAATCAGGGGTGGGCAAGTTCGGTCCTGGAAAGCCCCACACAGGCCAGGATTTAAGGATATCCTTGCTGCGTACAGGTGAGTCAATCACTCCCTTCAGTCATTCTGATTGACTCACCTGTGCACAGAAAGGATATCCTCAAATCCTGGCAGAGACTTGATCACGCCTTAAACACAGGGTGTTAAATAAAAAAAGATTTTCTTTTTTAAAAAAAGGCCTGAAACGTACGTCTTGGTTTCTCCTGTTCAGGGTAGATTTGCCTGGCATTTCGGGGCTGGACCACTCTAGTGAGTGGGACCAGACTGATATACTATTATTATTATTGTTTATTTGTAACGCGCCGACATATTCCGTAGCGCTACAGGATATTTCTCCCTGTGAAGTGCACAAGTGAGCTAAAAGAGGTTGCTCTCAGGTCCATAGAACTAACCTATTAAGGTTAGTTTGTTCTCTGATTGAGCATCTCTGACTTTATTTAAAAATATATATCTTTTATGTAACAAAAAACTATTTTAATTTGAAGGACACTTTGAAGAAAATTTGTTGTATTTCAGCCCATTTTTGTATCCAGCAGGTAACATTTTTGGGTCACATATAGTAAACAATGTTGTCTTAGAGAACCTTTTCATTTCAGTGTTAATTTTTGGGGCATTTACTAAGATTTTCTTATACTAAGAAATGTCCAAATGCCCTCCAATATTTCACCCTCTAGTGCATATGGGCCTTTGCGTAGGTGGAGCTATTTTACCCTAAATTGTTTTTGTTTGAAATACACCAGAGGGTTTATACTAATCCTGATAATAATATAACATTGAGAGTGATCTTACTTATCTGATAATGTTATAAAAAGAGGAATGACCGATGAACAAACCACTTGTCCATCATGGGAAAAAAAGAGGAAAGAGCTAAAAGGAAAGAGCAAAATTTACAGTATTCGCTATTGATCTCAATTTTCTTTCTTCCAGAGAACATTAAATAGAATGGATTGTGTAAAAGGGACAACAAAAGAGGAAACTAAATTTACTCACTCTCCATGCTTACAGAGGAATTAAACACAGCAGGTGCTTAATAGTAAACCAGTGCAATATCTGATGTACTAAATCCCTGGGCCCTCATTCTATTGCGATTTGGCCATTTGAATAGGGATCTAAATAAGCACATAACATATTTTTTTTAAAGAAGTTTTTAGTTAGTGAGCATCTTTCCAAAAGCAAGGTTTTCACTAACTAAAAACGTATTTAAAAAAATATGTTATGTGCTTATTTAGAGCACTATTCAATTGGCCAAATCACAATTGAATGAGGGCCTAGGTATCTGCAAGCAGTTATTTCAATACTAGCGACTTGCCCGTCAAAAAATGACGGCAATAGAATTGTAAGGCTGGTAATGTTGTTTGGTACACAAGTAAGTAATTTTTTTTTTGTGTACCTCCGGCGCTCATTGCAAGCCTCAGGCTGAGCACCTTCGCCGCTCATTGCAAGCCTCTTGGTTGGTGTATGTTTGGTTATGAGAGCTCCTTTGCACTGTTGGCGAGTGTGTTAAAGCGTTTGTTTAGCTGTGTACTTTCGCATTTTGTAATGGTAATGTTATTAGGTTTGAGTGATTGTGGTGAAATGGCTGCGAGTGTGTATGTTTTAGGCGGGTGTTGAGCATTTAGTGTCCTTCCTAATAGTGTATTTATTAGGTCGTATGGGTCTGTGGAAAAGGCGCATGTGCTTGGCGGTGTTTTGCGTGCTTAGAGGTCATGTAGCCTCGTTTGCCATTTTTTCTCTCGCTTAGGGGATTTTTGAGTGTCGAAAATCTTTAAATTGTATTTAAATTGGCGTGTAACCTCATTCCCAGACGTCCTGCCTGTCCCCCCTTGCTGTGTGTGTATTTTTTGTTTTATTTTATTTTGTATTTTGTGTGTTTTTTGCTGTGCGTGTTGCGGCCGTTAAGTTCATATTTTTTGCGGCTCGTATTTTTTTTCCCCTCAGTGGCGTTATCGGCCGTACTTTTTACAGGCGTTTTTTTCAAAGTGCTACGGGTCTCGCACTTTGAATTGTGTATTTGAGTTTTGTGTTGAAGTGTAGTTCCGCGGGTTGTAGGTATGATGCGCAAGGCATGCAAGGTCGTAGGGATGATCGCCTACAGCGCTCATCTCCACCAGCGCAGTGAGCACCTTCGTCGCTCCCTGCCTAAGTCCTACGGGGTCGTAGGGATGAGCGCTTATGTCGCTCATCTCCACCAGAGCAAGGAGTTTCGGGACGCTTTGCGAGCCTGCAGTTTTAACGTTGCTTTACCAACAGATTTTGGCAAGGTCGTGCTGCTGATAACTATATATGTGATCTGGAGAGGCGTGACAATTACTGGAGTACAATAAAATCACAGAAATATAATGCCATTAGATAAAAAGGTCTATATCTAATAGATTTAAATTTCCCATGCCACTTAGCTGCCAAAGCATGTTCTAAACATTAGAAATCTATTTCCTGTATAAATATGTGTCTGAAGACGTCTAATCTTACTTTGTATCCTGTAACACTGATCCACCCTCCATCATTTTGACTAACTGATTGAGAGTAGTTTCATTTTGTTCAGCTTTTTGTGTAGATACTTGGGGTCTCATTCAATTGCAATTTGGCCAATTGAATAGGGCTCTAAAAAAGCACATAGCATATTTTTTTTAAATAAGTTTTTAGTTAGTGAAAACCTTGCTTTTGGATAGATAACTAACTAAAAACTTCTTTAAAAAAATATGCTATGTGCTTATTTATAGCCCTTTTCAATTGGCCAAATTGCAATTGAATGAGGGCCTTGGCCTATATCTCTCATTGCCTTTTTTAACATGACAGAAGATAATGTCTGCATATTGTATATATTCTCAATAGGGCCGAGAAATAACAAAGCAAATAATTATAACCCCCTATTGTTCAACTACTGGGTTACCTGGTTAGAATGCAGGTGCTTTCACCAAAGCATCTTGAATTCGAGTCCAACCAGGAAACCAAGAGGTCATGCTGGTCAGTACTTGGATGGGAGACCCCATGGGAATACCAGGAGCTGTATCCTGTGACCCACTGGAGAAGGAATTGGCAACTCACTCTGGTATTCTTGGCCATTAAAACCAAGTGGATCAGCCTAGTATGTTGTCCATGAGGTCATGGAGAGTTGGACTTGACTGAGCGATGCCATTTACATTATTCAATTGTCACTTAGTAGTACATAAGAGTTAATATAGCCAGTGTTAGAGCTGCAGCCGGTACAAGGTACGGGGCCCACAACTGGTTTTGGGGCCCTTTGCTACCAGCGGCAGATGTCTGGAAAAAAGACGGTCTCCAAATGTATTAAGAGAAGATGGTGATGTAGGGGTAATCTGATCATCTACATACATTTTTGACCACTTCAGGCAGCTACTCTTCTGGATTGCTATCTTGCCGTGGTAAAGGGTCTTGTGTAATTCAATGAAGCTGTGAGCTATACCATGTAGGGTCACCAAAAGTGGGCAGGTCATAGCAGCGGAGTCAGACAAACTGTTGCCCACGGGAGAAGGAACTAGCAACCCACTCTTATGGATTAGCACAACCGGACACAAGTTGGGCCTGGCTTGCTGTGGCACATAGAGTCACGAAGAGTCGAACACAACTGAACGACTAAACAACAACAACAAGAAAGAAGTTGTATGCCTCCCCTCCCCCCCCCCCCATTTTTTTTTTGCCCAGGGACCCTCCATTCACTAGCTTCACCACTAACATTCAAATCTAAGCTTCTACTGTCACTTACTGCCACAGTTTCTCTATTTATTAATATTATAGTAGTCAATAATGTATCTATAGTTTTTCATAACATGCTTAATCAAAACAACTAAAGGTGCTGCTGCATCTGGTAAATATTTCTCATTTATCATTCCCTGCTCAGGCACTTTTTCTGAATATTTTAACCCTGCATATGTGATTTATGAAGTGGTGGCTTTTACACCTTATAAATGCATTTACTCTGACATTTTGCACTCAAAGCATTATTGCAAATTTAGACCTGTTCATCTAATTTCCAATGCCAATTTTGATTTAGCATAAAGTACAAATTAGGCAAAACTGTGTTTTTAACAGTATATGCGTAAAAAAAAAAGCTGCATATTGAATACTGACACATTTTTTTTAATGTTTCTGTCAAGGAACATGTATATGCTGTAAAAGTCCAAAAACAAAAATCAATACAGCCTTTAATTCAGGAGTGCACAGGTTCTGGAGGGCCACACACAGGCCTGGATTTGAGGATATCCCTGCTGCACACATGTGAGTCAGTCACTTCTTCATCATCATCCTGATTGACTCACCTGTGCACAGAAAGGACATCCTCAAATCCAGGCCTGTGTGTGGCCCTCCAGGACCGTATTTCTGAATCCCTGCTTTGATTTAATCCCTTTTATTTATGCAATTATGCTACACTGAAATCTATCATTTCAGTTTCTGATAATCAACATATCCGGAGGTGGGGAGAAACTGAACGCAAAAGAAGCTTCTTTCTACACCAGGGGTCTCCAAACTCTGTCCTGCCGCTACCAGGCCTGGATTTGAGGATTTCCTTTCTGTGCACAAGTGAGTCAATCAGGATGACTGAAGAAGCAATAGTCTCACCTGCTTGCAGCAAGGATATCACCTAAATGCAGGCCTGGGTGCAGCCCTCCACGACCGAGTTTGGTGACCCCTGATCTACACAATAGATATTTAGCAGCTGAAAGTAACAGTTATTATAGTAGTGGAAAGTCTGAGAAAGTAGCAGTTAGGATCAATTGAGAAAAGAAAATGGAACATGAAAGGAAAGACAAACTGCATAAAAATGTTAAAATGTAAAGGTTGTGCTTACATTAAAATTGAAACTTGATTCAAGAACATACATAAAAATGGCCACAGTAGTCCTTTACCAGAGTGAGACAAATATCACAGGAGATTACCGTATATCAGATTTATTAAATTGTTTTAACATAGCAGCAAAACATATAATGATACAGTTTGATAAATATAGACAAATATGCCATTTTCTGTAAAACTGTGTCTAGGATGGATAAATAATTTCTTAAAAATTCTTATAATTATTTTTTTTCATGTCGTTCAGTCGTCTCCGACTCTCAGTGACCTCATGGACCATAACACACCACGCACATCTTATCCCCATGGTCATGCTGATCCACTTGCTATTCATGGCAGAGATACTGGAGTGGGTTGCCAGTTTCTTCTCCAGTGGGTCACGGGTGGTCTCCCATCAAAGTACAGACATGGCTTCAGGGTGGTGTGACCTCTTGGTTCCCTGACTGGAATCTAACCCAGGTCGCAGTGGTAAAAGTACCAAATACTAACCACTGGACCACCAGGAAACCCTTAGGTTTGGTCAATTACTCTAGAAAATAGTTCTTCACAGTCTGCTTAATATCCTGGCTTGGCTTCTGCAATTAGTTGCCATGGCAACCAGTTAGCTTGGTTCATGTAGGAGTATATGATGCGATTATGATTCCATTGTAGTGACACAGTCTTAGGCTCAATGAAAGGAAACAGTAAAAATAATCATTCACTGTTACAAATCACAATAGTGACGAGTTATAAAAACAGCGGCAATTCTCCCACTAAATATATATATAAAAACAAACAAACATCATTGTTAAATATACCAGAAGCTTTCAAGACCAATCAAAAGTTAAAGGAGCATGGACAGGTGACATTGTAAGATCATGTAATGTGCGATTAATAGCTAATACCTTCGTTTTTACACTTTTTAATTATGTCATTGTATGAAAGCTACAAACATAGTATATTTTAGACTATTGGTAATGACAAGTACTTTATCAATTAGATGTTAACCCAGAAACAGATTTTAACCAGATAAGAATCAAAAAAAGACATATGTAGTCTGCCTATACTAGCTGCCTCATTAAGGCTCTTCCATCCTTGTGGTGGTGAAGGGAAATGTATGCTTCAATGAAGCTGTGAGCTATACTATGAAGGGTCACCCAAGATGGGCAGGGCAAAGCAGAGAGATCAAACAAATCAAGGTCCACTGGAGAAGGAACTGGCAACCCACTCTAGTATCTTTGCCAAGAAAACCTAATGGATAGGTAAAATCACAAGATGTGCCTAGAGTGCTGGGTCCACATGGTCCCTGAGTGTCTGACAAGACTGAATGACTAAACAACAACAAATTAAGGCTTGGCTTAATTCATCCTCAGTATAGGTTTAGGTTTATCCCTGGCGTGCTTGATTTCCTTAAAAGTGTCTGTCTCTCAACATCCAATTGAAGATTGTTTCACTTATTTACTACTCTGTCTGAAAATGACTTTTGAATACTTCTGATAAAGCTTCCATATTTTCTTGCTCTTGTAATACTTCTTTTCTGATTGATACTTCCCTCTTGAACTTTATTAAATCCTTCTCTCTTACCCCCCCCCCCCCCCCCCTTCTCCACTCTGTCCTAATCTATACATATTCAGAGCATGATGTGTTTCCTTATAAGTTTTGCCTTTAGACCATGCACAATTTTAGTTGCCCTCCTTTGAATTGTTTAGTATGTTTATTTAGTTATAGATTAAAGAAATAAAATCAGTATTTGAAGACAAAAAAATCAAGATAGCTTTTAAAAAGTTATAACTTGACTTGCGGGTCAATGAGTGAAATAAGTATTTGACCCGTTCGACTTAGTACTTGGTAGCAAAACCTTTGTTGGCAATCACAGAGGTCAGACGTTTCTTGTAGTTGGCCACCAGGTTTGCACACATCTCAGGAGAGATTTTGTCCCACTCCTCTTTGTAGATCCTCTCCAAGTCATTAATGTTTTGAGGCTGATGTTTGGCAACTCGAACCTTCAGCTCCCTCCACAGATTTTCTATGGGATTTAGGTCTGGAGACTGACTAGACCACTCCAGGACCCTATTGTGCTTCTTCTTGAGCTCTTCCTTTGTTGCCTTGGCTGTGTGTTTTGGGTCATTGTCATGATGGAATACCCATCCACGACCCGTTTTCAATATCCTGGCTGAGGAAAGTCGGTTTTCACCCAAGATTTGATGGTGCATGGCCCCGTCCATCGTCCCTTTGATGCGGTGCAGTTGTCCGGTCCTCTTAGCAGAAAAAACACCCCCAAAGCATAATGTTTCCACCTCCATGTTTGACGGTGGGGATGGTGTTCTTGGGGTCAGAAGCAGCATTACACCTACCCCAAACATGGCGAGTTGAGTTGATGCCAAAGAGCTCAATTTTGGTCTCAACTGACCACAACACTTTCACACAGTTCTCCTCTGAATCATTCAGATGTTTGTTGGCAAACTTCAGACGGGCCTGTACATGTGCTTTCTTGAGCAGGGGGACCTTGCAGCTGCTGCAGGATTTCAGTCCTTCACGGCGCAGTGTGTTACCAATTATTTTCTTGGTGACTATGGTCGAAGCTGCCTTGAGATCATTAACAAGATCCTCCCGTGTAATTCTGGGCTGATTCCTCACCGTTCTCATGATCATTGAAACTCCACGCGGTGAGACCTTGTATGGAGCATCAGACCGAGGGAGACTGCCAGTTATTTTGGGTTTCTTCCATTTGCGAATTATATATGTCACCTTCTCACCAAGCTGCTTGGTGATGGTCTTGTAGCCCATTCCAGCCTTGTGTAGGTCTACAATCTTGTCCCTGACGTCCTTGGACAACTCTTTGGTATTAACCATGGTGGAGAGTTTAAAATCTGATTGATTGCTTCTGTGGAAAGCTGTCTTTTTTATACAGATAACGAGCTTACTGCTCCTAATCTCAGTTCGTTACCTGTATAAAAGACACCTGGGAGCCAGAAATCTTTTCTGATTGAAAGGTGATCAAATACTTATTTCCCTCACTGACCCGCAAATCAATTTATAACTTTTTTGACATGCATTTTTCTGGGGGGTTTTTATTATTATTCTGTCTCTCACTGTTAAAATACACCTGGTCATTTCTTTGTCAGTGGACAAACGTTCAAAATCAGCAGGGGAACAAATACTTTTTCCCCTCAGTGTAGCCATTGCAGGGAAAGAGATAAATAATGCTATGGAGACAACAGGTAAAGACTTCCATCAGGACAGTGCCCCTGAGTAGACACTCTCCCTTGGACACATAATAGGGGTGGAGTGCAATATGTCATATCTAAATATGTTTTGTCTGTAAATACTGATTTTATTGATAATCGGTAACTAGGTAAATAAAATAAGCAAACCAATGTTATGCCATGTTATTTGGGAGACAGCCAAACATTATTAAGGAGCGTGGATAGATTATATAAAAAATATACACACACACTAAAGCATTAGAAGACAGCAGTGACCAGTCAGTAAGCTATTTACAATTTTCAGGATAGTAATCAAAAAAGGAAAGCCATACTAAAGTGTATTTAAATAAGAAGGATGAGAAAATAAATCCCTAGCAATGGGAACCAGGTAGAGCACCCCATCAATAGTCCACTGGGAAGTAAAATATTCTACTCTCCCTGAGGTGTAGCAGAGGTGAATTCATCCTGGATACAGCAATGTACAAGTGCCAGAACCAGCCACTCACATGGGCCCTCATTCAATCGCGATTTCGCCAATTGAATAGGGCTCTATTTTAGCACATAGCATATTTTATTAAAGAAGTTTTTAGTTCGTGAAAACCTTGCTTTTGGATAGATGCTTACTAACTAAAAACTTATTTAAAAAATATATGTAATGTGCTTATTTAGAGTCGTATTCCATTGACCAAACTGCAATTGAATGAGGGCCATGGTGTATAATATACTCTGCCAAGCACTGTTTCCCGGGCTTGTACCTAAGAACCAGACACAGGCCTCCATTCAACTGAAATATGCAACAGTTACAAAGCGATTCAATTGAACAAGCCCGCAGCTACATAGCAGAAAGCCTACACAGTAAACCATGCACCCATAAGTAGCATTTCAGAGCATGATCATGATCAATTAAGCAAACCCGTAACTACCAATTTATAAACAGCCAACAGTAAATGAGACCGTCATCATGACGTCAGTAAAACATGGAGGTTAAATGTCAATCAATTAGAGTTTAGAAGTCCAATATGCGATCGAACTCGCAATCCGGCAATTACAGAATGCTAAAAATGAATGAACGAAATGTTCGAGTCCATGTGCGTGGCCTGATATGTATTATTAACTCCTTGATTACCAAGATTGATATAACACGGAAATTAAACGTAAAAAAAAAAATCATTTTTGAATGCAGGTTTGTGAGTTTGAGACTGTTGTGAAATTAATTCTAATGTCTTTCGTAACTTTCCCCGTTATTTAGAGTGCAGTATTGATTTTTTATTCGCATTTACAGTGCTATGAACAAGTGCTTAACCCCCTTGTGAGTCCTCTCTAGTATATGTAGGATTTTCTTCTACATTTGCCATTTACGGGTGTTAAGACAATTGTGTGCTTGATGAATTGAATAGCGATTTGCGATTGTAACATTTAGCGGCTTGAAATATCAAAGGCTTAGATGGTCAGAGTTACGATTTTGACAACAGCAGAGATTTTGAGCTTCTAACCCTCAAACCGATTGCGGGTAGCAAAAAGATGCAAATTGAATAGCAAATTATTTTACAGGCTACATTACGGGCTCAAGTAACAATTTGCTCAATTGAATGGAGGCCACAGGGTATTAGTTCTAACCATATCAAATAAATCTGAACTGTAAAATTGAGGAAACTAAATAAGGATAGTGAGCACAAATGAGGAGGATACTGAGCAGAGCACTCCATCTATAGCCTACTGGGAGGTAAACTCTTAACATCCTCCCAGTGGATAATGCCAAGAGGTACTCTCTCTGAATACAGGACCTCACCAGTGCCAGGAACATGGCAACACATGGCAGTGCAACCTACCCAGGGAAACACAGCATACTGGACTTGTACCTAATACCTAAGAACTGGACACAGAGTTTTAGACCAAGATGGACACTGATTAAGCTTATATAGCGCCAATAAGAGTGGGTTGGCCATACCCCACCTGCTGGTAGGGGAAAGAAATGAAAATAACAAACTTTAAAATATATTCAAATCAGAGGAGGGTGAGCATAAATTACTCATAATGGGGTACGCAGAGCAGAGGGAGGTAAATGCACATATCCTCCAAGTAGACAAAGCCAGGAGGTATTCTGCCTGGATATGGGAGTGCACCTGTGCTTGGAACATGGCCTCACATGGCACTGCCATACCCCCTGACAGACATCTTTGTTCTTTGACAGGAGAGCAAGCTTCCTGGAGTGAATGTAAAGGACACACATTCAAACAAATGTGAGCCATCATTTAAAATGTACCTCATGTAAACATAGATTATTTTTAGATCAGACGTGTAGTAATGTATACAATATGTATTTCACATTCAGACCTTTCAAACAATAAAAATCTCATTTGATCTTGGAAACATTACCCAGCGCATTCACTCAAACATTGGTCTGGCTAAAACTATATGAACAGGAAATGTTTCATAATTTGATACCTTTAAATATACACGGTTGTTAAACTTTAATATATATATATATATATATATATATATATATATATATATATATATATATATATAGTGAATTATTTTAAATAGATACATAAGTCTCAAATGAAGTACAGACCATAAGATGGAGGACATTAATGTCAATTTGAAAGTTTTACCATGAATCAAAGAATTTAAAAGCATTAAAAGCTTATCTGATATATTCTACCACGGTCATAATTTGAAAATCTTAAAATAGTGTCCTGACAAAATGAGCTTGACCAGTGACTCCCAACACCTGCAGACAGGCCATGATTTAGGTTTATCACTGAGTAAGCACAAGATGAGGCAATTAGTATTCAACAGACCATTGCATCACTTGTTTTCATAGTTTTACACCTAAATCATGGCCTCTTTGGGGTTCTTGAGTAAAGGGTTGGGAATCATCGAGCTAAATGTTTAATTTTATTAACGATCAGTGTCTAATTGACTCTGTCCTGATGAATTACAGGAAAGAGAAAGACAGTGAGCCTTTTGGATGTCTGTATTGTAACATATTTTGGTTTTAATGTAAGTCAGATAATAAAATACAGTTAACAGGTTCTGCTTGATTCCTTGTTCATATTTTTTCATAACTCGCTGGTAAGATAAGGGGGGATCAAACATATTATTTATTATCTCCCTATATGTTGCTTAAGTGTTTATGTTCTTTAAATAATATAATGTATTTTCCATGGATAGAAAACTTTTGTAATGTATTAAGAATAATTTTAAATGCATACGAGAAAGATTTTTTAATTATGTGGCCTTCAGTTACATTTAGTTCCCAAGCAGCAATGAAGTATGTATTTTCATGTGTCCCCTTAATAAGGTCAGATCTGTTCACGTTACAAAAAAACCTAAACATGTTAATTTTCTGGATACTATATTTAAACTAGCTACTTGCTAGGTAATACAATTTTAAGGCTGGGAATGCTGTACATTCAGCACTCAGCACGAGCCCCGAGCTGAGCGCCATCGTCGATCATCGCTGTCTGTGTCTCTTCTCCTCCGTCTCTCAGCCCTGTGTCTCTTTCCACCCTCTCCTTCCCCTGTGTCTTTCTCCTCTGTGTCTCACTGGCTTCAGGTTAGTTTTTATTGGCTTCGGCTAAGTGTTACTGGCTTTGGGTCGTTTTTACTGGCTTCGGGGTCGTTTTTACTGTTTTCGCCTAGTTTTCATTCAGTTACGCCATTTTATTTCTCGCTTAGCCGGTTTTTGATCGCCAAAAAATGCCAAATATACCTCAAATTAAATTGCAAGCTCACTCACACGCTCCCTGGCTCTCCCCCTGTGCTGTGTGTGAGTGTGTACATTTATTTTTTTTAATTATTTGGCGTTTTTTGGTGGTCTTTTGAGTTCGGTGGTTCGGCCATTAAATTCGCAATTTAGTGCAGCCCCAAAACTGAGGCCATCGGTCCTAAGTCCTACGGGCTTCGCGATGAGCGCCGCTCATTGCAGCCTAAGACCCACGGGCATTGCGTGACCAACATGACAAACGTGACCAACACCAACAACTATTATATTTGACTGGAAAATTGCCCTGGCGCTCATTGCATGCCTCTCCCCCTGTGTAGTCTATAGGCCTTGCACTTGAGTGTTACTGTCTTGGGTTGTGTTACTGCCTTGGATTAAGTGTTAGTAGCTTGGGTTGTGTTACTGCATTGGGTTAAGTGCTAGTGGCTTTCGTTAAGTGTTACTGCTTAGGGCGTTTTTTTACGTCCTTCAGGCTAGTTTTATGTTTTTGGGCCTCGTTTTCATAGTTTTGCGTTTTTTCGGCAGCCATTTTTTTTCTCGCTTAGGCAATTTTCAATTGTGAAAAACGGCAAATATGCATCAAATTAACTTACAACCCCCGTGCTGTGTGTGGGTGTGTAAATTAATTTGAGGCATATTTGTTGTTTTTTTCATGTCTTTTCAGTTCCGTGGTTCAGCCGTCAAAGTCGTAATTTTGCGAGGTGCACAGCGCATGTATGGGTTTCGGTCCTAAGTCGTACACTGACAACTATTATAGTGATGCTTATGGCACATGGATAAGAGCCTCATTAGATTTGCCTTCTCTTTATTACAATGATTTTATATAATATTATCTTATTGACTATAGACAATAAAAGCTCACAATCTTTTTTTGGGTCAATCTGGCAAGCTGTATTTGTACAACACATGACTCAGCATCACATGAATAAATGTCCCTTTAAGTTAATAATCCTTTAATCAGACATATGTAATCAGAAAGAATGCAGAACAAGCAACGGATAAGTCAACAAACAGAGATAAACTGGATACTATACATATTCTGACAATATTCCACTATTTACTTCCTTAATCACAGTGAGAGATGTATTAGAAACTTTAGTTTATATTTAAGGTTTTTTTTTGTCCTTTTCACTTACAAATCACTATACAAATCCCTAGTACACCCTCATTTGGAATATAGAGTAGAGTTTTGTACACCACTTCACAGAAAGGACGTTTTAGCCTTGGAAAAAGTACAAAGAAGGGCAACAAACCCAATAAGGAAAATGGAGGGGCTAGGTTATAAAGAAAGACTAACCAAATTAAACTTATTTTCTGTAGGTTAACCTCTATGGAGGTTTCCCTGTCCTTTCATACTATTAGAACCTTAACAGCTATCTCTTGCTAGATTCCTAACTAATAGTACAAGTCTTGTGGTTTTAGTTTAACAACATCATCATATCAAGATTTTATGATACTATATTATTATATTACAATACTAATAAAAGTTAAGTCTTAAACTACTATTCCAGTGCACCTTCAAGTGGCCATTTATTTTCTTTGATGAGATTGTGTAACTATATTTATAAGTCACAATAGCACCGGCACAATATTCTGTGCACAATATTCCAACTTAAATTGGGAACAATGGGCCATATTCTATTAGCTACTTGCAAATGCCTTGAACTCTCAAATTTGGCTTTGGGTGTTTTTTTTTAAATGTTTATGCATTCTATTAACTTAAGAATTCATTAGTGCCAATAAGTAATATTTGACGAATATGTAGCAATATTAAGAGTGATTTTAAGTGTGTAAAAATGTACAAATTGAGCAATAGAATAGGGCCCAATGTTGGGCATACCAATGGCCTCTCTTCTAATAATAATATCAGCACATAATAGTTTTCCTTGGTCTCTTCTTAGATGTAATAGTTGTAAGAACTTTTCTTAAAAGTACACAACTGAGAAAGCCAATTCTTTTTTTACAGAAAATTATAGCATTAACTATGGGAATATGTGGTCTCAATAATTATAATAATTTATAATCTTAAATTCAAGTCATAAAATGTTATAAACAGGGATATTTCTAGGATATCTAGAACTTCTCAAGTACTGATATCACATATCTTGATAGCCTCTAAATTATTAATTGCAAAAAGTGATTAAAAGAAACACATAAAAATTACTGAGCTGAGAGCTATAATAAATTGGATTATGATTCATAAAGAGTTATAGTGTGTTGTCATTTCTTTATAAATTATTTTCTTAAAGAGTGGACTCCTAGATAGATTATGATTTATTACTATCTAACTATATTTTTTCTACTCTCTGCCAGAGGTTTTCTGTTATTTTTTATGCTTGTTATCTTGAAGAAGCTTTTAATACTAACCTATTGTGCCAAATTTTGAAATGTAAACTTTAATAATGCATATCATAATTTCATAATGTATAAATTCAACTACCTATATGTTGTATCTGCTTTTTGCCAGAGTTTTTTCCCCTTATATTTATGCTTATTATCTAGAATAAGATGGAAGGAAAAGGGAAAATAGCCATAATCTCAATGGAGCAAATATAGGGGTATCGGGGACTGAAAGGGATTTGGCAGTGCTTGTGGACAACCACCTAGGTAACAGCGCTCAAAGCCAAGCAGCAGCTGCAAAGGCAAATAAAATATTAGCATGTATTAAGAAGGGTATGGAAGCAAGGAAAGCAAATATAATTCTGCCACTATACAAATCTCTAGTACGCCCTAATTTGGAATATGGAGTACAATTTTGGGCACCACTTCATATAAAGAACATTTTAGAACTGGAAAGGTACAGAGAAGGGCAACAAAACTAATAAGGGGAAGACTAAATAAATTAAGCTTATTTTCTCTAGAAAAAGATTGTCTAACAGGAGATATTATTACCTTATATAAATACATCCAGGGTCAGTATTAAAATTTGTCAAGTAAGCTTTTTGTGCCAAGATGTTTTCAACAAGAGGACATCCCTTGAGGTTAGAAGTAAAAAGATTGCACCTTAAAGAAAGAAAAGGGTTCTACACAGTAAGGGAGGTTAATATGTGGAATTATCTACCAGAGGAGGTGGTGACAGCGGATTCAATAGATAACTTTAAAAGGGGACTGGATTTATTTCTAATTAAAAAGGGCATTCAGGGTTATCCTGGATAATTAGAGAGAGAGTATTGATCCAGGGAGGATTCCGATCGCCAGTATCTGGGATCAGGAAGGATTTTTTTTTTTTTCTTTGACACGATTGGCTACGTTTCACTTGGGTTTTTCTTTTCTGTTTGCCTTCCTCTGGATAAATTAATTATTAATACAAAAATGTAAACGAAATTAATAGTTGATTAAAAATGAATTAACAATTAATTATCAACTAAGCCGCATATTGCAGATCAGAGGGGATCTTAAAAGGTTGAACTTGATGGACTGAAAGTCTTTTTTCAACCTCAATTACTATGTAACTATGTAAGACTTTAAAATTAGACATATAGATTTGAATAATATTTTCATAATGAAAAAAATTGATTACGCATATACTATATATATATATATATATATATATATATATATATATATATATATATATATACACTCCTTTTTAGAAGTTTGTTTAGCTTTTTACGATCCTGGCTGGTTTCTAATTTCATATAAATTTGACAATCCTTGGAATATGGATGAATACATGAGAAGAAAAAAAAGTCCTTGGAATATATATATATTATATACAAGGGTAGAATAGTAAAACAGAGATCTGTGTAGATGCCTCGTCAGTGAACTAGACACATCCAGACAACCTTAATACATTATTTATAAATGGTTCTTTCAAACTGACAGTTTTGGGTGACATATTATATTAAGTTTACTTGGTTCTGTAGCTGATGAAAAGCCATGAAAGTCATTGAAGTTTAGTGCTCTTCACTCATGAAAAGAACTCACATAATGTTTTCTGTTTTCTATTCTTTTATCTTTTCTTAACCTGAGGCAAAAAAAGCTCTACATCTTGGTAAAATAACAAATTGGAAAAATACTTCAAATTTTTGTTCTTGGTATTTTCAGGATAAAATAGGGTGAATACTAATACATTAACCGAAAATTTAAGAAAAAAAAAAAGTTATAATAAATGGGGGCAATTAATTACAAACTTTACATAAAACAGCAGGCATATTTATCTTGTAAAAACACAAGTTTAAATCTGTTTATGTATCATTTTATACACAGTAAAGGTGTAGAAGTCATTAGTATTAAAATAAATCTAGTTTGGTTATTTATACAGAATATTGAAGACCCCAACTCGCGTGTGTATTTATAGTTTATCTTACCCATTTAGATATGTTTATACAATTAGATAGGTAAGACTGAGCTATGCCTATGTATCTATTTACTTTTATGTACTTAATTTTATTAAGACATGGTTAGAAGCTCTGTTTTTTTGCCTTAATTCATCCAAATGGCACCTGCTTGGGTCAGCCCTCTTGAGCTAATGGAGCTCATGAAAAAAAAGTTTCTGGACTGCAGTGTTTCATATTAACCAAACAGTGACTTCTCTCAGCAGCTTGTTGCAGAATGAAGCTGAGAGATGATGACTGATTGGCTAGTATGCACAACAAGTACGAGTGTACTGTATTTTCATGAGCTCCAGTGGGCAGACCCCTACAGGTGCTATTTGGATGCTTTTAGACAAAATAAACAGAGTTTTTAAGAACTTCTTGATAAAATAAAGTACATAAAAGTAAATACACACATAGAGCCCTGTTCTATTAGGAAGCACGTAAGTGACTATAACCTCCACAAGTAAACCTTTTAAGGCTGATTTCAGGGGGCGTGATCACATGATCTGGCAATATTTAAGCAAGTACGAAATGACTTCTTAGACACAACCAATAGTAAATGAGTCTGTCAACATGACATCAGTAAAACATGGAAGTTAGACGTCATCTGCAATCAGCGGCTAAGAATTAATGAGACCCAATAAGTAATATTTGCTGATCGCCCTCCCAATTAAGCAATCTAGCGATCTATAAAATGCATTAGAGCATCTGATTCAGTCCATGTGGGTTTCATGATATGTATTAACCCTTTGAGTTTCGGGATCAATATTACTCAAAAATAACAGTTTGTGGGTTTGAGACTGTTCTACAATTAATTTGAATGTGTTTTCATGCCTCTTAGTGCTTTTAAAGTACAGTATTGTGTGTTTAATTGCGGTTTCAGCTATAATACCGTATTTGCCGGCGTATAAGACGACTTTTTTCTCCTGAAAAACATGCCTCCAAGTGTGGGGGTCGTCTTATACGCAGGGGTGCACTTTATACGCCGGCACCCGGTATATGCTAATGACCTGGCGCGCATGTGCCGGGTCAAGGAGCAGAGGCCGGAGCAGAAGCAGGTAAGTGAGGGGAAAGGGGGAGGTATTTAGAGGGGTTAAGTGAGGGGGGGGGGGTTTAGGATGAGGAGGGAGGTTGAGGATGAGGAGGGAGGATGGGGAGGGAGGATGAGGATGAGGAGGGGGGTTGAGGAGGGAGGTTGAGGAGGGGGGTTGAGGAGGGGGTAGAGGAGGGAGGATAAGGATGGGGGGGAGGTTGAGGATGAGGAGGGGGGTTGAGGTTGAGGAGGGATTTTGAGTGGCAATGTTAGGGGTCGTCTTATACGCCCAGTCGCCTTATACGCCGGCAAATACAGTAAGTGTTTGAAAAAGCCCTTACAAGTCATAATATTTTTGACAGAAACATGACAGTTTTTCTAGTTGTGGGACAGACTTAATTTGCAATCTAGACCACATGTCTAACAGAATATGTATTTTGTGTAACTTGAATTAATATGAGCTTGTAATGTTCGGGCTGTGCTAAAACCAATGGAGTTCTAAGCCTGAATTTGCATCTTTGGCTGGCCCTTAGTGATTGTGGGTGGATAACTCATAATCGGAATGCAACAATATTAAAAGTGATTTTAAGTGTGTATAAATGTACGATTTGGCCCATAGAATAGGGCCCATAGTGTAATAAAATAAAGGAACCTTCCATATCCATTTAACTGAGATGGCCTGGTTTCTCAGTTTAATTAGTGAATATCTGGTTCAACTTAAACCACCATTCTTAATCTTTGCTCATTTATTCTCTGCTTGAGTGTAATCTTAGTTCAGATCAGAAACGGAAAAAAAACATAATCCAGAGAGTTTAAAATGCTAAAACAATAAAAATAATAAGCTAAACTATGATAAGTAATGATATAAAACCAATTTTATTTATTTTTTCTGGTGTGTAATTTACTTGAAGTTCAGTTTGGATCTGATCTAGGCTTTTTTCTAGAAATGAACTTCACAAACCTGTGGTCCATGACCTTCATTCAGTCTGTGGCACTTCCAAGGTTACAAAAAAATATTAAAAAAAATATTAAAGAAACGTATATAAAATGCATACCTAAGTGTTAAACTGTATAGTTTATACCTGTATACATGCCATACTACAATGTGACTAGTGATTCCCAATGCTTTCCTCAAGGTCATGTGAGAAAACAAGGGATAAACTCGGTATTCTACATGAAGTGAAGTACCTAATTACCTCACATGTATTCACACAGTGTTAAAACTAAATCATGGCCTGTCTGGGAGTCCATGAGGAGAGGGGTGAGTGTAAATGTGCTAGACTCTTCCTGACTGATGTCAGTTAAGAACTTGAAACATAATACCCACTTCTATCTCATTCTGCCCTGACCTCATACCTGTCAGTAAACTGTAAACATCTGCTCTTAGCTTACCACACCATCACTCCCTCCCAAGCTATCTCCATTTACCCTGCACTGTAGTTCAACAATAAGGCACTTGTTCATCAGGTATGCACACAATTAACAACATCAGTAACTGTGTAAGCCATGACCATAAAACATTTTTGGGGAAAATCTACATTTTTTTAAGACTCCATTTTGCATTTGTTACATCACATCCTGAGAGCTGGCCCATGAGGGTGTGTGCTTTGTAGGTATCAGTGGAGGGAGGACCTGGGAAAGAGAGAACAGGGGGAAGTCCAGAGTATTTGCTAGATAACTAGATAATATTGAAGTTGACACTACACACCTTCCCCCTCACTGGCCCAGAAGCAGGATGTTGTATTCATAGATACACAGCAGTACAGAAATATAAATGACCCTCTCACAAACACAACCACTATTAGTGTGTCACAGATTAATCCTGCAGAGATATCAATAAAACTAGTCCAATCAATTTTCTAAACTTTATTATTCTTTTAGTCAGACTCTATGGCCCTCATTCAATTGCAATTTGGCCAATTGAATAGGGCTCTAAATAAGCCCATAACATATTTTTTGAAAGAAGTTTTTAGTTAGTAAACATCTATCCAAAAGCAAGGTTTTCACTAACTAAAAACTTATTTAAAAAAAATATGTTATGTGCTTATTTAGAGCACTTCTCAATTCTCCAAATCACAATTGAATGAGGGCCTATATATATATATATATATATATATATATATATATATATATATATATACAGTGACCTTTTATTCTCCTAAAGTGAAGAAGCAATAGTATGCTTAGTACATTCTAGATGACTTACATGTAATAAAACTTTTTTTTATATTTCATATAGGTAATGAAAGATATATATATATATATATATATATATATATATATATATATATATATATATATATATATATATATGGGAGGACATTAAAACAGACATGGTAATCATTTTAATCTTTGAGGGGAGGACAATAAAACAGTATGTTCATTCTTTGCCGTCTCAATTTCCCCATTACCAAATATACTCTACACTTCCCCTTTCGTAACAAGCTTGTAAATATATAAATGTGAGAATAAACTTACCCTTGGCTAAGCTCGGTCATATTTCCACTTAGTATAAGTAAACATAACATTTAATATATTCCTTGTATTCAAATTGCACAGACTATTAGCTTGAGGACATTTTATAACTAGTTTCATAATTTCACTGCAAAAGAGAATACATTTTTGGGCAATTTACGGTTATTGAAATCTAGAGTGTAATTTTAGATTAAACAGGTCCAAAAAGAAAAATAATCCAAAAGAATCCTTTCCAACTTGGGTTGGGGATCCATATACTTTCTGCTGGAAATATCTAATCATATCAATATTTCAGTGGAGACTGTCAATATAATCCCCAAATGCATTAAAATAATAAAAAAAGGAAGAGACAGAGAGATGGACATGCTTTTTTTTGCATTGTTCAGTCATTTCCGATTCTCCGTGACCTCTTGGACCATAACACACCAGGCACATCTTTATGTCCATGTTCATGCTGATCCACTTGGTATTCATAGGTATTCATACTGGAGTGGGTTGCCAGTTCCATCTCCAGTGGGCCACAGAATACAGCTCCATGTATTCCTAGGTGGTCTCCCATTAAAGTACTGACCAGGCCAACCCTGTTCAGCTTAAGGGTGGTGTGACCTCTTGGTTCTCTGACTAAAATCAAACCCAGGTTGCAGTGGTGAAAGGACCAAATCCTAACCACTGGACCACCAGGGAACCCATTAGATTGTAAGTTTGCGAGTTTTCAATCACGTGTTCGTGTCTTGGAAACAAGCACTATGTACATTTGATTATATGCTCAAAAACATGGCCCTCCATTCTTTATAAGGTGTTAAGTTTGTTTTTTGCCATGTACTAAACCCCTGTACAGCGCTATGGAATATGTTGGCGCGATATAAATAAACATAATAATAATAAATAGGATGTTACAAAACAGAACCTTCTGAGACTACTTAGAAGACAGTCTCCCAGCCACCCCCACTCACTCCCTCATGATGACATCAAAGTAGGTGGAGATACGTGCCTCTACTTAACGCTGAAACCTACAATTTCAAGTCAGCTTATTTAAAATATTTACATTTCCATATGTACATTAAAATTGTAATACTTTTATTCACATAACTTTATGGTATAAATCTACTTCTACATGCACTACAGTGGTCCTTTATAGGGGAGGTATGGTCACCTTATTACTACTGTAGGTGTCTTTTTCTTGATGTTCTTAAATGTACAATTTTATATTTGTAGTTATTTGGCACTCAAAAGAAAGATTAACAGAAAACAGTAAAAGAGACACGCACATAGCCCAAAACTACTGATAGTAAATTACATAATTAAATGGTTGTCGGATTTACATTAAATATACCATGTGTATATATATATATATATATATATATATATATATATATTATATATATATATACACAATGTATGTATATGTACCTTGTATAGAGAAGATCCTCCACTGACTAGCTCTGCCACTGAGGAGCAAATAATGCTCTGTGCAAGATATAGATGTATACCTTATGAAAAGTAAGTGCAATAAATTTACGCAACAAAGTTTACACATTATAAGTGAAGTAAGGGTTCCTTCAAATTCCAACTGCTTGAACGTAATAGATGAAATGAAAAATAGGACCAAGAGATATAAAAAGAAAAACATATCCATTCATGTACATCCATAAATAGTTGAGTACAACAAATATTGCATCCATGAGAAGAGGGGTCTAGGTCTTCCTCAGGTCTAATATAATTATAGGTACATTATACTATATATACCTTCTGTATCATAGAGGAGCACACCCATTTTCTTCGGGAATATGGGTGCACATCATTAATTTTAAAAACTATGTTAAGAGTTATGTTATGATGTTTATAATTACAATAAAATCAGTTATTAGTAAATACAGACGTAGTCCTGTTCTCCAAAAGAAATGTGTTCAAAATGAAAACATAACTAGACACACTTGCAAGTCTGTAGTTGCCTGAATAAACAAAATAAAGAAGGCAGCACGTCATATTGCGGTCTACATAATAACCACACAAGACCTTCCCACTTATTGTCACAACTGGACGACTTCAACTGCCAGATAAAGAGTTACATCTCTTATTATTGGTACAAAAAGATGCAGCAAGGTTATTATCAAACTAACCTGCTCCTGTCACACAACACCTGTCCTACGTGCCCTACAATGTCTACCATAGCAATACCACATATCTGCAATGTTGACGTATTTGTGATAAAGGACCCACCTACCTTAAGGAACTCCTGATTCCTGATTTTCTAGCTTGAGCTCTGAGATCTGCAGGGGAAAATCTAATAACCACCTCCAGAATCTCTTCACCACCACTGGGCCTTGAAGCACCATGATTTTGGGACTCTACCACACTCTATCAAATATAGCGCTCTCTCTCTGTTTCTTTCTTTTTCCTTGAAAATATTTTGAATGACTTCTTGGTGAAAAGCTCAATGGTGGCATATATTAATTATAAGTATATTAATTATAATAATAATAATAATTACAATTATTATTATATATGCACACTCATTCACAACAATAATAAAGCAAGTTAAAAGCCAGAAGATATCTTTTTGCAGCAGTGACTCCCTGGCTCCTGGGATTTAACTGACCTTTAAAGATAATGAAGATGCAGCACACATCTCATTAGGCTTATTTCTACAACCTGAATCCCCTGAGGACATTTCCTGGCCACATCTGCAAATGTACATAAACATTTTAACAATAAGTAAGAAATGTAATTTTTCTAGACACATGTGATCAATGACCATGAGGACACCAGTATTTTTGGAAAAAGCATTGGACACAGTGTCTCCAATCCTATATTATTCTATGGTGCACATGTATTATATTTTGACTAAAAGTTATCCAAGACTTCCCACATTAATACATATGGACACGTGTATGCAACCACAAAGAGAATTTATTTCAGTATACTGCAATATACAGAGTAAGATACCAACTACAAGTCAGTAGAACGAGAGTTTGCATATGTAAAATACTATTGATATTATAATTTTTATTATTATCCTTTAATTATAAAGCAACAACAGAGCTCTGTACAGGAGATACAGTGAGTATATAAGACAAATGTTACATACTGGTGCAGATGGTGCAGAGGGCCCTGCTCTGGTAAGAGCTTACAATCTAAGTGACAATGTAATGATAACTGGCACAAGTAATATGAGAAGTTAGAAATATAGGCAACATTTATGGAACTTGTATATTTTGCATTTTATTGCTCCAAGAAGGATATATTAATTGTTGAGCTCTTGTTTAATATTAGAATCAACCAACAACACCTTAAACTTATTTCTAAATTTCCCTGATTTTCCCTTTTTCTAATCTAACATATGCTGCTTAGATCAGAAACGCACATTACATGGAATCATTCGATACACATATTATTTATTTAAAAAAAATAGTTTCCACACCCCAAGAGCTGCTCGTACTAACCAATAGAAACACTGCATTCAAGTATGTTTTTTAAACCCTATACTAACATTCAAGCCAACAGCAGCACAATGCAGAAATCCACATAGCAATACCTGAGGTCCTCCTTGCTTGCTTGTGCAGGTGAAAAACACATTCAATTACTTCAAACTGACTTCACAGATTGAAACAATGTTGTAGCTGCCTGTGATTGGCCAAAACTAATTATTAATGTTATTCTAATTTTAGCATGGATTTTCAGGGGTGTTAACTGACAATCAACTAACTCAAGCAAACTCAAGTTAGGCAAACTTTAATAATGTTTATCTTGGTATTTTTTCATGCAAAAAACTACTGATTCTCCTCTATCAGATACATTCATAATCCATGAAACTTACATATACCTTTAAATAGAAATTGTTTTTTGTTTTTTTAAAGGAAGGTTTAAAAGGTAGTTGTAGTCAGGAAGTGTGCTCTGACATATATTAGATATAGTGATATTTTTCATCACTTGAAAATCATATAGAGGTGATTCAGTGGTTAAAGCAGCTGCATATTATCTGAATTGTTGGGAGTTTAAATCCCACCAGTTCTCTCTTTTCCCTTCTTTAATAATATTTTTTATTTAGATTACAGGATAAAATAATTATTTTAATTAAATAAAAAATGTAAAAAATGTCAGGATGATAAAGAGGGAGCATAGCAATGAATGGAACTGAATCATAATCAGTGTGACAGAGCAGACATGATCATTACCAATTCCATTTTTGTGGGAGTATACTCTTTATAGTAACTACAGATCAGTGGCGGAGCTAAAAAATGGAGGGCCCTGGTGCATGTTTTGGTTCCCCTCCCCGAAGGTGATTGTAAAAAAAAATGTTTGCGCTGATCCCCCCCCGAAACAAAGTTGGAGCCCTATGTAAATCAGGTACTCAGAGTTAGGGCACTGCCGTAAAAAATCTGTGGGAGCTTTTCCCCCTAACTTCCACATTAATGTAAATCTTTCCCCTCCCCTAAATTACAGCACTCAGCCCACAGCCTTAAATCCTGCCTTAGACGCAACAGATTTCTGTGCAGGGAGTAACCAGCACAAACTTTACAGAAGAGACAGGGCCCTATGAGCCAATAGGAAATGGGAACGTCATAAATCTTATAATAAGTGAGAAGTGCAGTAACAACTGTTCTTAATTTGACTGCAGCAAAACAATATATAAAGAAATTGTAATTAAAAATATATTTTTATATAAAAAATTGATGCCAATTGTATTTATATCTTCAATCAGTAAAATGTGTTTATTTTGTTTTAAAATATGATATAGTTATAGTCAATGTATCTGAGTATTTGTTCCTAGGCAACTTGAGTACTGGGTTGTTTGTTACCCTGGATTTTATATCATAAAACAGGCTTAATACCAACGTAACATATTTTTTTATTTACACATATGTTGATATTGGACTGCTAAGTGTCAAATAATGTTGAAATTCCATCATTTTGTAGTTCTTTTTGTTGCTATCCTGTCACTTTAAATGCTTCTGGGGGACTCAGCAAGGGTTTGAAAACCAGTTGCGAGTTGTCCTTGGTAAACGTAAATCTTTCTTCTGCTCTTTGCAGTTACGGCTGTACCCTAATTTGCGAGTGATCCGTAAAATTTTATTAGCATAGGGTTTGGGTGTTAAAGACCTTTTTATTTTTATTTGTTTTATTAATTTTTAAAATATATAACAAAATACATACAGAACGTACAATGACAATCATACAAAATACCAAACACAAAAGAGGTATAAAATGCTATACAATTTCTTAAATACAGGAGAATCAGGAATAGGGAGTATCATAATAATAATAATAATAATAATAATATTATTATTATCGTTTATTTATAACGCGCCAACATATTCCGTAGCGCTGTACATAAGATATGTTCAAGACAAAGATACATACAAATTAACACATAATAAAACAAGGAGGGCCCTGTCTTTGAGTTTGGAATCCAGTGTCCATGGTGCTTTCCCTAAAACACCTAGTTGGATTGAAACTCGCAGACTTACATCCTAAAGGTATTGTGTGAGGAAAAGGAGGGAGAGAGATTTGAGAGTGTGTTAGGGTGGAAGGTGATACGCTTCTTTAAAGAGATGTGTTTTTAGAGAGGATTTGAATGTTTTGAGGTTGGAGAATAATCTGGTGGAGCGAGACAAGGAGTTCCAGAAAATAGGGGCAGCACGAGAAAAGTCCTGAAGGCGAGAGTGAGAAGAGGTGACAAGAGTTGTGGAAAGAAGAAGGTCATTAGCAGAGCGAAGAGGGCATGTGGGGGAGTATTTGGAGATGAGGCCAGAAATGTATGGGGGAGTGTTCTTGTTGAGGGCTTTGAAAGTTAGGGTCAGGATTTTAAATTTTATTCTGGAGGCTAAGGGAAGCCAGTGGAGAGATTGACAGAGAGGTTATGCCGACACTGAACGTTGTGTACGGAAGACGAGTCTAGGAGAGGCATTCATAATGGATTGTAGTGGAGATAGTCGGGTGGTGGGGAGGCCAGCAAGAAGCGAGTTGCAGTAGTCCAGTCGAGAGATGATGAGAGAGTGTATAAGGATTTTAGTTGTGTCTTGTGTAAGAAAGTGGCGAATTCTGGAGATGTTTTTTAGATGGAGAAGACAAGATTTAGTTAGTGATTGTATGTGAGGGATGAAGGACAGGATGGGGTCCAATAGAACCCCAAGACAGCGGGCATGGGAGGAGGGGGTGATGATGTCTTTGTTGACAGTGAGAGAGATGTGAGGAATTGACGCTGTGGGAGAGGGAGGAAAGATTAGGAGTTCAGTTTTAGACATGTTGAGTTTGAGATGGTGGGTGGACATCCAAGAGGATATACTAGAGAGGCAGTTGGAGACATGTGTTAGAAGAGAGGGGGATAGATCTGGTGCTGAGAGGTAGATTTGGGTGTCATCTGCGTAGAGATGATATTGCAGCCCAAAAGAGTTTATAAGGGTACCAAGTGAGGAAGTGTAGATGGAGAAGAGGAGCGGGCCTAGGACAGATCCTTGGGGTACACCAACAGACAGGGGGTAGGTAGAAGAAGAGGTGTCAGAGAAGGAGATACTGAATGATCGATTTTGTAGGTATGATGAGAACCACGAGAGAGCAGTGTCTCGAATACCGAGGGAGGAGAGGATATGGAGTAGAAGTGGATGCTCAACAGTGTCAAAGGCAGCAGAGAGATCTAGAAGAAGGAGAATAGAAAAGTGACCTTTTTACTTGGCAGTAAGCAGGTCGTTGGTGACTTTAGTGAGAGCTGTCTCAGTGGAATGTTGGGGCCGAAAGCCGGATTGGAAGGTGTCAAGAAAGGAGTTAGAGGAGATAAAGCTGGTAAGGCGGGTATAGACGAGCCGCTCAAGCAGTTTGGAAGCCAGAGGAAGTAGAGAAATAGGGCGGTAGTTAGAAGCAATGAGCGAGTCAGATGAGTACTTTTTGAGGATGGGTGTAATTGTGGCATGTTTTAGACAAGATGGAAACTTGCCGGTAGTTAGGGAAAGGTTGAAAATGTGTGTGAGAGCTGGGATTAGTGTGGCAGAGAGGGGAGGGATGAGCTGAGATGGAATAGGGTCCTAGGGACATGTAGTGAGGCGAGTGGACGATAGCAGGCTAGCGACTTCATCCTCTGTAGTTGGGGCAAAGCAGTTCAAAGTGGCTGTTGGATTGGGGGAGGGAGAAGAGTGGGTGTGGTTGGATAGTTGAGACGGTAGAGTGAGTGAGCCACTGTGAGATGAGAGTTCATTGCGGATATTTTCGATTTTATGAATAAAGTGGTTGGCAAAGTCTTCAGCTGTGAGAGAGGAAGGGATGGGAGGAGGTGGTGGGTGGAGGAGAGTTTTGAATGTTGCGAACAGACGCTTTGGGTTAGAGGATAAGGATAATATCTTCAAACTTCCACCATACTCTTATTGAGAATTATATTTATCCCATAAAGACCACTTGGAGGCGGTATCTTTGGCATTACTATCCAGACAAGTAAGATCTCTTTCTATTTCTCTGTCTCTTTCCGTCATTCTTATTACTTCGGCCAAAGTCGATATATTTTTAGACTTCCAAGCTTTAACTATAAGCCATTTCATAATCAATAGTAAATGAGAAATTACGATTTTGCATTAAAATGGAATACATTCCGGGCCCCCTCCTCATCCTCAACCACCCTCCTCATCCTCAACCACCCCTGCCAGCACCCAGTATATGCTAATGACGTGACGTCACATGCGCACCACGTCATTAGCATTGGCCGGAAGGATCGGAGGCTGGAGCAGAAGCTTCAGATGCAGGTAAGTGAGGGGAAAGGGAGAGGGGGAGGTATTTAGAGGGGTAAAGTGAGGAGGGGGGTTTAGAATGAGGAGGGGGGTGGAGGATGAGGAGGGAGGTTGAGGAGGGGGGTTGAGGTTGAGGAGGGAGGTTGAGGATGAGGAGGGAGGATGAGGAGGGAGGTTGAGGAGGGGGGTTGAGGTTGAGGAGGTGGATGAGGAGGGAGGTTGAGGGGGGGTTGAGGATGAGGAGGGGGTTTGAGGATGGGGGGTTGAGGTTGAGGAGGGATGTTGAGGAGGGGGTTGAGGTTGAGGAGGGGGGTTGAGGAGGGAGGTTGAGGATGAGGAGGGAGGTTATGGAGGGGGTTGAGGTTGAGGAGGGGGTTGAGGATGAGGATGGGGGGTTGAGGTTGAGGAGGGAGGTTGAGGATGAGGATGGGGGTTGAAGTTGAGGAGGGAGGTTTAGGAGGTTGAGGATGAGGAGGGGGTTGAGTATGAGGAGGGGGGTTGAGGAGGGAGGTTGAGGATGAGGAGGGGGTTGAGGAAGGAGGTTGAGAATGAGGAGGGGGGTTGAGGAGGGTGATAAGGGAGGGGGGAAGAGACACAGGGAAGGGAGAGGGGGGAAGAGACACAGGGAAGGGAGAAGGGGGAAGAGACACAGGGAAGGGACAGGGGTGAAGAGACACAGGGAAGGGAGAGGGGTGAAGAGACACAGGGGAGGGAGAGGGGAGAAGAGACACAGGGGAAAGAGAGGGGGGACACAAGAAAAGGGCACACAAGAGGGGGACAAGAGGGACACAGGGGGTAGCACATTTCCCACCCTCGGCTTACACTCGAGTCACACATGTTTCCCATTATTTTGTGGTAAAATAGGTGCCTCGGCTTATACTCAGGTCGGCTTATACTCGAGTATATACGGTAGATCAAATGAAAAAGGGAAAAACTATAGTCCTTACTCACTTTGAAGAATAGAAGGTTATACAGTAATCTATGATCCTACACAGTCTTTGAAAGAAATATCCAGTGGGGCGCATTGAAGTTCTTTTAGCAAATTGAGCAGAGCATAGCGACTTTGCTTTAACAAATGCAGTCAATGGAGCAAAACGACACATATCCAGGGTATTTAGCTCCACTATTGAGGTGAACTTTGCTGCCATTGCTTATGCCTGAACAAATTAACTCTTTAATAGGAGAATGCTATATATATGGGACACATACTTAGGGAGCTAAAAGGGCAGTGGCTGACAGATGTGCTTGGAGGACACGACTGAACAACAAATATTTTCTATAAAAAATATAAATTAAGTAGTTATGTAAAAAGAAATAGTACATAAATCAACTTATATTTAAAAAAACAAATAAAATATATTATCAGCAGTGTATAATATTCCAATCACAGATTACAAACGTTCAAAAGTGTGCATAAAGGGCCCCTAATTCAGAATAACAGTAAAGATCTCCTTAAAGCATGTTGATATACTTTTTCATTTTTTCATATATGTGCATTTTTCACTGACAGATCAAAAAAAATGAAGTCTGTGTTTACATGTGTAAATGACTGCCCACTTGCTTTTGCATTACTGCAACCAATCAGGTTGCAAGGGTGTGTGTCCCATTTAAGTCAGTGGTAAGACTGCTTACATTTCCAGTTTAAAGGGAACATATCTTGTAATTTTTGTACTTTCTTGTGCTCTTCCACACCATGAAGAGCACTGTTTTGTGTTTGCATTGTTCAGCCGTATCCGAATCTCTGTGACCTCATGGACTGCAACACACCACTTGGTATTCATGCAAGATATACTGGAGTGGGTTGCCAGTTCCTTCTCCAGTGGGCCACAGCATAAAGCTCCTGGTATTCCTAGGTAGTCTCCTATCCAAGTACTGGCCAGGCCCAACCCTGCATGGCTTCAGAGCGGTGTGACCTATTGGTTCCCTGACTGGAATCAAACCCAGGTAACAGCGGTGAAAGCACTGAATCCTAACCACGGGACCACCAAGTAAATGGCCCTTTAAAATGAAATGGAAATAATTGTTTTCTTTCTTGCATCAGATAGAGGGTATTTGATAATGTGTCACTTTGTGTTTTATTTGTTCAAATAAAGGTTTCACAAAAACATATTTAACTGTTCTTTGGGGCTTGTTTGAGATCTACAGACTAGAGTTTGCTCTGTACATTTCCTGTTAGTTTCAATTACATTTAAACAGGGTTTATTTAATATTTGTTAGTGCAAAAACAACTTTTGTAAAGGTTAAAACATGGTAAATGCTTGAGAAAAACTATTGGGTTTAAGTTCCTTTAAAGAAAAAAATGTCAGGTGGCAGCAATAGTTAATGTCTTAAAGGTATATCTAAGGTTTCCTGTTTTTACCTTTATTTAATCTAACACATGCTGCTTGTATCAGACACACACATTAATTTGAGTCATTCTATACACATACAAACGTATTTTATTTAAATATAAAACTTGTTTTCCACACCCCAGAGCTGCCTACATAGGCCCAGTGTACCTACCAATAGAAACACTGCATTTGGGTATGGTTTTTAACCCTATACTAATCTTCAAGCCAGCAGCAGCTCAATGCAGATATCTACAGAGTAATGTATGACTCCTCCTTGCTTCATTGTGCAGGGAACTACAGATTACATAATACCTTGCTGCACAAACTGCCATCACAGATTGAAACAATATATTAGCTGTTATTGGCCAAAACGAAATATTAATTAATGCTAATTTTAACAGGAATTTCTATGGGTGTTAACTCTCCCATTCAACTACTTGCAAACTCAAAACATTTAGCAAACTTCAGCATAAGTTTAATAATATTTATTTTGGTATTTTTTATGCAAATGACACATACATTTTTTTTTATTTCCTGCCAATTTGCGAGCTTGAGACTGTTGTGCAATTAATTATAATGTCTATCATCACTTTCCCCGTTATTTACAGTGCAGTATTGATTTTTTATTTGCATTTGCAGTGCTACGAACAGGTGTTTAACCCCCTTGCGGGTCCTCTTTAGCACTCGTAGGATTTTCTCCTTCATTTGCCATTTATAGGTGTGAAAACATTTACGGGCTTGAGGAATCGTAGCAATTGAATAGCGATTTGCGATTTTAGCCTTGCGAAAGTGACAAATCAAAGGCTTCTGAAGGCTGTAAGTTACAAGTTTGATCAGCTCCATTTTTTCACTTGTAACCGTTTCCGAGCCCGCAAAAAGACACCAATTCGATAGCAAAATAGCTTGCGAGCTCACCTACGGGCTTACGGGCCTCGAATTCGCTCAATTAAATATGGCCCTTAGTTTTCAGCTTCTATTTTGCAGGCCCTATGTGAGGAGCAGAGACTTGAAAGGACAAGAGGATAAAAGTAATATTTTTACAAATCTACATTATTGGCCACTTATTTTCAAATAAAAATTTACATTTTTGACTTTTACAGCATGATCTTTTAAATGCAAGACTGAACATCTGGGAGAACAGTTTTGCTTTAAATGAGACCTGAATTAACTATAAATTTCCTTAAACATCATACTCAATAGCTCACATAGAGGACATACCTAAAATGTGCATTATTATTATTATAGAATATGCTACTGAGAATCATCACTATTTATGTTACCAAGAAAAATGTCAAGAATCTCCAAATTCCATTAGTAAGAATCACTTGGCTACGCCTAGTGAATTTATCCCGAGTGAAGGAGATAAGGTCAATTATAATCCCAGCGAGTTCACATTTCATAGAATTTTATTATTCCCTTACATCAAATGATTTCATGCATCATAAAGAAAAAACATCTTTGTGCAAAGATTTATAGGCAGAAGCAGAGAAACACTATGACTAACTACAATACTGCGTGCTATATTACTGATTTATATACAGCAGACTGCGCAATGTGTGAGGCTCATATACTGCACTGTATACGCCATTAAACCAAGTCATTTATACTTAATGGGTTGTCATTGGAGCTGACAATTTGGAAGTTTATCATTAAGTTTTTAGGACAATTTTCTATATTTCCCTAATTCCAATACTAATGGGTAAATGTTGTAAGTACTAGTTGAATGAATATATTTCTAATTACTCTGTAATGTTTAAAACTCATATTTAAATGGATACTGTAATGGTACTGCTTTCAGAACTGTTAAAGGACCATTGTGGACATTATTTTGGTCCTTTGAATAAATACACTTTATAGCAAATTGTTTTAAGAAAGCAAAAACTAAACACAACCTTTACATTGTTATGTTTTATACATTTATACTTTTTCCATTTATTTTTTACTTCGCTTCTTCTTTCATCGGTTCTTTCAAGAGATTATGTCCCTGTAAACTAATGAGCTTTGCATTAGACCTGTTGAAAGTACTGCTACATTGCCACTGACTTTGAATGCTCAGGAAGCTTCTACCTGCACAATGGTAGAGTTTGTTAATAAACAGACCAGTACAAAATAATTCCCACCTCTTTGCAACTTCTCTCTCTCTTACTCTCTCGCTAAATGTATGTATATTGCATACAATGGATTAACAGTATATTTTAGTAACCCTCTAGGATAGGGGTGGGCAAGTCTGGTCCTGGACAGCCTTACACGGGCCTAGATTTGAAGACATCCTTTCTGTGCACAGGTGAGTCAATCAGGATGACCAACAGCAGAGATATCCTCAAATCCTGGCCTGTGTGGGGCTCTGCAGGACGGAACTTGCGCACCCCTGATCTAGGCCAATCAGGGAAGTCTGCCCTGTAGGCACCAACGCTTTGCACCTGAAGTAGTCTTCTCCCACCTCAGGAAGCTGATCAGCAAAAACTAAAATGGTAAATTCCATAGCAGATTGTTTATAAAAAGGTTCTTTAAAGGAATATACAGTTCTCCTCTAACTAGTGAAGATCAGTGAACATTCTTTTTATTTGCTGAGATTAAAACATGAAATCTGTTTATTTATATATATATATATATATATATATAAATATATATACAGTCAGGTCCATAAATATTGGGACATCGACATAATTCTAATCTTTTTGGCTCTATACACCACCACAATGGATTTGAAATGAAACGAACAAGATGTGCTTTAACTGCAGACTTTCAGCTTTAATTTGAGGGTATTTACATCCAAATCAGGTGAACGGTGTAGGAATTACAACAGTTTGTATATGTGCCTCCCACTTTTTAAGGGACCAAAAGTAATGGGACAGATTAACAGTCATAAAACAAACTTTTACTTTTTAATACTTGGTTACAAATCCTTTGCAGTCAATTACAGCCTGAAGTCTGGAACGCATAGACATCACCAGGCGCTGGGTTTCATCCCTGGTGATGCTCTGCCAGACCTCTATTGCAACTGTCTTCAGTTCCTGCTTGTTCTTGGGGCATTTTCCCTTCAGTTTTGTCTTCAGCAAGTGAAATGCATGCTCAATCGGATTCAGATCAGGTGATTGACTTGGCCATTGCATAACATTCCACTTCTTTCCCTTAAAAAACTCTTTGGTTGCTTTTGCAATATGCTTCGGGTCATTGTCCATCTGCACTGTGATGCGCCGTCCAATGAGTTCTGAAGCATTTGGCTGAATATGAGCAGATAATATTGCCGAAACACTTCAGAATTCATCCTGCTGCTTTTGTCAGCAGTCACATCATCAATAAATACAAGAGAACCAGTTCCATTGGCAGCCATACATGCCCACGCCATGACACTACCACCACCATGCTTCACTGATGAGGTGGTATGCTTTGGATGAGCAGTTCCTTTCCGTCTCCATACTCTTCTCTTCCCATCACTCTGGTACAAGTTGATCTTAGTCTCATCTGTCCATATGATGTTGTTCCAGAACTGTGAACGCTTTTTTAGGTGTTGTTTGGAAAACTCTAATCTGGCCTTCCTGTTTTTGAGGCTCACCAATGGTTTACATCTTGTGGTGAACCCTCTGTATTTACTCTGGTGAAGTCTTCTCTTGATTGTTGACTTTGACACACATACACCTACCTCCTGGAGAGTGTTCTTGATCTGGCCAACTGTTGTGAAGGGTGTTTTCTTCACCAGGGAAATAATTATTCGGTCATCCACCACAGTTGTTTTCCGTGGTCTTCCGGGTCTTTTGGTGTTGCTGAGCTCACCGGTGCGTTCTTTCTTTTTAAGTATGTTCCAAACAGTTGATTTGGTCACACCTAATGTTTTTGCTATCTCTCTGATGGGTTTGTTTTGTTTTTTCAGCCTAATGATGGCTTGCTTCACAGATAGTGACAGCTCTTTGGATCTCATATTGAGAGTTAACAGCAACAAATGCAAATAGCACACTTGAAATGAACTCTGGACATTTTATCTGCTCTTTGTAAATAGGATAATGAGGGAATAACACACACCTGGCCATGGAACAGCTGAGCAGCCAAATGTCCCATTACTTTTGGTCTCTTAAAAAGTGGGAGGCACATATACAAACTGTTGTAATTCCTACACCGTTCACCTGATTTGGATGTAAATACCCTCAAATTAAAGCTGAAAGCACATCTTGTTAGTTTCATTTCAAATCCATTGTGGTGGTGTATAGAGCCAAAAAGATTAGAATTGTGTCGATGTCCCAATATTTATGGACCTGACTGTATATATACACTAAACAGACTGTTGCAGTTTTTACTGGACGATCAATCCATATTAAGAGAGAGAGAGAGATTTACAGACAGATAGATAGATAGACAGATAGATACAGGTATACCCCGCTTAGCGTTTATTCGATATAGCACAGTTTTTGTCCCCAATGCCCCGCTTAGAGATATACCCCGCTATAGCACTGTTTTTAGGTCCCAAACCTCACGTAACACTCTGCACTTCACTTCCAAATAGCTTCACAGCGTTTTCAGGGGCACCATTTTAGGAAAGAGAGACAGAGAAAAAAAAGTTTTAGAAGACCCCCTAATCCTGCCTACTGCAGCCTGTGGCAAGGTACAGTAAAATATATATTTTTTTTATCATAATGTGATTTTTAATTGTTACTGTAATTACTGCAATTGTAATTGTAAAACCAACATTTAATGTTTTTTTATTTTTGCGAAAAGACGCCTGTGTTGGAGGGAAAGATTGCCCCCAGGGACCCCGAAATCCAACCTACTGCATCCAGTGGCGTGGTACGGTAATTTTTTTATTTTTAATTCCCTTGTTTCTCATATTGTGATTGTTCATTGTTAATTGTCTAATCAAATCTACAGTAATTGTATTTTTTTGTACTGTTTTACAGATGTCTAAGGCCAAGGAGGACCAGGCCAAGCTAAAGTGGCAGAGCATCCCACTGGATGTGAAGTTGCAAGTGCTGGACCGCTTGGATAAAGGGGAGCGCCAAATAGACATTGCAGCAGACTTTAAACTGGCAACCTCCACCATCTGCACCATCCTTAAGAATAAGGAGAAGATAAAAATGTCAGCCACTGCCAGCACTTCATCTACTGCCAAAAAAATAACGCTAACCAGATGCTACGCCTTGGAGGAGATGGAGAAGAGGCTGTCCATCTGGATTGACGATGAGGTGGAGCTCAACATGCCCCTATAATATAAATTATGGAAAAGGCCAGAAGTATCTACAGCCATATCCAGGCCCAAATACCAGATGAGACGCAGAGCTTTGTAGCCAGTTGGGGTTGTGTAACATAAAGATCACAGGGGAAGCGGCGAGCACTGACACAGAGGCCACAGAGGCCTTTCCGACAAAATTGAGGGAAATTGTGGAATGAGGCGGTTACCCTCCTGATTTGGTCTTTAATGTGGACGAGAACGGCCTATTCAGGAAGAAAATGCAGAGCCGTACCTTCATCTCCCGTGACCAGAGGAGAGCACCAGGCTTCAAGGTGGCCAAGGACCGGCTGATCGTTCTTGTGGGAGCAAACGCCAGTGGTGACTTTAAGATAAAGCCATTGCTGATGTACCACTCCCACACTCCAAGAGCAATGAAGGGCATACACAAGTGCAGTTTGATGGTCATCTGGCAATCCAACAAGAAGGCCTGGATCACCCGTGACATATTTAAGGAGTGGTTCTCTGAGCATTTCTGCCCATCAGTGAAGTGCTACTGTAGATGCAAAGGCCTTGAGCCAAAAGCTCTCCTCTTGATGCATAATGCTCCTAGTCACCCTACCAACTTGGCTGAGCTGGACAGCTGAATCCCGGTAGAAGTGGCGTTCCTGCCGCCCAACATTACTTAGTTGATTCAGCCGATGGACCGCTGGGTAATAGCCACCTTCAAGGCCTACTATCTCCGCTGCACATTCCTCCAGCTCATCAACCAGACGGACAGCCAGGACAAACAATCGATGTTGGATTTTTGGAAGAAATACAACATCATGCAGGTGGTAACCAACATCAATCTGTCCTGGAAGGAAGTGACACAGCAGTGTCTGAAAGGTGTCTGGAGGAAGATCTGCCCGGAGCTGTGCACGGATGTGCAACCTAAAGTCCCCATCATAGCGGAGATAGCAGGCCTTGTTACCACTGCTGGACTGGGGGATGCGGACGCCCAGGACATTGAAGAGTTGGTCCCGGCTTCGGGCGAGAGCCTGACAAATAAAAACCTCTAACAGCTGGCTGAGCAGGGATTTGAGGAAGTTGCAGACAGCAGTGACTCCAACACAAAGGATCCCAGCGAACTGACCACAGAGCTCCTAGCCAAGAACCTGCGTACCATCCATGACGCAATGCATGAGATTGTGGCTAATGACCCTGACACTGTGCGGAGCAGGAATGTCAGACGTAGCATTCATGCCTCATTGTCATGCTCCCAGAATCTGCTGGATGGGCGCAAAAAGGAAAGAAAGCCGATGTCCATCGACCAATTCACTGTGAAAAAAGCCTGGGTGGAAGACGATCCTTCCACATCATCCTCTTATAGTGCCTTTTTTGTGTGTGTTTGTGTGTTCTGTCACTTTAAAATTTGTTTTTTTTTTATTTGTAAAAAGTTTATTTATGTTGTTTGCATATGCTTGCAGTTAAGTATTTGATAAGATGCATAAAAAAAAATCAAATCTCTATTGGTGTTGTTCCCTTATCCCTATCTTCCCCATGTCAAACTGCCCTGTTTAGCGCTGTTTCGCTTAACACTCATAGCGGTTGGAACCTATCTACAGCGTATTCCTGTAGATAGATAGATAGATAGATAGATAGATAGATAGATAGATAGATAGATATTCAGCATTACATGGTGTATAGATATTAGAGTTATGTCAAGGTCACATGCAGTTCCCTCCTATGTCCTCTTGGGTTAAAGAGACATTCCAAGCATTCAGCTGAAGGCCCTTGTTTACATGCTCACCCTGGTGTATCCAGGATACCAAAGCAACCTGTTACATTCCTCTGAGCCAATAAACCTTAGCCATCTTTATTTACACTGAATTGCCTGCCTAAGACACAGGCACTTTCCCTGTGCAAAGATAAGGCGAGGAGTGATTGCTCTGGTTAGTACAGCACATTAAGCACTGGAAAGCTGCCCGATTATCATACCAGCAAGTGGGAAAAGTCAATTTATTATATCCAAAGTACATCCTGCAGAGTTTTTTTGCTCTTAAATAGAGATAGTAAAGCATACACTCAATTACATTTCCACTTGCTATTTCCTGTGAAGGGTTTTGTGTTATGCAAAAACATAAATATGTTTTCAGATCTTTCCTGTTTGCTGATTGCCATGCTGTGCCCATAACTCCAGGGTTACGTGCTGCACGCCACCAGCCTGCCTCATCAGCCTGGCGTGGACGCTGCTGCTAGTGTACATTAAAAACCTAATCCGTGCCACTATGCCTAAGCCTAAAACCTAACCCTAACCTCAAAACCTAACCTGAACCCTAACACTAAAAAATAGCCCCAGAACCCATAAGTACTAACCCGAAACACCCACTATGTGTTGTCCTTATTCATTATAATGGTTCCCCAATCCCGTTCAGCAGAAACTGTAGCGAGCTTCACATTCCAATTAGTAGGTGATGCGGTAGCTGCAGCCTGCTGAAGCGCACTCACAGTGGCGGTCAGAAACAGGAAAGGTCCGTCCTAGCCTCAAATCACGCACAGAGTGGTACAGGTTTTGCTCAAGAATATCCCTGTATTTACCACCATCCATCTTTCCCTCAACTCTGACCAGTTTCCCAGTCCCGGCTGATAAAAAATATCCCCACAGCATGATGCTGCCACCACCATGTTTCACTGTGGGGATGGTGTTCTTTGGGTGATGTGATGTGATGGGTTTGCGCCAGACATAGCGTTTTCTTCGATGGCCGAAAAGTTAAATTTCCGTCTCATCATACCATAGCACCTTCCTCCATACATTTTGGGAGTCTCCCACATGCCTTTTCGAAAACTCAAAACATGCCATTTTGTTTTTTGCTGAAAGTGGCTTTCTTCTGGCCACTCTGCCATAAAGCCCAACTCTATGGAGCGTACGGCTTATTGTCGTCCTATGTACAGCTACTCCAGTCTCTGCTGTGGAACTCTGCAGCTCCTCCAGGGTTACCTTAGGTCTCAGTGCTGCCTCTCTGATTAATGCCTTCCTTGCCCGGTCCATGAGTTTTGGTGGGCGGCCGTCTCTTGGCAGGTTTGCTGTTGTGCCATGTTCTTTTTATTTGGTTATGATAGCTTTGATAGTGCTCCTGGGGATCGTCAAAGATTTGTATATTTTTTTATATCCTATCCCTGACTTGTACTTCTCAACAACATTGTCCCTTACTTTTTTGGAGAGTTCCTTGGTCTTCATGGCAGTGCTTGCTTAGTGGTGCCTCTTGCTTAGGTGTTGCAGCCTCTGGGGCCTTTAAAAAAAGGTGTGTATATGTAATAACAGATCATGTGACACTTAGATTGCACACAGGTGGACATCATTTCACTAATTATGTGACTTCTGAAGGTAATTGGTTGCACCAGAGCTTTTTAAAGGCTTCATAACAAAGGGGGTGAAGATATATACGCACTTGCCGATATTCTGTTTTCTATTTCTAAAAAATAGTTTTATGTATATATTTTTCTCATTTCACTTCACCAACTTAGACTATGGTGTACTGATCCATCGCATAAAATTCAGATTAACAAAACATTGAACTTAAGGCTGTAATGTAACAAAATAGGTAAAAAGTCAAGGGGGTGAATACTTTTGCAAGGCACTGTAGTTATAATCCAGATTCCTTTACAATAATATAGAGCACTGAGTGAAAACTTATTCCATTACAGTTAGGACTGTCTTTCATTGACTAATTAAATGGACATAGAAAGTATCTGGATTTCACTAGAAATATAATATACCTATGTATTTCTTTACTTTTGTGTACTTTATTTTATTAAGAAGTGCTTAAAAGTACTGCTTTTTTTGTCTTACAATTCGTCCCAAATTGGTTTCTTCCATCTGCAGCTCATGAACACAGCATACTTTAAAGGTATATTTGTAACTTTTTCTAATCTAACACATGCTGCTTATATCAGAATCACACATTACATGGAGTCATTCTATACACACACACAGATTAACTTTTTTTTTTTTAATTGTTTTCCACACCCCCAGAGCTGCTTTCATAGACACAGTGTACCTACCAACAGAAATACTGCATTTGGGCACAGATTTTAACCCTATACTAACCTTCAAACTAACAGCAGAAACAATGCAGAAAGCTACAGCAGCACTGGTGAGTTGCATCATTCCAGGGAGAAGAGAGAGGTGTGGTTTCGGGAACTAAGCCTACAAATCCCATGATGCTTGCTGCAGAGACTGCTGTGTCTGCCTCTGACTGGCCAAAACCAATTATGAATTTGATGCTAATTTTAGCAGGGATTTTTAGGAGTATTAACTTTTAAAATCAACTGCTAGCAAACTCAAGAGACTTAGCAAACTTTAGTAAGGTAAGTTTAATAATGTTTTAGTATTTTTTTTAATGAATTTTTTTTCAGACTCTGCTGATTTTCCTCTAACAGATGCATTTATACCCCATGAAACTTAAATATGCCTTTAAAGGGATACGTAAGTGAGCTGGATTATGAATGCATCTGATAGAGGAAAATTTGTAGTTTATGAAAAAAAAAATTTGCATGAAAATATCCCCAAATAAACATTAATTAGCTTACCTTAGCAAAATTTCCTATTTTTTTAGAATTTGCGTGTGATTGTGTACACCTCAAGAAAATCCCACCTGAATTAGCATAACATCAAAATTCAGAATCCTGCTAATACATTGTATCATTCTTCACCTCAGTGGCTTCTGGCGTGCTCAGTACAAGAACTGCAACAGTTACTTCCTGTGCTCTGTACCAGAAAGGTCAAAATATGTACCCTGCTGTATTTCCTGTGTGTACCTGGCTTATGTAAGCATCCTGTGGGTGTGAACAGCTGGATTTGACTTTTGTGAAAATGCCTTTGAAAATAAACTTTTCTATATAACACATGTTTTCATACACTACTAATTCTCCTTTATCCGATGCATTCATAATCCAGCTCACATGAATAGACCTTTAAGTACACAGTCCAATCAGTGGCAACATTCTGTAATATGCTGCTTGAGAGAGGTCACTGACTGGATAATTTGAAACACTTAACTGCACAGTTTGTGGTATTGATGAGTGGTATTGATGAGTTTGTGGTATTGTACAAACTGTTTAATTTTAGGCAGAAAAACTGAGTTTATAAGCACTTCTTAGTAAAATAAATTACATAAAAGTAAATAGGTACATAGGATGAGTAATAAAAGAGGCCTAGGGCAGCATAAAACCTAAATAAGCCCATACCTGCAGTATTACGGTTCACTTGTAAAAGTGCAAAACTAAACTGATATTTGTCACGCCAAGCATACAAAAATGATCTGAATTCTACAGCGGTTCACGCCAATTTCAGAAGGCAGATAGCTAGCCCTTGGCATCAAAGAAACCAAGAAGGAACGACTGGTATATATTATACAGATCCATTCAGCATTTGCTACTTTGTCAGACTAGGGAAGTGGTGTGGACTGTAGATAAGTTTCCTATTGACTCCAAACAATGCTTTGCCATGAATGGATTCTCATTTTATTGCAGCACTGTCCCTTTAAGAGGATTTGATGGCAGAACGTGTGAAACGCTGATACTTTTCTTTACACATATTATCAGCATTGCCACCGTCACCATCAGTCACTGACTCATTGTGAAGCCGTACACTGGCTGATCTCATAGTAACGAGTCTCCCAGCAACCTCGCTGGCAGGTCCTGACACACTCACTGTAATGAAATGCCTGAGCCCTAATGAAGCATGAAAAGAAACGCAATTAAATGGCAGCTTCCAGGACAAATTCTGCAGTGCGACAAGCTCATTCATTCCAGGCACAAGGACCCACTGGAAACCAGACACTTGAAATGTTTCACATTTCTGTGGAGCAGACTAGAATTTCTGAGTGTAGTACAGGGGGAAATAGACTAATCTAGATCAATTATTTACGTACTTGATACAGTATCCTGTGCACCTATATTAAAATAAGAATGCTGGCAGGTAAGTGGTTAACTTACGTACAAAATATATGGTGATCTTTGACCCCCAGGGAAACCCTGCCCTCTTATAAAGTTGGTATGGGGGCGGGTGAGGTGAAAATATGAGATTACATTTCTCTGCTTTAGGGCGAAGATGTGCACTAGGATGTTACAGCTAAAGGGACACATAATACATATTTCATATACTTTTTTTTTATCATGCAATTAATATAGGATGGTTTAAACATTCTAAAATGTATTTATGAAAAAATATTTAGTAAAACATGTTTAATCCTATTGTAAACTAACAGGAAATACCACTGTGCGAGCAGATTGGCAGACTCTTACGACTCATACAGTTATATTGCAGCACATTGGCTGACAGAGACAAACCCCCAATGTCAGTTATACATTTAAAGCAGTATATCCTGCTCCAGGACCTTCCTTTTTAACAAAGAAACACACTGTTTAACATTATCAAAGGCCCTCTTTCAGACACAAAAAAAGGAAAAAATAAATCCTTTAGTGACCCTTTAACGTTTTAACTTTATTAAAATAGAGTTCCTCTGCTGGCATGCTTGGATGTTCTACGTGCCAATATCTTTTTTATTTTCTGTATTAAGACACTGAGAGAGCATATAAAATCCATGTAACATACAAACGTGATACAAATTTCAACAAATAAACACTTCTTCCTGTGTCTTATCCGCCTTTTTCAGTATTTTCTCTCCACAATAACTTATAACATTTTTGATATCAGTTTTATTTGTGCACAGTCATCAACTGAAATAATAAAAATAAATAAATAAAAAAAGGAGAAAGAGCGAGGGAGAGGGGGGTGGAATGCTGAGGTTGTAGGCAAACTTTCCGCCATTCCAATTATATGTTACTCCATTGTATCTCAGTCCCAACCTACTCTAAGCCTCCATAGATCTCAGCTGGTCGCCCATTTTCTGAACCTCTCATCTATCTCTGCTGATAATATACACATTCTATAAATATGTTGGAGCTTCCTCTTCACCACTACATGCCAATATATTTAGTAAAAAGACTACATTTCCCACAATGCAGTGTGTAAAACATATACACACTTTCCTAGTGCAACAGTTTCAGGCACAGAGAGTGAAAGGGCCACTTAATACAACACATTTTGGACCACAGTAAATATCTCCTAAAAGTATGTTTTGAATTTATGAAATACATGCTTTTGTCACTGAGAAATAAAATAAGTATTTGCATCTGTCACTGACTGGCCACTGTCAGACCTGCAGCTCCAGCTCTGTGTAATGAGAACAAGAAAAAAAAGTTAACCCCTAACAAATGTATCTGTGCAGAGCATGGAATGCTGTAATCACCTAAACAGGTCAGTTTTGGGTTAACTGGTCAGTGCAGTCTTGAATCCAGAGAGAAACAGCTATCAATCACTGTCTTCAACGCAAGCGCAGCTATCTCTTATTACTCATGCATCAGCCAGTAGGAAGGCTACACTTAATATGTAAAAAGGCTCAAAACTTTTTAACTTTTAATTTTAACATACAATCTTGTGGTCTTTCACAATATGAAGTACTAGCAAATTTCCCATCAAAATATTACAGCAATAGAATTGTAAGTCAAGGAATAATGTTTGGCACACAAATTAAGTGTTTTGGTTGTGTGAGTACTTTTGGAGCTGACTGCGAGCCTCGTGGTGAGCCCCTTTGGCACTCATAGTGTGGCTGGCAATGAGCGACTTTGCAGTTTATTGCGATTGTGTGTTGTGGTGATTTTTAAAGTTTTCTATATATATATTTTTTAATGATAATGAATTAATTCAGTAAATCATAAATTAATATACTTTACCTATTTGTAATGAATATATGCAGCAACCAATAGGCTGAAGAGCGAACAATCTGTTTTCATGTTCCTACAGCATGCAATGTAGTTTTGCATTATGGTGCAAGTGTCAGCAATGTGTGAAGTGTGTAGTGTAAATAGGCTGCATGCGCGAGGGGAAACCTTTGTGTAGCTGTGTAGCTGCGCATTTTGTAATGTGAATGTTAGTATGTGCAAGTTAGTGGTGTAAAATCTGTATGTGTTAGGCGGGTGTGGATGATTTTGCGTCCTTTGTAATACTGTATTTTATAGGTCGCACAGTCCTGTGTAAAAGTCGTATGTGTGTGGCAGAGTTTTGCGTGTTTAGGGGTCGTGTAGCCTCGTTTTCGTTTTTCGGCTGCCATTTTTTCTCTTGCTTATGGTATTTTCGAGTGGCTAAACTCTGGAAATTGGAGTTAAATTGATGTGTAAGATGACTTGCAGACGTCCTGGGTGTCTCCCCTTGCTGTGTGTGATGTTTTTATTTTATTTTTGTTTGTATTTAGTGTGGTTTTCGGTGTGCACGGTTCGGCCATTAAGTTCATATTTTTTGCGTCTCGTATTTTTTTTTATGCAAGTCGCGGTTTCGTTTTGTAAGTGTTACGGGCCTTTTTTTTTTTTCCTGCAATTTTTTCAAAGTGCTACGGGTCTCGCAGTGTGAATTGTGTATTTGAGTTTTGTTTTCATGTGTAGTCCCGCAGGTCGTAGGTATGACGGTGCTCATCTCCACCAGCGCAGGGAGCGCGCCTAAGTGCAACGGGGTCTTAGGGATGAGCTACTCGTGGGCCGCAGTTTCCCCGTTGCATTACCAACGGATTTTGGCAAGCCCGGCTGCTGACAACAATATGAAGTATGGGCAAATGGTTCTTTTAAAAAGTTTCGGTCATTCTGCTATAGCCAGGAACATGATTTAACTGTGTTACGAAAGATTATATATACATCAATAACAACTATATACTCATGAATAATGAACAAGCACGGTAATGCATTAGCTTTTCGGATTTAACATAAACCTTATTTTATTTCATGGAACTTTGAATCATTGATCCTTTATGTGAATAATATTTAAATCACACTTGTTTCAATGCATTACATAAATCTGGGAGTTCAATATACAATTAAAAGGGAGGAGGTAAAACTACTCTCGCGTAGAACTTCTTAGTAAAGATGGGCAGTGCATTTGGTACAGATAGTAATTACAATGGAATGTGTTTTGGGCTTTTATTTTAAATGCTAATAAGACGACCCCAGATCTCTCCCTAAACATTAAACTAACCCAGCTCTCCTATCACAAGCACATAAATACTATGTATATCTGAAGTGAGATTACCAGTGCTGCCTCATCCAACATGGAGTAACCAGGAAGTGCCATCCATATGTAAACAATAGCATTTACAATCATGTCAACAATCAGGTTTATCAAGAGCTTAGTAAATTCCTAATGTGAGAGAAAGGCTGATGGAGAAGATACCGTCATAATAATAAGTCACAAACAAAAAACTCTCTAGTTACACAAGAAAGATCTTAAAAGTTAATATGAAGAAGTAGGTATCTTCACATGTTAAAAGATCACCACACTCACAAATTTACAATATGCTCCAGATACGGGCAGGATGTTATAGTTAAAAAAATGTACCATTTTAATTGATTATGCCATGGGTGCCAAATGATTTGTTTATCAACCTGGTTTAAAACCTGGGAGAGGTCATGCATGCAGATAAGATCAAAGTTAATTGTATTGTAAGTTTGGCACTTGCAATAGAACTAAAAGAGGGACTTTAACCTGGAAATCAGTTGAGCAAATGCAACAATAATAACATGTGTGTGTGTGTGTTTAGTAGTTCAGTTGTGTCCGACTCTCTGTGACCCTATGGATTGCAGCATGCCAGTCACATCTATCGTTATATCTCTGGTCTTGCTTATCCATAAGGTTATCTTGGCAAAGATACTGGAGTGTGTTGCCAGTTCCTTCACCAGTGGCCCATGATTTGTCTGATCCTTCTGCTATGACCTGCCTATTTTGGGTGACTCTACATAGTATAGCTCACAGCTTCATTGAGATCCGCAAGCCCCTTCACCACAACAAGGTAGCGATCCAGAAAGGGAATAACAACACAATTGCATATAATAGTAATACATTAACAGCCTTATTAAATTGAGATGTGGTAAATTTAAAAGGGCTCTATTTAAGCACACAGCATATTTTATTTAAAGAAGTTTTTAGTTAGTGAAGACTTCGCTTTTGGATAAAAGTTCACTAACTAAAAAACTTCTGTAAAAAAAATATGCCTTGTGCTTAAATAGAGCCCTTTTAAATTTACTGAATCGCAATTTAATAAGGCTGTAAATGTTTTACTTATGTATTTTACTTTTTCAAGACCTTTTGCCCATTGTCAAGTTTATTTCACCAAGGAAGAATACTACAAATATATGTAAGTTTATGTTATATTAGCGAACACAATTAGAGAAGACTAATTATGTTAAAGTTATGAAATGTGCCTAGTTTACCAGTGAGTCCTCCATGTTTTAGGGAGCAGAAGCTGCCATTTTGAATCTCAATTTGTGTCACTGACACTGACACAGCCTGGAGGAAACAAGCCAGCTCAACAGCCAATCATACTGCAGCGCTAGACTGTCACTGTTACATTCATGTTCTGTATTGCACATCTTCCATACCTACATCTTAAGGCACACGATCATCACCTAAATACCTAGACACTATCATCACCTGTCCTAAACACTTCACACCATTAAAACGTAATCTCTGGATATATGTATTTTCTATGAAGGAAAACGGACGCATTTCTGTCAAGTTCAACAACAAGGCCCAAGCTTAAAGCAGCACATTTTCAGAAGGCGAAAGGCTACCTCTAATTACCAGAGTAATTATGTTTGTATATGCACAGAAATGTCTATATACAGTGATACTTCAATTTTAGACATACTGCATACTGCATTTAGTCCTATGTATGTATATATATATATTTACTTAACTCCTAAATGTCTCTCTTTTTAGGTGAAATGTCCCTGTACCTCTTGACCTCCAAATATCCCTCTTTTGATGGAAAAGCTTACATTTAAGGGCAAATCTGTTTTCCAGCCCTGACCACATCCCACATTGCTTGTTTCCTACTGCAGTTTTCACCCAAAATGAGAACGATTTAGGCTCGGAGGGTCTCTTTACATACAATATTGTGCACATATTAAGTGTGTGTATCTTTAAAACTTAATTGACACATCATACAGATTGCCGCTAACACTATTCAAATTCTGCATTATTTTTCAAGTGTTCCTCTTTGGCTATTTGAAATGTTAGGAGTTATGCACATGCATGTAATAATGCTGAGGATGAGGACCTAGCAAAGGGAAAATAGAGTATGGTGGACTCCCAATTGGCACCCAAGCTATTTTCATGGAAAGGTACCTACTGGGAGTCCACAAACATTGCTCCCCACTGGCATAGACTAAGACTAGATTAAATGATTACAGTAAGTACTTCTGCTCGGAAATATTAATAAAAGAAAAATAAATGTGCCATACATTTATTTCTAATTCTGTTTCTATTACAGCAATCCTGTGAGCCTTCATACTTCTCACTGGGCCGATTATAAAGCACTGCATGCATTTTCAATCTGTTAGAGACCCAGGCAGATGGCCCAAATTCATGCTATGCTAAGCAAGTCTTATAATAACTTTATTTTGCAGGGCTGCGTTGGATCTGTTCTTTGTAAATATATTAGTGATATGTATATATATATTATCCGGCACTCAACCAACCGGGACTCTCAAGCAACCGACACCTGCCTTAATTATCCAGCAGTTCGAGGCTGTTTTTTCTGGGCCTAAATTGCCCAATTTAGGTGCTAATGCCTTTTTAAATGCATTCTGAGGTGTTTACGGGTCGTTTAGACCCTTTTTTTTCTGGACTCACGATTAACTGGAAACTACACTTATCTGGCAATATATATATTGATTTTGGAATTTTTAGCTTTTTAGGGGGTTGGGGATCTTAAGGAAAGCACCTTTAGTAAATCACATGATGATCTGGGATGCCTTAGCAAATCCCTCTTGATGTGTGTTGCTACATAAAATGTATTCATTTTGTGTTTAAGCAAGGTACTGAGGCCATTTATATTTAAAATGCGTTTTTATGTTGGCATACACTTTGCATTTATTCCTAACAGGATTGGAAATCTTAAAGGAATGGGAGGTAACCACACAGACAGCAGCTTCTGCATGTGCTGCCATCTCATGAGAGTGTACAGGAAGAAAGGGCCAGTTCCAGAAGCTGGGAATCTATTACTCTGAGGACTTCTTAGAATTAAGTGAAGTGTAAATTATATATAACAATTACATTGATGAGAATAAAACCAATTAAAAGACCACTCAATGGAAGAGTAAGCCGCTGTAGGATAACCCACCTCCCTCAAGCTACAGACAGATTAGCAGTCCAAGGTGGAATTTGTTATAAAAGCATTTTAGAAAAAAAACATATTTAGATGACTCTGATTGTGTTATAACAAATTCCACCTTGGACTGCTAATCTGTCTGTAGCTTGAGGGAGGTGGGTTATCCATTGAGTTTTATTGTCAAGTGTGCTATTTCAAGAGGCAGTTTTGAACGGATGTTTTTATATGGAGATTTTATATGGTTTCACAGTTCCTCAGCATCCTCTCAAGTTTCTAACCCTGTTAAAATGCGTTAAAGCAAAATTGAATACAATAGTTAAAAATCAAAGGCCGTAATTATCTATTTTAAACTTTGTGAATACATTATAACTTTCTACTGCTATAAATATGACATATATGTGGTCAGTTTGTCTAAAGAAACCCTATACTTCCAGATAGAGGAATAAATCACTATAATAGTTGTCAGTGTTGGGAACGCTTACGATGTTGGTCAGACTTTGCGAGCAATGCGAAGCGAGCCGTTGAGGTACGCGGGACTTACAACCCATACAACTTAGGACAAAAACCCGTACATACACTGTGCGCCTCGCAAAATTACAACTTTAAAGTTTGAACCACAAAACTGAAAAGACATGAAAAAAACAACAAATATGCCTCAAAATTAACTTACACACACACACACCACAGTGGGAGAGCCAGGGAGCCTGTGAGTGAGGTTAATTTGATGCATATTTGCCGTTTTTTCACTATCGAAAATCGCCTAAGCTAGAAAAAAAATGTCTGCCTAAAAAACGACGAAAACAAGGCCCAAGGACGTAAAACTAACCCAAAGGACATAAAACTAGGCTGAAGGACGTAAAAAATAGAGCTAAGCAGTAACACTTAACGAAAGCCAGTAACACTTACTCCAAGCCACTAACATTTAACACAAGGCAGTAACACAACACAAGCCACTAACACTTAACCCAAGGCAGTAACACAACCCAAGGCAGTAACACTCAAGCACGCGGCTTATAAACTACACAGGGGCAGAGACTTGCAATGAGCGCCAAAGGAGCTCAGAGGGCCCATAGCCTCACATTGTGTGGCAAACAGCATTGCTAGCCTTACAATTTTACTCCTGTCATTTTTGACAGGCAATTTCCTAGTATATAAGCATTTGTAATTTAATGGTATGTGGAAGTTTCCCTGTTTTTCCCTTTCTCTAATCTAACACATGCTGCTTACATCAGATACACACATTACATTGCATTGAGTCATTCTATACACACACAGATTTATTTTATTTAAAAACACCTGAGAGCTGCCTACATAGGCACAGTGTACCTACCAATAGAAACACTGCATTCAAGTACGGCTTTTAACTCTTTACTAATCTTCAAGTCAGCAGTGTAGAGATCCATAGATCAGTGCCTACCTACTCCTGCTTCCTTCTGCAAGGGAGATTACACATCCCATGATTCCTTCCTGTACCAACTGCCATCATTGATTGTTACATTGTATTAAAATATATTATCTGCTTGTGATTGGCCAAAAATAATTATGAATTGTATGCTCAATTTCAGGTGTTAACTCACAAAAGCTGCTGCATGCAAACTAAAGACATTTAACAAACATCAGAGTGTTTGTTAATGTTTATTTTGGTATGTTTTCATGCAAAAAAAAAAAAAGGTTGCATACACTACTGATTCTCCTCTATCAAATGCATTCATAATCCAGGAAACTAAGTGAGCTGGATTATGAATGCATCTGATAGAAGAGAATTAGTAGTGTATGAAAACACATGTTGTATATAGAAAAGTTCAGTTTACTTACAAAGTAATTTGCACAAAAGTAAAATTCAGCTGTTCACACCTACAGGACGCTTACATAAGCAGGGTACATATTTTGACCTTTCTGGTACAGAGCACAGGAAGTAACTGTTGCAGTTCTTGTACTGAGCATGCCAGAAACCACTGAGGTGAAGAATGATACAATGTATTAGCTGGATTCTGAATTTTGATGTTATGCTAATTCAGGTGGGATTTTCTAGGGGCGTACACCATCAAATGTCAATGTCAAAAACATAGGACATTTTGGTAACTTCAAGATTAGCTAATTAAATGTTTGTTTTGGGATATTTTCATACAAAAAATGTTTTCATACACCACTAATTCTCCTATATCAAATGCATTCATAATCCAGCTCACTTACATATGCCTTTAAGACATCTTAGTCAAAGCTTTCTGACACATTAGAGTTAATAGCACTTACCCTTTTTGAAATATCTGCTCAGTTTGAAGAATGAGAAAACTGGAATCTGGCTAAGATAATTAGTATTCAGCTATTTCTCTTTCTGACATATGCATTCAAAGCTTCATAAATAATTCAGGCACTTCACTAAGAACAAGGATAGAGTGTGAGATAAGAATTCACTTTAGAGTCTACAAACAGCAGGTAGGAAATATAGGTCACTGCAAAGGGATTCAGTGCAGGTATGCAAAGGAAGACAGACTGTCTTTGAGAGGCAACAATCACTTATCTGTTCATGACATTGGATGTTGTCAAGAGGTGCGTCCCTGGGCATACAAGTCACGGCAAATCCTCAAATAAATGTCTAATAAAGTTGAATTATTTCAGTTAAAAAGGCCATATTTTACCATAAAATGGACTGTCTGCTCTGTGCACAAGGAATCATTTACATATAGAAAGTGTCACACGCCATACTTATCTCCCCCAAGAGCTACTTCATTCCAGTTTAACATACATTAAATAACTATAATTGCAGCAACTGTCAGAGTAGAAAAGGTTGGGAAAAACAAACTTTCAGCTATCAGCTGATAAGAAAACGGATGATTCTGGTCATCTCCATCTGTTTTGTTTTATTTGCCTATATCGCTAATTTAGTTCAACTTGGAGAGGAACTTAAAAGACCACTGCAGTTCAAGAAAAATGTCACTGTTTTGTTCGAAGTAGCAAACTAACAACATTAACAGCTGTGTAAGACATGAGCCAACCTTTTGGATTGCAATCCTTAATGTGGTGAAGGGGCTTGTGTGCTTCAATGAAGGTGTGAGCTCTACCACGTAGGGTCACCCAAGATGGGCAGGTCATAGCAGAGAGGTCAGATAAGTTGCGGTCCCCTGTTGAATGTTGAACTGGCAACCCACTCCAGCATCTTTGCCAGGAAAACCTTATGGATAAGCACAACCAGACACAAGATTGCCTGGATGCTGTGCTCCATAGGGTCAAGGAGAGTCGGACACGGCTGCGCGACTAAACAACAACAAGCCATGAGTATCATTTTTTTAAGAACAAAATCTTAATTTTTTAAGTATCTATTTATGTATAAAAGTATATGATCTGTCATCTATGATAGGCAAACAACTAGTTTAAATATATTTTTCCAATTAAAAACAAGCTTTATAAGTTTCCCTTACCTAATTGTGTTCTTAGGCACCTTTTTTTCAAACATAAAAGGGACAATTCATGAGAAAATGGGAAATAAGCATAAATATGAGGCACATAATTGCATATAATATGTAAACCTGTAAACATTTCCCATAAATTCTAGTTTATCAAAAAAACTTATTAACAATGTAGATCCATATCCACAATATGCTATTTTGAAGAACTATAATTAGTTAAAAGCAAACTGTTTATAGAAAGAAAATAGATATTTAAAAAAAAAAAAAAGTATTTTAAGTTATTAACTTACATTCAAGGGTGTGGCTTTTTTGACTTTTTATAAAGACAGTACCAATGATCAAATGTATTTCTTTAAAAGAGCACATGGTAACTATAGGATTATTGTGGTTCTTACAGTGGTACTATACAGATCTGGTTATGGCAAGAACCGATTATGCTTCCTTGGTACTTGTTGTGCTTGCTAAAACCAATTCACATTACTCCTCATGATAGTTTGGTACTGATTGTTTCCGCCACTCATTTTGCCTTATAGAACCAATTAACAACGAGTACCAAGGGCCCACTGTACAGACAAGTGTAACGACTTCATGATTACTGCTGCAATTCTTTTTAAAGTTTTGTACCATAAACAGTTTGCACTGCAGGAACCATCTGTTAGTTTTACTTTAACTACTTTGCCCTTTAAAGTAAATTATTATAAAATATTGAATCAGCAAGTGTTAGGAAGGAAACCATAGAAACTATTAAGCAGCAAAATGTATCTGACTGTATATAAAATACTTGTAAGAAATGCACTCCTTACAATGAAGGGCATGCCCCTAAGATCCCAAAATGTTTATCAGTATCTCCAAATGACCAGTACTATTTATATATGTATACAGAGTGGATGCCTTTATTGGACGTTGAGGAAATCCATGATACGTTGGTGAACGAGTGTGTGTGAGAGAGGGACTTTTACATTTTGGAAGAGATGTGGTTGCATTTCCTGAAGCAATGGGTCTGTTCCTGAGCCAGTGAGGGGGAAGGGATGCGGTGTCTATTTTAGTCTTATCCAATTACCTTAACAAAGGTTCTCTGTTCCCTCCTTTACCACCACTCCCTGCCCTGATAACAAATACACACCTTCTCATGATTTCTATTCAGAGTGATGTAACAAACACAAAATGGATCCTTCAACTCATAACAGAGTTTTGAAAAAAAAAAAATTCCCAAAAAAATGTTTATGTCCATGGCTTACATAGTTGCTATTATTGTTAGTTTGATACATACTTGACATACGTAGGTGACTTTTTATAAAACTGTAGTGGCCCTTTAAGCCCCATAATTATAAAATAAACATTAATAATTAGATGGTCAAAGAAATAAAATACATCTAAATGTGTAACATGCAGCTCTATGCAATACCTGGCATGTCACCGCTTTTCTTTTTTTACCTGTCTTAGAACAAATTGTTTTCAGTTATTATATTGATAGCTTACAGATCATTTTGCTCATATAAGAAAATATATACCACCAATGCACAAAATATAAGGATTATATTATAGCATTATACCCAGTGGCAGATCTACGGTTGGTGCAGCAGATGCAAAGCAACAAAGCCAAAAACAGGGTATTGGCCCTCAGCTACTGGCAGTAAAGAAGTACAGTGGTACCTTGGTTCTCAACCTCCTTGGAACTCAATATTTTCGATACTCAACCTGTCTGGATGAGCAAGAAATATTAGTACTAATCACACTACCTTGGTACTCATCGTGTTTGCTAAAACCAATTTACATTATTCCTCATGGGAGTTTGGTACTCAACCTTTTTGATATTGAACCTGCCGTCTGGAACAGATTACGGTTGAGAACAGAGGTACCATTTGTAAACTAATTTATTAGATGAAAGGTGATCTGATCACCATAGGAGTCGATCAAACTATCTACGTATACTTTTGACTTTTTTATTGACACCTACAAGGTGTGGATAAAGATGTTGCAAATTAATTTGCACCAGGACTCTCCCATTGACTAGCTCACCGCCGATTATATTATTATTATTGTTTATTTGTAATGCGCCTACATATTCCTTAACGATATACATGGGTTACATTCAAGGCAAAAGCCAATAGCAATATTAGCACGTTGCAAAGGATGGAGGGCCCTGTTATTGAGCTAAGAATCCAATGTCTGAAGAGCTTTCTCCAAAGCACCTTGCAAGATTGAAAACTCGCAAACTTACAATTGTAAAAGGTATAAGCAAGGAGTATAGGTTACATAGCCCAAAAGAAAATGCTCTTAGGATTTACACAGTCCTGCTTATTAGACACACCCAATATTAATATTATAACACCAAGCATTACCACTTCATTTGTACATGTTCATTTGTAGTGTTCAGTATGTGGCTACCACAAAGCAGATTCTTACGGCACAAAAGGAATGTAATAAGAAAAAGCACCAGCAGGCACCAGCGTGGGAAAATCATAGCTGCACAGGCTTAATTCTGACATTTGGAACGATAGATAGAAAAGAGGTATTAGAAGCAAAGAACAAAAATGTCACATCTTTCAGCAGGTTCCTTTTTGATTGGGGGTGATTTTTTTTTGTCTTAAAAAGACAATGGTAAGGATACTAAAAAAATCACGTTATTTTAATACATTATAGCCCTTAGTATCTTCAGTATATATTGAAACTATCATATTTACACATATATATATATATGAGAAGTGTTAGCTATAATGACTCAAGTATTCAATATACATTAGCTGTGGTATATGGAAATAACACAATAAGTTCTCAGATCAGTATAATAATATCATAAGTATGTGAATCATTAAAAAAAAGGCAAAAAATGTTTTCTAAATTACTAAATTGGAAATATAATGGATCAGGTGTTAACTTAGGAAATAACATGAGACTTGTGATTCCTAATAATGGATTTTAATGTCATTGCTCAATAAGAACTTCTCTATTTGTTTGTGCAATTTATCTCCATTTAATATAATCAGAAATCTTGGATAATGATGCAAGAACCCCATTCTATTGGTCTTCCTAGTACTTTGACCAATTACAGTTGGCTTGGTTTTTTCCAAGGCCAATCAGCCATATCACTACTGTCTTGCATGATTTGTGTGGAGGGTATCCTTGATAGTCTAGTGGGGCAGCTCCCACCCATTGCTTCCTTGCAGACAACTGAAAACAATGAGTTCTTTCCTACCCCTTGGATAACTATCCATGTGATCGCTGGGACAGATCGGCACAGAGGGGGAGGCTGCCAATGTATATGAAAAGCCTTGTAATGAAGACAATGCACTGTAGGCATTTGAATCCTGTTCTCGCCAAACCAGCTTGTCAACTTGCATATTTGTGTTATTGCTGTAACTGGAAGATTGAAATTGGAAGAGTTTATTCATTAAATTGTGAACAGATCTTTCCAACTTGAAATAAAGAGACTAAAAGAGATACCATACAAAATGCAGGGGTATCACTGCGGTGGTGTCAATGTTCTTATCTTTGTGACACTAGTCCAAATTACTACATAAGGTTGCTCATTTAAATGCAAAAATATGCAGACAATATAATCTTTGTCCACATACGTATTTAACCTTTCAACACAAACATTTCCAATGCACTGGAAATAGTATCAGCTAATATGGAAACAAAGTCCATTCCCTTGATGAATTAACTGGCTATAATGATCATGGAAAATGCATTTCCCATGATGTAAAAGGCACAAAGCAAGATCTGCACTAGTTATTTTAGGTATATAGTACATCTATTTATTCATTTTTCACTACTTAAATTAAGAGATCGTAAATAGCAAGTTAAAAAAACCTATAATAAAGCTTTTCCTTTGCGAAACTATGGGCATCATTCAATTGCGATTTGGCCAATTGAAAAAGGCTCTATATAAGAACAGAGCATATTTTTTTACAGAAGTTTTTAGTTAGTGCTTTTGGATAGAAGTTCACCAACTAAATACTTCTGTAAAAATAATATGCTCTGTGCTTATAAAGAGACCTATTCAATTGGAAAAATCGCAATTGAATGAGGCCCTATGTATTTATCCTTCCCACTCATCTCTTGTCATCCTAATATGTCGGATTCAAAATGCAACTTCTGTTTTCTTACTACAGGAGAAGACATAGGAGATAGCTGGCCATTTTTGGTTTAGGGGTTGATCTTATCGACAGTGATGCAGTATTATGCCTATGTATAGCAAAATTAGACAGAACATATGTTACAATCCATAGGTATAGTTTTTAATTGCAGAACCTGAAAGACACACAGTGAGTTTAAAGGACAACTATAGTATAAAATAATTGCTGTTTCAATTAAAGTACATGCATGATTTATAATGTGTAAAATTTGTAATGCTAGCAGTTATACTTTAAAGCTGTTACCTTTATATTTTTCTGTCTGACATGCAGTGGAGCTTAGCTCCACCCCTTTTACATAATTAGGGGCAGACCATATGTAACAGACTTCCTGTGGGTGTTTCCATGTTGGACTGATGTAGATCAGAAATCATATCTACATCAGTCCGCTACCAGAGCACACAATAGGAAGTCTGCTACGGCTGGCATGCCCCTGGTTATGCAAAAGGGGAGTGGTCCTTTAACAAAGTTAGACTATCTATAAAATAAAAGCACATAAAAGTATATCATGTAATATATGTACAATATTTATACTCCTTTACTACTTGTTTATGCATTTTATTCAATTATTTCAATTAAAATTCATTAAATATGTTTCATATTTTTTTTCTAATATGATTTAATACCAATTAGGACCACCTAATTGGTTGGTGGACCACCAGTGGTCCTCAAGCTTCAGAGTATTGGAACATCAGCTATAAGAAATTAAAAATAACCAGCCGTTTATGTTAGTTAGGCCACCTATAAAGAAATATCCAGTGGGAATCAGAGCTGAAAACTGGGATTTATAAGCTTTACACAGAACTCATTTCTAGTTTCACACACATTGAAAAAAAAAATCTAACAAATACTTCACGCCCATCTCAATTCCTATTTTATTTAAAAATGCACGTGCAAACAGCAGCAAAAAGATAGTTCCCCATATTATGGCTCCTGCTGCACTCCTCCAATGTCTCCCTCATTGTCATCTGGACAGGAATATATATGCAGGCAATCACAATCAACATAGTTTGAATTAAGAATTAATTATGCATGCCAGATAACGTGGAGCATGTTTTGTAGGAGAAGAAAGCTTATGACTTAGCCTTTCTTTGCTGTTGTTGGTATGAGTATTTTTAGTGTAAACTAAAGTTTAGCTAAAACATAAATGTAACTTGAAAATTGCTTACACTGGCCGTTTAAGTTTCACAGATCAAATATCAGTGTTATTATCTATTAAAACTCATCTATTAGTTTTTTTTGCCTCTTGCAAATTAGAGGGCTTATAAATGTTATATGAACACTGCTTACATAAAGCAAAAATGAATGAAAGGGTTTGTGCAGTTCTATGGAGTTTGTTGGTAATATATAATTATATCAGTTAATAACTGATTATGCTTATGATATCCCAGACACAAAGAAACAAAGTGTGCCCTGAGAACTCAATGTGAAATATGGTAAAGGCAATGGTGAATCATCTTCTGAGGGTTTTGTTGAAATTATATAACAAAGATAAGAACAAATTAATTAAATAAAAACATAGACGACAAATAGTACATCTGAATTAATTCTCAGATTACTCATCAAAAATTCAAAGAATGTATATTATTATATATGAAGTCAAGCTTAACTTGGTTTGCTTGGATTTATACAATATATACCACTACTAAAGTGTTAAAGGGGGGCATTCCCTGAAAATAGCATTGATGAAAAATTAGTGGGGCCAAAAATTCCCATTTTACAAGGGTAATCAATCTATGTCTGTCGAGTCCAATATGGTTCAGTACAAAGAAATGTCTGGTTATTTCTGTTATGCTCAAATGTAAAGAAAAAAAAATTCGTACAACCCCACAAAAAAATGTAAAATTTAAAAAATATAAATCATTTTTCCTGGTGGCAAGCACAATGAATTAGCTTTGTGTAATAAGAATTAAACTATGAGCAGTACTATTTTTGTACTTTAAGGTTTCTTTATAGAAAAATAGCACTGTATAGAAGAACATATACTTTACTCCATCTTTTTCCAATTCTCAATTTGTCTCTCTTCACTTTTTCAATCCCCTTTTCACTTTCTCAGACGTCCCTCTGTCTCTGCCATCTAACAAACCTAGAATCTATCTACCTACCTATCTACCTATCTATCTATCTATCTATATTATACCTCCACCGAAGCTCCATCAAAAAGCACCATGAAGACAGCTATTGTACTCCAGCTGGACACCATTTCACCCAGGAGAATCACTCCATCCAGAACCTCAAAATAAAAGTACTCAGAGGGCATTTCAGAACTATCCAACAGCGGAAAACTTTTGAATTAAAAATGATTAATCTTTTTAATACAAAGGATATGGGCACTATCTTAATGTTTTATAGCTCACACATTCCACTTACCTCCCCCACATCTATTACTGTTTTTGTAAGCTACATGCTATGCTGACATTTATTGCTCTTTATTTTACTCTGCTGTGTTCTTATCTACAACCTGATCTATAGATTACTGGACATTCACGGCTACCTCTCTCTTTATATATATATATATATATATATATATATATATATATATATATATATATATTTATTCCTTCTGACTCCCTGTAACTTATTCTCATACAAACTAACTTTAAGTATACACACAATACTTTACTTATTTCCTTTCACCAAACAAAACACCTTCTACTGTGAATAAACACCATCTTTTTACGTAGTTAGAAGGACGTCATTAAACATAATCTACAAACAACTTGACACCACATCTATTTTAAAAAGGCATGCAATCGTAATAATTGTTCCTTTAACATTTGGGGTGTTATATCTCTTTTTTTAGATGATCATTATAACAACTAGAAAATATAATGTATTTCTTCATGCAAAGAAATTTTCGCTATATAGCAAAAAAAAAAAAAAAAAAACTATTTTCATCTCTTGTATATATTTTTGGTGATTTAGTGGCCATGATGACTTCTTTCCCAACCAAAATCTCCCAGGTGGGTGATAAAAGTTCAAGTTCAAAGTCAGGTCAGCTTCAAAACTAAGTTGTGAAGATTTTACGTTTTCTTTTAATGAGTATTTCCTTTAATGAGCAGTGTTAACTGTAAATGAAAAGATGCAGTGACATTTTCCTTCCAAGTCTGTCATTTTCTCTCATCTTCCGGGTCTTTAGTTGCAAACCTCACACCCCACTGAGTAGGAGCTGGAAATAAAAGAACCGCTAATACATTTTTAAACATAGTTTTCCCAGCACGGAGAATGTTACGCGCTCTGACACGGGGTGAGCCACTTTGTTGTTTTGCAGTTACTGATAGTTTAATAATTGGACATCACTGCTGTTATCAACATGTATGAAAATATAGAGATAAATCTCCAAAGAATTAAAATAAAGGAGCACGGGTTAATATAACCTGTACTGAGAACAGTCACAGAAATAAATATCACAGTTAAAAACAGCCAACATCCACTGTAAGTGTGGGTGAGGTTTCCAGGACAAGGGCTGCTAAATGGTGACGGGAGGAAACAATGGAGAGTGGCAGAGAGTACAAAAGCTACATTTTTTGGAATACGGATAAGACAAAATGGTGAGCGGAGAGTATAGGGGAAATGAGGAAGAAATATGGTTTTCGAAGATAAACGGGATTGGGGTGACCAGCTGAACACAAAAACGGTTGGGATAGAGTGATATAGCGGAGACAAAAATAGATAAAGAACATAGAAAACCATGCTGCGAGGAAGAAATGGATGACAAACATAAAGGAAAGAACAAAAATAAATATAAAAAAAGAGATATTAGTATTATATGAGAAGATAAGACCTACCGGTCAACCACACGAAGGGAAACTGAGCTAATCCTGAAAATATTACATAGTTATTGGGTCACTTTATTAATATAAGTACATGTGCAGTAATAATAGTTATCTTGTTGTTGTTCAGCTGTGTCCGGCTCTCCGTGACCCCATAGACCACAACATGCCAGGCACATCTTGGTTGTGCTAATCCATAAGGCTTTCATGGCAAAGATGCTGGAGTGGGTTGCTTGTTCCTTCTCCAGTGGACCGTAAATTGTCTGACCTCTGACCTGCCCATCTTGGGTGACCCTACATGGTATAGCTCACAGCTTCATTAAAATACACAAGCCCCTTCATCACAACAAGGTAGCGACCCAGAAGGGGAATAGTTATCCAACTGATTTGTAAAAGGATAGAGGTAAAGTGAAGGGTCTGCTTCCATTTAGTTTCTGGGACTGATTGTTCTCCAGACTACAAATACTATATAGCCATATATTCGGCAGCCAACCACTAAAGAAGAAAGGTTAATAAGGTTAATGTCCTGCATAGAATGCCAAACTTTGAAAATATCGTTCATGCGTACCCATGATGTATATAAAAACTATCCTGGGATGAGTTTTTAAGTCCTGAAAATCTTTTGTATTTATGTTCTCAGTTGAGAATGCATACCATAATTTAAGGGACTTAGAGAGAGAGGAAATTATATTATATTAATTATAGAGTGTTCCATCCTAAATTTATTGAGTTAACACACACCTATATCATATCACTAGGAGTAAACTCATTGGCATGCATCTACCTAGACTCTCTCTAAGCATCAAAACACTTTATGGTTGTTATTATTATTAATTAGCGACTTGCCCGTCAAAAATGACGGGGCAATACAATTTGAAGCCATGGGAATGCTGTTTGTGACATAATTGAAACCGTTTTGTACTGTGGCGCTCATTGCGAGGCTTGAGCTGAGCCCCTTCGGCGATCATCGCATGCCTCGCAATGAGCACCTTCAACGCTCACTGCGAGCCTCAGGACCATTGGCGCTCATTGCGAGCTTCTCTTGCTGTGTACTTTTGGTCCTCTGAGAGAGATATATATTTCTATGTATATGTATTAATTAATAATGAATTATTTTTTTAAATCAAATTAATATACTTTAATTATTTATAATTGATATATGCAGCGAGCAATAGGCTGAAGAGCTAACAATCAGTTTGTATTTTGCGTCTGCATAGAAAATACATTGTGAGTGTTAGTGCCCTGCTTTTAAAGTGTAATGAATGTTTGAACTGTGCATTCTAAATAGGCTGCGTGCGCGAGGTAAAGCCTTTGGTTTATTGTGTAAAGCGACATTGTATTGTTGTAATGTATTAATGTGGTACGCGTCTCATAAGCATTTTCCGGATTTTATAATAGTGTATCTTGGAGGTCGTAGTGTGATGTGTAAAGTGCTACGCGTTTTCAAGTGTTTTGCGCGTTTCGGGGTCATGTAGCCTCATTTTCATTTTTTTCGTCGCCCGTTTTTTTCCTCGCTTAGGTGATTTTCGAGTGCCGTCTAATTCGAGTTAAATTTGCATTCCACCTCATTCACAGATGTCCTGGCTGTTGCCCCATGCTGTCTGTGATGTTTTTGGAATTTTTTTCGGTATATTTAGTGCATTTTTTTTATTTTTTATTCGACCTCTTAACTCTTTTTTCTAAGTCCTGTGTCTCGTATTTTAACGTCTCGTCTCTTGCCACTCATCGGCTAAGTGCAACAGTTTAATGGATGCCTCGCTAGCAATGAGCTCCTGCGGCTCTCATCGCCTAAGTCGTACGCACCTCGCAGTTTGACAACTATTATATGTGATATCCTTTTTTTGCAATGAATGGTGGGTGAATGAAAGAGTTTGTGGGGAATGAAAGAGTTTGTGCAGTTATTTTTTCATGATAAATGGTTTTAAGCATTATATATTATTTTCTCTCCTATATTTCAACTAATATTTAGTGGAATAGAAAAACTAAACATCTACTAAAATTGGACACTGGGGTTGAACTGTTCATTTAACCTCACCTCAGTGTTATCTTCCATGGCAGGCGAGACACTTCCTTTGTGTTAATGACATACTAATTTGGGGTCATAAGAAAGTACAACGGCCACTGAATGAGCCTAGTAAATACATCTGCTACACAAATCTAAAGTGGATTACAAAAGGCTACTAGGCCACGAACAGCTATGAGGTTGCCAGGGTGACATGAGGCTGGGCAGTGGAGCTGATGCACAACTCACACAATGTTATGGACACCAACACTACAGGGACTTTTATGCTTTTATGTCGAAACACTTTGTTATTTTAAGAGTCCCCCAGGCAAGCCTTGCTACTTATAACTTACTGGAAGATCCCTGATAGCAACAGGACCATGCTGCAATTAATTATATTATATATTGCTCACAAACCACAACTAAAAATCCATTTACTGTTCTTCAAAATTCAACAGATACACACTTAAGGGACACCTACCTACACCTTACATTTTACTATGGGATACAGGACAATAATATTAATACATTTTCTATTTTAATTCAGGCAACCCAATGGTGCATGTCGCCAATTTTCTCAACAAGACAGTGATAGACAGTGGGCCTGATTCAATTGCCCAATTCGTAAATTTACACACACTTAAAATCAATCCTAATATTGCTACATATTCAGCAAATATTACTTATTGGCACTAATTAATTTTTGAGTCAATAGAATGCATATAAACATTTATAAAAAAAACACCCGAAGCCAAGTCTATGAGTACAAGGCATTTGCAAGTAGCTAATAGAATATGGCCCAATGAATATCTCCTATACTTTACCATACTTACTTGCTTTATTTTGTCCCTCATATTGCTTAGTTGTAGTCTATCACATTATCGCTTACTGGTATATTCCTCTATAACCTGAAAGGAAGTGAACAAGTTAACATTGATTAGTAAGGTAATCTTGCACTTCCTTTCAGTAGAGATTAGGACACTAAGAGCCTCATTCTATTCAGGGCTCGCAACTCGATCGCAAACAGGCAAATGCCTGCGATCGAGTTGCAGGCTCCATTTGGTCTACTTTTGCGATGCTATTTAATTGGCCGGGCCCGCAAGTTAGGGACTGATTGCGAAAACCGGAAACCATTGCCGTCGGAAGTAGCATTTGTGGGCTTGAATAGCAAGTCCGTAACTCCCGCGACAGAAACAGCCAATGGAAACCGAGATGATATCAATGAGATCCTACCCCTAAGCCCTGTACTTCGAAATACGGGGAAGGTGATGAAAGGCATTAGAACTAACAGCACAACATTCTCAAGCTCGCAAATCGGACTGATTATATACATTCATTCATGTTCAATTTCCATGTTATATCGATCCCGGCAATCAATGTGAAGTCCTATGGGCTTCAACCTCCAAGCCCATCGGACTTTGAAGAAATGGAGGTTGGATATCAAAGTCCTACAGGCTTGAATAACGAGTTACAGGCTTGGAGGTCGTTCAAGCCCATAGTACTTTGAAATCCAACCTCCATTTCTCAAAGTCCTATGGGCTTGGAGGTTGAAGCCCGTAGGGCTTTGGACGGAAATTAAACAAGAAATAAAGTATTTTATTTTGGCGATGTGCGAGTTTGAGAATATTGTGCTTTTAATTCTAATGTCACATATTGTGTTCTTCATCATTTACAGTGCTGGATTGCTTTTATATTTGCATTTAAAGTACTCAGATTTGTCCTAAAGCCCTTTGCGAGACCTCCTTGGTACCTTTAACTTGCAGTTCGATTTTTGCCATTTGCGGGCTTGACGAAGGGGGAATCGGAGCAATTGAATAGCAATTTGAGATTCTGGAGTTCTGAACTCTTGCGGCAGTGAAGGATCAAAGGCTTGGAAGGCATTAACTTGCAATTTTACAAATCGCAATGGATCACAGCTCGTAGCACATAACTCGATCGGCGCCTGCAAACGTAAGGCAATTGAATAGCAAACTAAATTGTGACCTCCACTTGCGAGCCTTGAACTCAAAACTGCAGCAATTGAATGAGTCTCGAAGAGCCTATTCAACTGCGATTTGGCCAATTGAATAGGGCTCTATATAAGCACATAGCATATTTTTTACAGAAGATTTTAGTTAGTGAACTTCTATCCAAAAGCAAGGTCTTCACTAACTAAAAACTTCTGTAAAAAAAATATGCTATGTGCTTATATAGAGCCCTATTCAACTGGCCAAATCGCAATTGAACGAGGCCCTAAAACAGCAGTGGCCATTAATTATGTAATCTGTGTTTTTAAATTATATTTTCTAGCTAAAACTTTGCAATACTGTTGTTTGCACTTGGTTTGTTTATGTTAATTAAGGATGAACTAAAGAATAGGTTTAACGTAAAAAACAACAACACTTAAAGTGGCCCTTTAAGGATGAATTGCAGTCAAACAGAAATTGCTTTTATATGAAAGATTATTTAAACAAATTCCAAGCATATGTGCAAAGGGTTAGTCAAACTTTTATTTTCTTGTTATTAGACCTCTGTATATCAGGCAATGTGAGCTGCTGAAGAAAAATTAGTTTAACTGTCACCGTTTAGAACTGCAGCTGTAGTTGGATCTACACTTGAGTTCATATTTAAACGTTTGACCCAATCAGCTCAGCATTTTAAGTGTGACATTATCTGGCAAACTAGACAAGCTTTGTAATGCTAGGAAGTGCTCATTAGTAAACAAAAAAAAATCATTAAAAGTATATCCAATACTTTTTTAAATCTAACACATGCTGCTTATATCAAAAACATGGCACCCCGTTCTTCCAGCGCTCAGAGAACTGCGCTCTGATGACGCTTTGCGCTCCAGCCTAGACTCAGCAACGGGGCTAAACTCGGCAACAGGGCTACAATGTCATATTTCATTTATAATTGCTATAAACCATACTAAAAATGGGAACTAGATCTATCTTGAGGGGCACCCCGTTCTTACTGGCCTGTCGGCTTTGAAACATTCCCATCTATCTACCTGGTTGTTGTGGTGTCTGCTTTGTATAACTTTACCATCATGTCAAACATAATTGGATTCCTGGAAGTGTGTGATCTGCCCCTGTCTGGTGCCCCCCATATACCTCACATGCCACATACTTCACATGTCACATCACTTGTAGATTGTAAGCTCTTGTATAATGGGGGGCACCAGACAGGGGCAGATCACACAGCACCAGGCAGGAGTACAGAGCATCATCAGAGCGCAGTCCTCTGCGCTCTGATGACGGCGCGCTATTGAGCTGCGCTCAAAGGACGTGCTATCCAAAAACACATATTACATTGAGTCACTCTATACATATACCGATTTATATTATCTGAAAATAAATGTGGTTTCCACACCCCCAGAGCTGCTTACATAGGGACCTAATACCTGCCAATAGAAGCACTGCATTTGGGTACAGTTTTTAACCCTATACTATCCTTCAAGCCAACAGCAGCACAATGCAGAAACCCACAGAGCAATTTCCTTTTGCAGGGGAACAACAAGACTACACGTTCCATGATGCTTTGCTGCACAAACTTCACAGATTGAAACAATGTTATAGCTGCCTGTGATTGGTCAAAACAAATTATGAATTGTATGCTAATTTTACCCCACAGACATGTTTGGAGGCCTATTTCTGTGCCTCCATAGTATTATTACACATATAATATAGGCTTCCAAAATCTTAACTAAGCAAAAAATGTCATTATTGTTTTCCTTCACAATAGGAAACTTCCTTCCTTTGCTCTTCCGAATGCCATGATGTTAGAATATTTGCATAGACAGAAAATATAGATTTTAGACTTTTACTTGATTTTCACAAAAAAACATTGGTAAAAAAAAAAAAATATATATATATATATATATATATATATATATATATATTGACTACCCCTGGTTTAGAAATTCAATTCAACCTTATTTCACACCCCTTATTAGAGACTCATTAACTTTCCCAATTTCATTCACCACTTCATAGCACAATTAATCCAATCAACTATATTACTACCGTAGCACAAATTACACCTATCCTCTGCTGGGAGAAGCATCTTAAACTTCAGGTAATGTATTTTTTTTTTTAAAGTAAAATCACTACCTACCCAAGTATGCTGGTAGTAAATAATGATCACTCATTACTCAATATTACAGTTGGAAACCTCATCTACAGTAAAGCTCACAGCATGTCACCATTTTAATGAGAGCATTTGAGAAAATCTCAAATAAAAAAGAACAAAACAGAAAAGCTAAACAAAAAGTTACAGGCGAAAACGTCTGATGTTTTGGAGAAGAACATTTTTTCTGTAAATCCATCATATAATTTTAGCTGGTATTTCTACAAGACTTGGTAAATATCAATACATCAAGATGCCTTGTTTTATATAGAGCCATAATTGTCTTTTTTGTCTGTGCTTAGAGCAAAATACACAAAATCGTTTGAATTTGAGTAAGAAATAGTCAATTTGTGGTTATACCTGTTTCTCTCATGCAAAGGTAGATAACAGTAATCGGATAGCTACATAGTTAAAATTGCAAATATTTTATATTGTATATGTAATGAGATAGTGAATTGATCCACCATTTCAGTGTTTGATTGATTTGTTTTGGCAGTTGGGAATATACCTAGAAAGTTACTAAGGTTTGTGTTGTTTCTTATAATATATTGTACTTTAGACTGCAAACAGAGATGAACAGGAATCTTATATTAATTACTAGCAACTTGCCCGTCCAAAAATGACGGTCAATAAAATTTGAAGCTATGGCAATGCTGTTTGGCACACAATGTTACGTTTTTTTATACTCTAAGGACCATCTGCGCTCATTGCGAGCCTCTCCTCGCATGTCCATTGTCTCCTCTATCTATTTTTTTAAATACTAATTAATTAATGAATTGAATAATAAATTAATATAGTTTACCTTTTTCTAAGTAATATATGTAACAATCAATAGCCTTAAGAGGTAACAATCTTTTTTTATTGTCCTGCAGCATATAATGTCCAGTTGGACTGTTGCTGGCCTGAGGATATAGTTTAATGAATGTCCTAACTGTGCATTAGAAATAGGCTGCGTGTGCGAGGGCAAACCGTTGGTTTATTTGTATAAAGCGCTACTTTAGATGCGTAATGTTGTTAGTGGCAAGTTAGGATTGTAAAATAGCGTAGTTTGTCTATGTGCTAAGCGGTTTGCGAGCACTTGCCGTCCTTTGTAATAGTGTATTTTTTGTCCGCCATTTTTTTTCTCTTGCTTAGCCGATTTTTTAGTCCTGCGTGTTTCATTGCCTCCACACCTTGCCTTGCTTCACGAGGCTCGCAATTAATGAGCGCCTTTGGCACTCATCATCCAAGTGCTGGGAGTTTTATTGCCTTAACGGTTCGCCTCGTTACGCAAGGCTTGCAGGCAATGAGCGCCTTCAGCGCGCATCGCCTAAGTGCTGCGAGTTAATGGCTCGCCTCGCTTTGAGAGGCTCGCAAACAATGAGCGCCTTTGGCGCTCATCGCCTAAGTCGTACGCACCATGCAAAGCGTGACGACGTCTCCTAGTTCGACAATTATAATATGTGATAGGATTCATCCCCATTGCGAAAATATATAATCACACAGCAATGGTAGCATACATGCATAGAATAGTTAATATATTAAACTCTGTATTTATGTTCTCTCTTTGTAAGAGCATTTGCCAATTATCAAGAGTATTGGTCATTTTTGCTACATAAAACAAAATATCATTAATTACCAAAAAGTTATAAACGTATATTAACTTTTTGCAGTGATCTAATGTCCAAACCTGAGTCTTTCATCATATAGATTTTTACACTGGGCTACATACACATTTTGTTTTTCAATTTATTAAGTATTATATCCATTATTTATAATTTTTTTGGCTGTGAATGCCCATTGCTTTATTTGTTTCCCACACATGATTAGGATCCTTCAATTATTGCATTCTTTAATTAATCCATTTAATTCTATTGCAAGTTGCACCTTTCCTCTTATAGCAGGGGTTGGCAAGTTGGGTCCTAGGAGTCACACACAGGCCAGGATTTGAGGATATTTGTGTATAGGCAAGACTATCGCCTCTTCAGTCATCGTGATTGTCTCACCTGTGAACGGAAAGGAAATCCTCAAATCCAACCTGTGTGTGGCTCTCCAGGAACTTGCCTAACAATTTGTGTGGATATATTCTATATATTATTCAATAGAAAAGTCTAGATCTCCACAGAGAGTGCATCATCGCTGAGGAATGTAACATGAACCCATGATGCCCTTTGTGTATAGATCAAAACTATGCAACTTAATAGGGCATATTCTAGAATTTATGGTAAGGGACAGTGTACTCACTTCCCAGCAATGAAAGCATGTGTGCATTTCCTCTGAATCAGCAGCAACAAAAAGCTGATGTGACTTTTTGCATATGCCTTATTTCAACCATCTTGAGTTGGAGGCAGTACCCCCAGCAGAGCGATTCTGTGGTAACACATACCATGACAGGCTATGCCAAGAATGCACAAATCCTTCTGCAAAGGCTGAACGCTGGGCTAATCATTCATCCCCACCATAAAAAAACAACGTAGTTTAACCATTTATTAACCTTACACATTCCTGAGGCAACAGGCTGCAAAGAACTAACATTCAGGAAAAAAATATGGAGTCCTGCAAGAAAGAGTAATAAGGAATATAATTCATATCATGTTGTGTCCCCTTTAATATAGCACGTTATTAGTGTCACTCAGAAACTATAACACCTAATGCCTCGTAATCCTTTGCAAACACAGTTTGAATAGGCTAACAAAGGACACTCCTTGTACTGGTGTTTGTCTGAAAACTAAGGTGGGAAATGGAAAATAAACATAAAGCAGTATAGTATGGTGGGTTGAAGATTTTGGCTACTTCAAGCAAGACTATTTCTATATATTATTACAATCTTACATTTAAAATAATTAAGGGAATAAATGTATCTCAAATAACTAATTGCTGTATGAGAAGTGGAATAGTCCTGTTAAAGAAGCACTTGAGATCTGGCCTAGAGGCATGCTGGAATTGTGATAATTTAACGCAATTTAAATCCTGTGTCAGACACAGAACAGCATAGAAAAAATGAAATGGCAACTCTCACTCTTAGGGGCTAATGGATACTGTGCGCCATCAGGTAGAGCAGTCAAAATCAAGAAGAAAATGTGGAAAATGCTACAGTGCTAGTTTCTCTAACAGTTTATTTTTCTGAAGGAATCCAGATGCATCACAATATATTGATCTTGCATGGATGATATATCAGAAGCCATCTCGAAAAACTTACATGTGTTCTCTACTATGATAATAAATTCATTTTCAGCTTTGGGAATAGACTGTCTAAAGTACCCAAAGGAATAAGCTTTGTTGCAGCAAGCAGAGTGTGTTGCCATTTGTACGTGCTTGTCTTTTGAGAACCCACACGAAGATCCACGTAGATATTATTTAGGGCTGTTTGAGGATTATTTGGGTTAAAAAAAAATAGTGAAATATGCATACATTTTTTTTGTGGGTGGGCACTCTGCTAGCCCCTGTTCGGATGCCATCCTGTTTGGGGTGATGGAGGCGTGCAGGCACTCATTATGGCATGCATCGTGTTGCCCAATGGCTAAAGATTCCTGTGAAGAACACTGAAATATATATCCATGAGAAAAATAGTAGGCCTCTTATTCTGGCACTTGAGGCCTACTGTGTATTACAAACTTTACTTCAAATGTGTTTTGAAGTGAGCTGATTGGCTACTCCCAAGTATAGTAAGACATAAGTGCCTCCATTATATAAGAACCAATTATGCAAACAAATAGTTGAGGGAATTTATTATTATTTCTTATTAATAAAGTGAGGGCATATTCAATAGCAATGAGAAGAAGGGTATGGAGAAGACAGCGAACCACCTCCTAGTGCAATATGAAAACAAGACAGTCACGTCAGCCAATCAGATGTACAGTTTATAACTCCCATGTAATACCCTCATAGTTATGTGGTATCTGTAAAGCACCCTGCTTCCAGTTCTCGATGAATGGATACAATAGAGATGGCATACACTTTAAGGTGATCCTATTGCCATGATGTCACTACTATATGGTATGTAGCAGGCAAAAATATAGCACCAAATGTTCGCAATTTCTAAGGATAACAATAGAAACACACACTCACACCTAAATGGTGTGTTTTACCATATATTTATGGGGCTATTAGTTCCCAGATAAAAAAAGATATTATGAAAATAGGTAAAATCACATATACATGAAAGAGACCTTAAGTCTAAAACAATAAAAACAATTATCAAACGCGTTTCCACTATCAAGGCTTCCTCAGTGATAACAAACAATAATTACATATAGATGTACTGATAATATCAGTACTCACCAAATGAGCATTTCATATTTATATTCAATTGCAGCTGATTCCTATAATTGTGATATATCATCCTGTATATTGTACTGTAGATCAGATATGTCTAAATGGCAGTGCTAGGCCACAAATGGTCCATATACTTCTAAAATACGGTCTTCGCTCTCCTCTACAATATCAACTGACACTATACTGAACTGTTGCCCAATACTTACTTGCTTTCAATATGAAAGAAATATAAATATTTTGCTACCAAACCTACACTGATTAGAGCTGGGTCTCCTAGTATCTTTGGGCAACTTTTTTAAAATGTGGAGCATCACTAACTGCAGCTGCCTATTTACAGCACAGCTTTGGTGGCAATGTGTAAGGAAATTATTTAAATAGGGCAGATGGTGGAAAAACAGTTATTTTTAGTGTACACTGTCTCAAATTAGATATTTTTTCTTAAATTACAAGAAATTAAAAGTAGTTTATACTGGAATTTACTGCTAGAAAAGTTGTGAAACCTGCATAATTACAATGGCTCTTTAAAGAGCGTATGGAAAGATGGGAAAAGGAAAGTACTTTATCGTAAACCAGCATACCCTGCACTGTCTAGTGTAAGTAATATATGTACTCATTGTCCACAGCACAAAAATATAATATGTATAATATAATAATATTGAGAGTTATGCAGAGATATGGAAACGTTCTCCCATGCAGTTATTATTGTAATTATTATTATCCTTTATTTGTAATGCACCAACATATTCTGCAGCGCTATAGTTTAAAAAAAGATTTAACACACTGCAAAATAATGGAGGGCCTTGTTATTGAGCTTAAAATCACAGATCTTTCCCAAAATCACCTTACAAGCTTGAAAACTTGCAAACTTGCAGTCTAAAGGGATTGGGTATGATACAGGGGTAATAGATGCATTGTGCATATTAAGGCTGAAGATGATAAGCTTTTTTAAAAAGATGCATTTTAGTGAGGTTTTGAGGCAGAAGGATAGACTAGTTAAGCGAGGCAAGGAATTCAAAAGAATAAGGGCAGCACAAGAAAAGTCCTGGAGGCAGGAGTAAGAGGAGGTGATAAGATGGGAGGAAAGAAGAAGGTCGTTAGCATAACGAAGAGGGCAGTTGGGAGAGTATTTTGAGACGAGAGCAGAGATATAAGAGGGTGCATTATAGATGAGGGCTTTATATTTATTTAGGGTCATGATTTTAAATTTTATTCTAGAGGCTATGGGGAGCCAGTGGAGTGACAGACGGAGGGGTGCTGCAGACACGGAGCGCTGTAGATGGGTCTAGTGGAGGCGTTCATTATAGATTGGAGTGGGGACAGAAAGGTGATGCGGAGGCCAGCAAGAAGAGAGTTGCAATCTGACTAGGGTAACGTCTGCATATCATCTATATTCTCCCTGTACAGATGTGTTTTTAAAGTGTCACTATGGCCAAAAAACATTTGAAACATTACATTTTTTATTTTTTTTATGAAAAATAAGTGGTCTATAGAGTCGATAAATTACATTAAACTGAGGCACAATGGGATTGTTTTCTCATCCTCTGTCCTGAAATTTTGCAGTAAACAAAGAGACAGTGGATCTTAGAGGTATAGACATTAATTCATTGTACCTGCACTCCTATTCAATTGAAAGTGATCAGATAAAAAAACACAATTATCAGAATTGTTCACACTTCAGTTCACTTGAAAGATAAATGGAGGATCAAATAATTTTTTGTATCTGCTTTTGTGATATGGTATCGATAATTTTCTTAAATTAATATAGCTTATTGTACATGCAAAACAAAATGTTGGTAATAACTACAATATGTTCTGGTAAATGCATAGCATGTTTTGGCCCTTTAAGGAGGTAAACCCTGCATATTGTAAATGTGAGTGAAACCTGTTTGATAAGAGACAGTAACTGATAGTTGTTTAGACTATTGTTTACTCCAAGCCTTTAACGTTGGCCTGTCAAGTCCGAGATATCATGTTGTAGAGCTTAGTGCATAATGATGTGTGATGGCTTTCCATTTAAAAGCATAATTTAGGCATTTAAAATGCATCCTCAAGCATGAAGAGCTTTATACAGCAAGGTACCCTGTCGTTACTTGTTACTACTCTACTTCATGTCACATGGCTGCTTAGGATTAGAGCCAGTTTTAGGCAAGAGCTCAAGGTGCGCCACACTTGGAAACCCTCTTTTGACCAGCCCCTCACTGCTGTACTAACTACCACTGTCCTTACAGTAAACTATAGTTTATAACTTCCTGAAAAAGCATTATACATAGGTTATACAATCAATGCATAAGAGCATCTATTTTATGCAACTTTAAACTGTTTGGTTTAAAAAAAAAAAAAAACTGCATTATTTCTGCATTGCAAACTGGTTCTGCTCAGCATCCTCCATTTCAAGTACTGACAATGCATGGGAGAATATGAGGAAAAAAAGTGTTGTGACGTTTTCAAACAAAATGGCTAGTCACGTAATTTAAATATTATGCTCCTACAGCAACTAATGTGGAGGCGTACAGACTGGTTGAGTAACATGTACCTATATTAAAAATCAGATTAATGGTAATACATAGGTATTATTTTGCAGTTCTGTCTAGTGAAGTAAATCAGGACAGGTCCACTTTAACTGAACTTCACATCTATTAAAGAGATGTGGAATGTTTATGGATTTCACTAGGAATATAATATACATATGCATCCATTTACTTTTATGTACTTCACAATAAATATTTTTTTTAAAAATATTAATTTGGAAACTCTGATCCATGGCCCTGAGGCAATATTATTATCTACTGAACAGTGGAGGGGGTGGAGGAGGAAAGAGGAACTGGTGGGCAAAGGGGTAAGGATGGAGAGGAGGATTTGTTATATAAATTGATCTTTTGGAATTTTACACCTACCCTCGTCCTCTCACATGCTCAGAAGCATGCAGCTTTGCAACAATAATTGCACGCCCTCTCCTGAAGAGATACAAACCTCCCTCTCACATACAACTTTATCAAAGTATCATGGATGCCTTCAGGAATCAGCAGAAGCACCCACATTTACTTTGTTTATGATTAAAACTAGATTATGACATTTTGACTAATTATACTCTTAGGGCCTCATTCAATTGAGATTTGGCCAATTGAATAAGGCTCTAAATAAGCACATAGCATATTTTTTTTAAAGAAGTTTTTAGTTAGTGAAAACCTTGCTTTTAGATAGATGGCTTATTTAGAGCCCTATTCAATTGGCCAAATTGCAATTGAATGAGGGCCTTAGTCAGGATCCTTTTATTTTAAAGCAAGTAAAACTAGAGAATAAAAGCTAATGCATGTTTTATTAAATCACCCTCTTTTTTACATAGCCTTATATATTTTTTTTATTTAAAACAAAAAGATGACATAATTCTTCTGTTTGTTTTTGTGTATAAACTGAATCTCATACACACTCGTTGATAACAAGTCGGAGCGTTCACACCCAGGGCAGCGATCCCTATTATATAGTATTTATCATACCTAGTCCCTGAGTCAGACATCCATAACATGCTCTTTATCAAGCACAAAGTTTACTTCCACATTCACAAAATGACATTTGCTGGTAACACAGAGAATCGATCAAAGTAAAGTCTGTCAGTCAGAGATTTACACTGTACCATAAAACCAGAAAATCTATGTAATGTATAAAGAGATGGTGTATTATCCAAATAGATATTGCTCACCAGGGAATAGAATCATGATAGAACAATACATTGTGTTTATTTTATAGTTCTCTAGTTTATCAGTTATTCTTCCATGTTTTTGGTTGGTGGAGGCTGCCATTTTAAAATGGATTACTGTCACTGTAATGTATCAATAATGGCTAAATGTAGATTCTATTTGCATTGTGTTTTGTTTTCATGGTAAGTGTAGAATTAAGCACCAGTTATAATTATAATGAACTGCAGTTAGCATGATATTGATATAAGAATTTACTTTATTTAGGTTGCACAGATGAGATTCCAAAAATGGTGGAATCTAAAACTATATGTATTAACAACTATATACAATTAATATGTTATTTTAAAAAAAATGTTAAAAAATATCCCCCCCCCCCCAAAGGCATTGTTTGTTATTACATTCTGATTAACAATAATTGACAATTACCTCAAGGGGTTTGACTGCGTAAAAGAACTTGTGAGGCTCCCAATAGGGCATTGGAGAATTTTCTCTTTATGTTACAGCCTATGAGTTGATCTGCTGGGAGTGTAAAATAGGGTTCATTATTGTTTTTATTATACAGTGGTCTCATCATTCACTATCACAATCAATTATTGGACTATTGCGATGAAGGTCCGCAATATCTTTTGCGAGTATGTGACTCTATTTCTTCTATCTATTGCAGGGCTCTAAGCCAGATTTAGGGTATCTCTTAGAGAGCCACCAAGGTCATAGGCTAAACCTTCCATGCTATCCATATTTATTAAATTATAATATTTTCATTTAATTGAGGTGGTTTGGAAAGAACCCCCCTTTTTAAGACAGCATTAAATAATTTTAAAAAGTTGACAATTTATAGGTACTCCTTACACTGTCTTACTCCTAGCCTAAAATAATATAATTGAGTGTAAAGTCTCTGTTTTCAGCTCATACAGCACTAGACTGAAAACAATATATAGGGCCTCATTCAAATGTGATTTGGCCAATTGAATAGGGCTCTCTATAAGCACATAGCATATTTTTTTACAGTAGGTTTTAGATAGTGAAGATCTTGCTTTTGGATTTAAGTTCACTAACTAAAAACTTCTGTAAAAAAATATGCTACGTTCTTTTATAGAACCCTATTCAATTGGCCAAATCACAATTGAATGAGGCCGATAGAGAGCAGCGGTGGGGATTAACATCTACTGTCACTAATCACTAGTAAGAATTAGATACCAGAATAGCTTGTTAACGTGCAACTGATAAAGTACCTGTCATTATCTATGGTTTTACATTATACCATGTTTGGACATTTCTGCTGTGTCCCTTTAAGTTAGAATACAATATACAGTTCTTTAAATGAAAAGGGATTTATTATGCACTCATTATATATTTAAAGACAGATTTCTTCAGTTTCTTAAAACAATTCTGTACAAGAACTGAATAGCATTACAAAAACTTTTATGATTTACTCTATGTAGTCAAACTGATATCTCCGCCCGCACCTCTTCACAGCCCCTGTGATAGCTTACGTTTTCAAGACTTTATGAGTACAGGAATACATTTTGTGACAGTTACACTTCCTGACAGCTGGATGATGGGTGTATGTGTAGTTATCAGTGGAGCGTGGGCTATGGAAGAAGGCAACAGGCACAAGTCCAGAGCCTTTGTTTGATAATGGGATAAGGTTGAAATTCAATCAGAAATTCAAGACTGCATATGAGCAGAGAAACCCATTTTGTGTTTCTTATATCATATCCTGAGAGCTAGATCATGAAGGTGTGTTTTTTTATCTTTCAATTGAGGGAGGAGGGGACAAGGAGAGGGCAGAAGACTTTAGTTAGATAACTGGATCAGATTACAATTGACACCACCTCCTTGCAGACCCAGAAGCAGACTGCTTGCATCAGGAAATACAAGTATTGCTGTCCAGAAATGAAAACGCCCCTCTCAAACATACAAATGCCTCCTGGGTCCAACAGGGCCAAAAACTTTAAAAACGTGCTTAATGTGCTCTTAATGAGACAGAAAGTTTATATATATATATATATATATATATATATATATACATATATATATATATATATATACATATATATATATATATATATATATATATATATATATATATAGTAAATAAATAGTACATCTGTGTTCACATTTGAATGTCCAAAACAAGTTTAAAAACCTGCTTCCTGCTCAGAATTCCGAGAAAAACAGTTATTACACTGCATTCTGGGAAGCTGAGCTGGGACATGCAAAATATATATAATACTAGCGAATTGCCCGTCAAAAAATGACGGCAATGAAATTGTAAGGTAGCTAATGCTGTTTGGTGTATAATAATGAAATATGTAATACATTACTAAATGAATATACTGTACCTATTTTGAAGCATTGTGATGAAGAGCTGGCAATGTGTGTTGATGTTGCTGCAGCATTAGTGGTGTGGAGCTGCTGTGTAAGCATGCTGAATGTGTGCACTGTGTGGTATGAATATCCGTAGGTCGTTTGTTGCGTTTTGCGAGTTTGTTGTGGTGTTTTGCGAGTTTCTTGTGGTGTTTAGAGTGCTGTAGCCTCGTTTTCATTTTGTTCGGCGGCCATTTTTTCTCTCGCTTAGATTTTTTTTTAGTCTCTAAACTATTTTATTTCGAGTAAAATCGAGGTCTAAGCTGTATTTTTGAGGTATTTTTGAGGTCCTGGGTGCTCCCTCTTGGTGTAGGTAAGGTTTTTATGTATGTGCTGTGTGTATGTATTGTGTTTTACATTTTGTAATGTTCGCGAGTTGCGTCCGAGTGTTGCGAGGCCGTAATGTGTGTGAACGTGTGTCGTATGTTGTTTGCGAGTGTCGTAATGTGTGTGTCGTGCTGTTTGGGTTGCGACGTGAAGTTTGCGAGGGTCGCAGTTGCTGGCATGCTGCGGACCTCGCAAAGCTTCGCGAGGGCCGCGCCCGCAGCGTTAGCAACAACTCGTACGCTCACAACTATATATGTGATTTTTTATTGAACAGTGGTCCTTTCATGTGTGCACATTGCTCCATACACATATAGATCTGACACTCCAGGCTTTTATCTTTCTCCCTTCTCCAGAGAAAGAGGGACATGGTTGGGACTGGACAGGGAGACTAAGAGGGACATGGGCATTTCCATTGACAGGGAGACTAAGAGGGACATGGGCATTTCCATTGAAAATACAGACTGTCCGTGCAAAAGAGGGACAGTTTGGAGGGGTTATAGAATTAATGAAAGCCAGACAGCCTAAACCGTTTGGCTTCAATTTGACCATTATACCCTTCTGGAATGCATGTTCAGCTCTGACAGAACAGCAGATTGCCTGTAATTAGCTTTCTGATACATTTTTCTCCCGGCTCGTGCACATACTTTGCTAAAATCTATATACTATCTCAGTGGAATATAAAATAAATATTTTGGATGCCAACTGTTCAAGAAAGTATTTAAAGTATGAAGGTGGATTATTTATAAAACTGCACACATTCCACATTATTCCTTACTTATACTGCACATATTTAATGTTTTATCGTGCTATAAATCACACCACTAAACATGCTTTAATGCTCATATAATATTGTTTAATTTGTCTATGTAGTACTTGTCTGGCAATAAAATCATCTGAAGAAAATACATTCACTGTAGTTTTTAAACTTACATTTGAACTTTACTGATTCAAAATCAAAATACAGATGCTTCTCTCCACCCCTATGAGGTGTCCAGGGGGCTGTCCTATAATTGTTACTCCCTCAGTCTAGTCTTTACCTGCAGTAGCCAGTGTATGGAAGGAGGCAAATAAGGAGTCCTGTGAAAACCCTGTCCCACCACATGGAAAACGGATACAGGGTGGAGAGAAGCAGTTCTGCTGTAGTATGAAACACCAAAGTTCAAATATTCATTTTAAAGGCATATTTAGATTTCCTGGATTATGAATGCATCTGATAGAGGAGAATCAGTGCATTGTTTGCATGAACGAAATCCCAAAATAAACATTAATAAAATTACCCTGATGTTTGCAAATTTCTTCAGTTTTCTGGGACTTGATTTTGAGAAGGAATACCCCTTGAAATCATTAGTTAAATTAGCATAAAATTCATAATGGTGAGTCACAGGCATTGTTGCAATGTTGGCTTGAAGGATAGTATAGGGTCAGAAAAAACTTACCTGAATGCAGTGTTTCTATTGGTAGGTACCAGGTGCCGATATAAGCAGCTCGGGGGGTGTGGAAACCACATTTTTTTTAAATAAAATTAATCTGTATGTGTATAGAATGAATCAATGTAATGTGTGTATCTGATATAAGCAGCACATCTTAGATTAGAAAAAGGTAATTATAGGGATACTTAGTTACATATATCTTTAAAAGCTACACTAGTTTACCTTATTCATATACTGATTTTATTGCTAATCAGTAATTAAATAAACAATATATACCCTACTTTGTTACTATGACAGCACTTTCAAGGCGTCACATGGGCTATGATGGCAAGTTTTCCACAATACAAACAGAAAATCACCATCACGGCCTCCAATGAAGCCCTTCACAGACCCTGTGAAGCTTGGTGATTCTAGGTACTTATGTAAATGATGTCACTTAGTTGTGTCTGGCTCTGCGTGACCTCATGGACAACACACCATGCTGATCCACTTGGTTTTCGTGACAGAAATACTGGAGTGGGCTTCCAGTTCCTTCTCCAGTGGGCCACAGCATACAGCTCCTAGTATTCCCAGGTGGTCTCCCATCCAAGTACTTGCCAGTGTGACCTATTGGTTCCCTGGCTGGATTCAAACCTAGAATGCTGTGGTGAAAGCACCTGCATCCTAACCACTGGTCCACCAGGGAACCCCTAGGTACTCATACATACTGGTAAAAGTGCCCTTTTAAATAAAATCTGTGTGAATTTATAATCTGTATGTCTTATATAACCAAGTAAAGAATCCCTGACAGGTAAAGGTATTTGCAGGAGTATTGTTAAAGGTGCATAGCATAACAAACTAAACAATATCTGGTTTCTATGGCTTCTTGGTATACTTCCTTACAAATATGTTAATAGGCCTTCAGTGTTTTAGATACTTCCAATGCTACTTGCCACAAACGGACACATTTTAACTAAACATTGCTCTAACAATCCTAGTATAATAATATTTTTTTCTACAAAAGTCCAATTCAGAAATAACAACTTAAAAGGACCATTGATGTGTCATAGGTTCCCTTTTTGAAGAACTTTACTTTACAGTATAACAATTGTATTACATTTTGCTTTAATGATGACAGAATATTTTTTCCCTAGCAGGATTAGGCAAATGGGAAACTGAATATCTATTCCGTTCTGTTGAAAACTTCATATCTAAATAGCACATTTGAAAATAAAACTCTAAGGAAGAGTACCCTTTCTGGATCGGTGTCGTAGTGAAGGGGCTTGTGTACTTCAATGAAGCTGTGAGCTACACTATGTAGGGTCATTAAGATGGATAGGTCAAAGCAGAGAGATCAGACAAATCATGATACACTGGAGAAGGAAATGTTGCCAAAAAAAACTTATGGATAAGCACAACCAGATAAATAAATATTAGATGTGCTTGGCATGCTGTGTTCCATAGGGTCACAGAGATTTGGGCACGACTGAATGACTCAACACACATACACAAGGAAGAGTAAGCCCCTGTAGAATAATCCCCCACACGCTACAGGCAGAATATCATTCCCAAATTAAATATCCCATTATACATGTATAGTCAGTTATAATATGATTTTCTCAAAAAATGCTTTAATGTTCTTATATTACACTAGCGACTTGCCCGTCAAAAAATGACGGTCAATAAAATTTGAAGCCATGGGAAGGCTGTTATAGTCATAATTGAAACCTTTTTGTACTGTGAGGACCTTTGGCGCTCACTGTGAGGCTTGCACTGGGCGCCTTCGGCGCTCATGTCGTGTACTTTTGGTCCTCTGAGAGAGATATTGGTCCTCTGAGAGAGATATTGCGAGCCTTTCATGTCGTGTACTTTTGGACCTCTGAGAGAGATATATATTTCTATGTATATGTAGTTAAGTAATAATTAATGATTTATTCAATTAATTAAGTAATAATTAATTATTTCTTCAATAAATTAATATAATTTAATTATTTATAACTGATATATGCAGCGAGCAATAGTGAAGAGCTAACAATCTGTTTGTATTTTGTTTCTGTATAGAATATACATTGTGAGTGTTAGTGCCCTGCTTATAAAGTGTAATGAGTTTCAACTGTGCATTGTAAATAGGCTGCGTGCGCGAGGTAAAGCGGTTGGTTTATTGTGTAAAGCGGCATTGTATAGTCGTAATGTTATTAATGTAGTAAGCGTCTCGTGAGCATTTTCTTGCTTTTCTATTACTGTATCTTGTAGGTCGTAGTGTGATGTGTAAAGTGCTACACGGTTTGCAGTGTTTTGCGCGGTCCGGTGTCGTGTAGCCTCGTTTTCATTTTTTTTCAGCCGACATTTTTTTCATTGCTTGGGCGATTTTCATGTGTCTCGTATTTTTTTTCCCTAAGTCCCGCTAAGTGCTCCGGGTTTAACCGCGATCCTCATTGCCTAAGTGCTCCGAGTTTAACGGCGAGCCTCGGTGCTCATTGCCTAAGTGCTCCGAGTTTAGGCGCTCATTGCCTAAGTGCTCTGAGTTTCGCTAAAAACTCCTATCGGTGCTAGTTTGTTAAAGTGACATGCACATTTTCTGGATTTCAGTAGGAATATATTATATGTTTTTTCTGCCTAGAATCATACAATTTGCATGTTTGCCTTCTATAGCTCATGAATACACAGACTGTAAAGTGCAATGTTTCAAATGAATCTGTTAGCCTCACAAGTAGCATGTTGCAGAGTGTTGCTGCTGATTGGTTGTTATGGGACAGTGCAACCCCTGTACTCAAGTACGCTGCCTTCATGAGCTGCAGAGGGGAGAAATCAAACAGGTACTATTTGTAAGAATTTAGGCTGAATAAACAGAGCCTAAAAGCACTTATAATAAAATAAAGTACATAAAAGTATAGAGATGGATACATATATATTATATTGCTTCCATGAAACCTTCCATGTCCCTTTAATACTTACTTTACAAGCACAAGAATCTTGAAGCATCTTCACCTTTTTAAACCATTTCTGCAGTCCCATAAACACACATTGTGAGTAATCTGGGTGAAAGTCACATGGTTTGTGATGCTATTGTATTATTTAGCTGTTTATATTATGCATCTTATAGGGTTTATGGCAATTGTGCTGCTTTATATGCTCAAATTCCTCACATCTGATACATACACAGATATCAGTCTCATATTATAACACAACAACACCCTGGTGGTGGCTGCACCCGTCTCATTAACCCTATCACCTCAATACCACTGACATTCCTTCTGTAGTTTTTGTGTCTAGGCTTATGGTGTTAAAGAAGATCAACCTGATTTTCAATTATTCAGAAGCACATGGTTTACAACCTGCATTCCAGAGTGTTTGAACATTACAAAATCACTAAAGGAAAAAGGGTAGGGATCGCTGATAAGTGATAAACACATACATTGACAGCTCTTACTAACCACTTGCTCAATTTAATTTGCATTTATTTTGATTTTTTTTTTAAATAATAATTCTGACATTATTTGATCTTTTGCATTATGCTATATGGGGTGGAAAACTATGGCAAGCTTGGACAAGCTAGTAAAAAGTAAAGATATTATACTATCAACAAAGGTCTGCATAGTTTGAACTATGGTATTCCGAGTAGTAACATATGGATGTGAGAGCTGGATCATAAAGAAGGCTGAGCGCTGTAGAATTGACGACTTTGAATTGTGGTGTTGGTGAAAACTGCTTAGGTTTACTTAGACTGCAAGAAGATCCAATAAATCAGTACTGCAGGCAATCAAGACAAAGTGTTCACTGGAAGGTTTGATCATGAGGCTGAAGCTCCAATATTTTGGCCGTATCATGAAAAGACAGGATTCCCTATGCTGGGAAAGATTGAAGGCACACGACAGCAGAGGTGGAGATGGATAGATAAGATTGTTGAAGTAATGAACATGAGCTTGATGGAGCTCATAAGGGCAGTGGCTGATAGATGTACCTGGCATGCTGCGGTCCACACAGTCACAGAGAGTCGGACACGACTGAACGACCAAACAACAAATATTCAGTATAGCAATATGAATATACCATACGTGTTTTAAACCACTATATTAGCAACAACCGTGTCCGCTCAATTCTCTTTCTCAGAAATACATACTTCTCATCCTAACTCTAATGAGAAAGATCTACGTACATAGAAAAGCATATTAATGAACTCGAGTCACTGCTGCTAAAATATTACTTTTAAATTTAAGAAAGGATTGTCCGGCTCCTGAATAGTCTGGCTGGCTCCTATGTGTAGTATAAATAATGTAAAGCAGATAATACAGCTTCTAATTTATGACGTTTTATATGCAAATACAGGAGAATCTATCATTTTAGTTTCTCATAATCAACTTCCTGAGGAGGCCTGTGAAAGCTAAAACAGAAAAAAACATTTTGATATTCTATAATAATGCACATGCTTACCAGGGATTAAAATGGTTAAAATAGTATTATTTAAGGTGAAGAAAAAATGGCCTTTTGAGTGTTTATTTTGAGTATATTTCCTTGTCTTATCTAACGGTGGGTTTCACCCAAAAAGTTTGTGTTGACGTTGACCTTAAATGACCTTTGTAAAAGTGGCATTGCTGTCAATTTTTATCTTACTCTGGAATGGTTAACATATATTTTTGTGTTTAAACTTAAATACATATTAAATGGGTCACTTTTACAAAAAACACATGTTTAACTGAACATTTTCATTGTCACTGTCTGTTAGATCTACTTTAATAGACCCTTACCAGACTAAAAGCCAGATCACAAAGCTCTGGATAAAGATTTAACTAAAAGGGACATTTATAGACTGGAATGGACCTTATATTAGATGCTGATACATTTATCCAGAGCCATGAAATCAAGCCCTAAAGCAGAAACTCATGGCCGTGCCCTGAATAAAAAATAATAATTTTAATCAAAGGCCCTTGTTACACTAATTTTCTCCTGGAGAAACTAAAATATACCGTAATATTTACTATGTGCTTTTATATGTGTGTGTGTGTGTGCGCACATGTATGTATGTTTGAAAATGGCTATGGATTAAAGAGCGAGGCATTTGTGGGCACATTTGCATGTCCCAGCTCAGCTTCCCAGAATGCAGTGTAATAACTGTTTTTCTCGGAATTCTAAGCTGGAAGCAGATTTTTTTTACTTGTTTTAGACATTCAAATGTGAGCACAGATGTACTATTTATATACCGGTATATATATTTATATATATATATATATATATATATATATATATATACATGTGTGTGTGTGTGTATATCCCTCTGTGGTGTATATCCCTTGGGGTTAAGACCATGTAGGGTCACTTAAGATGGGCAAATCATAGAAAACAGGTGAAACAAATTGAGGTGGACTGGAGAAGGATCTGACAACCCACTCCAGTATCTATTCCAAGACAATCTAATGGGTAAGCACAACCAGAGACAAGATATGACTGGTGTACTGTGGTCCATAGGGTCACAGAGAGTTGGACACTACTGAATGACTAAACAAAAACACACATATTTATTGAGAGAGAGTTGGATTTTGCACAAAAGCAAAATAAATAGTACCACTTGTACACAAGTTAGGGCTATGGTTGGGGATATGAGGGCTGTTTTGTACTAAACTCAAAAAAAAACATTTCAAGATTGGCTGAACAAGCCCCTTAAATTTGTTATTATATTTCATGCATAATTATAGAGCACGGTAAACATAATTAGTGATATACCCAAACAAATAATACGACCGTATGTAAGTACCACTTGTCCACCATTTTCTTGTTTAGGCCTAAATGTGATTTGTAAACGTATTTCATGATCTATATCACATAACTTGTACCTACGCCGACTTAATAAACACATTTTATTTAATAACTACTTCCCTTTTGTTAAGGTTAAATATATGTTGTTTGATTATTTATTGTTATATTAATTACAATTCACTAAGGACCTCAGTAACTGCTAAGGGTCTGTGATGGCTGATTTCTAGCCACTTTTCCATTGGATACAGCCATTGTGGCCCCTCCAACCTTAGTAATTCCAGCTCTAAAAAGTATAAACCTAGATTTTAATTTTTTCAACAAAAACAAGATTGAGTTTTTTAATGTAACTTGTAATATCCACATGCACAGGATTTACATTCACATCATGTTCTAACATTTATGGTCTAATAAGAACAAAATATAATAATATAACTGATGATTATATTGTCTTAATCTGGATGATATAGCAGGCCTATAATATTCTTAGCAAGTACATCATGATACTCTTACATCCTATCATATCCGGTCTTGTGTATTGCAATTAGTTACAAAAAAAACAAGTTGTCGTAACGATCATAATTAGTACATTGACAGAAATGTTCATCTCTAACAAATATGGCTCACCTGACATTATATTAATTTGTTTGTAGTTCGGTTTCTAAGGATATGTCACAGATTATATTACTGGTGACCCAAGGTCAAAGTTTACACTAAGGGCTTGACAAATCGTGGGCGCCAGGGAGCCATGGCTCCTAACATTTTACTGCTGGCTCATAACTTTTAGGGGTTTTACATGTATTTCTAAATATAGTCCATAATATGGCTCATAAAAAGTGTCTGGATCCTACGTTTCAGATACATTTGTCAACTCCTGGAGTACACACACATATACATTATACATATGTTACATATATGTGTTATTATTCCTTAAAGAAAGCTGACTCCTAGAAACCACTCAACTTAATTATGAAGCCAACGTGTTTTTGGGCTCCACCTAGCATGCTATCAGAATTAAGTTCATGTTTTTTCTATTTGGAGATCTGAGGATGATGAGTTGCCTTAAACTTGATCTTCCCAAGAAAGGGGACATGTACTGTAAGTTAAAGTCCAACACCAGCTTCAAGATTAAGCCAACCAGTTTACCAATTTACTAAAAAGGAATGCCATTAATATCAATCAGTAGTCATATAAAGGTCATAAAAGTTAACCTCTGTACACCCTTAAAACAAATTATATTTATTCTAATAAAGATGGATATAGAACCGGCCACAAACCTTGGACACTTCGTGGTATCAGATATACACAAAATAAACCAGTTATATTGTTTTTCATGGCATTGTCAATGCTCTATAATAAATCCCATACAATACTGGAATAGTATTAATGATTTTACACATAGAGTATAAGGCATCTCAAGTCATACACTTGCAGGTTGTCATGTAATGGCTAAAATATTATTTACTTATTAAATCCAAAACCAGCCAGTAAAACATTGATTTGTACATTATATCCAGTCAATATCACAACCACAATACAATTAATAATATAATAACAATAAAACCACTACCAACAATAAGAAATCATTTTGATAAGATTTATACTAGTTACTGTAGTCTATTCCACTATATGCAGGAAAAAAATGTCTCTCTCTCTAATATATATATGTATAAACTTTATATATTGATAGATAGATAGATAGATAGAAATATATAAATATATATATATATATATATATATATATATATATATATGATTAGATATAAAAAAAATATATATATAAATAAATATATATAAATAAATATATATATACAAATATTTTTTATATATAAATATATATATATATATAAATATATATATATATATATTAATAAATATTTATAAATGTGTATAAATGAATATATATATATATAAATAGATAAATAAATATATAAACAAATATATATATATATATATCAATATTAAATAAATAAATATATATATATATATATATATATATATATATATAAATAAATAAATATAAAATGGAGGAAGGACAAAAGTTTTAAAAAAAAGCAACTACTATTAGTAATTGTAACAGGAAGAATTAGCTTGAACATTGAATACCTTAGAGTAAGTATTAATAATAAAAAAAACAGTACTGTACTAAATACTATAAGACAGGTATTTACATATTAAGGCACTGGTATAAACTATATTTTGTGTGCATACATACTGAATATATGTACATATATATATATATATATATATATATATATATATATATATATATATATATATTTTGCTCTCTCTCATTTTGCCTCTTTTTATATATTATTTTCCTTATTTGTAACAATATATATATATATATATATATATTGCTATCTCTCTCTGTATTTCTATATATATATATATATATATATATATATATATATAAATATATATATATATATATATATATATAGAAATACAGAGAGAGATAGCAAAATGTGTATATATATATATATTTATCTATATAAACAGTATAAATATATAACTACGATAGCAATATGTATATATATATATATATATATACATATATATATATATATATATATATATATATATATATATATATATATATATTCATGTATATATATATATACATACAGAGAGATAGCAATGTTATATATATATATAATACTAATGCTATACTGTGCATGGTTCCTACCTGTCTCGGGGGTCTATCCAGCTGGTGGTCTTCCTGGTATGATCAATATAATAGACCTTCCCATCCACATCTCTGGCTTCTTCCCAGCCTTCTGGCAGAGGTAGCTCCTTCCTTTGCATCTCCACATAGGGTGAGCTCCCCCATAAAGTTACCAAATCTGGCTTCAAATGGGGGTAAAAAACAAAAACCAGAACAACCCAATAATAAAAAAAAATCTACTATTGATGATTCAATTAAAACATATACAGTATATATTACTCCAGTACTGTCCACCAATTAAAAAATAAAGAATACAGCAAATGCATTAAAACTAATGCAAATAAAATAGTGCCGGGTGATTGAAGTTACATGAGAGCAACAGATGGATGTGCTTGTCAGATGGTGTCAGTGGATCTGATACAGATCCCAGTGGATCCCCACTTATATCTGGTCCCCTGTAGATCCCTCCTGTCTCCAGGACTGTGCAGAGTTTGGATGTCACACGTGGGATCCCCCTTTATCAGCCGGGTATAATAAACCATGAATGCTCCTTATCCTCTAACGAGTGGGCTCCTCCATTTTGTTGTAGTTACAAATACAAACTGTCCTGGGCCCCGGTCTGGGCCGTGCAAGGTGAAGGGTCTCACGGGGACTCGAACCCACAGACGTTGCAGTTATAGGGTCTTCCGGGCCGCGCGGAGTGTCTGAGCCCTGCTGCTTGTTGGTCTCTGCTGCTACTGAAACTACAGTACTACGTCATCCAGGTGATTACTGTAATACAGGTAATAGACTTGCACTGCTACTGTAAACACAGGAATACTAGAGCACACTCACACAGATGATGCTCAGCCCTCCTCCCTCAGCTCCCTCTCTCACTGATTGTATCTAGGAGATTGGAGCAGCTGCTGTATAAACATATATGATAAGAGATAAGGTGCCATAAACAGGGGGCATTAGCCATTCTGTGTAAAATCATAATGCTGTCACATGTTTTTATGTGCTTGTGTCAGGCCATTTTATGATTTGGTTGCATTATTTTATTGTAATAATTGTTATGACATGTTATTCTTTTATTATTATTTGTTTACTAAAAAGACAAATATGTCCTGTTTTGTCCCCGCCAGCAGTGGCATTCCCTGGCAGGTAGGTGTCGCAACGGATGTTAGCCAAGATTTTGTTCAATTTGTTCTTAGGGTGAGTGTTGGATTTAGGGATTTAGGGTTAGGGTAGTGGCTGATAATAAGCCTTACATAGCTTTGCATGCCACTACTTTACAATGTAAGGCTTATCATTTGTCACTACTCTAAACCCTAACCCTAAAGCTTAACCATAAACCCTAAACCTTAACCGTAACACCTAACAGTAAAACTTAACCCTAAACCCTAACTCTTATCCTTAACGCTAAACCTTAACCCTAAACCTAAACTCTAAACCTTAACCCTAAATCTAAACCTTAAACCATAACCTTAACCCTAAATCTAAACCCTAACTCTAAACCCTAACCCTAAACATTAACCCTAAATCTGAACCCTAAACCTTAACTCTAACCGTAAACCTTAACCCTAAACCCTGACTCTAAACCCTAACCCTAAAAACTAACTCTAAACCTTAACCCTGAATCTAAACCTTAACTCTAAACATTAACCCTAAATCTAAACCTTAACCCTAAACCCTAACTCTAAACATTAACCCTAAACCCTAACTCTAAACCTTAACCCTAAACATTGACCCTAAAGCTAAATCTAACTAAACATCAACTCTAACCATGAGTGTAGGAACCCATGGTTAGAGTTGATGTTTTTTCTATGTTTGTATGTATATATAAGGTATTTTATGACCTGTGTATACAATAAGCTGTATCCCCCCCCCCACAAAGCCCCCCCCCCCCCCACAGAATTATTCCGGCTCCTACACCCCTGACTCTAACCCCTAAATCTAATCCCTAACACTAATCCTAACCCTAAGAAATTGACAAAAATCTTGGTCGTGCCACCTAGTGGCTGCTGTAGGGCAGAAAACAGGAAAGGACCAACAGTTAGGAGCTGTACAATTTTAGGAGCCTTGGCTCCTTGACTTCTAGGATTTGTCACTCCTTGAACAAAGTCTCGGTGCAGCACTGTAGCGCCACCTACTGGCCTTTGCATGCCACTGCTGGTGGGGACGAAACAGGAAGGGTCCAACACTTGTAATGTTATTAGTGGGATAATTGTTTTTATTGAATCTAATTGCTTTATATTAATGCACCATGCAATGCCCTGACAGAAAAGGATCTAGTGGCTTTAATTCTGTACTGATCATTAAAAAAAAAATCTTAATTAATGACTTATATTAGCACTATACCCCTTCTGGATCGCTACCTTGTCTTGGTGAAGCGGCTATACCTAAGATGGGCAGGTCATAGCAGAGAGCTCAGATAAATCGCGGTCAACTGGAGAAGGAATTGGAAACGCACTCCATTATCTTTACCAAGATAACCTTATGGATAAGCACGATCAGAGACATAAGGCTAGATGCTCCTGGTGCGCTGTGGTCCATAGGGTCACTTAGAGTCGGACACAACTAAACACACACAAACAAACAATAGCATCATTCAGATTACATTTTATTTTAAAAGACTGGACTATAAGTCCCTATTTGTGTTGCTCATGATAAGGTCATCAAGGATGTAAGCGAGATTTATCTGAAAGACGGGTGTGAATAGGTTTAGCAGTACTCTGTTACCCCAACAGGAAGTTGATGTAATTATAAAGAACATTAACAACTGGCTGTACATTTTACTAGCAGTTTTTCTCCACAGTAATTTCTGAAATATAGTAGACTCTCAGATATGTAGAGCTCAAGCAACCAAAACTCTCAAGCAACCAGAAAAAAATTGAATACCGTACTTAAAAAAAATATATATATATTTATATATATATGCATGAACCACTCAGTTTGTATTTACAAGCAACTAGAACAACATGTAATTTCCCAGGATTTATTTACCTTAGAAAAACGGATAACACAACGACAGTTTTTCTTTGAGAATATCCGAAAGCATACAATTTAATTTTGGGGTGGCAGAGTCTCTTTAAGCTCAATCCAATTAGATAAGAAGCTCACAATAAATCAGCAACACTTATTTGCAAACGGAAACCACTTTAACACAGCAAGTCCCCAGCAAATGGAAATCACTGTGTTGAAAAACTTGTGCCTGGAAATTTGGCACTGCCTCATAGACAATGCCATCTCTGCCAACTAAGGAGCTTATTCTGATCTTTGAAAGTTTAATATAGAAAAATGCATTTTTAAGTCATTGAATATGATTATTACTAAGGATCAATGTCTAATTAAAACATCTAGCGCCCGTTGTTAGGGCATTACAGGGCCTTGTATTTGTAAAGGGTACAATTTAGAATGTTAAAGGACCACTGTGATACCATTTTTTCTGTAAGGTATCAACTATAATAGCTGTCATACTGAGAGTTGTCATCATGCTTTGCAGGCCTTGCAAAGCAAGGCCCGCAACTTCGGCACGCAACTGCAACCCTCGCGATGAGCGCCAAAGACACTCATCGTGAGCTCCAATGGGACATAAGGCAGTAAAAAAGATCCCCAAGCCAGTAACACTTAACCCAAGCCAGTAACACTCATTGTGAGGCCCCTAAACTACACGGGGGGGGGGGAAGGCTTGCCATGAGCGCCGAAGGTGATCATTGCAAAGCAGGAAAGTTGTGGCTTGCCAAAAACGGCAGTGGGCAGCAAAGCCACTCATTGCGGGGCCTGCAAAGTAAACGGGGGAGAGGCTTCCAATGAGTGCCGAAGGTGCTCAGTGCGGGTCTCGCAATGAGCTCCGAAGGTGCTTAGAGGGGCCATAGCCTCGCATTGTGTGACAAACAGCATGGCATGGCTTAAAATGGTATTGCTGTAATTTTTTGACGGGCAAGTAGCTAGTCACATAAATATTTGTCGTAATTATGAGTTTGTATGTAACGCTCGCAATTACGGCTGCAAGTTGCGCATGCGCATTGCGTGGCGAGTGCTGCGCATTGTGCTGGGCAAGAGGGTAGGAGAGAGTGAGAAGAGAGATAGGGGGAGAGAGACAGGTCAGGGAAAGGAGAGAGGGGGAAGACACGGGACAAGACAGAGGAAGAGACACAAGGGAGGGAGAGGGGGAAAGAGACACAGGGCAGGGAGTGGGGGTAGACACAGGGGAGGGAAGGGGGGAAGATATACAGGGGAGGTAGAAAGGGGGAAAGGAGACACAGGGATGGGGGAGGGGAAAGGAGACACAGGGAGGGAGAGGGGGAAAGGAGACACGGGGAGGGAGAGAGGAAAGGAGACACAGGGAAGTAGAGGGGGGAGGAGACACAGGGAGGGAGAGGGGAGAAGGAGACACAGGGGATGGAGATGGAAAGGGAAATTGACAGGAGGGAAAGGGGGAGAGACAGAAGGAAGGGAGGGGGGAAGAGTTTTGTGACGGGCAAGTGGCTTGTTTTATATAATTATCTGGATTATGGGCAAAATGTTTTTAGAAAGTATATATACACATTCCCGTCACATTATTATGACTACCAGCTATTGTCCTGAATAACCACCATGTGCCGCACAGACAGCAGCTAGGCAGCATGCTAGTGAGTCAGTAAGATGCTGGAAGACTGGCAAGGGTATCTAGAGCCATACAGACTGCAGTGCATCCGACAGCTGCTGATTGAGGTTATCCCACAGGTCAATGGGGTTCAAGTCCGGGAAATTTGGAGGCCAGGGAAGTACTTTGAGTCTTTATTGTACTCCGCCAATCACTCCCTGAAAATTCTGGCTGTATGACATGTTGCATTGTCCTACTGGAAGATCCCATCCTCTACAGGTAAGACAGTTTGCATGTATGGGAGTACTTGATCTGCAAGGATCAATAAATAACCCAATTGGCCTTCCAGAGGTATGAGAGGACCCAGAAAATGCCCAGAAACATCCCCTAGACCATAACGCTGCCGCCACCATCTTGTGTTCTTCTAACAATGATTGCAGAGTGTCTGGGAGTGGTTGGAGAAGCACGACAAATACTTCCATGTACTTCTCTGGCCTCCAAATTCCCCAGACTTGAACCCCATCGCCATGTTTGCTGTATGTATCCTCCACCACATACTCTTCAGCAGCTGTCGGATGTACTGTAGTCTGCATGGCTCCAGATACCCTTCCAGCATCTTATTGACTTACTACCACTACATCTATCTGCAGTCCGAGCTGCACATGGTGGTTATTTAGGATATTAGCTAGTGGTCCTTATAATGTAACTGGAGTATATATATATATATATATATATATATATATATATATATATATATATATATATATATATGTGTATATATTACGTTTACAGGCAATTATGCTTTGCTGCTTTGTTTCATTTTATTCTGGAGCTGTTTTTCTGTTTTTCTTGGGACATTGTGTCCCTGTAAACTAATGTAAACTAATGACATTTCATTTAGTCTGTTGAAAGAACTAGCAGTTTTTGTCTCAGGAAGTCTAAGAACAGCTGCTCACACTGCAGCATAATTACATGTAAAAGGTAATTAATTGACACCATTATGTTTCACGTTCTAAATACTTGTTGCTTATTTGTAAGTGTAGTTCTTCAAAAGATTATATTTTAAATACAGTGGTACCTTGGTTCACAACCTCCTCAGAACTCAACATTCTCCATACTCAACCTGTCTGGATGAGCAAAAAACCTTGGTACTCATCGCACTACCTTGGTACTCATTGCATTTGCTAAAACCAATTAATATTTCTCCTTATGGGAGTTTGGTACTCAACCTTTTTGGTAATCAACCTGCTGTCCGTAACGGATTAAGGTTGAGAACCAAGGTACCACTGCAAAGGACTTCAGTGGTCCTTGAATATTAAATAATTATATTAAATATTTAAATAACCACTGAAGTGCATATGCAATAGGGTTTTGTTTATGTATTTACTTATTAGCAATAAAATCATATATGAAAATAGATTCAATGTAGCTTTTAAAATTTACATATGAAGTTCAGTGTTTTATACTTCAGCAGATGTGCTTCTCTCCCCTTCACTCAGGATGATGGAGATGACCTGAGCAGGGGGGCTGTCCTGATAGGGGTCTTTATTTATTATCTGATAACAGTGTTTATCTGCCTCCTTGCTGTGGCTATTGCAAACATAGCTATACTGGTGAGTAAAAAAAAATGGACAGCCTCCTGGACAGATCCTCTTTTACCTCCTGGAGAGGGTAGAGAGAATCCCATCTACTGGAAACAACAATGCTAACTACACTGTTTTTTTCTTCTTCTTCAAATACTGATTTTACTGGTAATCTATAAGTAAATAAACAAATCAACTCTTTATCGTATAAGTATTACAATTGCCCTTTAATGTCAATATCATAAAATATAAAACACATAATTAAATGTTCTCTAATTTTTATTTAATACACATATTAAGGGACAAGACTGCTAAGGTTAGATGTTTTGATTACCATTAGCAGAGGTTAGAGTTGGTCTAGTAATTGTAGATCTGAAATTCAGAAAAAGTGACATAAATTATTTAAGTTAATTGATTGGATTCAGAATACCATAGTCCATCTGAGATATACATTTACAATATACACAAATCTTGTTATCTGAAATATATATATAGTAGACTCTCAGTTATTCGGCACCCATGGGGATTGGTAGATGCCGGATAAATGTAGTTTCTGGTTGCTTGAGAGTTACTATTAAATGAAGCCTAGATTAGTTTCACATAAGATGCTCTGCTAAGTATATGTGTCAGTGAGGGCTGTTCTAGCAGCAGCAGCTTTCACTCCTCACTTACACACAGGTACGTTCGGCTGGAGGGTGCAGTGCTGACCCCAGGGAATGTAATGCCAACTCTGCCCTGGCTAAGTCACTCATGTCTGTCTGATTCCAGGTAGAATTGAATTGCAGAGACGTACAGTGGATGCAATCTAGGTGCCTGTAAGCATTTTGTGGCATGACCTCATGGCTCCTGGTATTTGTTGAGCCCTGTACATTTTTATTCAAAGTACAGTATTCCATTGCTTGAGTTCCGGTTAACTGAGAGTCTACTGTACATAAATCCTGTTAAATATTCATATTCAAAGTGCCTCTTAGCATACTGTACCAGGGTTTGTCCAAATTAAGGTCTAGAGTTCCAATGTAGTGATTAAAATTTCCTGTATTTCACTCTGAAAAACGGATCATTGTGTAATATGTACAGCAGTGAAAGGCATCTTGGTCCTATGATGGCCACCAACAGTTCAGGATTTGAATCTCTCTATATTCTGTTTCTCTCTGAGATCTAAATTACTTTTATTCTGATTGCTCCACCTGAGCTCATGTAGAGAGAGACTGAAATCCTGGACTGTTGACTGTTCTCGCAGGACTGAGTTGCCCACCACTGATTAGTGTGTGTGTTTGTATCGTTCAGTCATGTCCGACTCTCTGTGACCTCATGGACTGTAACACACCATGCTGCTCCACCTGGTATTCATGGAAGAGATACTGGAGTGGGTTGCCAGTTCCTTCTCCAGTGTGCCACAGCATACAGCTCCTGTTATTCCTAGGTGGTCGCCCATCAAAGTATTGACCAGACCCAACCCTGCATGGCTCCAGGATGGTGTGACCCATGGGCGTAGGAGCCCAAAAAATCTGGGGTGGGGGGAGGGCATAATTCAACTCTACTCCCAGGACAGGAAGCAGTGGTGGATCTACCACTGGTGCAATGCACTGGGGCCCTGCTCTGGGGGGTTCATTGCTGCAGTGCCCTTCAAAAACTTTTTTTTTATTTATATGTTTCAATTCTCAATGCCAGTACAATCCAATACAATTAAAAATTATATATATATATATATATATATATATATATATATATATATATATATATATATATATATATATATACAGTTGTGCTCAAAAGTTTGCATACCCTTGGCAAATTGGTAATATATGTACCATTTTTAAAGAAAACATGAGTGAGCAGGCAAAACACATTTATTTTATTTCTTATGGGATTCGTATTCAACTGTAGTATATAACAGAATACCACAATCACAAAACAAAACATGGCAACAAAGAAAAAAATGAAATGACCCTGTTCAAAAGTTTACATACCCTTAGTTCTTAATAGTGTGCATTGCCCCCTTTAGCATCAATGACAGCGTGCAGTGTTTTGTAATAGTTGTCTATGAGGCCCCTAATTATTGCAGGTGGTATAGCTGCCCAATCGAATTGGCAAAATGTCTCAAGGTCATGCAAAGTCTTTGGTCGTCTTGCATGAACCGCACGCTTGAGATCTCCCCAGAGTGGCTCCATGATATTAAGGTCAGGAGACTGTGATGGCCACTCCACAACTTTCACCTTTTTCTGCTGTAATCACTTGAGGGTCAACTTGGCCTTGTGCTTAGGGTCATTGTCATGCTGGAAAGTCCAGGCGTGTCCCATGTGCAGCGTTCGTGCAAAAAAATGCATATTGTCTGATAACATGCTGCATTCATCTTGCCATCAATGTTCACAAGATTTCCTGTGCCTTTAGAGCCTACCCCCCCCCCCCCAAAAAAAACAACAAAAAAAAAAACAGTGAGCCACCACCATGCTACACAGTAGGCATGTTATTCTTTTCACTATAGGTCTTGTGGACCCCTCTCCAAACATAACACTTATGGTTGTGACCATAAAGCTCCATTTTGATCTCATTACTCCAAATTACAGTGTGCCAGAAACTGTCAGGCATGTCAAGGTGTTGTCGGGCATATTGTAATCAGGCTTTTTTGTGGCATTGGAGCAGTAAAGGCTTCTGTCTGGCAACTCAACCACGCAGCTTTGTTCAAGCATTGTTGTATTGTGCTCCTTGTAACAACCATACTGTCTTTTTCCAGAGCAGCCTGTATTTCTCCTGAGGTTACCTGTGATTTTTTCTTTGTATTCCGAACAATTCTTCTGGCAGTTGTGGCTGAAATCTTTCTTGGTCTACCTGACCTTGGCTTGGTATCAAGAGATCTCTGAATTTTCCACTTCTTAATAAGTGATTGATCAGTACTGACTGGCATTTTCAAGGCTTTGGATATCTTTTTATATCCTTTTCCATCTTTATGACGTTCCATTACCTTGTTACTCTGTCTTTTGACAGTTCTTTTCTGCTTCCCATGGCTCAGTATCTAGCCTGCTCAGTGCATCCACGTGAGAGCTAACAAACTCATTGACTATTTATACACAGACACGAATTGCAATTTAAAAAGCCACAGGTGTGGGAAATGAACCTTTAATTGCCATTTTAACATGTGTGTGTCACCTTGTGTGTCTGTATCAGGGCCAAACATTCAAGGAAGGGTATGTAAACTTTTGATCAGGGCCATTTGGGTGATTTCTGTTATCATTATGATTTAAAAAGGAGCCAAACAACTATGTGATAATAAATGGCTTCATATGATCACTATCCTTCATATATATATATTTATATATATATATATATATTATATAAATATATATATATATATATATTTATATATATATATATATATATATATATATATATATAATATACAGGGCTATATGCAAACTTGTTATGTATGTATATATATATATATATATTTATATATATGACAAATTATGGGTCTTCCGCCCACTGCCCCCCATTTCCTACACCCCTGGTGCGACCTTTTGGTTTCCTGACTGGAATTAAACCCAAGTCACAATGGTGAAAGCACCAAATACTAACCACTGGACCACCAGGGAACCCACTGATCTACAATGTGACAAATCCTAGAAGTCAGGGAACCACAGCTCCTAAAATTGTTCTTCTGTCTCTTAACTTTTTAGTGTTTATAGATATGTAGTCACTTCTCTAGCTCCTAAAAAAGTCTGGCCAACTCCTAACTAACCTGGCTGGCTCCTAAGTGCCATATATATATTTCTCACGCCTGACATATACCATCACCCTGTCTAGTTTTTTTACAGGCATCAATCTACCACACAATAGGGCTAAGTACATATGGCACTTGTGCAAATTAAAGCAGTGCCAGATATTTAAAAAAATCTGTGTTAACTTATTGACAGGTAGAAATAATAAGTAATACAATATTTTCTGATTTATGGCTTATTTATACAGAGATTTCTTTCCATTAAAGTTATTTCTGAAATGTACTCATTGCCCCTTTGTGTGAAAACTTTTCCTGTATGTCATATGGAAAAGTTGTACAACTCTTCATTTACTATGATTGTCATTTCTGATTTATTCTTCTATTCTATTTGTGTGCTTGTATTTATACTGTTTGGTAGAAGGAGAAGGAACTGGCAACCCACTCCAGTATCTTTGCCATGAAAACATTATAGATGAGCACAACCAGAAACAAGATGTGCCTGCGTGATGCAGTCTATAGGGTCATGGAGATTCGGATAAGACTGAACAACTGAACAACAACAATTTCTACTATTATTCCATGAAAGGATTATTCCATGAAGAAATGTCCTAAGTGACTGCATTTTCCAATGTGGTATAATATTAATATGTAATTTTATACTTTGTTCTTCTACAGACATCCACATTTTTGTGGGATGATGTCCTGATCAGTAAAAAGAGCTCCCAGGAATGGATAGGTTGTACATGCGTTCTCCAACACCTCAACCTTTGTTTCCAGTATAAGACTGAGCTGATAGGTTGCTACTCTATAAGAATGAGTGGAGGAGCTCCTGGAATTCTGAAGTTTTTGAGTTTGGAAAAGATCCATATTAGCAAGCGAGAAATAGATGAGCATTGTATAGGAGTAGTATATATGTATAGAGGGAGGGCAAGAGGGCACTTGTAGTACATGCAGGAGGGAGTGATAGACTGCGAGTGCAATGAAGCCGTGCACCAGACCGATTAGTACACATTACGGAGCAGGCGTAGGTGCACTGCCATCCTCTGTCATGCGTTTAAGTTCACATCTGCTGATTTAGTCTACATATTTCAATTATGCTATAACTTTCAAGGAATGCTAACAGATCAAGATATGCTGCTTCACACAGATATGTATTCTATAAATGTTTTGCATGTATAGAATACATATAAGTCAAGTTGTGCGTCTGAAGCGTCAAGAATAACTTGCAGAGCAAGCCAGCTTGACCCTGCTTTACTGTGTATATGGAGCTTTCTATAATTTGGGAGAGGGCAGGTATGTAACATCATTTCATATGATTCAACCTATTAAGAATCTTTTAATAGGAAACTTTCACCTTAATATTGCTTAGTGCAATAAAACAGAACGATTTCCCAAAGACAGAATTCATAATTTTTGTATTGAGTGGCAGTAGTTGAATTAGAAAATATAAGTCTATTACTCGCTTGTGAATACTAGTAAGCTTTGTATTTTTCATATATGTTTCATATATTTTGACTTTAGGGTGCAACAGATTGCAGGAAGTTATAATATGTCTCCCTGATGTGTACTGCAAAAGAGGCATCTTGTTCGAATTTTGTCAAGATAATTCTCTGGTCATAGTAAATACTCTGTTTCAGCATCCTCAGAGATGTCTCTACGCATGGATACCACCAGATGGACAATATCAAAATCAAATTGACCATATACTTTATAGCCAAAGATGGAGGAGCTCTATACAGTTAGCAAAAATAAGACCTGGAGCTGACTGCGGCTCATTTCATGAGTTTGTTATTGCAAAGTTCAGAATTAAATGGAGGAAAAGAGAGAAAACCATCAGACCAAGCTGATACCAAATACATTATATCCCCTGTGTATATAAAGCAAAGGTAAAGAATATATTTAAGGGACTAGACATGGAAGATAGAATGCCTGAAGAACTTTTGGACATTGTCCAGAAAACAGCAACAAATAATATCCCCGAAAAGAAAAAAAACTAAGAAGGCAAACAGACTACCTGATGAGGCTTTGAAAGTAGCCAAGGAAAGAAGGAAGTAAAAGGAAGTGGAGATAAGAAAAGATTTGTCTAACTGAATGCAGAATTCCAGAGGATAGCAAGAAGAGGCAAGGAGGCATTCTACAATGAGCGATGTAAAGAGATCGAAGAATATAACAGAATGGGTAAGTCATGAGATCTCTTCAAGAAAATTGCGAATCTCAAGGGAACGTTTCAGGCCCAATTGGGCGTGATAAAAAGTAAAAATGGTACGGAGTATACCGAAGATCTATAAAGGAAGGATCTTAACAGCAATAATAACCTTAATAATTTGAGAGTCAGACATTATGGAGAGTGAAGTGAGATGAGCCTTAGGATGCCTTGCTGATAAGAAGTCTGCTGGAGTTGATGGGGACCCAGCTGAACTGTTTAAAAAACCTAAAAGCGACCGTCCAACTATACATCCCATAACAGGTAATTCTGCTAAATGACTCAGATGTACAGTTTACCCTTTTTTGGAATGGTTTTATCTGTTTATTTTTGATTCCCCCTCCCCAACTTGATTTTGTATCCTGTATACTTCATTATTAACATTTTTAGTGAAATAGTGAAACCCTCCCTACAAGCGGAGATTATCTCCGATCACATGCTACATATACTATTTTTTACCCCCCTAACTGGTATATTAATGTTGAAAAAGAAAAATGGTTTTTGGGAAGTCAACGTTTGTCTTTATTATAATTACCATCGGGTTAATACCTTAATATATCTGGTATATAAACTGTCTCTTTCTATGACCTGTCAAACCTGTTACATTTACCGTTATTGTCATTTGTGACAATAAAAAACATTGAACACAAAATTGTAAAAAATGATGCTGTGAAAGTGTTGCTTGCATTATGCCAACACATTTGCAAAACTCAACATTGGCTATTGGACTGGAAAAGGTCAGTCTACATCCGAATACCGAAAAAAGACCAAAGAGTGCTCTAATTACTCAACAGTTGTACTCATTTTACATGCCAGCAAGGTAATGCTTAAGATCCTGCAAGCTCTGCTCCAACAATATACGGGCCGAGAACTACAAGAGCAAACCTGGTTTTGCAGACGCAGAGAAACAAGAGATCAAATTGCCAATGTCTGCTGGATAAAAGAGAAAGCAAGAGAGTTCCAGAAAAAAACATTAATCTCTGCTTCATAGGCTATTCAAAAGCTGTGGACTTTGTGGATCACAAGAAAATGTGTCAACTTCTTAAATAGATGGGGATACCAGACCCTCTCATTCGCCTGCTGAGGAATCTGTATGTGGACCAAGAAGCCACATTAAGAACTGAGCATGGAACAATCTATTGGTTCAAGATTGGGAAGGAGTGCAACAAGGTTTTATATTGTCACCTTATTTATTCAAATCATTTGCGGAATACATCGCGTAAGGCCGGGCTGGAAGAAAACAAAGCAGGAATGAGTATTACTGGGAGTGATATTAACAATGGTAATAGTCTGATGGCTGAGAGTGAGACGGAACAAAAAGGCCTATTGATGAGGGTCAAAGAAGACTATGCAAAAGTTGGCCTGATGCTCAACGATAAAAAGACGAAGATTATGGCAATCTCAGTTCCTGGCAAATAGATGGGGAATAAGTGGAGGCAGTTGGTGGAGGCACCATGTGCAAATGGTGAGTACAGCCATGAAGTTAAAAAAGATGTTTGCTTCTGGGAAGGAAAGCTATGGCAAGTGGTGCTGGAGAAAACTGCTAGGGGTCCCTTGGACTGCAAGAAAATCCAATCAATAAATACTACAGGAAATCAAGCCAAAATCTTCACTGGAAGGTTTGATCTTAAGGCTGAAGCTCAAATATTTTGGCCATATAATAAGAAGTCAGAATTCTCAATAGAAGATGGGTAGATAAGGTTACTGAAGCAATTTACATGAGCTTGAGGGAACTCAGAGCGGCAGTGGCTGGCAGATGTGCCTGGCCTGCCACAGTCCATATGGTCATGTAGAGTCAGAAACAAATGAACAACAACAACTCCATTACGATTCATATCACAGTATAACTGAAAATTGCAAAAGGACAAATCTGTGGTGTTAAGCTGGAAAATAATTTAAAAAAGACATTTAAAAAAAATAGCTAAAACTAATAACAATGTTAAAACCAACATTTTGATTGTTTATAAAAAATAATACTACACAAATATTTTCTCAGTAGTGAGAAATACCTCTCCAATGTCTGTGTTATGTACATGCACTCTACTGGTAAGAGATAACTGAAACTTGAAGAAGAGGTTCCGTAGCATAAGACTGTCTGTCTCGCAAGTCCTCCCATCTTAGAATATATACCAGCGAACATATACTATAGCAACTACTATAAAGAATGAAGAGAACATCAGAAGAACAGACGTCAAATGAAAGAGTTAAAATATAAGGATAGTCATGAGTAATTTTTGTAGGTCTACAAATAATAAAAAATGTTGTACACTATAACATGTAATATACACAGACTTGCTTTCTCAGTCTGTTGGGAACTGTATCGTAGTGTACTTGAGATCCTGCCAATGTCTTGTGACTTCGCCAAGTCATAATACCATTTATTTTCCTCTTGACATAAAAGTTCTGCCAATGCACTGGGTCACTGGTTCAATTTGTTATGTACAATTTTGTATGTATATCAGAGACCTGACCTGTTACAAATCACTAAAATATCAAATAAAAATTACACAAGTAGTAAGTATACTACAAACTTTCAGGAATGGTATCTATCTATCTACAGATATATTTATCTATCTATAGATCTAGCATCTATCTACAGATCACTTGCATCTTTTGATCTCTAAGGTCTAATCTTATTTTGAACCCTTGTGATAGAAGTATGTAATAACGAAATAGTTATTTGTAATACGGAATATGTTGGCTCTTTGCAAATAAAGGAAATAATAACACTGGACCTCCAGTGAGGAGATCCTGTCTGGTAATAATAAACGCCCCCTCAAAGTCCCACTTAGTGTTAAGGAAAATAGAGATAAATATATCAAATGTATATTAAATAAAAGCACTAAAAGCAATCTGACTACCTCAATAATAAGTTTGTGATAAAATAATATCACTGTTAGAGAAATTCAGTCAATTCAGTCATGTACAACTCTCAATGACCCTATGAATCACAGCATGCCAGGCACATCTATCGTTATATCTCTGGTTGTGCTTATCCATACGTTTTTGATGGCAAAGAGACTGGAGTGGGTTACCAGTTCCTTCTCCAATGGACCGCAATTTGTCTGAACTCTCTGCTGTGACTTGCCCATCTTGAGTGACCCTACATGGAACAGCTCACAACTTCTTTGAAGTATACAAGCCCCTTCACCATGACAAGGTAGTGACATTTATAAAACAGCAATGATGGAGTATCACATTAAGACTTTGGGAATCCAGTATAGTTTAGAATCATGTAGCTCTCAGGGGGATTAGTCTTTGAAACTATAAGTAGTGCACCAGGTGATAAATGTATATTTTGCCACTCAGACAAATACATCTATGTGTCTACAGAATGTCAGAAAATCTCTTAACGAAAAACAATGGGATTACGTCCTTAGAAATAATCCTTCACTTAATATACATTTAAGAGAAAATGCCTACAAAACATGAATGAAGATGGTATCTTAATGATAAATGCTTCTGAGGCTGTGATGTTTCTGGAACTTTAAAACATGCTTTATGGGAATGTCCCAAAATCTCACAACTAAGGGAAGAAACATATTCAATATTAGAAACATTCACAGGATCCCCTATCCCAAGAAAACCAGAAAAGGCTTTATTAGGATTACCTTTATCAAATATATCAAGACACACAACTACTAATAAAGCAAACATTTTTAAGTTGCTGGAATTACCATAATTACAAATTGCAAATTAGATAAACCCACAATAGAAGAGACAAAACATTTTTAATATATACAGGCAATGTACATGATGTCGGCAGATTAAAATTAAAACAATTAAAAAATGGTTATCCTGTTGGAACATTTGGACACTGAAAATTGACAAAAATAAGTAAATTGATAACATAAAAATCTAACTAACATTGAAGAAAAGAAAAAAGAAGCAGAGAAGAAAAACAAAAGAGAAAAAGGCAAAAGAAAGAAAAAAGAAGGAAAAAGAAAATAGGTTGAAAGAAAAAAAAATGTATCCAAGATCACAAAATAATTTCTTAAATTATCACACTATCCCTTTTCTTCCCAATCCATTTTTTTGATAACTATTCTTGGTTTATTCACTCTATTATAATATTTAAGATATTTAACTGACACATAAAAATTAAGAGAAAAAATAGTAAAATAATTGTATTTATTTATCAGTGTTAAAATTATGAAAAAAATATATAAAAGAACAAATACATTTCTATATTTATGTATATCTACAACATAGATATTAATTATTTGTATTTCTTATTACAATAAAAAAATATTTGAAAATAAAATAAAAAATGTTTCCATTGCAGATTCTCCACAGCAATATGAAAATCTTGGTGGGTAAATGCCTATGAGTATATTGCTATGACTTTGAATTTGTATGCATTTTAGGGAATCTTGTGTTTAATAATATAAATAACATCCAGGTGCATATTGTGTTAACACAACAGTTTTGAATAAAATTGGTAAAATGCTAAATGCCAAAATACTCTTTAAAGGTACACAGCATAGTTTCCAAATATGGCATATTGTTTTGAATTTTCTCTTGGTATTATTTTGAAGTTTGTAATTTTAGTCTTTTAAACAACTCTTCTCAGAACCTTCCCCCAGGCGGTGCCTTTATTTTTGTGCTAAAGTGTAACTATTACTAATCTGCACAATCTCAGATTTGTTATAGCATTTGCTTTGGGAAACAATTCAGCTGCCCTTTCATTCAACAGATTACCAGGCACATAGACAACCAGGAAGTAATTAGCAATGATTACACTCTAGCACATACAGCAAGTGCTAAGGGCGAAGGATCAGTACAGCTAATTGACAAGCAAATATTACAAGCTTTAATGACAATTTACTGTAATTTTTAATTAAAAAATAAAATAAAAAATAACGGTTAATTGATAAAGAGCTTAATAGTTACACATTTTACAATATAATATTTAGAACATTTGTTGTGTCCCTTTAAAGGTCTTCTGAAACCATTTTTATAAACCTAAGTGTTTAGGCAACAGTTAAATGATATACTTATTTAAACTCACAGAGCAGATTTATTAAACTTTACTTTCAGAAATGTACAGAAATCACACAAGTTTTTAAAAATATATGGCAAAACCCAGAGGCCAAAATCTACTAACTAAAAACAAATGTACACTAATTGGTTACACTCTCTAGACTATGGTGGTACTTTGCCTTTTATTTTATTATCTCGCCTCTTGAAGTAGAAGAACAAGAATATGCTCTTCTGTTTTGTTTAGACAGTCTTTAAATTAAGTCAACAATTATTTATTTCCTCTATGGATCTAGCAAACGCATCATATAAAATAAAGTAAATAGCATGCTAGATTAAAGATTTTTTTTAATTATATATAGACATATTGTAAATTGTGCAAACTAATAAAGCCAGATTGAAGACATATAGTAGTTACAGTTATATAGTAATTGAGGATAAAAAAAGACTATTAGTCCATCAAGTTTAGCCTTTTTAGATCTATGCTGACCCTTAAAATATGTGGCTTCTATGTTAATTAATTATTAATTGATCTAGACCTCCTCTTTCCTCTGCTAATTTTCAGCCAGTTAAAAAGGACCAAGTATAAGTATTTCCCTGGATATGTCTTGTGAGTGGCTGAATTGAATTTACTCTAAAATGAAATGTGGCAGGAGTTGGATGGAGTATCTAATTTTCTTATTGATCACCTTTAGTGTAAGCTACAACATCTAAACATCTTAAAACAACCACAACGTAAATTTCACAAATTCACAGACATAGTTATCGGTTTGTTTACCCAGACATAAAATGAATTTTCATGATAGATTTGATAGCTCAGTCTTGTATACAGTAGTGTTCAATCAAAATTGCTGTTTCCCAAAATAGTAATGTAATACGTTCTCTATTCTTGGCTTTTAAAATATTAGGCAATTCACAGTATGAAAACTTAATATGTTTCACTGTAATGGACATTTATTAATACTTTATATGTGGGCTTTGAGTTATATGTCTTATAATTTAGGATACACTTTATTTTACTATATTCCAATCCAGTAATCACAAATTAGGAGTTTTTAGATGTGTTTTGTGCATTTTCTCTAAGCAATTGCATTTATATATTAATATTTATACAATTTAAATTTCATTTAAAAGAAATCTTGAAAATCTTCACTGGTTTAAAGCTCCCCCCACCAAATTCCTGTTTCTTTGCATAAGCTATACATGCCAAAAAGTAAAAGTGGAACTGTGTCAGGTGGTATATGTGAAAGAATCTAGCTTGCATAGCTAATGCATAAAACAGGATGTTTGTGGGTGGAGTCTTAGACCAACAGGAAGTTTATGGGTGGGGCTTGTCAGGCTTTCACCTTCATCTACATTTTTTTAAAGATATATATATTTAAATTATTAAATGAAAAAAGAAATGTTGAAGTTTAATATATTAGTTGATTATCTTAGAAATTGAAAACCCCACAACTAATCATAAATATAAAGTGGAAAGTTATAAGTACTGTGATTTTATTCCCCATGATGCAAATGAGTGATCTGAATTCTACCAACTTTGATCATGCACTGTTTTTTTCTATTTCTTAATCTCATTTTGTTTGAAAAAAAACTTGACTGCACTACCTTTTGTCAGCAATGTACCTCTGTATAATTCATGATTGGCCAAACATAATTTAGGCAGAATAGTACATGTACATTTATATACTTCAGATAACACATTCCATGCAAAAAGTATTTTGCTATGTAATGAACAAAGGTCCCTATTTTAAAGGACAACTGTACAATGAAAAAACATGTTTCAAAACTTTTGAGTCTGACTAAGAGCACACTTAAATTCCATACAGCAAAAAATAGAAAGAATCACAGTTTTATTCTCTATACTCGTAATTCCACATGTATGAAAAAGTAGCTTTTATTTAGCCTTTATTAAAAAAAATGTAAATAAAAAATATTTTTTTAATATTTCAAATATAAGGAAAAACCACTTTGTAAAAAAATGTCAATTAAAATCAAAGGAAGTTATATTCAAAAAGAAGTGAAGGAACGAGTATGCGTTCATGTGTTATTATTTCACAGATCCTCTTTAGTAACCTCAATAATAATAAAAAAAAATCCAAAAATATAATTGAGCAAAAAAGTTATTTTGTTAAAAATACTATTCCTTGCCCCAAAAGCACTCCAGAATGTACCAGCCATCCTGGGTTTTTATGGAAAACCAGCAAATGTTTCCCAAAAGCTAGGATAAAATGGGATGTGAAGGCGACTAGATCTTTGGGCATCCAAAAGCTTTAAAGTGACAGCAGAAAACTTGAACATGATAAAAAAAATATATATATGTTATTATTATATGTAAATTATATGTTATGAACAGAAGGGCCTTATTATATAAATTATATGTCATGAACAGAAGGGCCCACTGCACTGTTTGGGGTTCATCAGCTATTATATGTGTGGTTAGAAGGTACTAACAACTTGCTTAACTGTTATAGCATGGATGTAATAGGTGCATATAGTACTGTCATTGATTAACATTAAAATAATGTATATGTGTTAGAAATGGTCCATAGGCTATGCTTAAATAATAAAGTTAATGCAGTCAAGTATTTATATGGCCCTGCGATCGGCCACGTGTGACTGCTCTGGCTTTAGTCTGGAAGGGGGAAGTATAGTTTTATAACCCTGTAAGTTGAGATCTAGCATGTGGGGGGAGTGAGATCTTTGTGTGTTTTTAGATATCTCTGTAACAATAAAGAAGTGCCAGTCTGATTTTGGACACACTAAACAAAGGTGTTGTTGCAGTCTGTTGTTGCAGTCGGCTTGTACTAATCAAAGGTACATGGTATGTGATTCTTAGATCCTAAGAAAAGGGGTCTGATGGTGCCTGCCTCTTCAGAAATGATGCTGTCATCTGAAGTGTTTGCTGGTGTTGAGATCTGAACAAAAAGTTGCGACCCGTATCCGAGAGAGAGAATTGGGTTGAGCATAGTACCCCAAATTTGTCAGGCGTAACATTATACAATTAAGTAAGTGATAGGGGGATTATAAGTCAGTGTATTCATTTTGGGAGGGCGGTTGCCAATTTGCCCTAATGCACCTGAATTTGTTGGTGGAATATAGTACAAGAGGCTGTAATTCATTCCAAATTTTATTACAATTTTGGCCAGTGGTATAAAAATATTAAACTAAAACAAATAGAAAATAACAGGCCTAGCTTCCATTAAAGCACTAATAATAAACCAAAACAAATAAAAGAAAATAACATGCCTAGCTTCCATTGAAGCACTACCTTATCTGATAACAGCTCCCTCACTAACCAGCTCTCATCCAGCTAAACCTGGATGAAGCAAAACAAACAGTCCAATAGTTTGTTCACAATCACTGGCTTTTATTCTTCAGAACTTTAGGTCTCCACTCCAAATGATCATAAGTTGCTGTCTCTCTGTGTGCTTTTCTCTGGTACAGAACACCAGGTCTCCACACAAAACGATCATAAGCTGCTGCCTCTCTGTGCTTTTCTCCAATACAGATACTTGCACACCGTTCTCTTTGTGTTATCTCTTTCTTCAGTTCAGACACACACTTCTCTTCTCTCTGTGAGTCTTTTCTCCAGCTTCAGACAAACGTTCCACACTTCTGTTTATGTGTCTTTTCTCCAACTGTAAATTAAAACAATAGGTTTAACAATAAATGCCTCAGTTATTCTGAGTCAACTGAACCCAGCAAGGACATCCTAAAATCTTGGCCTATGACTTGCATCTAAGGAAGAATATGGTCCAATGCCTACAACTGTCTACACGATTAGGTAATTGAATACTGTAGTTTAGGGGACCTAATAGTGATATGAGTGAGTGATATGTGATGTGTGGCTTAAAATGTGACTTTGCAGAAAAAAAACTTAAAATATATGGGGGAGATGAAAGATATGATCGTGGGGTGAGGGTTGTGAGATTGAATGCATGTTAGAAGTAGGGAGTGAAAATATTAAAGCCTTCAGGACCTCCTTCCGTGACATAACATTAATGTTAGATGTTAATCCTTACAGGATTCTATCCATAGCTTAGGGTTTAATATTACACAAAGAATACAGGACCTCCATGGTGTAGGGGTTAATAAAGGGGTAAATATTACATGAAGAATAAATAATGAAGATAATGGCTGAACCAATAATGAATAATTGTATATGACAGATCACATCACATATATATTTGTGAGCAGCAAAAATTGTTGCTAACGCTGACATCATCAAGGGGGCGTGGTTATGACGTAAGTGGGGGGTGGGGCCTAACACCTGATCTTAACAGAAGCATGGCGGCCATTTGCATTTCAGAGAAAAACAGCAAAGTGAGAGAGAGAGGGAGGAAGAGAGGTCCAGATTGAGACAGACAGGTACAGAGAGAGAGAGAGAGAGAGAGTTACAGAGAGAGAGAGTTACAGAGAGAGAGAGAGACAGGTACAGAGAGGGAGGGGTACAGAGAGAGAATTACAGAGCAAGAGCACACACAGACAGTGAGGGAGCAGAAAAACAGCGCAGAGAGAGTTTACAGAGTGCATAGAGAGAGAGTGCAGAGATAGAAAGCAGAGAGAGTGCACAGACAGAGAGCACACAGAGATTGACAAAGAAAGTGAGGGGTACAGAGACAGAGATTGCACACAGACAGAGAGCACACAGAGTGCAGACAGAGAAAGCGCACACGCAGAGAGCACACAGAGATCGACACAGAGAGGGAGGGGTACAGAGAGAGAGCACACAAAGAGCGAGAGAGGGAGCGCAGACAGAGAGTGCACAGAGAGAGAGAGTGCACAGACAGAGAGACAGAGCATGCAAAGAGAGAGAGACACCGAGAGAGAACACAGACAGGGAGGGGTACAGAGAGAGAGAGTGCACACAGAGAGATCACACACAGACAGTGCACATGGCGAGCGAGAGGGAGCGCACAGACAGAGAGAGTGCACAGAGAGAGAGAGAGCAGAGAAAGAAAGCGCACAGAGACAGAGAGAGAGCCACAGAGAGAGTGTACACAAAGAGAGCGCACAGAAATTGAAACAGAGAGAGAGTACACACATACAGCACATACAAAGAGCGAGAGAGAGAGATCGCACAGAGAGAGAGAGTGCTAAAACAGAGAAAGAGTGACACAGAGAGCACAGAAATCAACACAGAGAGGGAGGGGTACAGCGAGAGAGCACACACAGAGAGTGAGAGAGACCCCACAAACAGAGTGCAAATAAAGAGCGCAAAGAGATAGAGGGCACAGACAGCACACACAGAGAGCAAGATAGAGTGCACAGACAGAGCAAGCACAGAGAGAGAGTGCACAGACAGAGGGCAGAGAGTGCACAGAAAGAGGGAGCCACAAAGACAGTGCACACAGAGAGAGAGAGTGCACACACAGACAGCATACAGAGATCAACACAGAGAGGGAGGAGTACAAAGAGAGAGAATGCACACAGACAGCAAGAGAGAGAGAGCACAGAGAGAAAGAGCGCACAGAAAGAGAACACACAGAGATTGAAAGAGAGAGAAAGGGGTACAGAGTGAGAGAGTGCACTCAGACAGTGCACAGAGAGAGAGAGAGTGCACACACAAAGAGAAAGAGTGCACAGACCGAAAGCACAGAGAGAGTGTACAGACAGTAAGTGCACAGAGATAGAGAGTGCACAGACAGAAAGTGCACAGAGAGAATGCAGTGAGCACAGAGAGAGAGAGAGAGTGCACAGAGAGCTCACTGAGAAAGAGAGCACACAGAGAGAGAGAGCGCACCAGGAGCGAGAGGGACAGGTCAGATAGAAAGAAATTAGAGCGAGACACACAAGACAGAGAGAGAGGCAAGGCCCATACGTGAGAGCCGTACGTGACTGGCTTGAGGGGGGGGGGGGGTAGTCTCAAAATCGCTTACAAGTTACAGTCTTCAAAAAAATTATGAATTTAACAGCTGACATTTTTTTTCAAGCCCGTAATTTGGAATCCATTGGGAGACCGCTAAAAGACGCCAATTAATAAAAAAAAATACTTACAACCTCACACACAGCACAGGGGGAGAGGCTGGGAGCCTGTAAGTGAGGTCGCAAGCTAATTTGATATTTAACTTGTTTAATTTCCCAAGCCCACAAATGGTTTCAAACCCGTAAATGCAAACTGGAGCACAGAGGAGAGAGAGGGGGGAGAGGGTGGAAAGGGACACAGGGGAGAGAAAGAGACACAGGGGTGAGAGAGGGGGGACAGACACAGGAAGCGAGATAAGGGGGGGGGAATCAGGGGAGGGAGAGAGGGCAAAGAGACAAGGGAGGGAGAGAGTGGGGAGAGGCTTGCAATGAGCACCAAAGGCGCTCATCACGTGGCCCGGAAAATAGAGGGTGAGAGGCTTGCAATGAGCACCTTCAGCACTCATCGCGGGGCACGAAAGTTGTGGGTTGACGAGGCCCACAAGTTAGAGGGGGGAGAGCCTTGCATTGTGTGACAAACAGCATTGCCAGGCTTCACATTTTATTGCCGTCATTTTTGACGGGCAAGTCGCTAGTAATGAAATAAAAGGCTGTATGTGCCCATTTGCCCATTACTTATATGTCTGGTTCTTCACAAAAATATAATTTAAATATAGGCGTACAGTATCCATTTGAGACATCAGATATGTTAACTTGCAGATAGATCTTCAGTCCCTCCATCTATTTATTACCTAGGCTTTGTGATGTTATCTAATGTGATATATACAGCTTTTATATCGGCTTTCCATATACCAAATCACTTAATAGACTTGCGAGAAACTCTCTGGGGGTCCTGGAGAAGTTGTCAATATATAACTCTGATAGTCACTAAGACAACTCTTCTCACATAATTGCTATCAAGTGATTACATATACAGAAAAAAAATGCAAAATGGCAAAACTCACATGTACATTATTAAGGTGACAAAACTTTCCCTTTAATGGGAGACATCTCTAAAAAATACACATTTCAGAGCTGCTTTAAACAAAGTGTATCTTTGCCATGACAATTAATGGTGAGGTTTGGCCACCTTAAGTCCATATAGTAAAAAACAAATAAACTGAAGGAAGTTCAACACTCACCTCACAGATATATTGTGTCACATATGTAATGGTTTCTTATTTATATTGAGAGGCTGCTGCCATTTTCTGTAGAAAGATACAAGGGGTTCAATAAATACATGAGACTTAAGACTATACAAAATCTAAATCATTTGTTTTTTATTGTCCAACTCTCCATGACCCAATGAACCACACCAAGCCAGGCACACCTATTGCTATGTCTCTGGTCATACTTACCCATAAGGTTTTTCTCTAGTTCAGACAATTGGACACACTTTCCCCAGCTTCAGACAAACTTTTCACACTTCAGCAAGCCAGGCACACCTATTATCATGTCTCTGCCCATGCATACCCATAAGGTTTTCTTGACAAAGATTCTGGAGTGGGTTGCTAGTTTCTCCTCCAGTGGACCGTGATCTCTCTGCTATGACCTGCCCATCTTGGTAAAGCTCACAGCTTAATTGAATGAAGTACACAAGCCCCTTCACCACAACATGGTATCGATCCAGAAGGGGAAACTAAATAAAAAGTAGTAGAAAGTTGGAAGGATTAAATACATGTTTGTCCCCCAATTGTTATACTGTACTTTTTTGTCTGTACAATTCATCTAATTACCAAATTATTAAACCTTACCTTTATCTGTAAAATCTCTCACTTTCCATGTTCAAGGTAGAGTTTCCTCCTAAGGCTTCCTATAGTCATGTTTATAGGACACCAACACTTGGTTATTCAGATGCTCATCTGTTGATCTCCTGAATTAAATGACTTTATCTCCCAAAACAGCTCCTTATATAGTGCCCGGGGCTCTGGGACATCATCTATTATGACAAATCTCTGATGTCAGAAGTGTTTATTACCCAGAGGGCCCAGCTCAGCCTTGTGATATCTGCCATTAGACAGCTCACCATACAGTGCTTTAGAAATATCTCAGTTTTCTCCAAAATATAATGTAGAACAGAGGTTCCTTTGCACACATGAGGGTTCACAAAAACATCAAAACTTACAAACTACAATAATTTTAGAATCTGGTAAAAGAATAGGAAATTCTCTCTTTGTTCACATGCTCGCCTCCATCTTTACTTCTTGTTCTACGTTTTTCTTTCTGTTTCCTTCTTTTTAACTTCCTCCTGACGTTTACCCTCCACTATATGAGTTGCCTCTAATAACTCTACTATAAGCTTAAGACTTGAAGGGGATTATAGGCTATAAGCTGGTTTACAGAAGATGTGAGGAAGGCAGAATGCAAAATAGAGTGCAGTATAGGCAAGAAGGGTTACCAGGTGTCTGATATATTAACAGACTGTCCTGTTTAAAGTCTAAAGCAGTACTCTTCAACTCTAGTCCTCAGGGCACACCAACAGTTCACATTTTAGGTATATCCCTGCTTGAGCACAGGTGAGCTAAGGCTCAGTACTTTTGTTTAACCACCTGCAGAGCCTCTGATTAGCTCACCTGTGCTCAAGCAGGGATATACTTAACATTTGAACTGCTGATGTGTCCTGACGGCTAGAATTAAGGAGCACTGTTCTAAAGCACCACTGTGGTCGGACATTTTCTATACAGTCCTTTCAAAAATTAAACTTAATTGTGGACAAAATATTACCAGATATAAATACAATATTACATTGTGGGTTTTATACCAAATCATTGAGCTTTCCATTGCTGCTACTGAATTCTGATGCTTGTAGATGCCACATTCCTATTGTGTAGATATACTTCCTGTGCAATCCTCCTGTCACCTTAGGAAGATCCCCAGAAATCAGACTGGTAGATCCCACAGCAACAGAATGGTACGTAAAAGATATTATAGGTTGGATTATTTTATCTTCCATTTTAAAAATATTTTGGATATTTTCAAGTGTACTTCTTCAAAATAGTATTATTAGAGCACAGTCATGCTCTAATAGTTAAATGGACTCCGTCACACTACAAACAACTTAGTCTTAATAGAGAGGCAATCCCCACATACATTCTCTCTATCTCTCTCTCTCTCTCTCTCATCCTCCTCTGTTCTGTATTGTGTGGTGTATGTATATGTGTGTAAATATACAGTGATGTACCAGACCCCTGCAGCAGTGTCTCTTTACATATTACACTGTGTGTATGTTATACAGTGCAAGCAGGACCTTCAGGACCTGCTAGGCCAGCAACTCTCCTATGTACTTTTTCTTCCCCTTAAGATAATGCTAAATATGATAAGTATTAAGAACCTCATTTGAGGTATATCTTAACGTTCTAACATTATCTCACATATTAGATTACATGATTGAGCCCCTTTAAGGTTCTCTTGAATGTTCCATTATAAACTTACAGCCCTATTCATAACTATGCTGTGTAAGTATTATTATGTTCCTCAAACCCACTGCCATCAATGAGATTCCCCGGAGATTCCCTCCATACATGCAGTGAATGGAATCCCTGGGGATCCCATTAACCGATCACAGCCCATCGCCCCCTTCTCCGCTCACACCCAATTCCCATTTTCCCCGATAATACCTGATTCTCAATGAGCATAAGCCCCATGGTATCCCTAATAACCCAACCGACCATGGGGGTCTATTCAGACCCCCATGGTATAACTATTAACCCCCTATATACCATGGAGGGCAATACAGGCTCTCATGGTATCCATATTAGCTCACAACATATCATGGGGGTTCATACAGATCCCCATGGTATTCCTATTAACCCCTTAACTACCATGGGGATCCAAAAAGACCCCCCATGGTATCTAAATTAATCCCTCAAGTACTGCCATGGTCTCTCTAAGTAAAAATAACCATAAACAACCCCAATAACGTAGAAACAAAACAATGAATTATCCCAAATAAAAAAAAACAATAACTTACAAAAAATTCAAAACCTAAATTACAACAAAAAAAATTACATGACAATAAAAAAGAATTACAGCTAAAATACAAAATCACATAAAAAATAATAAAATGATACAATAAAATAAAAAAAGAATTGTCAAGTTAAATTAAATGAAATAAGGTGTGCAAAGCATATTTCTTAACTAAGAAATAATTACTATTCGTTACTTAGTTGAAAGATTATATTTAAAAGAGAGCAGGAAGATAAAAGAAGGAGAAAGTTTATTAGGAGGATAGGAACAAAACTTTTTGGTGTAAGTGTCCAACAGTGCCAGGGTATCTATCAATCTATTAAAGAGGACAGTGGGGGAGCTAGTGCAAGAGAGGCCCCGGTGAAAAAAAAAACTTGGGCCCCCTCAAGAGACACAGGGGAGGAAGAGGGGGGGAAGAGACACAGGGGAGGGGGGGAGGAGAAAGAAAAGGGAGGGGGGTAGACACAGGGGAAGGGGCAGAGAAAAATCTAATATTATTCTGTCATTTGTGACGGGCAATTAACTAGTATATATATTATATATTATATATATATATATATATATTATATATATTAATTTACTATATATAGAAACACACACACATATATAAATATACAGTTGACTCTCATTTATCCAGCATCCATGGGGATTGATAGATGCCGGATAAAGGTAGTTTCTGGTTGCTTGAGAGTTACTATTAAAAGAGGCCATAGATCAGCTGCACATAGAATGCTCTACTATGTATACACACAGGTAGGTTCGGCTGGAGGGTGCGGTGCTGACCCCAGGGAACGTAACCCCAACACTGCACTGGCTCAGTCACTCATCTACTTCCAGGTAAAACTGAATTGCAGAGACGTACAGTGGATGAAATCTAGGTACCTGTAAGCATTTTGCGGATGGATTTTTTTTTCTGTTTTTTTCCCCCGGTGTCATGTGACTCGTTAGTGTTACAAGGTCTCAGGTGTGAATGGGGAGCAGGTGTGTTAAATTGGTAGGCACCTTCTGAACTTGGGGGCTCATCATCCAGTGCCATGTCATTATGTCTCTGGTTGTGCTTGTCCATAGTGTTTTTGTAGACAAGTTACTGGAGTGGGTTGCTATTCCCTTCTCCAGTGGACCGTGATTTGTCTGACTTCTCTGCTATAACCTGCCCATCTTGGGTGAACTTTCATGGTATAGCTCACAGCTTCATTGAGGTACACAAGCCCCTTCACCACGACAATGTAGCGATCCAGAAGATACCTACATAACTTATAGTTATAAGGAGGGTCCTGATTTTATTGCAGAAGTTGTTTTTTTCACATTGTTGCAAAATTAATGCGAAAAACCCCCCACACTTTTATAATGTTTATATCAATTTGTTTTTGTAAAAAGATTCCTCCTCCTGCCAATGTGTCTATTACACGTATCATAGGGAGAAAAAAGGAAAATGGCTGCACAAGAATCAACGGGCAAAATAATATTGTGTTGTCGGTGCTGATTCTGTGTGTGATGATTAAGGATGAGCCGGATGAGGAATAGACTACACGGTATAACTCGTTCTGCACTCGCGGCTCTCACATATACATAGAAAACTGAACTTTTATTAGCAGTTTTATTTAAGACAAACTTTCTTTTAATTTATTTTCATCTCAAAAGTAAAAAATAAAAAAAGGGAGAAATAGGGAAATGTGAGTTATATGCAAATAAAAACACTGAGTGAGGAGGATGAGTGTATATTCCTATATTACTTACTATCTCTTTTTTTCCTGAAAGTTCACATGAATAAAAATATATTTTTCAAGCAACCTCCAAATTAAGGCCCCCATGCTAATAGAGGGGTGTAATTTGTGGTATAACAGTGAACTGGCTGCAGGATCTTTTTTTTCCCTATGTTACTCGTTTATGGTAATCTTTTCACTCGTAATATTACAGCACTCAGCCAACATCCGTAAATCCTGCCTTGTCTGCAAGAGATTCCAGTGTAGAAAACTGTGATCACTTAGTGTATTGCATCAAACCAAGCTTTACGGATGAGACACAGCTCTAGGAACCAATAGGAAATGAGAATGTCATGATTATTATAATTAGTGAGAACAAGCGCCGTAACTGCGGCAAGAAACCATTATATCAATATATGTATATATAGTATTTTTATTTATTTAAATTAAATATATGTAACAATTGTATTTATAGATATAATATATGTAATTGTGATTATTTTGTGTATGTGTGTGTATATATATAGTATCTCACAAAAGTGAGTACACCCCTCACATTTTTGTAAATATTTTATTATACATTTTCATGTGACAACATTGAAGAAATAACACTCTGCTACAATATAAAGTAGTAAGTGTACAGCCTGTCCCCTCAAAATAACTCAACACATAGCCATTAATGTCTAAACTCTTGGCAACAAAGGTGAGTACACCCCTAAGTGAAAATGTCCAATTTTGCCCAATTAGCCATTTTCCCTCCCTGGCGTCATGTGACTCGTTAGTGTTACAAGGTCTCAGGTGTGAATGGGGAGCAGGTGTGTTAAATTTGCTTTTATCGCTCTCACACCCTCTGATACTGGTCACTGGAAGTTCAACATGGCACCTCATGGCAAAGAACTCTCTGAGGATCTGAAAAAAAGAATTGTTGCTCTGCATAAAGATGACCTAGGCTATAAGAAGATTGCCAAGACCCTGATACTTAGCTGCAGCAGGGTGGGCAAGACCATACAGAGGTTTAAGAGGACAGGTTCCACTCAGAGCAGGCCTCGCCATAGGCAACCAAAGAAGTTGAGTGCATGTGCGCAGAGTCATATCCGGAGGTTGTCTTTGGGAAATAGACATAGGAGTGCTGCCAGTATTGCTGTATCAAATTGGTCTGCATGGCTTTCGTCCCAGAAGAAAGCTTCTTCTAAAGATGAGGCACAAGAAAGCTAGCAAACAGTATGCTGAAGACAAGCAGAGTAAGGACATAGATTACTGGAACCATGTCCTGTGGTCCAATGAGACCAAGATAAAATTAATTGGTTCAGATGGTGTCAAGATTGTGTGGCTGCAACCAGGTAAGCAGTACAATGATAAGTGTGTCTTCCTACAGTCAAGCATGGTGGTCGGAGTGTCATGGTCTGGGCTTGCATGAGTGCTGCCAGCACTGGGGAGCTACAGTTCATTGAGGGAAACATGAATGCCAACATGTACTGTGACATACTGAAGCAAAGCATGACCCCCTCCCTTCGGAGACTGGACCGCACGGCAGTATTCCAACATGCTAACGACCCCAAACCTCCAAAAGAACCACTGCCTTGCTAAAGAAGCTGAAGGTAAAGGTCATGGACTGGCCAAGCATGTCTCCAGACCTAAACCATATTGAGCATCTGTGGGGCATCTTCAAACGGATGGATGGGGAGTGCATCCACCAGCTCCGTGATATCATCATGGAGGAGTGAAAGAGGACTCCAGTGGCAACCTGTGACGCTCTGGTGAACTACATGCCCATGAGGGTTAAGGCAGTGCTAGAAAATAATGGTGGCCACACAAAATATTGACACTTTGGGCCCAATTTAGACATTTCAACTTAGGGGTGTACTCACTTTTGTTGCCAACGGTTTAGACATTAATGGCTGTGTGTTGAGTTATTTTGAGGGGACAGCAAATTTACACTGTTATACAGGCTGTACACTTACTACTTTACATTGTAGCAGAGTGTCAGGTTGTCATGCCACAAAATGCTTACAGGCACCTAGATTTCATTCACTGTATGTTTCTGCAATTCAGTTTATCCTGGAAGCAGACAGGCATGAGTGACTGAGCCAGGGCAGCGTTGGCGTTACATTTCCCGGGTTCAGCACTGCACCCTCCAGCCGAACGTACCTGGAAAGGAAAAAAAATGGAAAAACAAGAGGAACAAAATTCATTGGGCAGAGTTAAATGAGAAACAGACCAGCATTTTAAATAATGTCCTGATAGGTCAGTATGTAAGTCTATAGATCAGGTTGTTGATAAGAACACAGCAGAGTAAAACTAAAGCGCAATACATTTCAACATAGCATGTAGCTTACAAAAACTTATATATATATCTCACACATACAATAAGTGATCTCCACCAAAAGTAAGTATATACTCTCCTTATAAATACAGAGAGACTAAGACACAGGACCCCTTCTGGATCGCTACCTTGTCATGGTGAAGGGGCTTGTTACCTCAATTAAACTGTGAGCTATATCATGAAGGGTCACCCAAGATGGGCAGGTCATTTTAGAGACGTCAGACAAAATGCAGTCCACTGGAGTAGGAATTGGGGATCTATCCTGATTATGTGCACGCAAAGGGCGCGGGAAGCCTCCTGGTGCCGTGCACACTCTCTCCCGATGTATTCCGTAAGCCCTTAGCCCTAACCCCCTACACCCCTTGCTGGCCCTAACCCTAACCCCCTACACCAGTTACCGGCCCTAAACCTAACCCCCTAATCCTAACCCTAAGCCTTTAACCCTAACCCCCTACACCACTTACCAGCCCTAACCCTAACCCCCTAACCCTCTAAACCTAACCCGAAAACCCCTAACCACTTACCAGTCACTTAAAGACAGCTACATCAGGATGTCGGCGTCGCGCTTCCGGTGCATGCACATAACAGGATAGGTGCAGAACTGACAACCCACTCCAGTATCTTTGCCATGAAAACCATGTGGGTAAGCACAACCAGAAACACAGACAGATGTACCTGGTGTGCTGCATCCATGTGGTCACTGAGAGTCAGACACAACTGAAGGACAGAACAACAACAGCAAGACACAAAGAGGGATATGGAGTCCCCTGAGCTCTGCAGCTGCTCCTGTCTGGTATAGGCCAGGCTGGTGACAGGTCACAAGCTTGGTGTGGGGAGCAGGGGAGCCAGAATCAATAAGAGTATTGAGAAAACTGAAGCTTTACACACAGCTTCCTCTATCTGCATGCACTGTGAGCTGGGAGTTGCTTTTTTTTCCCAATAAACTTTATTGAGATTGTACCAATGTATTCACTTCCAGGGGGACGGTGAGAGCTGCAGTCCCTGTATGATACAGGACTTTTCCCTCCCGGCCATTCTGATTGGATGATGCTGCGTTTGACAGACAGGTTCAGCTCTATCTGTTATAGCATAGTTTGGGCAAGTCACCAGCAGGTGGCTAGATGTAATAAGTAACTGTGTTTAACTACAGCACATAGGGTTTTAACATTTAAAGTGACAGCAGCAGCTTTTAAAAAAAACCTGAATATTGAACATGATAAATTTTATTTTATTTTTTTAATTATATAAATTAAGTAAGTGATGGGGGAATTAAGTCAGTGCATTCATTTTAGGAGGGCGGTTGCCCATATGCCCCTAGGCACCAGCCGCCCCTGTCTTATTACCTCCTGGAATGTGCATTCAGATGTATAAAGCAGAACTGATCAAACACGGCAGTGTCACATACTGTGTATAACTGCAGTCAGTTACTAGACAGACTGGAAGGACAACAATATTGCAGCAAGTTTCAGAAAACTATGGAAAGTATTTTTTTTCAATTGTGTCATGAATGATTATAACTTCTTTGTATGGTTAAACGGCTGCTACCGGGATGGAAAATATTCACTTAAAACGTGGTAAAATAACTTTACTGAAGTATTACCAACCTGAAGAAATAATATTGTGCATAATGTGCTATACTGTAATGGAAAAGATTAAATGTATGTAATGACCTATCAAAAAGAGATTTTTGTTGCATTGTTCGGTCATTTCCGACCTCTGTGACCACATGTAACACACCAGGCACATCTTTATGTCCATGGTTATGCTGATCCACTTGGTATTCATGGCAGAGATACTGGAGTGCCAGTTCCAGTGGGCCACAGCATACAGCTCCTGTTATTCATAGATGGTCCCATCCAAGTACTGACCATGCCTTCAGGGTGATGGGACCTCTTGGTTCCCTGACTGGAATTGAACCCAGGTCTCAGTGGTGAAAGCACCGAATCCTAACCACTGAACCACCAGGGAATCCCAAGTAGAGATAGTTATTTTAATTACGTATTAATCATTAATAACATACTTGTGGCAGCAACACTTAACCCAAGGCAATAGGCCCCTAAACTACACAGGCATATAAAGTACAGAGGGGGAGAGGCTAGCAAGGAGCGATGAAGGAGCTCTTTGCGAGACACGAACGGAGTGCTGAAGGCAATTATCAGGGGGGGTCGCAATGAGCGCCGAAGGTGATTATTGCAAAGCAGGAAAGGTGCGGCTTTGGCATAAATGGCAATGAGCAGCAAAGGGGCCTGTAAAGTAGATGGGGAAGAGGCTCGCAATGAGAGCCGAAGGTGCTCAGAGGGGCCATATCCTCGCATTTTGTGGCAAACAGCATTGCCAGGCTTCAAATATTATAGCGACGGGCAAGACGCTAGTGTATATATATTAATGATCAACAAGCAATTAGAACATCTTGCTCATGTTTTTAGGGAACTTTAAAGGACCATTTTAGGTTGGGAAAAATTTCACATGTTCGAGAAGTATGTAATTAAAATTAACATAAAAGAAAGTCATGAACATAAATGAATGTTTAGAGACAATGGTATATTTGCCAGCCATTGGGATTGCATTTTGGAATGCTATTTTGTCTATAGCCTGAGGAGGAGGGTTTATCCTAATGGGGCATATTCTTTTATATCTATAGGCAAGTGTTTCGTTACAGTGACAGTCTTTCACCAGTCCTGCATAGAGAACTAATCTGAATCAATGGTTCCTCCCATTCATCTGTTAGGAATAAAAAAAAGTGTTTGCTGCCATAAAGAAAAACTGAATACAATAGTTAAAATGTAATTTATTTGTAAATTGTTTGCCAATTATCAAGTCATGTTCTTCCTAAGAGTATATTATATAGATGACACTTCATTGGTTCTTTAAGTTATATTAAAATGTTGCCTTTCATTCCAATTCTATTCCTGTAACAAACATGACTTTTATTGGCTCAGTGGTGTCTTAAATACTGTCAGTGAATAAAAAGTAATGTGTTTGATCCCCCTCTGCCTGACTAGGGGAACTGCAATACATTTGGGAGGAATTGTATTCTAATGTACAATTCCTCCCAAATTTGACTAGTTTTCTATTTAAAAGCATGACGGTAAACACACATTTGTGAATATAAACTACACTAGCTACTTGCCTGTCAAAAATGACAAGAATAGCATTTGAAGCCTGGCAATGCTGTTTGCCACCCAATGTGAGCACCTTCGGCATCTATCGGGAGCCCCGCACTGAGCGCCTTTGGTGCTCATTTCGAGTATCTCCCCCTGTCTACTTCCTCCCTTGTGTTTCATTCCCCCTCTCTCTCCTCTCCCTCAATTGTGTCTCCTTTCTCCTCTCCCTCCCTTGTGCCTCATTTCCTCCTCCTCTCCCTCCCTTATGTCTCATTCCCCCCTCCCTCCCTTGTGTCTCATTTCCTCCCTCATCTCTCTCTCATGTGTCTCATTCCCCCCTCTTCTCTCTCCCTTGTGTCTCATTTCCCCATTCCTCTCCATCCTTGTGTCTTATTCCCCCCTCCCTTGTGTCTCATTTCCCCCCTCCTCTCCCTCCCTTGTGTCTGCTTTTCCCCCTCCTCTACCTCCCTTGTGTCTCATTTCCCCCTCCTCTCTCTCCCTAGTGGCTCATTTCCCCCTCCTCTCCCTCCCTTGTGTCTCATTATCCCCCTCCTATCCCTCCCTTGTGTCTCATTTCCCCCCTCCTCTGTCTCCCTTGTGTCTCGTTTCCCCCTTCTCTCTCTCCCTTGTGTCTCATTCCCCCCTCCCTTTCTGTACCTGATCTCATTGGTGGTTCAACGGAGCAATGGTGTCCCACCCCTGCCGGCGCCATTGGTCCTCTAAACCACCAATTTAGGAGCAGCCTACAGGCTACGGGGTCTGTAAGTCTTGGGAGGTAAGTTCCGGGCGCTGGGGGAGGCAGACAGGAGATGAAAGAGAGAGAGGCAGGGGGAGATAAGAGAGTTGCACACAGTGGGTGATTGGAACCCTGAAAGCTCTGCAATGAGCACCTTCGGCGCTCATTGCAGCCTAAGTCCCACGTGCCTTGCGATGAAGATAGATGAGAGAAGCAATTTTGCTCCTATCTTACTCTACAGACATTTAATCGACATTTAAATAGATATTGTAAACGTGAAATCATGATCTTTTTCATTACAAGTTGTGAGCTAAACCATGTAGGATCACCCAAGATGGTCAGGTTATAGCAGAGAGGTCCAACAAATCATGGTCCACTGGAAAAGGAATTGGCAACCCACTCCAGTATCTTTGCAAAGAAAACCATATGGATAAGCACAACAGACAGGACTGCCAACACATCTTGGCACCTTACCTGCATTTACCAATATATATCTCTTGGCAAACTAATCTAAAAGATAAAACATTTTTTGCATGACTGTTTAAGGTCAGAGCAGATGTTAATCTTATGACATTTTTTCCATTGGTTTATGATATTATGCAGTTTGGTTCCTCCCCTATAGTATCCAATCACACCAACTCAGAAAATTAGTTAGGGGGCGAGCCGCGGCCCTTGCGAAGCGCCGAAGGCGCTCCTTGCCAGCAACTGAGGACCTTGCGAAGCGTGGGCCGCAGTTCGGCGCTCAATGCCAGCAACTGCGACCCTCGCAAACTTAACGTCGCAACGCAAACAACACGACACACCAATTACGACCCTCGCAAACTTTTACTAGCAACGCAAACAACATACGGACACACGTTAACACACATTACGGAACCTCGCAACACTCGGACGCAACTCGCGAACATTACAAAATTCAAAACACAATACATACACACAGCACATACATAAAAAACTTACATACAGCAACAGGGAGCATCCACGACTTAAAAAATGCAACTTACACCTTCATTTCACTCCCAAAAAAAGAGTTTACACACTAAAAAATTTCAGAAGCACGCGACAGAAAAAATGGCCGCCGAGCAAAACGAAGGCTACACACGCAAACACCATACGAGACACGTTAGCACACATTACGACCTCACAAAAATCGGACGCAACACGCCGACATACAAACATTTAAAACACAATAAATACACACACATAAAAACCTTATCTACAGCAAGAGGAACCATCCAGCACCTCAAAAAAGCAACTTACACCTTAATTTAAATAAAAATAAAACACTTTAGACACTAATAAAATCGCTAAGCGACAGAAAAAGTGGCCAACGAACAAAACGAAAACGAGGCTACAGCACTCTCAACACGCAAAACACCACAACACACTCGCAAAACACCACAAGAAACTTGCAAAACCCCCACGAAGCACCTACGGATAATCCGCAAAGACGCATACCACAGATAACCCGCCATTTTACGCCAATGTGGAAGTACACCACTATGCTAACGGTTTCGTCTCGCGCACGCACAGTATTACACTGCACACATTCACCACGCTTACACAGCAGCTCCACACCACTAATGCTGCAGCAACATCAAAATAGATTGCAGCTCTTCAACACAATGATTCACAATAGGTAAAGTATATTCATTTATTAATGTATTATATATTTCATTATTACACACCAAAAACCATTAGCTCACTTACGATTTCATTGCCGTCATTTTTTGACGGACAATTCGCTAGTTCTTTTATATCTATAGGCAAGTGTTTCTTTACAGTGACAGTCTTTCACCAGTCCTGAATAGAGAACTAATCTGAATCAATGGTTCCTCCCATTCATCTGTTAGGAACAAAAGAAAGTGTTTGCTGCCATAAAGAAAAACTGAATACAATAGTTAAAATGTAATTTATTTGTAAATTGTTTGCCAATTATCAAGTCATGTTCTTCCTAAGAGTATATTATATAGATGACACTTCATTGGTTCTTTAAGTTATATTAAAATGTTGCCTTTCATTCCAAATGTATTCCTGTAACAAACATGACTTTTATTGGCTCAGCGGTGTCTTAAATACTGTCAGTGAATACAAAGTAATGTGTTTGATCCCCCTCTGCCTGACTAGGGGAACTGCAATAAATTTGGGAGGAATTGTATTCTAATGTACAATTCCTCCCAAATTTGACTAGTTTTCTATTTAAAAGCATGACGGTAAACACACATTTGTGAATATAAACTACACTAGCTACTTGCCTGTCAAAAATGACAAGAATAACATTTGAAGCCTGACAATGCTGTTTGCCACCCAATGTGAGCACCTTCGGCATCTATCAGGAGCCCCGCACTGAGCGCCTTTGGTGCTCATTTCGAGTATCTCCCCCTGTCTACTTCCTCCCTTGTGTCTCATTCCCCCCCCCTCCTCTCCCTCCATTGTGTCTCCTTTCTCCTCTCCCTCCCTTGTGTCTCATTTCCTCCTCCTCTCCCTCCCTTATGTCTCATTCCCCCCTCCCTCCCTTGTGTCTCATTTCCTCCCTCCTCTCTCTCTCATGTGTCTCATTCCCCCCTCTTCTCTCTCCCTTGTGTCTCATTTCCCCATTTCTCTCCATCCTTGTGTCTCATTTCCCCCTCCCTTGTGTCTCATTTCCCCCCTCTCTCCCTCCCTTGTGTCTGCTTTTCCCCCTCCCCTACCTCCCTTGTGTCTCATTTCCCCCTCCTCTCTCTCCCTTGTGGCTCATTTCCCCCCCTCTCCCTCCCTTGTGTCTCGCATTCCCCCTCCTATCCCTCCCTTGTGTCTCATTTCCCCCCTCCTCTGTCTCCCTTGTGTCTCATTTCCCCCCTTCTCTCTCTCCCTTGTGTCTCATTCCCCCCCCCCCCCCTTTCTGTACCTGATCTCATTGGTGGTTCAACGGAGCAATGGTGTCCCACCCCTGCCGGCGCCATTGGTCCTCTAAACCACCAATTTAATGTGTTTGATCCCCCTCTGCCTGACTAGGGGAACTGCAATAAATTTGGGAGGAATTGTATTCTAATGTACAATTCCTCCCAAATTTGACTAGTTTTCTATTTAAAAGCATGACGGTAAACACACATTTGTGAATATAAACTACACTAGCTACTTGCCTGTCAAAAATGACAAGAATAACATTTGAAGCCTAACAATGCTGTTTGCCACCCAATGTGAGCACCTTCGGCATCTATTAGGAGCCCCGCACTGAGCGCCTTTGGTGCTCATTTCGAGTATCTCCCCCTGTCTACTTCCTCCCTTGTGTCTCATTCCCCCCCCTCCTCTCCCTCCATTGTGTCTCCTTTCTCCTCTCCCTCCCTTGTGTCTCATTTCCTCCTCCTCTCCCTCCCTTATGTCTCATTCCCCCTCCCTCCCTTGTGTCTCATTTCCTCCCTCCTCTCTCTCTCATGTGTCTCATTCCCCCCTCTTCTCTCTCCCTTGTGTCTCATTTCCCCATTTCTCTCCATCCTTGTGTCTCATTTCCCCCTCCCTTGTGTCTCATTTCCCCCTCCTCTCCCTCCCTTGTGTCTGCTTTTCCCCCTCCTCTACCTCCCTTGTGTCTCATTTCCCCCTCCTCTCTCTCCCTTGTGGCTCATTTCCCCCTCCTCTCCCTCCCTTGTGTCTCGCATTCCCCCTCCTATCCCTCCCTTGTGTCTCATTTCCCCCCTCCTCTGTCTCCCTTGTGTCTCATTTCCCCCCTTCTCTCTCTCCCTTGTGTCTCATCCCCCCCCCCCTTTCTGTACCTGATCTCATTGGTGGTTCAACGGAGCAATGGTGTCCCACCCCTGCCGGCGCCATTGGTCCTCTAAACCACCAATTTAGGAGCAGCCTACAGCCTACGGGGTCTGTAAGTCTTGGGAGGTAAGGTCCGGGCGCTGGGGGAGGCAGACGGGAGATGAAAGAGAGAGAGGGGATATGAGAGAGAGAGAGAGAGGCAGGGGGGGATACGAGAGTTGCACACAAGTTAATCAGCCATGGTATTTAAAGATTCGATTGGATTGGATTGGAACCCTGCAAGCTCTGCAATGAGCACCATCGGCGCTCATTGCAGCCTAAGTCCCACGTGCCTTGCGATGAGGATAGATGAGAGAAGCAATTTTGCCTCTATCTTACTCTACAGACATTTAATAGACATTTAAAGAGATATTGTAAATTTGAAATCATGATCTTTTTCGTCGCAAGTTGTCAGCTAAACCATGTAGGATCACCCAAGATGGGCAGGTTATAGCAGAGAGGTCCAACAAATCATGGTCCACTGGAAAAGGAATTGGCAACCCACTCCAGTATCTTTGCAAAGAAAACCATATGGATAAGCACAACAGACAGGACTGCCAACACATCTTGGCACCTTACCTGCATTTACCAATATATATCTCTTGGCAAACTATTCTAAAAGATAAAACATTTTTGCACGGCTGTTTAAGGTCAGAGCAGATGTTAATCTTATGACATTTTTTCCATTGGTTTATGATATTATGCAGTTTGGTTCCTTCCCTATAGTATCCAATCACACCAACTCAGAAAATTAGTATATAGAAGCTGCAAATTAGCATAGAGGAAGTGCCCAGGCCAGAGTAATGATTTACTGTAGAAAAATTGTCAGGAACAATGGAATCTTTAAATGACATTAAGCAATTAGCATTCATAAATTATTTAAATACACACATAAGTAACACAAATAAGTAAATTACATAAATGTGTACATTAATTACTGTTTAAATCAAACTGTAACAGGTTTCACAGATATATATTTAAAAAAAATACATCATGCTACACAGTGTACTTGGCCTATTGTCCCCTATTATATGTACCCCCTGCCCCCCACAAATCTAGTCCCCACCTTTCAGGTACAATGTAACTCTCCAGCAGTGTAAAAATCTAAGGGTTAAAAATCGATATATATTTTTTTTATTTCACTGTAACCTAAAGTGTCATGGAAGCTTTCCTGATTGAAAATAATCTACTAAGTATTTATTTGTATAGCTCAACATCACTGAATTCTTGCAAACAGTCCCTACAAAGGTATTCCCCCTGTAGCTCATGCGTACAATGTTTCTATAGTACTAGTACTAGCCATTGACATACTGTGTCACCACAGTATTTCAACAACATGCTGTTGAGAGACAATCAGTGATTGGTTAGTATAACTAGTACCAATAGAAACATCTGAGCTACTCGGGGCAGGCATTTATTTGTAGGGACTATTTGGAAGGTTTCAGCAGTAAAAAAAAACAGTATTTAAAAAAAATTCTGTGTGTAGACATCTTGGTTGGCTTTAGAGCTTCCAGATTGCTTGGAACATGAGGGTATGTATCTTATATAGCAGTGGAGAGCGGAGTACTGGAAGAGAGAGAGTGAGAAAAGGGATTTGTTATATCACTGGAGCATTTAGTATTTAACAACTACCCCATTGCCACGCGTATGCTCAGAAACAGACAGTCTCAAAGTTAACAGCAAGCCCTGTTCCTGCAGAAATATAAACACCCCTCTTGTGCATGCTACCTTCAGTAAGAAGTATCATGGATACCAATCAGCAGAGGAATCAACATTTACTTATTCTAATTTAAAAATAGCTTTATTACATTTCTCTGCCTAAATATTATATATATATATATATATATATATATATATATATATATATATATATATATAGTATAATATGTACTATTTATTTACTGTACTACTGTACGGTGGAGGGCTTCTATCGCTCTTTTGCCCACCATATATTAAATGATTGTTGTGGTGACCTACTTACTAAAAATATCCACTACAAAAGCTAAGGATCCGGACCCACGCTGATGATAGGCAGTAACCTTGAAACGGCTGTATGTGGGTGGGATTCCTGGCTTGTGTATTAATACAACCCTAGCTTTGCTCAAAGCTGTTTTAAACAGCAGGCATCTGCTTAAGGGAAGCCATGTTTAATATGGTTATGGATTGCAAAGTCTTTGTGGGCACATTTGCATGTCCCTGCCAAGGTTCCCAGAATGCAGTGTTATAACTGTATTTCTCAGCATTCTGGGCATGAAACAAGTTCTTTAACTTGTTTTAGACATTCAAATGTGAGCACAAATATACTATTTATTTACTATCACATATTATAATTGTCTAACTACCATTCGTCGTCACGCTGCGTTGCGTAGTGCGTACGACTTAGCGCCGCTCATCACCCGGCGAGCCTCGCGCTACAAGGCGAGCCGTTAAATCGTACCACTTTGCCGATCGTACCACTTTGCGAGGCGAGCTGTTATATCGAAGCACTTTGGCAATAAGCGCCGCAGGCGCTCATTGCAGGCGAGCCGTTAAACCGTAGCACTTAGAAAAAAAATACAGAGATGAAAACAAATACGAGATTAGCAGCTGACCAAAACAATCAAAAAAAACACTAATTACACAAAAAAAAAAAAAAGGTCACTTACAGCCATGGGGAACCAGGCAGGACGTCTGGGAGTGAGTTGGACTCCAATTTACATCGATTTAGACGAGTTACAAAAGATCGAAAATCGGCATAAGAGAGAAAAAAATGGTCGCCCGGAAAAAATGAAAACGGGCTATACTACTACGAACTGCGTAAAACACAGCCACAGACATATGTGTTTGAAAAACAACGAGATAAAGGATGCGGATTAATCCGCGCAATGAGTAAAAGACAGGTAGCGAGTACATTTTACGAACGCAATACAGATTTACGCATTAACACAGATTTATCGCCTTTGTCTCGCGCAACATCGGATTTCCCGCCTTAAAACAACGCATTTGATGAAAATAATTTGAAAAGTTACAAAAAAAAAAGTAAAAAAAAAAAAAGTGTATTTATTTTAAGAAAAAAAAAAGGGACAAATGTAGCTGAGTCATGTTGTGTGACAAACAAATTTCACAACATTTAATTTTTATTGACCGTCATTTGACCGTTTTACATATTAACTGGTAAACCATAGTACTTTGGCAATGAGCGCCGCAAGAAAAATAGGAGAACGAACAAACGAAAACGAGGCCTACAGCACTATAACCCGGAAAACACGTACCGATAATCCGCTAAGACGCCCATACCACACATTACCCACCATTAAACGACGGACCGATCATCCGCTAAGACGCATACCACCAATTATCCGCCATTTTAGGATAATGCGGAAGTACACAGCTACGTTTAACGGTTTTGGTCTCGCGCACGCACACTATTACACTGCACACGTTCATCACGCCTTACACAGCACCTCCACACCACTAATGCTGCAGCAAACATCAACACAGATTGCCAGCTCTTCAACACAATGCATAAAAATACGTATATTCATTTATTAATTTGGAATTCTATATTTCAGTAGTACACACAAAACCACATTAACTACCTTACAATTTCCATATGTATATTAATAACTAAACAACTTTAAAAAACATACACATCTCATTTGCCGTCATTTGTTGACGGGCAATACGCTAGTATATATATATTAGAATATGAAGCAGGTCATAGATTTGGTAGAGTTCCATCAAGCTAATTCTCTGGTCACAGTAAACTCCCTCTTCTAAACAGCTCAGACAACTCTACATATGGATATCACTAGAGGGGCATATAGAAATTCAGATGGACTATATAATTTGTAGCCAAAGATGGAGGAGCTCCTATACAGTCAAGCATAACAAGACCAGAAGCTGACTTTTGCTGAAACCAGGAGATTCTTATTGTTCAGAAATGAATTGAGGAAAACAGGGAAAATCATCAGAAAACAGGGAAAATCATCAGACAAGCAGATTGTAATTAATAATATTGATTAAAACCTTAGAAGGCAAAACTGGCTATCTGATCCAAGCATTGAAAGTAGTGCAAGAAAGAAAAAAGCAAAAGGTAGTGAAGATAGTAAAAGATTTGTCCAACTGAATAACAAATTTTAGAGGATAGCAAGAAGAGGCAAGGAGACATTGTATAATGAGAAATTAAAAGACATAGAAGGTAATAGATCGGGAAAGTCAAGAGATATCTTCAAGAAAATCTGGGATCTCAAGGGAACCTTTCATGCCAAAGTGGACATGATAAGTGACAAAAATGGTAGGTTCTTAACAGTAGCAGATCAGCCAAAGAAGGGGTCTCATCAATACACAGATGATCTATACAGGAAGGATTTTAACTGATTTTAACATAAATGATAACCTCAATAGTTTGTTTAATAATCTAGAGCCAGGCGACTTGGAGAGAGATGGGCCCTAGGAACCCGTGATGATACGTTCATAGAATCCCAGTTGAACTTTTCAATACCCTACAAAATGATGCTGTGAAAGCGTTGATTGCATTATGTCAACAAGTTTGAATAAAATCAACAGTGACCAGTAGACTTGAAAATGTCCACCTACATCCTAATACCCAAAAAAGGCAGAGGCACTAGAGATGAAATAGGCCAATGTCTGCTGGATAACAGAGAAAGCAAGAGAGTTCCAGAAAAGCATTTATCTCTGCTTCATTAGACTCTTCTAAAGCATTTAATCGAGGCAAGTTCTTAAAGAGATGGGTATACCAGACCATCTCATCCCCCTCCTGAAGAATCTGTATGTGGACCAAGAAGACCACGATCAGAACTAAACATGGAATAACCAAATGGTTCAATATTGGGGAAAGGGAGTGGCGACAAGGTTGATATTGTCACCATATTTATCCAACTTATTATGCGGAATACATCATGAGTAAGGCCAAGCTGGACAAATCCAAGACAGTATATTGCTGTGAGAAATATAAACAAACCTCGGATATATGGATAATGCTACTCTGATGGCTGAAAGTGAGGAAGAACTATCTATTGATGACGGTGAAAGAAAGTCCAAACGCTGGCCTTCTGCTCAGCATTCAAAAGATGAAGATCATGACAAACAGCAATCTCAGTTTCTGGCAATTAGATGGGGAAGACGTGGTGGCAGTGACAGTTTTTATTTTCCAGAGCTACTAGATCTCTGCAGACGGTAACTACAGCCATCAAATTAAACATGTGGTTCTGGTGTGTAATGCTACGGCAAGCTATTAAATAGTAAATATATTACACCATCAACAAAGTTCTGCATAGTTAGAATGATGGTACTCCCAGTAGTTATATACAGATGGGAGACCTCTGTATTTTAGGTAATGTGAGTTGCTGACTAACTCAGAACTTGAATGGAACAGTTTAGAACTCAGCTACAGTTTGGCTCTTGTGTTGGCTCAGTGTTCGCAAAAAAAATCTACTTTTTAAAGGCAGATTCCACTCCACAAACATGAAGGAGTAACAGACAAACTAGGCAAGTTCTCTATCTTTTACATAAATACTTATTCTTTTCTAAGAGTGGTTTTTAATATAAGAAACTTAATTTTAGGTGGAACTTGCTGTTTGAATAGTTTTGCGAAGACCGTCACAACTTAGTACAGGATTGTGTAAATTTAAAAAAAATTAAGCTGCCAATCTGTGACAAATATTAGAGCAAGAAACCAAGAAACAGCTAGTATATAGGAAAGTTATATAAGATAGTTTACATTATGAAAATATTAGATTGCATAGCCATTTTGTTTTAGAGGAAACTAAATAGCATGAGAGGCAGAGAACAAAAAAAATAAATAAACACTGTTGCTAAACTGACTTTACAGCTGGAATCTAACTGGCCCCAAAGCCCAATAAGCCAATAGATGGACTAACATTTCATTGCTGGATGAAAATAATGTTCTTTTCTGACTAACCACGATATCATATTTAGGGAAAAAACTAATGTATAACTACATTGAGCATCTTTTAGCTTTGGAGGAATAGGCTGTTGATCCACTTTCTAGTGAATAAGCCCCCTACAATAACATAGAAGTTAGAAGGTTAGAGGTACTAGGAGAGGGTGATAAATGGGAATAGGGAACGATGGGGAAAGAGAGTTATAGGTATTTAGCAGGGTGAGATAGGACAGATTAGAAGAGAGACAAGTGTCTTCCTCTGTATTAATTACTAATTAAACAAAAAAAAGTTGATTAATAATTAATAACAATTAACAACTAATTAATTAATAACTAATCCTCATATTGCAGATCAGAGGAGACCTTAAAGGTTGAGCTTGATGGACTGAAAGTCTTTTTTCAACCTTAATTACTATGGCCCTCATTCAATTGCGATTTGGCCAATTCAATAGTGCTCTAAATAAGCACATAACATATTTTTTTAAAATAAGTTTTTAGTTAGGGAATGTAACAGAGTTGGAACACGAATCCAATATCTCCGCTGGTATACGGTAAAATATCCAAGAAGCACTACAGTCTCACCATCCCCAACCTCCCATATTGGACGACACTCAATTGGGAGTCAAATAATACAGGACTATATTTTGTTATGTGCAGAAATATATATACACATCTCTTCCCACAGGCAATACACATCCCCCATAGTTGGCCACACAATACACATAGAGGGACAATAGGTGGGTCACACCTCTCTGAGGCTACCTGGCTACTTTGATACAATCAGACATTGATTAAATCATCCTTCCCTTTGTTCCATCTTCACAATGTGAACACTTCACACAATGGACCTCTCTTGCTTATGAGGAGTCCTTGTAATAGGATTATCTATTATGCCAAGGTCTGCAATAGTCTGGGCTAATATTCTGCAGAGCATAAACCAACATACATACAGTATAACAGTAGGATCATATTCTAACCATAATAATTAAACAGGGTAAAACAGTGATAGGTTCCGTTAACAACCCTCCCCCGTGACCATAAGCCGGCATACACGGTCTGATTCCCAACGGATCGGCCTGGGGATGTCCGGTACAAAAGTATTTGTTGGTCAATTCTCTAGTTTGACAACCCATCAGCAATTACTGCAATTCACATTTACTCACATTTCAGAACAAAACAAACGCACACCTTCATACAGCATTCCCAGCAATAAACCTTTCAAGGAGAGGGAAAATACATTTTACAACAGGTTTTACAGAGGCCTCTGTACTGGAGACAATGGGGAAAGTAAGCAATTATCCAGGGATAGAGGCAGACTCCATTGAGCACATGATTGCAAAAAACATAAACCACTTTAAAATACATAAAGTCACCTTTTACACATAACACACCAGACATTTCACATATCCCCAGATAGCTGGCTCTGAGCGCACAAAACTACCGAATAGCGCTCAGATCCTATTCACACAGTTCAATTGCCAGGTAGCCTAAAGTCTTTCCCATAGTCTTTCATTATATGAATGGGCTCAATGGCATAGCTATCTGGGGTATCGCCGCTCCCACAGGGCAAGTACCGAATGACCCCCCTGTATTTAAAGGGCCAGAATGAGGGACATTCACGCTGGTATGGCCGAATACTGTTATTAAAGGGCAATATGTCCAGGGCCATAGTCGCAGGGCAGGAGGCTGGCAATAAGTCCTCTCCCAGGACAAAGTGGCAAAAGGCAACACGCTGAGGGGACTTGAGGGGCAGAGGCCAGCGCACTCTGCCCTGATGCCAGATCTTCTGCTGGTATAACCTGCAGGACATTCTGCTCTGTACAAGGGACAAAGGTGAGGGCAGAGGCTGACTGCACTCTGCCCCGCTGTCAGCTCTTCTGCTGGGGTACTTGGGACATATTCCGGCTCAGTAGCCAGGGAAAGGTGGGGGTCATGGGGGTTAACATTTCCTCTGTTACCCCTGGGGCCACATTAGGAGTTAGCTGGGTGGAGGGGAAATTTGTACTTACCCCTCCTCCGGTTGTCCCAGTGAGGGTAGTTGGGGATCTGGACAGGCTGTCCAGCATCCGGATAGGTCCAGGGCACAGAGACCATGGTCCCATCTGCGCCATCTGGGAGATTGGTGTCTCGCTGGGGGTAGATGAGGGCGACACCTTCAGCTCCCCTGGGGTCCACACTGCCGCTGGGGGTAAGGACGACACCTTCGGCCCCCCTGGGGTACACACTGCCGCTGGGGAGGAAGGATGGCCCCTTCTGCTCCCTGGGGTACACACTGCCGCTGGGGAGGAAAGGACTGCCACCTTCTGCTCCCTGGGATACACACTGTCGCTGGGTAAGAAGGACGGCAACCTTCAGCCCCCTGAGGTACACACTGCTGCTGGGGAGGAAGGACTGCACCTTCTACTCCCTGGGATACACACTGCGCTGGGGGGAAGGACCGACTACCTTCTGCTCCCTGGGATACACACTGCTGCTGGGAAGAGAAGGACGACACCTTCGGGCCCCCTGGGGTACACACTGCCGCTGGGGAGGAAGGACGACCACCTTTCTGCCTCCCTGGGGTACACACTGCCGCTGGGGAGGAAGGATGGCACCTTCAGCTCCCTGGGATACACACTGCCGCTGGGGGGGAAGGACGACACCTTCGGGCCCCCTGGGGTACACACCTGCCGCTGGGGAGGAAGGATGACACCTTCTGCTCCCTGGGATACACACTGCCGCTAGGCCGGGAAGGACGACACCTTCGGCCCCCTGGGCTACACACACTGCCGCTGGGGAGGAAGGACGGCCCTTCTGCTCCCTGGGGTACACACTGCCGCTGGGGGGGAAGGACGACACCTTCGGCCCCCTGGGGTACACACTGACGCTGGGGAGGAAGGACGGCCCCCTTCTGCTCCCTGTGATACACACTGCCGCTGGGGGGGAAGGACGAGACCTTTCGGCCCCCTGGGGTACACACTGCCGCTGGGGAGGAAGGACGACACCTTCTGCTCCCTGGGATACACACTGCCGCTGGGGGGAAGGACGACACCTTTGGCCCCCTGGGGTACACTCTGCCGCTGGGGAGGAAGGACCGGCCCCTTCTGCTCCCTGGGGTACACACTGCCGCTGGGAGGAAGGACTGCACCCTTCTGCTCCCTGGGATACACACTGCCCGCTGGGGGTGAAGGACGACACCTTCGGCCCCCTGGGGTACACACTGCCGCTGTGGAGGAAGGACGGCACCTTCTGCTCCCTGGGGTACACACTGCCGCTGGGGAGGAAGGACGGCACCTTCTGCTCCCTGGGATACACACTGCCGCTAGGGGGGAAGACGACACCTTCGGCCCCTGTAGGGCCGGCAGAGAGACCTCGGTCCCATCTCCACCTGTCCATCTGGAGGTCATCCCAGTACCAGTCAATGAGGTCTGGTTCTGCTTGTCGGGTCGGTTGGGGCTGCACGAAGCTGAGCAGGTGTTGGTAGTCCTGCTCCAGCTCCCACTCTCTTGTTACCAGGTGGGTCATGTCTTTGCTCACCTCGCCTTTGTCAACCCAGACATACATGCCCATCCGGGTAGTCGTAGATGTCCAAAACCTGACCCCTCCGTGCTGCCAAGATCAATGTCGTCCTCAAAGGCATCCCATAATAAACCCGGGCCATCATAATCATCCCCCTCCGGTAAGTCGTGTTCAGCCGTCCAGGGGGGTAAGTCGAACGGTTATGCCACCAGAGGGCCTGGTATGCGTTGTCTAGCCAAGATCTCTCGCCATACCAGGGTCTCTAGTCTTGTCACCCACTCATCCAGGGGTTGCTCTCCCAATAGATACATCCGCATTGCCACACGCTTCTGTAGCCGCTGCTCATCACTGGGGAGACTCTCACCTCGCCACCATTGGGCGTCTTCCAGGGCATCATACCAGAGTTCCTTTCTGTCTGCATCCCTGTAGTCCGCGGCCGCCGCCTCCTCCTCCTCATCATGGAACGCTGTCCGAAAAACTAGCCGGTTCCATCCTGCTGTAGCCAGGGGCGCTGTACCGATACTAGCGTTGCCCTCAATTTGTAACTCCACGGAATGGTGTCTCCTGTAGCTGTCCTTCTGACCATGGAACAATTCCGCCACTTGCCACCAAATGTAACGGAGTTGGAACACGAATCCAATATCTCCGCTGGTATACGGTAAAATATCCAAGAAGCACTACAGTCTCACCATCCCCAACCTTCCATATTGGACGACACTCAATTGGGAGTCAAATAATACTGACTTTTTTTTGTTATGTGCAGAAATATATATACACATCTCTTCCCACAGGCAATACACATCCCCCATAGTTGGCCACACAATACACATAGAGGGACAATAGGTGGGACACCCCTCTGAGGCTACCTGGCTACTTTGATACAATCAGACATTGATTAGATCATCCTTCCCTTTGTTCCATCTTCACAATGTGAACACTTCACACAATGGACCTCTCTTGCTTATGAGGAGTCCTTGTAATAGGATTATCTATTATGCCAAGGGTCTGCAATAGTCTGGGCTAATATTCTGCAGAGCATAAACCAACATACAATACAGTATAACAGTAGGATCATATTTTAACCATAATAATTAAACAGGGTAAAACAGTGATGGGTAAAACAGGTGTGTAACGGAACCCATCACTGTTTTACCCTGTTTAATTATTATAATTAAAATATGATCCTACTGTTATACTGCATGTATGTTGGTTTATGCTCTGCAGAATATTAGCCCAGACTATTGCAGACCTTGGCATAATAGATAATCCTATTACAAGGACTCCTCATAAGCAAGAGAGGTCCATTGTGTGAAGTGTTCGCATTGTGAAGATGGAACAAAGGGAAGGATGATCTAATCAATGTCTGATTGTATCAAAGTATCCAGGTAGCCTCAGGGAGGTGTGACCCACCTATTGTCCCTCTATGTGTATTGTGTGGCCAACTATGCGGGATGTGTATTGCCTGTGGGAAGAGATGTGTATATTATTTCTGCACATAACAAAATAAAGTCATTATTATTTGACTCCCAATTGAGTGTCGTCCAATATGGGAGGTTGGGGATGGTGAGACTGTGGTGCTTCTTGGATATTTTACCGTATACCAGCGGAGATATTGGATTCGTGTTCCAACTCCGTTACAGGAAAAACCCTTGTTTTTGGATAGATGTATACTAACTAAAAACTTTTCTTTAAAAAAATATGCTATGTGCTTATTTAGACCCCTATTCAATGGCCAAATTGCAATTGAATGAGGGCCTATGTAACTATGTAAGTGTATTAAATGATATTCCTATCATAGCGCCTCATTCAATAGCGATTTGGCCAATTGAATAGGGCTCTATATAAGCACATAGCATATTTTTTTACAGAAGTTTTTAGTTAGTGAACTTCTATCCAAAAGCAAGGTCTTCACTAACTAAAAACTTCTGTAAAAAAATATGCTATGTGCTTATATAGAGCCCTATTCAATTGGCCAAATCGCAATGAATGAGGCCCATAGAGTACAAATAGAGATCAGTATGACAAGTCCAGAAGAGAGTGTTTTGATAGATCTCTATCTATCATCTATCTATCATCTATCTATCTATCTATTTATCTAATTACCTATGTATTGATCGATCTACCACCCGATCAATGTATGCAGCTCTCTATTATCTATCAATCGATTGATAGATCGATATAGCTCCCTATCTCTCATCTGTTTATCTATCTATCTATCTATCTATCTATCTGTGTTTTTGATTTAATCAGTTTATTAAACAAGATTAAACTCTATAGATACCAAAAAAAAAATATATTTTTTTCATTTTAACTCCACTTATACCTGCTTTTTACCGCTATCACAGTAGTGATCATGCAGCAGGGTATCATTTGTAGATGATAGAGGACTGAGAAAAGCAGCTCTGCTAGTCCCTGAAACACTAAAGTTCATATATAAGTTTTAATAGCTGCATTAATTGTTTTCTTTAAATATTGACTATATTTCTAATCTAATAAGCAATTGAAACCTTAATGTATGAACACTCCAGTAGAAATGTAATAAATATATGGTTGTGTGTCAATCACCCCTCAGGTATAGTAGGGATTAACAGCTATAATATTGTGAGCTATGCAACTCCATCTCTCAATGGGTTAACACTGCAACCTGTTACAGACCAGATACTGTATTCAGACACAGATTGACGTGACTCATATCTGACTCATTGTAGAACTATGTTTGCATTTGCTTCTCTTGACCATGTAGAACCAGTTAGGAAAGAAATACTGTAAATATGTATATATATGGGAATTATAAACACATTGAGCCTTTCACTGGCATAGGAGCTAGCAATGCAAGTATAATTTTATTGTACAGTGGTCCTTTAAGAGAGAAAAGATTTGAGAAGGGAGAGCAAAGGAAGATTGATGAAGAGTGTAGAAAAAGGATTAGCAGGACTCACCAAATACAAGCTGTCTTGGATATCAGACTTAAAACGGGATGATTGGAACATTTTTAGCTTTCTCATATAAAAGTAATCCCAACCGAAAGAACTATATATGAATGGTAACGTTTTCTAATTTATTAACAATTATGTACAATTATACAGTGGCAGGATCGATCATTTGACTTCTGCTGATCTGCGTGTTAAAGGTATGAGATAATCTTGTGTGTAGAGCTGAGCTGGGCATTGTGCGGCCCCGCCGGCCACATCCGGCCCTTTGGCTGTCCCTGTCCGGCCTGCTACAGTGGCTTATAGTGGGATACAAATTGTGTCCTGGACAAAACGACACAATTGTAAAAGGGGCAATTTGTGAGCAGCAGTGTTGTGACTAACTGGGATTCTGTAGATACTGCTCATGGCACTGAGAAAATAAAATAAAGGCTATAAAATTAATATTGAGCAGAATTAAGTTCAGCCTATGGTTCAGCCCTCCACAACATCATGTGGCCCCTTTGGGAAACTAATTGCTCACCCCTAATGTAGAGGGTTGACCTACTTTTTATGTGTTGATGAAATGTTTGTTATCTCTATCCTAAAAACTCTAAGGCAGGGCCTCAAGAGAGGCTTTTACATAAAGCTACAAATTCTAATATGTAGACAAGCAAAAAAAATATTTTTGAGCATGTTTGGCCTGTTCAATAGAGTGGGAGAGCATGCCCCTCTTCAACAATACACAGTCCATTATATGTCTCTATAACAAGCCCATATTACCCAACTGTACCCCTAAATACTTCTCCTCATTACCTATACATTTATTACCAATGAAACATTTTATAGCACTATGAGGTTCTTCTAAGGAATCAGGGGGTGAATATGATGCCCTTCGACTGCAATAGATTGGCTCTCACTGGTTTAAAATTTGAGGCTCCCCTCATCCCTCTTTGTTCCTGAGGACCAGCAGATAAGGTCTCAGTGTATCAGGGTAAGCTGTTGAGAACCAGTGTTTTAGACTAATGTGCTATAGCAGGGGTGTCCAAGTTCAGACCCAATTGGCCATGCAAAGAACTGGATTTGAAGATATCCCTGCTGCACGCAGGTGAGACTATCTCTTCTTCAGTCATCCTGATTGACTCTCCTGTGCAAAGAAAGAAAATTCTCAAACCAGGGTTGCAGGAGCCAGAATATTTCTGGGGGAAAGAACAGCTCGTTGTATACACAAGGCATAAAATAGCTTATTTATACATACATACAAACATTCCCCCAGTTCGTACACCATGCTTCAAACCCAGGCCCAGTGTGCAGCCCAACAGGACCGAACTTGGACACTCCTGGCCTATAATGTTGAGTTCTCAGTTCAGCATACAACAGTTGATTAGTTGAAAACAGGATCAGATGTGACTGCTTTGCAATTCCAGTACTGATATAGTATATACATAATATATAGGAGCTCTGTATTGCAACCACAAGAAAGCATAAAAAAAGAAAACAACTAAAAAAACAATAGATTAATATATTAAAGTAAAAATATTACTGGCTGTGATCTCCTCCTAAAGCTGCTACGCAAGATCCATACTGAAATGCTTCACTGATTTAGAGTGACCCTTTGTTTGTCCTCTTAGCCAATTTTATTATCTTGTGGAGAGAAACTTCCTGGGATATGACTTGTGATTGGCCAAGAAGTCAACATGGGAGGGATGAGGAAACATTGGAGCCCTGCTCCTTGTGAGACTTCTTTAGGTTGAGTTTAAAAACATATTTTTTTCCGCTTTAGTATATTGATTAATAAATTACTTCAGAATAATTTACTAATTTACTGGTGGTGGGGGGGGGGAAGGCATTACAATGTGACAAGCCTAGGGCAGCAATTTTTCAGGGGGCAGCAGGCTACCTGAAGATGCAGATGCAATGCCATGGAATAGGCACAGAAACATCTATATTCATAAAATATTCTGTCTGTAAGTGTACCTGGCATTTTCTGATTTACTGTATACTAACATTGACACTTATGGTTTTCTATATAGGTGTGGTAAACGTATTATTGAGATATAGAAAGAAGAAAAAAGGAGTAGCAATTGGGTCATGGGGGCACACAAATCTGAAAAGGCGTATGGCAGCATAAATGATAATATATATTTATATATCCAGTAGACAGAACTATCGAGCAAGCAAAAAAAAATGTAATACTGTACTTTAAATAAAAATAAAAATTTACAGGGCTCAACAAATGCCAAGAGCCAGGTTGTCCGGCCACAAAATACTTACAGGCACCTAGATTTCATCCACTGTATGTCTCTGCAATTCAGTTTTACCTGGAAGCAGACAGGCATGAGTGACTGAGCCAGGATAGTGTTGCCGTTACTTTCCCTGGGTTCAGCACCCTCCAGCCGAACGTACCTGTGTGTAAGTGAGGAGTGAAAGCTGCTGCTGCTAGAACAGCCCTCACTGACAAATATACTTAGCAGAGCATCCTATGTGGATCTAATCTAGGCCTCTTTTAATAGTAACTCTCAAGCAACCAGAAACTACATTTATCCGGCATCTACCAGTCCCCATGGGTGCCGGTTAACTGAGTGTCTACTATATATATAATATATATATATATATATATATATATACACAAAAGAAAAAGAAAATATGTCTGGCAACATCTACATTATTAAAGTGTTTAATTGCATTTAAAACATATCTAGCTTGTATCTCTTGAGTAATTAAGTTAATTAGCCTATAACTTGCCATCTGCTCAATATGTCAACTTGAATTTTATCATGGTAAATAGATGACAAGTTCCTTTTAAGTGATACATGCTGGTGTACTTTGGCCATTGGAATTTTGATCTTGCAAGATTGTTAACAGCATCAATGGAATTTTTTTATTGCCCTGATTGAATGGTTACAAAGTTGAGAAAGTATTGATGTGTTGCCTAACTGATAATTGCGTAATTGTAAATGCAGTGATGATCTCTAGTCAGCTTAATTGCAATACTACCACAAAGTTGCTGAACATTAAGAGTAAATGGATCCCAAACTGATCTCCCCAGAGGTGGGACATTAATGGCGCTCACCGTCATTTAAAAGAGAACTAAAAACAAAGTTAAATAATATTTAAAAGTTTTAAAACTGATCCATTTTTCATATTATTATATATTTTTTATATTTAATCTTCCAGCTGTCCTCCCTCATGGCAGCATGCAGAGTATTTTTGTCTGAAGGGACCAAAAATAACAAGCACTCTAGAAATGCCTATAATTTTTTTCTTCAAAAAAGTCTCATTGTCTCCTTGGTTTATCCAGACTTACTAACTAAAAGAAAAATAAACTGAAATGAATTATTGTAGTAAATAATATATGTACATTTAGAGGGAATTTGTAATAATAATAATATTAATAATAATAGTTCAGAGCTTCCACATTTTTCTCAACATAAGCTCATATATTGTCTGACGCAGCTTAACTGTAGGTAAAACCAACATTGCAACATTTAAAAATAATTATAAACAGTGAAAGTGTTTACGAGGTGTTTACAGCTTACCCAAGGCCGGATTACCCATTAGGCCAACTAGGAAGCTGCCCAGGGGCGCTTCCCTGTAAAAAAATAAAAATGCTGCATTTCATAGACTGCTTACTAGGGGGTAACCACCTAGAACAAGAGAGAAAAAGAACTTACAAGCACAGAAAAGGCAAAAATGGGTTTGTGCATATCGTACATATCCTCCACTTCACTGCCTAGGGGCTCAGAGAAGGTAGTTCCAGCAAAGAGCTTACCCACTTGATTTTGACTGCTCTACATGATAGTGCAGAGCATAATCTATGAGATGAGAATATCTCTTTTAAGTAATGGTGAAAAAAGTATCCACTATCTCCTAGAGTATCTTTACATTCAAAACCAAATTACTTAGCATATAGAAACGTAAATAACTTTTTATAGTGACTGTATATATTTTATATCATACACTTTATATTTGTACAGTGGGCCCTCTTTACTCATTGTTAATTGGTTTTAGAAGGTGCAAAAAGTGGAGAAAAGGAGTACCAAATTCCCATAAGGAGTATTATAAATTGACTCATGGAAGAGTGAAGAGTATCAAGGTAAATGATGAGTGCTGAGGGATTTTTACTTGTCAAAATGTGTTGAATACCAAATTCAACAAGTTTTTGAAGTGTAAACCAGTGGTCCCCAACCTTCTTGGCACCAGGGACCATTTCCATAAAAAAAAATGTTCATGGCCCGGTGGGGATTGGGTGACAGGGGGGATGCGGATAAAAAAAAAAATGCTTTGACTTGCCCCCCTCAAGTGCTATAATATATATATATTATATATATATATATATATATATATATATATATATACACATATTTATTTATTTAAACTGAGTAAAACATATTTTATGCTAACATGTTCCTTTTCTGTAGTGCAGTGCCCCCTTGCAACCCCCCAGGAACACCATTCAGCCCCACCACTCCCCTGCAGCCCCATTCACCACCCCTGCAGCCCCATTCACCACCCCAACAACCCCATTTACTCCCAGCAGCCCCATTCAGCCCCCAACCCCCCCAGTAGCACCACTCAGCCCCCCTGCAGCCCCACAACCCGCAAGCAGCCCCCAACAGCCGTATTCAGCCCCCCCTTTAGCACCATTCAGCCCCTCAGCAGCTCAATACAGCCCCACAGCCTCCCGCAGCACCATTCAGACCCTCAGCAGCCAAATACAGCCCCCAGCAGCACCCTTCAGCCCCAACCCCCCAGCAGCCCCATTAGTCCCCCAGCAGCCCCATTCAGCCCCAACCCCCCAGTAGCTCCATTCAGACACACAGCAGCATCATTCCCCCCCCAGCAGCCCCCCCCAAAAACCCTGCAGCGACAATCACCCCCCCAGTAGCCCCCCCAAAAAACCTGCAGCACCACTGAACCCCGCCTCCCACACCTCTGCAGCCCCATCCTCTTACTTGTTCACAGCCGTCCCTGGTCCAGTTGTCTCATTAGTCAGAGGCTGGATATCCTTCCCCTGCCGTATCTTCATACTGCAGGGGACCGGAATTCCTAATGAAGTCATGTGACCCTGCAGTATGAAGCTCCGGCAGGGGAAGGATATCCAGCCTCTGACTAATGAGACAACCGGACCAGGGACCACAGTAAACTAGTAAGAGGAGGGTTTGCTGGTGACACACACAGCCCGACTGAACAGAGGCCCGGGGGTTGGGGACCCCTGTTGTAAACAACTTGCAAATTATAGTTTAAAAATATTTATATTTAGTGAGAAAACTTAAAGCTGAAAATAGCTATATTTTCATTCCTTCTTTACCCTGGAGCGCCTCTCATTTTTTTCAAACTGATAGAATGTTTAGCTTATTTGGCTGCAGGTATTCCCTGTTGGTCCAGTGGTTAGGATTCAGTCTTTTCACTGCTGCGACCTGTATGCGATTCCAGTCAGGGAAAAAAGAGATCACACCACCTTAAAGAAATGCAAGGTTGGTCCTGGTCAGTACTTGAATTTGAGACAACCTAAGAATACCAGGAGCTATATGCTGTGGCCCACTGAAGAAGGGACGGGCAACCCAGTATCTATGCCAGGAATACCAAGTGGATCAGCATGGGTTTTTATTGTCCAAGAGGTCATGGAGAACCGGACATGACGGAAGGAACAACAAACAGTTGTTCTCCATACTCTGCAACAGTTTGTAAAAGATATAAGGAGCTCCAGTCTAAAGATTGCAAGACAATTCTGGTCCTCAAGGACTGTTCCAAAAGGGTATTATTTTTAAACCCCAAATTTCTACTAATTTCCCATTCCCACACATTTCTTTTTTAATTTCTAATCATTTGGACTTTAGTAAATCCCCCCAGATCTTTCACTGTGTGTGTTCAGTGTAGAGAAGCAGTTGTGTGATATTTTTTATACTATATGCAGTATCCCCCCCAGATGTTCTTTTGCAACTACACCCTTGGGTGTATGAGAGAAACTAATTATTGTAAAGGTGTATTGATCATCAAAAAAAAAATCCTGTTTCATAATTTATAACATAATCACAATATTCAATATTAATTACATTTTCAATAATTAGGGCATTTGTCGCCAGATGAGGGTTGTCTCCACCCTGATAAAGTTATTAGGGGATGGTGAGTTTACGAGTAATCAGATATAAGAGCAGCAAAAGCATGCTGCCAATGGAAACTTCTAAAGATTTTTAAAGCAACACTGTAGACAAGCTTCAGATGTCTGTGCACAATGCTTTGGGGTGTTTAAACTCAAAAACAGGGCCCTCTATTCTTTTGCATACTGTTAAATTATTTTTGTCTTGTACCTTACCCAAGTATAGTGCTAAGGAATAAATAAAGGATAATAATAATAGTATTATAAATCTCCAGCCAATGGAGATCACTGTTTTAGTGGTACACTTTGTGTATGAAAATTTAGCAGCTGCCTGACAGACAAAATTGTCTCCTCCCTTGACCTTATTGTAGGTGGATACCAGAAGCAACTTTAAAAGGAAGCTTAATGCTGAATATTGATGTTTTAAATAGTTGATTATGTATCTTATTAATGATCAATACCTAATTCTAGATCATGTTGTTCGGGCACTGCAGTGGTACTTTAAGAGTATATTGTAAAATGCTAAGTGTAATCTTAGTACTCAGTAACGTATTTCTCTATTCTTCACTCCCTGTGATACAACTACCCAATGTTGCAACCCAAAGGCAATCAGTTATTCACAGAAAGATAAATGTGTTGATTGTTGAATTATTTTTCTTATATGCTGCATGATTCCCATTTTAATAGAAGTCAGGTTGAAATGTGAATTATCTGGGAGGGGGAAGCGGGTACATGGCTGGGCACAAAGCTGTTTCTGGGGTCACTCACAGAGCCTGAAGGAACAGTGTGCAATAACAACCCCCCATAATTTATATTAGTGGCAAAGCTAAAGAATGGAGGGCCCCGGTGCAATTTTTTGGGGCCCTCACTCCAAAGAGGGACATGTAATAAAATGTTTCAGCTGAGTGCCTCCCACAGTACCAACTCACTCAGTCAGCTATCCCCACACAGCACCCACCTCACAGAACCCACCTCACAGAACCCATCCGTCTGCACTTTGCTGTCATTCAGCCATTGCTATTTCTCACCTCTTCCTTGATACAGATCCCCAGTGAGCTGAATTGCTCCACACTGCCACCTATTGGAGTTTCAGTAGAAATGCTCTACAGAAAAAAAACAATTAATGTAAAACAAAAAACAAATACACAACATTGGGCTCCCCCAGAGGAGGGACCTGGTGCATTGCACTACCTGCACCACTGGTATCTCCACCCCTGATTTACATAAAATCCTTCTAGAAAAATTAATCAGCAAAGTAGGAACGTACTGCTTGATCATAGCTACAAATGGAGTCACATGGAATTAAAATATATATATTTTTTTAAATAAGGACGTTTTTTTTTTAATAACATGCTCAATTATCATTCTTTCCATACTGCTTACACTCGCAGGATGCCTTAAAAAAAAACACTTTCATACACTGGTCCTTTAATGTAGGCCATGGCTTGCTTATACAATGTAGTGGGTATTTTTCTTAACCAAGTAACAGGTGTCAGGCAGAACTCAATAAACAACTCTCCATTCACATGTCAGCAACTATATGGGTCAAACCATGAGATGGTTCTGCCTTTTCTGTTCAGTGTTTATTGTTCTGGGTGCCATTGTATCAGCATTTTTACTTGCACAGTACTCTCAGCCTATTTATTTATGTCCATCACAGAAAAAACTGGATGCTGATCAAAGCCATTGTTCCTGATGACCTTTATAAGGGTAAAACGAAATACACTTTTGGATTATGTATTAAAGGTCAAAGTACCATTAAGCAGTTAGATCTGCTTTTTAATAATGACATCCATTATTCCAAGTTCAATTAGCGATACGGTATTTAAGTGAAAAGATTTCATAATCATTATAAATCATTTTATTTAAACCTTAAAGGACTCTGTGGCCACATTTTTCTATACTGTCTTTTAAATAACATGCAAAACATTTTTAGAAAGGGAAGAAAATAATTATCACAGCATTTACATTTTGCAGCTTTTATATACAATTATTCTTTACTGCCATGATCCATTTTACTTTCTTGCCAAGTGCTGCGTGTTACTTTATCCGGATGGTGTACCTTCCTTAAAGTGATGCTGACTGCATTGGCAATTGTATATGCCAGATTCCCATTATCCAGACAAAATGTCCTATGCCTGCAAAATCTCCGCTCACCTCAAGAAGTTGATCTCCTGAGACCAAAATTGTAGATTTAACAGCAACATAATTGCATATAAAAGATAACAAATTAGAAACAGTTTTATTGTTTTTTAAAATGTGTTGCATGGTGTAGTTCTTTAAAATAGTAAATTTTGAATATATGACTAAAGGGACATAAACTCTATTTTCTATAATGAGTAGATCTCATTAAAATACGTGGAAATAGTTTTCGGGTAGCTCTTTAAATATAAGCTTTTTTTTAGCTTAGTTATCTTATTTTGAAGATTTCATGTTTACATTCCTTGCAGTCCTCCCTCTTGTTTCCTCTCTGCTATGTTATGGGAGAATGGCTATTCAGCCAATCAGAATAACAAATTGTGGCATTTCAGGGTCCCTCTAAGGGTCCTCTGCTCCCACATGGTGCTAATTAGCCCGAGGACACTCCACCGATGGAGGATGGCAACAGATTGAAGTCTCCCATAGCGATTCCCGTGATCAGCGCCAAAGCACATACGACTTTGGAGCTGATCGTGAAGGACATAGTTTATGATTTTAATGGCCAAACATTTTTCACAAACGTAACTCGAAAGACCCCCCAAAAAAACAAAATGCTTAAAAAATTATCTTATACACTCATGCACAGCACAGGGGGAGAGGCGGGGAGCCTGTGAGTGAGATTGCAAGCTAATTTTAGGGTTAGTTTTTAGAAGATTGAAAATCGGCTAAGCGTGGGAAAAAAATGGCGGCAGAAAAAGCATACATTTTCCCAAACAGAATCAAAACGAGGCCGAAGCCAGTAACACTTAGCCGAAGCCAATAACAGCAGAACAACGTGAAACACGCAAAACTGGAGCAGAGACACAGAGGAGAAAGACATAGGGGAGGGAGAGGGGGAGAGGCTGGAAAGAGACACAGGGGAGAGAGGGGGGGGGGGGGGGGAGAAACACAGGGAGAGAAATAAGGAAAGAAAAAAAACACATGGCAGGGAGAGGCGGAGAAGGGAGAGAGGGGGAAACAGACACATGGAAGGGTGGGGTCAAACAGACAAAGGGGTCAGAGAGTGGGGAGAGGTTCGCAGTGAGCGACGAAGGCACAAAATTGGCGGGTTGCACGACTTTGCCCACGGGGGGGTGGGGGAGAGGCTCGCAATGAGCGCCAAAGGTGCTCATTGCCAAGCATGAAAGTGGCAGGTTGCAGAGGCCCGCAATGAGCAGCGAAGCCACTCATCGCAAGGCTTGTAAAGTAGACGGGGAAAAAGGCTCAGTATGGTACTCTATGATCCTCAGTAAAAAAAAAAGTGCATGTGTTTTTATTAAAGACTTCAGCATTTTTCGAACAGATTTGCCTTTTATATTTATTTAAAACCATCTCTATTCAGTGAATGGGATGCATGTGAATAAAATATATATGCCTGTGTATGTGTATGTATGCATTCCCTAGTTCCTCAGAAACTATATGCAAAATCCACACTGGTCTTTCTGGCATAGATAATTGTCCCCTGCTCATAACATTCCTTCCAACTCTCCCCTTTTATTCTAGATCTGCCTATGTCCTACACAACGTTATCTGAATAAAGTTTCACAACCCCTAACCTGTGAAGGTCCTCAAATGGCTCTAAATACATAGTGCTATGTAAATGCACATACAAACATTTCATACTGTTCAATATATTTCACTTGTTTTTCTTTATTACCTCCAACAAAAGATGCTCTGTAGGTAGGACACAGATAGGCATACAGCAATATGAGTCTGTGGGTGTGTAAGCAGTACATAGCATGCTGTAAGACACAGCAAGGAAAATATTCCTGCCTCCTCCAAACAGTCTCTGGGGAATGAGAGGCTAGAACAGCCTCCAGCAGAAATAGTAATATAACAAAAAATGACATTCCTTTATAACAGCTCATATTACTTCAAGACCCTTTGAAGTCATCCAAATTACTCATCACATACATATGAGAGTAGTACAAATATAGTAAAAATGCATTTTTTTAAATAACGCCTATTTCACGCATATATGTTTAAAGTATGTGTTTCTGATGCTCCTTACATTGCATTAGCAATGAGCAGGGGTGGGTAGGAGTTTTAGCCAATACCCTGCATACTACATGGTGCACTGGAGTCTATGGAGCTGGCTGTTACTAACAGCTCTGTCAGTTAGACACTGCCAGCATGTTCAAAATAATGGTGAAGTCACTGCTGGAGGCTGTCATTCCCCAGAGACTAATTAGAGGAGGCAGGAATACTTTCCTTTCTGTGTCTTACACCTTACAGCATGATATGTACTGCTATCACACCCACAGACTCATATGGCTGTATACCTATCTGTGTCCTACCTACAGAGCATATTTTGTTGGAGGTAATAAAGAAAAACAAGTGAAATATTTGTATGTGCATTTACACAACACTATATATTCAGAGCCATTTGAGGACATTAACAGGTTAATGGTTGTTATTATTCAGATAAAGTTGTGTAAGACATAGACAGATCAGTGGGTCTTTAAGTAATATGAGCTATTATAAAGGAATGTAATTTTTTGCTATATTACTATTCTTTGCATGGACAAATTGGAAATAAAAAAAACGAATAATATTTAATTATTGTGGATGCCGAGAGATCACTGTCACTTGTGGCAATTTAAACTCTATGGGCCCCATTCTATTGCCCAATTCATAAATGTATACACACTTAAAACCACTCTTAATATTGCCACAGATTCTATTAGCTATTCACAATCCAATTATGAGTTACCCACAGACTCATATTTATGAGTTACTCGCCCACAATCACTACGGGCCAGCCATACACACAAAACTGGTCTTAGATCTCCACTGGTTTTAGCACAGCTAGAATATTACGAGCTCTAAATAATTAACGTTACACAAAATTGATATTCTATTACACCTCTAGCTCTAGCTCGCAAATAAAGTCTAACAACTGAAAAAAAATATCAAGTTTCTGTCAAAAATGTTACAAGTCCTAAATAGTACTCACAAGGGCTTTTTCAAACACTTGTTATAGCTGTAGCAGCAATTAAACATGCAATACTGTACTTTAAAAGCATGGGAAGTCATGGAAAGACATTATAATTTATTGCACAACAATCTCAAACCCACAAATAAAATTATATGATTCTCAACTGTTATTTCGGAGTAATATTGATCCCGGGACTGAAGGAGTTAATACAGATCATGAAACCCACAAGGACTAGAACAGATGATCGAATGCATTTTATAGATTGCTTGATTGCGAGCCCAATCAGCAAATATTACGTATTGCCACTAATTCATTCTTAGCCCTCGATTACAGGTTACGTGTAACTTCCATGTTTTACTGACGTCATGATGACAATGTCATTTACTATTGGCTGCTCTCTAAGAAGTAAATTATGGGCTTGCTTAAATATTGTCAGATCATATGATCACGCCCCCTGAAATCAGATTTCAAAAGTCAGGGTTTACAAGGTCAGCCTTGAGGTCGGAATTTGCGAGTTGGGGTCAATAGCATATACAGTCAGGTCCATAAATATTGGGACATCGACATAATTCTAATCTTTTTGGCTCTATACACCACCACAATGGATTTGAAATGAAATGAACAAGATGAGCTTTAACTGCAGACTTTCAGCTTTAATTTGAGGGTATTTACATCCAAATCAGGTGAACAGTGTAGGAATTACAACATTTTGTATATGTGCCTCCCACTTTTTAAGGGACCAAAAGTAATGGGACAGATTAACAGTCATAAAACAAACTTTCACTTTTTAATACTTGGTTGCAAATCCTTTGCAGTCAATTACAGCCTGAAGTCTGGAACGCATAGACATCACCAGATGCTGGGTTTCATCCCTGGTGATGCTCTGCCAGACCTCTATTGCAACTGTCTTCAGTTCCTGCTTGTTCTTGGGGCATTTTCCCTTCAGTTTTGTCTTCAGCAAGTTAAATGCATGCTCAATCGGATTCGGATCAGGTGATTGACTTGGCCATTGCATAACATTCCACTTCTTTCCCTTAAAAAACTCTTTGGTTGCTTTTGCAGTATGCTTCGGGTCATTGTCCATCTGCACTGTGAAGAGCCGTCCAATGAGTTCTGAAGCATTTGGCTGAATATGGGCAGATAATATTGCCCGAAACACTTCAGAATTCATCCTGCTGCTTTTGTCAGCAGTCATATCATCAATAAATACAAGAGAACCAGTTCCATTGGCAGCTATACATGCCCACGCCATGACACTACCACCACCATGCTTCACTGATGAGGTGGTATGCTTTGGATCATGAGCAGTTCCTTTCCGTCTCCATACTCTTCTCTTCCCATCACTCTGGTACAAGTTGATCTTAGTCTCATCTGTCCATAGGATGTTGTTCCAGAACCGTGAAGGCTTTTTTAGGTGTTGTTTGGAAAACTCTAATCTGGCCTTCCTGTTTTTGAGGCTCACCAATGGTTTACATCTTGTGGTGAACCCTCTGTATTTACTCTGGTGAAGTCTTCTCTTGATTGTTGACTTTGACACACATACACCTACCTCCTGGAGATTGTTCTTGATCTGGCCAACTGTTGTGAAGGGTGTTTTCTTCACCAGGGAAATAATTATTCGGTCATCCACCACAGTTGTTTTCCGTGGTCTTCCGGGTCTTTTGGTGTTGCTGAGCTCACCGGTGCGTTCTTTCTTTTTAAGTATGTTCCAAACAGTTGATTTGGCCACACCTAATGTTTTTGCTATCTCTCTGATGGGCTTGTTTTGTTTTTTCAGCCTAATGATGGCTTGCTTCACTGATAGTGACAGCTCTTTGGATCTCATATTGAGAGTTAACAGCAACAAATGCAAATAGCACACTTGAAATGAACACTGGAGCTTGTATATGTTCTTTGTAAATGGGATAATGAGGGAATAACACACACCTGGCCATGAAACAGCTGAGCAGCCAATTGTCCCATTACTTTTGGTCCCTTAAAAAGTGGGAGGCACATATACAAACTGTTGTAATTCCTACACCGTTCACCTGATTTGGATGTAAATACCCTCAAATTAAAGCTGAAAGTCTGCAGTTAAAGCACATCTTGTTCGTTTTATTTCAATTCCATTGTGGTGTTGTATAGAGCCAAAAAGATTAGAATTATGTCGATGTCCCAATATTTATGGACCTGACTGTATCTGCACATTTATTAGAAAAAGCACCAGCAGCCAAACGTACGAGGTTGAGGCATTTGCGAGCAGCTAATAGAATATGGCCAAATATGACAAAGATGGTTTCTTCCATGTAGCTTTGCTGTGTTTTTTTTTAAATATATTTCTAAGCTTCAGTTTGTTTGATTTTTTCCATTGTATGCTTCTTGGCAAGTACTATTTCATCCTGATAAATGTATGTCAGGATACTAGCTATGAGATGTGGAAAAGTATAATGTGTCTGGTTTTTGTACTAAAGGTGTCCATACGACAGTGGTTTGTTTAGCCCCATGAGGCCCAGGCTGAAGGTAGCACATTTTCACATATTCAGGGGTCAGCAGACTGCTTGCATTTCTGATACATTGCTGTAGAATGGTATTTATGTATATACAGAAATGTCTATATGCAAAGTCACTTCTATCTCTATATATACCTGACATTTTCTGACATACTGTATATGCTCAGAGACACATACACCTATAATTTTATATGCAAATATGCGGTTATCTTGTGGTGGATGGGCCGAGGGCAGTGTAAAACTTTAATATGCTTCTCTGTCATATGATAACCAAGATTTATTGCATGTGTGTGTAATGCTGCCCAATGCCATTCAGATTTGTGCGCCCCCCACTGCCCACTTGCAGCACTTCCTTTCTTCTTTCCAAATCAAACTATAAACTTATGCGTGTTTATGTAAATATATATATAGAAAACAAGTAATACACATTAGTAAGCTCATTTGCATGTTTAAAAGTTAGTGACATGCAAATGAGAATACAATGTACCTTCCTCTTTTAATCCAAAAATAGCAATTTTATACATTGCTCCTTTCAAGCATATGCCTGCTGTGTTAAACAGCTTTTAAGCAAAGCCCTGGGTGGAATTTTACACAAACCAAGAATCACTCGCATACAGAACTGTTTCAAGCTATTGGCTATCGTCAGTGTGAGGCAGATTCTGGTTTGTGCAGTAGATTTTTGCAGGACTCGGTACTCCACAACAATCATTTAGTATATGGTGAGCACTAGAGTGTGAAAAGCTCTCCACCGAATAGAGTACAGAAAACAAGTAGTAAGTAGTAAGTATACACATTTGCTGTCCCCTCAAAATAACTCAACACACAGCCATTAATGTCTAAACCGTTGGCAACAAAAGTGTATTACAATTAATTCTAATGTCTTTCATTGCTTTCCCCGTCTTTTAAGGTATAGTATTGATTTTATTATTTGCATTTACAGTGCTACGAACAGGGGTTAAACCCCCTTGCGAGTCCTATCTGGTACCCGTAAGATTTTCTTCTACATTTGTCGTTTACGGGTGTGAAATCATTTGCGGGCTTGAGGAATTGTAGCAAATGAAAAGCAATTTGCCATTTTAGTGATTGTAACTTTTGTGGGCTTGAAAGATCAAAGGCTTAGATGGGCTGTAAGTTACAGTTTTGACAACCACAGGGATTTTCAACCTGTAACCCATAGACCTTTGCTGCTCGCTACAAGACGCCAGTTGAACAGCAAATTAGTTTACGGGCTACATTACGGGCTCCAGTAACAAACAATTGCTCAATTGAATAGGGGCCATAGACAGGTCTTGAAAACTTTGCCCTTAAATATATGTGAGAAAGAAGGACAGGTCAAGGTTATAATATAGGTAATTTAAGGCACTAAAAAGGGCCCAATTAAGTTGCAATTGGTGCAAACAAACTTTCAGGGCCTCTTTAAACAAAGTTAATTTGAACAGTTACAATAATCACTAAAGGTACAAAGTACTTAATATAAGCAGCTTCTATTTTATTTTTTAATTATAATTTTATTTTGCTTAATATATTAATTATATTGTATCTTTATAATAACTGTATGTGTGATCTGCTTCTGTTATGTTACTTACAGATGCTGTATTGGCCTGGCGATTGTGTTACTAGGCAAGAGGAGATGTACTTGTGTAACATTTCCAAGACTTGACTGCCATCTAGTGGAATATTACATAAATGCATTTTAAATACTTACAAGATCACTGTGGTTATTTTTTTTTTTATAAATGGTATCTTGAATAAGAAAACTTGATAGTGGGCAAAATATTAGAACGTAACAAAAATAAACACAGTACAGAGAAACCTTGCTTAATGCTACTGCGATTAGCTCTGATACTCTATAGCACTCTTTTCCCCTCTCATCCCCCGCTCAGCGCTAAACCCTACATTATCGTGTTTTTTTGCATGGCAAAGCTTGTTTGGTCCTTTAAATCCCAACTTAGCACTCGCTGATTCGCTATAGCGATGTATGGCGGTAAAAAGCCCTGTTTAGCTTTGTTTCACATAGCACTCCTGCATGCAGAAACATGTGAAGCTCAAAATGGGGTATTCCTGTATATACATTATTTATTTTCTATATACAATAATTACTTACTGCAGAATTTTTCTTTACTTTTTGCAGCTTTTGCTTGAAGAGGGTGTGTTCTTGTAAATTGATGACCTTCCCATGAGAGCTAATAAATGCACTGACAGTTATCAGTGCCAAATTCCTCTTGTGCAGATACAAAAGTCCTCTGTATACAATGTCTGCGCCTTACTCAGGAAGTAGCTCACTGGACATCAAAATGGTAGAAAATGGTAATAAATTAGAGGCTGAATGATTTAATTTTTTTTACATTTTATAAACATGTTGCCTATTTTCAAGTGCAGTTCTTCAAAAGAGGTTGTTTACATTTTTTACCATAGAGTTTCTTTAAAGGATCACTGCACAATAAAAAAAAAAAATATTTGTTTGAAAATTGTATCTGACTAATTAAGCAGAATTAAGTGGTATATCAAGTTCTTCAATTAGGAAAAATATATATTTTTATGCTTCTGTGGGACCCTGGAGAAATCCATGATACAGCGGAGAAAGTTATGTGTGTGTGTGTGTGTGAGGGTGTTTTTATTTCTGGAGACCTATTGTTGAAGTGAATGATGCAAGAGCCAGTGAGTGGAAATAGGTGTTGTGTCTATCCAGTCTTATCTGTACAATGCTTCTCTGTTCTCTCCCACACCTTTCTCCACTAAATTTACACTACACAGTGTGACGACCCAAGTTTGACCATCTGATTTTAGCTCACAGGAATTCCTCTGGGTTGTCAATTTTTGTGGTCATCTCTCAGAAACCAGCCTTCCTGTAAGTCCATTAACAACCATTCCTCACGATGCAGGAACACAGGAACGCAATACTACCCCCAGTGGTTTGGAGCAGAGTTGCAGGCAGAGTCCTTCACAACAATTCTTTCTGGTTAGAGATGTTACATCCCATCAGAATAATCCACACACCTCAATATAGTATTTATATAATTCTGGAGCCAATCACTACAGGTGTAATATTATTCCCACCTTGTCAGAATGATTAATTACCCCTGAGGGCTAATCAGACAGTTTGCTTTCTTTCTCATGAATTCACCAGTGGCCCTATTTAATCCCCCTTCCTGCAGTAAACAGATTTTGTCCCACCATCACACCTTCCCCCTAGGGAGTTCCTTCCTTTCTTAAGTGTAACTGGCAGGGCCTTTTGATGTCTATTTGTCCAGGAAAATAAACACTTCACATATTAGTTTCAGGAGTGGTCAGGAAGCCTGCACCGCAGGGAGGCCAGCACTATAAACACTTGCTTATAGACAAAGGGCCTCATTCTATTATCGGCCGTAGGAGATGCGGGGCCGCAAGGACCGGCCGCAAGCTATTCGGCTATTCTATTTCCCTCCGGCCGGGGATTCCGGCAGGCTTGCGGCCGGCGCCTTGCTATCCCTTGCGGCCGCTCGCGCCGGAGGAAAGCCTTTGATCTAAAACGGCCGCAAGAGTTTCGGCCGCAAGAAAATCCTGGTTGCTATTCAATTGCTCCGGGAACCCTCTCTGCAAGACTAAAACCAAGCCGCAGCTTACTTGCAGAAAAAAGGTCCCGCTAGCACCAATTAAGCACATTATAAAGCCGAAATAAAGCCATCCTGCACTCTGAGGAGACTATAAAGTGATTGTAGGTGTTAGCATTAATAGCACAACATTCCCCATCACTCAAATCCGTAAATAAATTATTTTTTAATTTATGTCACATATCCATGTAAAAAGTCCCGAGGGCTTGGAGCACCTCAGACCCGGCCACGCTGCGGCCGGAAAATAAACAGTTAATGTAAACTCGGATTTGGGCTGATGTGCAAGCTTGAGAGAGGGTTACTATTAATCCTCATGTCCCCCAATATGATCCCTAGCATTTACAGAGCTGTACAGTGCAGGCTTGAATTTATTTTTGCGTTTAAAGATTTCTGAGCTTACGGCCGGTTGCAAGATATACGGCCGGTCGTAAGGGGAGATCCTTGCGGTGCCGTATAATTGAATTGCAAGATAACGGAACCCCCGCAAGGAATCGCAGCCTTGCGGCCGTTTTACGGCCGATAATAGAATGAGGCCCAAAGTGTCTATATGCTTCCTCCAATACTTCTCCTGGCTAATTTCTGCCCCTCAAAACAATTAACCCCCATAACTGGATTTCCTTCACCCCAGGTACCCCGGTAATACACATTTCAATACCCAACATGCCTGGGTACCACCTTTACATGAATACATTTTCCCATAATGACCATGTTTCCTTCCACCCTCACAATAGTCCATAGTCCACAAAGTTCAGTAAGGGGGGATCTCCTAACTATTCCTTATAATTGCTGCTAACTCATTTATGAAATACATCCCTTCAACCAGTAATATTAAGCAAGTCACTAGCACAAAGCACATTCTAAACACACATGATTTCTGTAAACATTGCCCATACAAACAACTTGGTACCTTCCATAGTAATTCCCAGGTCCATGGCAATATTTAGCAATATCTGTTATGAATAACAAAGTCCATAGTCCAAAAAGTTCAGGGGGGTCCTTCTGGGCATGACACACAGTATATTTTTATTATTTGCATAGAGTGCATGTTAATCCTAACCATGTAATAGTGTATAGCACAATTGTACAATATTACTAACCTGTGGTAAAACTGCGTATATGCCTGTAAGATAGTCTCCTGATATCTCCTAAGAACAAGTGCCAATCATAACTACTTGCAGCCTTCCATGTCTCTGACCGGGAATCCCACAACTACCAGGTCACCAAATCACACAAACTTCCTTTTGCAATCAGCAAACACAGTAATTAAAAAGTTTTATTTTATTACATTGTTGGAGCTATTTGGTAAGATCCTACCAAATAATAAAAATAAATATCCAAATCTTTGATGATCCCCAGGAGCACCATCAAATCTATCATAACCAAATGGAAAGAACATGGCACCACAGCAAACCTGCCAAGAGACGGCCGCCCACCAAACCTCACGGACCGGGCAACCCTGGAGGAGCTGCAGAGTTCCACAGCAGAGACTGGAGTATCTGTACATAGGACGACAATTAGCCGTACGCTCCATAGAGTTCGGCTTTATGGCAGAGTGGCCAGAAGAAAGCCATTACTTTCAGCAAAAAACAAAATGGCACGTTTTGAGTTTGTGAAAAGGCATGTGGGAGACTCCCAAAATGTATGGAGGAAGGTGCTCTGGTCTGATGAGAATAACATTTAACTTTTCCGCCATCAAAGAAAATGCTATGTCTGGCGCAAACCCAACACATCACATCACCCAAAGAACACCATCGCCACAGTGAAACATGGTGGTGGCAGTATCATGCTGTGGGGATGGTGTTCAGCAGCCAGGACTGGGAAACTGGTCAGAGTTGAGGGAAAGATGGTTGGTGCTATATATAGGTATATTCTTTAGCAAAAACTGTACAACTCTGTGCTTGATTTGAGGCTGGGACGGGGGTTCACCTTCCAGCTGGACAATGACCCCAAACACACTGCTAAAGCAACACTTGAGTGGTTTAAGAGGAAACATGTAAATGTGTTGGAATGGCCTAGTCAAAGCCCAGACCTAAATCCAATAGAAAATCTGTGGTCAGACTTAAAGATTGCTGTTCACAAGCGCAAACCATCCAACTTGAAGGAGCTGGAGCAGTATTGCAAGTAGGAATGGGCAAAAATCCCAGTGGGAAGATGCGGCAAGCTCATAGAGACTTATCCAAAGCGACTTGGAGCTGTGATTGCCGCAAAAGGTGGCTCTACAAAGTATTGACTTTAGGAGGTGAATAGTTATGCACATTGACTTTTCTGTTATTTTGTCCTATTTGTTGTTTGCTTCACAATAAAAATAACAAAAAACATCTTAAAAATTGTGGGCATGTTCTGTAAATTAAATGATGCAAATCCTCAAACAATCCATGTTGATTCCAGGTTGTGAGGCAACAAAACACAAAAAATGCCAATGGGGGTGAATACTTTTGCAAGGCACTGTAAAAAAGCCAATCAGCATGTCTAACATTTAGCTGCTGATTTCTGTTTTAATAGAAGCTGCAAGTTAAAAATAGTTTTGTTTTTTTTAAATAATTTTAATTAAGTTTTCATAAAAAAAAGAAGAAAAATATAAGACAAAAGGTAAAAAAGAGATACATGACATAAAATATAAAATTGTCATTCTTCATCATATCAAATATCCTCAAAGAAATTTAGACAAAATTGCACATAGACATTACATTTATTTACAACAGGCAACGCACAGAGGTTAACAGAAATAAAACTGTACGTCCGATAATGTTACCATACCCATGAAAATGTGTTAACCAACATTTCATTGTTTAGTTTTAATTATTTACTCTTTTATAACAAGTCAATTGATAAAATCTTTATTGGCCTTACCTTTACCCTTCTTATTGTATTCAATTAAGCTAAATTAACATAAATATTAAAATTCATACAGGAACACCTTTCAAAATATAAAACAAAAAAATGGGAAAACTCATTGATATCTTCTCTATTAGGGGGGAAGGACAATAACAAAGACCCTCCCTTATTTTCATGGTATCTCTTTGTCCAATTTATTGCTCAGATTATTCCAAATAGTTCGATGAATATAGAGACCAAGATATTATTATTTCTAAGAGCGACTCAATTGATTGTATCACATTCATATATAAGTATCTATATTACAGGCTTACTAGATGAAAACATAGAAAAGGATGATCAGCAGTCACCACCCCCCCCCCCCCAAAAAAAAAGGGAAAAAGAGAAGAAAAAAAAAGGAAAAAGAAGAAAGAAATAGTTTTTCACTTACGACTTTTATTAATATAGAAATCAGCAGCTTTTCTTTGTTCTAGATTGTTCTGGATGGCTGCTTTACAGTGAGATAGCTTAGACATTTTGTGCTAAATCGCTATATATACATTTTTGAGTTTTAACTTTGCATATATTTAGGGTTATTGCCAGTCTGCATTTTTAGTAATAAAACCAAAGTTATTTTTTGTTGACATCTCCTAGTTTTGCAATTTAGTGCATATTATGTTAAATGCTCATGGAAGTTAATGAGCTATTACATCCTCATTTGCATGTTCATTTGAGCTAAAATAATCCTGGAATATCACGGCAAGTCATTAATGCTGCTGAAACACCTATGAGTTGGATTTAATGCTGGAAAAATGAGTAATGGTTCATATAGGGAATATTTTGTAACTCTTTTCTCTTTCCTTGCTTATCACCATATATGGTTCTCACTTCCTCTTCATCCTTCTCCATGCCAACTGTTCTCCATGTTTCCCTTTGCATATCTGTTTTTATGACTCTTTCTGGTCCTAAAGTCTGTCCTTGGTTTCCATATGGCTCATATCTCAAACGCTGGGCATTTTAGAATAAATAGAGCAATATTCACTAAGGTGATATGTATGTAGATTCTGTGATATTCGGTAGAACATTATTACTAGCTTTAAAAGAGGCTCACTACAATATCACAAGTTCATTCTCACTTCTCTTGGAAGACAGCTCGCGCATTATAATAAATATGATCCATCGAGCATCAGTTACATGTCACTACCAAAATCAATCCTTATTTATAGTGGAAGCACGTTTATATATATATATATATATATATATATATATATATATAAATATATACTGTATATATATATATATATATATATATATATATATATATGTACATATATATATATATATATATATATAGGTCTGATTTGTAAAAGTATATCTTAGTAGAACTAAGTCCTTCACATATAAATGTTTGGCTACCTAAATGATCTATATAAAGTAATTGTTAAATGCTATTTTTCAATTGACATTAAATTAAAATGTAATCTACATATGTTACTGTAGAATTTAAATGGGTCAGGTATCATGGGCCAGCCTACTCACTTGAGGAGGATTTGTTTGCCCTAGCATTTAAACGCTGATAGCATTTTATCTAACCTATGTATAAGATTATTCATACATTTGAGAAATGTCATGGTAACAATTCTTTGGAGACTAAATACCGGATGTCATTGTTGTTGTTAAATAAATAAAATAAATAAAGAATACCTTATTACTTCCATAGTACTCCATCTTATCTGTACAGTATATGGACAAGATGGTGGTTCTTAGATCCACTGAGGGTAACTCCCCTTCTACCCTCCAACCCACCCAAATTTCCAAATAAGTCCATTATTACACTTATGGTGGATAGGAGAAGGAGAGGAAGTTAAGACATTGTCTGAAAATTATTATTATAAGGTGTTTGTTCCCAAAAAATTTGAGTAACATTTTCTAAGAAAATGATATCCATACTCTTAAGGCAATATTGAAAAATAAAAATAAAAAAAATAAAATAATATATATATATATATATATATATATATATATATATATATATATATATATATAGTAGTACAAATAAGGAATAGTACACTAGTAATTCTATTTGAATGTCTACAAATAAGTTGATAAAAACTTATTTCCTGCTCAAATTTCTCAGAAATACAGTATATGCACTGCATTCTGGGAAAACTGGGCAGGACATGCAAATGAGGTCACATAATGCACCATCACTCTGTCAATCCAAACCATTTTAAACATGGCTCCTTTAAAGCATATGCTTACTGTATTTCACAGTTTTAGACATAGCAACGGATGTATTTTTCACAAACCAGGTCACTTAACCAAATACAGTACTGTTTCACGGTTACTGCCGATCCTCAGTATGGTGTGAGTGCCTGGTTTGTGTGATGATTGTTGTAAAGAGTAGTTCTATACAGCTATTGTTTCACATATGGTGGGCTAAGAGTGATAGAAGCCCTCCACCGTAAAAAGTACAGTAGTACAAATATATATATACATATAAGTACATATATCTATCTACATATATATATATATATATATATATATATATCACATATTATAATTGTCCAACTACGATTCGTCGTCACTCTGTGTTTCGTGGTGCGTACAACTTAGCGATGAGCGCCACAGGCGCTCATCGCATAGCGAGCCTCGCACATCGAGGCGAGCCGTTAAACCGTACCACTTTGCCGATCTTACGACTTTGCGATGAGCGCCGCAGGTGCTCATTGCCTGGCGAGGCGAGCCATTAAACCGTAGCACTTTGGCAATGAGCGCCGCAGGTGCTCATTGCAGGCGAGCCTCGCGTAGCGAGGCGAGCCGTTACGTTAAACCGTAGCACTTTGGCAATGAGCGCCACAGGCGCTCTTTGCAGGCAAACCTCGCGTAGTGAGGCGAGCCGTTAAACCGTAGCACTTTTTTACACAAGACGGGATGAAAAAAATTACGAGATAAGCAGTGGAACCAAAACAATAAAAAAAAAACTAAATACACACTAAAAAATTAAAAAAAGGTCACTTACAGCATGGGGAACCATACAGGACGTCTGGGAGTGAGTTGGAACTCCAATTTACATCGATTTAGACGAGTTACAAAGATCAAAAATCCGCTAAGCGAGAAAAAATTGCCGCCGAAAAAAATGAAAATGAGGCTATACTACTACGAACTGCGTAAAACCCAGCCACAGACGTATGTGCTCGAAAAACAACGAGACAAAGGATGCGCAATAACCGCACAATGAGTAAAAAAGACAGTAGCGAGTACATTTTACGAAACGCAATTACAGATTTACGCATTAACATAGATTTCCCGCCCTTTGTCTCGCGCCACATCAGATTTCCTGCCTAAAACAACGCATTTGTCTCGCGGAACAGCGGATTTCCCGCCTAAAACAATGCATTTGTCTAGCGCACAAAGCCTATATATAGGGCACACTTGACACAGAACACACTTTCTCCTCAGGTGATGACAGTCTGATTGGACGTTTTCTGATGCTGGAAAATCTCAAGAGATTGTTAGCACTTCAGGATACTGCTTCAGCAATATTTCATTAAAAAAGGTAAATATCATTTATATTGATTAATTAGTAAATTGATACTTACTTAATAAATGAAAAATAGTAAATTTAAATAATAGGAAAATAATATTGTGCTTACCTGTGTGAAACAATTGTTAATAACATTCATAATGTACATTAATTAATTCATTAGTTAATCATTAATATCAAAATTAGTTAACGTTTAAGAATTTGAATAAAAAAGCAACACATTGATTCATTAATTATTAATGTACATTAATTTAATAATTCATTTGTTATATATCGTGATTACATGTGTGAAAGAATTGCAAATAACATTCATAATGTACTTTATTTAATTAATTAATTAATCATTACTAATCATTAATATCAAAAAAGGTTAACATTTAAGAATGTGCATAAAAAAAGGAACACGTTGATTAATTAATTATTAATTTACATTATTTAAATAATTCAGTTCTTATATATTTAGTATAAAATAAACCCCCCCCCCAAAAAAAGGCTATATACTCATGCTTACATCTTGATGTTAGATTTAGTCACATATTACTTTATTATTAATGAACATTAATTGATTCTTATTTCATTAGTAATGTACATTATTTTAATAATTCAGTTGTAACATACTCATTTTAAAATACCCCTCAAACAAAAAAAAAGGGAATAGACTCATGCTTACGTCTTGACGTTATATTTAGTCAGACATTAATTTAAGATTAATACACATTAATTGAGTCTTATTTAAAGACTAACAGTAATATTGATTGTATGTTTTTAATCTTTGCTTACATATGTTTGTTCATGCTGATTGATTGATATATTTATTTTATGTTTTTAATCTATGCAAAAATATGTATGTTAAGCCTCATTGATTGATACAGACGAAGCAACATATTATACATTAATTTTACTATTTTGTATAATTGCAGTGAACTGTAGCTGAATGAACAGAGATAGTGACGTTTGGACACATTGAACATCATAAGGATAATTTTGACAGGTACAGAATTTGAATTATATTACTACAGCAAGATATTAAAAAATATGCTTTTAGGTTTTTAATGTAGCCAAATATATGTCTGTTGATGTTCATTTAATGATATCGATGAAGCAAAAGATTAAAAATATTCTCAATTTGATTTAACAGTTTCTTTGGATCTGCAAGGGAATCAACACACAGCGTGACGTTTGCAGCCTTTGAACAACATCAACATCATCTTCACAGGTATAAAATTTTATTTTGTAGTGATGCATAGAAAAAGGCTATATTATATTTGGTGAAAATGGAGCGTACTTATTGAGTCATTAACGTATGATATTTAGTCATAACTTGAAAAAAGTTGAAAAGACAATACTAATTAATAATAATATTTAAAAAAAATAAGAAGCTTACAACACTTGCAAAAAAAAGAAATTGATGGTATGCAGTGAATTCAATCAAGAAGGAATGGAATTGAAGGATAATAATATAAATATAGATATGTGCAGCTATTTCCTATTTAATATATGTCAATAAAATACTTTGAAAAATGGTTTCATTTCTTTCATTCTAAAGTGCAACATTTTAAAATGCTTGATTAGTTTATTCATCTACTTTAATGGAACAGTACAAAAAGGAAAAAAAATGTATACAAAACAAAGAACAAACAATAATTACATCTCTATTTACAATTACAGATTAAAATGGCGGAGAATGGAGAAGACAAAATTGAACACGCAAAAGAAGATTGGCAAGGGAAAGGAAGCAAAGGTGGAGAGATGCTCAGACACCGGAAACTTCACAACGCTTGCGAGAAGAAGATCGACAGAGACTTTTAAATAAAAGAAAGATGAGTAAGAAAGCCGCAAGTGTGTGTGTTGGGGCTTCCAAGAAACGTAAAAGTAAACAAAAACATCTTTGTGAACCATTGTCCAATGATTTTATTTTGCAGAATGACTTAAATGCAGACCCACAAGAAAACAATGTACATATAGAAAGTGGGTCTGATATCTATGTGGAAGAAATGCATGACAATGTGTTTACTACTGCAGTACAAGTAGATACTCATTATTGTGGGTTACTTAATGTGGTTTGTCAGTTTTGTGGGGCCTATCATTTTATAAAGGAAAGACCTACTGCCGGAAATTTCATTAGTTGCTGTCAGAAAGGAAAGGTGAAACTTCCACTTAGACACCCATTTCCATATTATTTAGAATGCATTATGAGCGATCCAACATTTCCAAATTATAATAATTTCAAACAAAACATAAGGTCTTATAACAGTGCAATTTCATTTGCTTCAATGGGTGCAACATTAGCCGAAAATGTACCAGGACATGGTCCTTACTGTTTTAGAGTTCAAAGTCAAATTTACCACCGAACTTCACATTTACACCCACAAGAAGGAGAGCAAAGGAAATTTGCACAGTTATATGTCTTAGATACAATGGAAGCTGAATGACACTTCCAGAAAATAAACAGTGTTTGCGCATAGTCTTTGAACAGCTGGATAAAATTATGCAAAAAAAAACATATAGTCAAGCATACAAACAATTAGCACAGCTTGAAAAAGAACAACAGGAACATGCTGAAAGACATCAATTGCCTACACCAAGAGTAAATATGGTGTTAAAAAGAGATTGCGATACTGATCAAAGAAGATATAATTTACCTACAGTAAATGAGGTTGCCATGGTGTTTAAAAATGAAGATGGTGAACCACCTTTTCAGCAGGATATTAGAATATATCCACGCAATGAAGAACAACCATTTATCAACATCAATATATTAAGCTGTAATTTAGATCCAATGACATATCCGATTTTCTTTCCAAATGGGGAACCTGGATGGGAACCAAAATTACAATTGGAAAGTTATCCCAATACTAAACTTCGTATTAGATCTAATATTTCCATGCTGGAATATAAAGTGGCACAAACTGCTATCCTGGATTGTTTTAATCCAATTTTACATGGAGGCAAACTCACTCAACAATGGATTATTGATTCATATTTACAAGTTGAAGCCAATAATCTAAATTTCATTAAATATCAACAAAATAAATTACAGTATTGTGGATTAATGGATTATGTGGCAGATTTAGCTTCCAACAGAGACATTCCAGCTGGAAGAGCAGTTATTTTGCCATCCACTTTCCAAGGATCTCCTCACAATATGCGAGAAAGGTATAATGATGCCATGGCTATTGTCACAAAATTTGGAAAACCAGATTTATTTATTACATTCACATGTAATCCACAATGGCCAGAGATCAAGGAAAATTTGAATCTGGGACAAACTACTTCTGACCGACCAGATTTAGTGGCAAGAGTATTCAAAATCAAACTCAATTCATTAATACATGATATCACTAAAGCACACTTATTTGGACAATGTGTGGCTTTTGTTTACACCATTGAATTTCAAAAAAGAGGATTGCCACATGCTCACATACTTTTAATACTGCAGGAAAAAGATAAGTTGAACACTGCAGAGAGAGTGGATTCAGTCATTTCTGCATAATTGCCAGACCAAGAAAAATATACAAAACTTTGGGAGATTGTTACACATAGAATGATTCATGGCCCATGTGGAGAGATGAATCCTAATTCACCATGTATGGAAAATAAAAAATGTACTAAACAATTTCCAAAACAATTTCAAATGCAAACTTATGCAAACTGTGGTGGATATCCTTTGTATAAAAGAACACAAGGACAAACAGCTATTATCCGTGGCAAAAAGGTTGATAATAGATTTGTCGTTCCATACAATCCACATTTGCTCATCAAGTACAATGCACACATCAATGTGGAAGCTTGCACTTCCATTAAATCAATTAAGTATGTGTATAAATATATATATACAAAGGATATGACGCAGCTACTGTTGCTGTACAAGGTGCTGCAAATGAAAATGAAAATCCAATTTTACATGATGAACTATCAAATTACTTAGATGCTCGGTATGTGAGTGCTCCTGAAGCAATGTGGCGCTTTTTGAAATTTGAGATGCATGATCGGTCACATGCTATCTATCATTTAGCTGTACATTTGCCTCAAAGTCAGTTGGTTTGCTTTACTGCAGGAAATGAAAGAACTGCATTATATCAAAGTGAAGACAGAGATACCACACTTACTGCATGGTTTAAATTAAACTGTCAGGATACGCAGGCCAGACAATTTTTATACATAGAGATACCATTTCACTATGTATTTGTAAATGGTCTATGGCGACAACGAAGAAGAGATGCACATAAAATTATACCACGCATTTATACCGTCAGTCCAAGGGACATTGAACATTTCAGCTTAAGATTACTTCTGCTACATGTTCCCGGTGCACAGAGTTTTGAGCATTTACGTACAGTGAATGACATAGTTTATGATACATTCCTATTAGCTGCAAGACATCAAAATTTCATAGCTGATGATACAGAATGGGAGAGGTGTCTGGAAGAAATAGCATTATGTCAAATGCCTAAGCAAATGAGACAACAATTTGCATTCATTTGCATATTTTGCAATGTACCTGATGCTTTCACTTTGTGGGAAACATTTAAATTAAACATGTCAGAAGATTTCTTGAAACTTTACAGAGAACCAATAGCTCTGTTAAAAACATTGATGGAAATACAAGAAATATTGTTGGCTCATGGATTACATTGTGCAAGTGTTAATTTACCAGATCCAGGATTTATAGATGACATAAATTTTGATGATTATGACACTGAGCTACAAAAACAAAAAACCCAAGAAAAACTGGCAACTTTAAATACTTTACAGTTAGAAGCATTTCATGCCATCACAAATGCTACAGATGATGAAATGGTCAAAGACCGGTATTTCTATCTAGACGGCCCAGGTGGATCAGGAAAAACTTATCTCTACAATTGTTTGATGAGTTATATTCGATCACAGGGTCAGATAGCTATGCCATTTGCAACAATTGGAATTGCTGCACTTTTGTTAGATGATGGGAGAACTGTGCATAGTGGATTTAAGCTGCCAGTTCCCATTTTGGAAACATCAGTGTCAGATATTCGATTGAATTCCTTACAAGCAAAAAAATGTAAACTAACTAAACTAATTATCATAGACGAGGCAACAATGATGTCATGTCATGCATTGCAATGTATTGACAGATTTTTAAAAGAAGTGATGATTAATAAGTTGCCATTTGGTGGAAAGGTGATGCTGTTAGGAGGAGATTGTAGGCAAACATTACCTGTTGTGCCACACAGAAATAGAACGGAGATCATTGAAACATGTATCAAGACCAGTAAACTGAGGCAAATATTTATACATCTCAAGTTAGAATTAAATATGAGATCTGAAGGCCAAAGTGACTTCAATGACTGGCTCATTAAAATCGGAGAAGGAAAACATCCAGAAATACAGCATTTACCAAATGATACCATTGAAATTCCATCAGAAATGGTTTGCAATGAATCACTCATATCAGCCATATTTCTAAACACTCTTAATAATGAAGATTACTCAGGCATTGCAAACAAAGTGATATTAACATCAAAAAATATCGATGCCTTGAATGTAAATAATGAAATTTTAAAATACATCAATGCACCACAAAATAATTATTACAGTGCATATTCGATTCTGTCTGATGATAAAGACAGTGAATCGAATTTTAGTATCAAATTTATTAATTCGTTAACACCATCTGGAATGCCACCACATATTTTACAATTGAAAAAAGGCGCAATTGTCATGTTATTGCGAAATATGAATCCAAAAAAAGGACTTTGTAATGAGACCAGATTAATTGTGTATGAGTTAAAAGATCATTTTATACATGCAGAAATTGTGAACGAGTTTTTATACCAAGAATTGATTTAGCTCCAAGGGAGAGTGGTTTGCCTTTTGTCCTTCAATAGAGACAATTTCCACTTATCATGGCATTTGCCATGACCATCAATAAATCCCAAGGACAAACTTTTAAGTCGGTTGGGATTTTTTTAAAGGAAACAGTTTTTGCACATGGACAACTCTATGTGGCTTTTTCAAGGTGCACTAATCCAAAAGAAATTAAAGTGCATGTTGAAGAAAACGAAACTCATGGTCATTTATTGGACGATGGATGTGTTTACACCAAAAACATTGTCTACTATGATGTGTTGGAAAGATAGAGGACAATGGTTTCATTTTAATGCCAACATTTTATGGTACTCAATATGATTGCACAAAAACAATATTTCAAGTAAAACATCTAAAGAATGGACAAAAAAACATAGAGAACAGTGTGTTTGACTTCCAGTACTAAATTGAAGTACTTTGGGACTCATTAAATAGGGGACCACTATTTCACTTATGAAAATCGATGTGATATTTGCAGAAAGGACAAACAGAAAAATAAAAAAAAATCACAACAAAAACAACAGTAAAATATCCTTAAACAGATTGGAATGGGTTCAAAGTTTCATATTAACATGATTGGCCCCACAAAACAATTATCTGACATTTTAGTGATTCAATGCGAATTTAGTTTAAAAAGAGTTTAACAAAAAAGTTACAAATGACAAAAAGCATGTTATTGTTAAAAAAAAGTACTTACTCTAAGTTAATAGAGTCCGCAGTTACTCAGTGATAAATATGTATTGAAAAGTGTTAGTATTGTTAAAAAAAATGTTGAACGAATGTTTAATATATAAGTTGCATGTTACAAAGTTTCATGTTAGACTTTACAATATGTATGCATTAAAAAGTAAGACATTATTATATTGTTATTATATATATCACAATTAAAAGACTGAAGATTGAAAAAAAAAAAACTGTTGGTGAAATATAAGTTGAAAGTAAAAAAAATAAAAAGTAAAAAAAAAAAAATGTGTATTTATTTTAAGAAAAAAAAAAGGGACAAATGTAGCTGAGTCATTTTGTGTTGCAAACAAATTTCACAACATTTAATTTTTATTGACCGTCATTTTTTTGATGGGCAAGTCGCTAGTATATATATATATATATATATATATATATATATATATATACGTATATATATATATATATATATATATATATACTGCATGAATATATATGCTGTAGAGACAGCATTGTTGGACAAATGATTTACCCCAGTGGGAGTCTATAAAACATAGCTTTATATTAATACAAAAGTCCCAGTTTTGGTATTGTATGAATATAATTTTGTATGTACGGTATCTAATTCACTTTATAGTGGTTTGCACAGTTGATTGTTGTTATTAGAATATTATATATATATATATATATATATATATATATATATATATATATATATATATATATATATATAATTTTTGCACAGTTTTATATTACCAACTACATGTACGGTACATTAAATAATTAGCACTGCTTCCACTGTGTTTTTGCATAATATCAGTTTGTATTATGGTATATGTAACACTGTAGATGTATTTGCTATTAGATTTTACGTTTATATTTGTATGGCTGAATTTAATACATACCACACTCTATTTATTTTTGTATTTACGATTTTCAAAATTTACTATAGTTTGCATTATTTAAAAGGACCATGACATGTTTTGCCACTATAGTGTCCTTTTAAATATTAGTATTAATTGGAGTTCAGCTACATTTATTTTCAACAGAGAGAAGTGTATATGAAAGTCCAGTTTGAAGCTGGTAGAGAAAGTTGCTGCGCTATGGATTTTTAACCTTGACATTCGACACAAGGTGTTCAAGTCCTGATGGGAGCAAGTTGATCTTGTGCCAACTGGACTTTGATGCCAACACTGAACTTCGCCTTAAACCTTGAAGTCAACATTAAAATCAATATTTTCTTTCAAGTTAACTTCAAAGTCCATCCTGAGTATGGCACAGAATTCTAAGTGCTTCACCCACTGGTATCTCATTATTATCTCCTGTTCCAGCGACGCATAATTCCCTGTTGTTCTATTTCCCGTTGCTACTAATTAATCTGATTCTTTCATTATTGCAGTCTTTTTGAGTTTCTCCACTTCTCTCAGCTAAACTTTCTCCATAAACAAACCCAGAGAAGATAATATATGAAAATGATGGAACCTGCCTAGTTTGCCAGTTACTGTTACATGATTGAGGAGTGATTAGACGGAAAATTCTGTCTCATTTCTAGCACTGACACTTAGAATTCTCAATATCTGATTGGGTCAAATATTCAATATCCAATTTTAGAGATTATTTAAGAGCCAATAAAGTATTGCTGCAGACATATTCATTTTTATTTGTACTTCGGCAGCTAAGTTCATCTAAGATACATAGATTTTGTTGCAATAAAAGGCTAGTGCTCCTCTATTTTATATTTGAATTGCTATCAATGGTTTGTTGTTGTTAAGGCCTTCAGTCGTGTCCAACTCTTGGTAACCATATGGACGCAGCACGCCAGGCACATCTGTTTGCGTTTCTTTTTGTGCTCGTCTATATGGTTTTCTTGGCAAAGATACTGAAGTGGGTTGCCAGTTCCTTCTCCAGTGGACCACGGTTTTGTCTGGTTTGACCTGGCCATCTTGGGTGACACTACATGCTGTAGCTCACAGCTTCCTTGAGGTATACAAGCCCCTTCACCATGACAAGGTTGCAATCCAATAAGAGCAAATAGACAGAACTTATCCTCTAAGAAGACAACCAAGTCTAAGGTGCTGTAGTCTTGTATTTACAGTATGCTCTGTTAAAAAATAACATTAAAATTGGGAAAATTATTTTTAGAAAGTAAAATAAATAAATATAATGATTAACTATTATATGTAATTATATGCTGTCCTACTAGCTGCCATGGCTGTGTTTGTCAAACTGCATTGCCCAGGAAACTAAAACTTTGAACCTAATTCACTAATGTCTTTATTTCAAGCTTTCGAATAAAATAATTAAAACCTTATTCCCCTTGATAATGCAGGTAAAGTTACCCACCAATGGGAGCACACAAAACAACATAAAATCTCCTGTAATAGTTAAAAAATTAAAGGTTAGTCATTAAGGGCCATATTAAATTCCAGCCTCGTATGTCCAACGTGTAGCACGTAAGGGCTGTGTGCTTCCAATATGGCCGAGTTAAGTTGCTATTAAATTAGAAAGGGATAATTTTAAATTAGAAAGGGCTAATTTAATAGCCGTAACACGTAAATCTAGAGTTACAAGCTACATTTTAATATGTAGCCCCAAGTTAATAGGGCTGATAATCAGCACTTTTGCTGTAATTAAACTTGTTGTTTTTTTTAAATTTTCAAACAAAGCTTAACTAAATGTACAGCTGGCATTAACAATTAAAGAAAAGCTTGTCTGTTAATTATGGAAATTACTGTTTCTAATATACATCATTATACCAAACTAGTTTTCTGTATTTTGGGGTAACCAATACAACTCTTGGAAAGCCATTTCTTTTTTTGTCTTGGTAATGGCAAAGTGTTAATTGAATGAAAATTGGTGCTTTTTTTTATAAACACATTTGATTAAGAAGGCAGAGTAGAGAGAGAATGGGGAACCTTGTGAATCCCTGGTCAGCAACACCCTTGTGTATTTGTTCCACTTCTTTTGAATGCAAATCAGAAAAGAAGACATGATTAACAGACTCTTCTTGAGCCCTTGTTTACTCTTCTTCTCAAGTCACTCATAATACAAAAATGGATTCAACTTTTGTTTTTTAACCGTTTGTATATTGCTTCAATGTTAATTTTTCTTAAATGAATATAATTTTCTTTCCATGCAAGAAATATAGATAAAACCAGTCCTTTGAAATACTTTAAAGAAAGCTTTGGATCTGCTGGCATCTCCAAGCTGCTGGTGTAGGAGAAATATAGGTGATGGATTACCGCATCTTACCTATTCCTTCATATTTTAATAATGTCTTACATACCTATACAAGCCCAATGCAAACAGGTAGGTATCTAATTTTGACCACCTGCAATGCAATGGAGGGCTTAGCTTAGGTAATACAGTGATGCCCCTCTCTAAACATTTTTTTGCCAAAAAAAGCGATTATCTCTTCTCATTAACTATCATATTAATTGGATATTATATTAACTATCATATTAATCTATCATATAATTACTATCATATTAATCTGGTCCATCACTCATTTTTGTCGCACTGGACGTTTTAAAGAAAAGTTTTATTTCCTTATTCTAGATTTATTTTAGACTATTGGAAAATAGTTTTAATAAATGACCTAGCATAATTCTGCTTAACCCAGAGCTCAGCCTTCCCATTGACTTTCTGTATTTAATGAAGTTATGTTTTGAGACAGCTTGTGCTTGGCCCTGTGTTTTAATCAGCTCCAGACTTGATTATGTATTTGCCGCGTGCAGGTTTGCCTAATAAATTAATCTAACCTTTGTAATTAAGAATATCCGGGCTAGATTTATATGTCAGTCTCTTCAAGCAATGGATCTGCAGACTGCAAATACATAAGCACAAAAATAAATAAATATAAATTTATCATTATAAAAAATCTATTGTACTTTTCAGATTTTTTTGTCTTTTATGATAAATGTGGTAAGTTTTATAACTTTTTTGCAACTGGTAGATTTTGATATATAGAACTCCCAAAACAGGTGACCTTAATTAAATATCTAAGTTTTGCCCAAGCTGAGAATTGCTTTCTTAGGATAAAACACTGGTCCAAAAGATTTAACTGTTTCTCTGACTTTTTAAGGTTATAACGGGCCATATTCATAAGTAGTAAAGATTAATGTGAGCAGCTTTCCACCTTTTGTGTTTAGCAAAAGTTGATCTTTGTGAGAAACCATGAGCCCGATTCAATTGCAAGGCCGCATCTCGCGGGCTCGTGGCCAAGGACTAAAGGACTAAAACTCCAAGAGGTGGCAGTCTGCTGACAAGGTGTGGGTGCAATGCAGGGATGGATGCTAAGAGGTGTGGGTTTTGTAAGCGGGTGGATGTTTCAGAGGGACTGGGCCTCCTAGGCCGCATCAGCCCCCCTCCCGGAAGAAAATGTTTCTGGAAAATGGAGGGCATGCATGCATGGAGCTGTGTTGCAGGCAGGGAAGTTTAATGTAGGCAGGAGGTGAGTGAATTAGTACTGCGGAACACAGGGCAAACACATTTTTACAACCCTTGAGGGGGAGGGTATATGTTTTTTTGCACCCTATATTCTCTAACTCCACCCCTGTGTGGACTCCTTGCTCATCTTACCATAGGGAATTCAGCTACACATCCCTGATGAGGCCCAACAAACTGAAATATATGTCTGGGGTTTGCTGCTCCTCCCATTTAGGAGAGATTGCCTAGCATTTCAGGGTCAGATTTCTCTTCGAAATGAGAGCAGACACTGATATTCTAAAGGAAATTTCTCCCTTCGAAAGGCACAAGTGCGATAAAAGAGTGTTGCTCGCTATGTTGGTTATCATGACTAGAGAACAAACCAATTAAGATGTATTTATTCTCAGGCTGTGTACCTCTCACTTTGTTTTTGCAAAGTAGCAGACAGAATTAGCTGAGAAAAGCAAATGCAAACCTGCAGTAAAGAACAACTGCACATACAATGTAAAGGCTGTGTTAATTTTTTATCTTGAAAAACATTTTCCCATTATGAAATGTATATACAAAAATAAACACACATAAACTATACAAACAATACTATACAAATTATAAAAAAATAAACAATAACTCAAACACCAAGAAAGGGTTATCTCTAAATTATATATGCAAAGATAATCACAGTTCTTAACATATAAAGGCTAATAAATATACTCATTTGCTATATTTTGCTCATCAAATTAACTCTAAATCACACTACTTTCAAATTTGTTGAAATTTGTACAAACAATACTATAGAATAATAAAAAATAAACATTAACTCAAACACCAAGAAAGGGCTATCTCTAAATAATATATGCTAAGATAATAACAGATCTTAACATACATAGCCCAATAAATATACTCATTTACTATATTAAGTTAATCAAATTAACTCTCTAAATCATACTTCTTTCCAATTTGTTCAAAGAATTCCATACAGTATTTTAATATATATTTTTTTATTTAAAATACAACTAACTCCATCTCTTTCTCTGTGCTATTCATCAATAAAGCAAAAACGTAATTCCAGTTTATTAAATGTTCAGTGTTAGCTATAACTAATTTAGTAGACATCAAAATCTGTACTATTAAAGGCATATTTAAGTTTCATGCATTATGAATTCATCTGATAGACGAGAATCAGTAGTGTATGAAAACATTTATTGCATGAAAAAATGAAGTAATATATAGCTTTCTCATCTGAATTTACTGACATCAGAAATCTATAAAAGTTTTTTGCATATCGACCCCTTATTCTTATCCAACCAATGTTCAAAGCCTCATTTGCCCTCATACAAGACATTTCCTTTACATATTTAAGAAATGTAAAGCTAGAAAACTGATGGAGACTCATAAGTACTTCAAATGATGTAACCTTGTTTTGAAAAAAAAAACAATCAGCCATGATATTCAATTAATTATTGGACCAGCGATCAATTCTTAGGGTAATTTTTAATTTGCATTCAACGTCATCGATAATGATGGGAAGGTAAGTAAATTACCGTATATTTGTTATTTAATCTACCCCAAAATTTAAAACATGAAATAGGACTTTGGATGGAAATTAAAACATGAAATAAAGTATTATATTTTGGCGATGTGCGAGATTGAGAATGTTGTGCTTTTAATTCTAATGTCACCCATTGTGTTCCCCATCATTTACAGTGCTGGATTGATTTTATATTTGATTTTAAAGTGCTCCGATTTGTCAGTAAACCCTTTGCGAGACATCCTTGGTCCCAGTAACCTGTGGTTCGATTTCTCCTGTTTGCGGGCTTGACGGAGCGGTTAGCGAGGAAAAATCGGAAAAATTGTATAGCTATTTACGATTGTAGCCTTGCGTCCGTGAAAGATCAAAGGCTTTGAGGGAAGTAAGTTGCAATTTGACAAATAGCTAGAAATCACATCTCTCAGCAAGTAATTCGATTGGAGGCCGCAATTCTTTGCCAAGTGAATAGCAAAGTAACCTGCAACCTCAATTTGCGAGCCCGGATCCCAAAAACGGAGCAATTGAATGAGGCTGTGTATTTTTCTTAGCAAATAATTAGGGACTGAGAAAGGTAGAGCTCTAAATCAATTCAATATTTGATGGAGAATATACATCTTTACTGTATTTATTCTATTCAACAATGATTTTTCTAAACCATTCCATATCTCTATTTGTTTTTTCTTTTTTTTAATCGGAGGGTTTAATTAATTGGGATCAACTGTCTAATTCTACCAGGAAGGTATATATCTAGATTTGTTTATACAATGAATTTTTTTTTGATTCCAAACATTAATCTTTGAAGATTATATATTAACCCCCAAAATCTGCGTTTTTATGATATTTAATTAATAATATGACAATTTAGAATAGAATGATACACTATTTAGTATACTGTTAAAGTTTTTAGAAGCATTTGAAATGTCTTTTGTTACTGTGTATGTTTGGATTACAAACCCAGTCCTTTTATTGATGCTATTGGATTACTATATAATACCATCATGCTTTTACGAAACAACCATTCTTTATTATTTTTGTATTCAATTTGCAAAAAAAAACAACCTTCTATAACAGAATAGATCAATGTTGCCTTCAAATATTGCCAGCTGACCCTGTCAAATGCTTTATCAGCATCTAATGACAAGACCAGCATGGGGACTCCAGATCTTTCAACATACAAAAAAATTGACCAATTTCTTGGTGCAATCATCACCTTGTCTTTCATAAATCCAGTTTGGTCTAATTTATTATTTCAGGAAGGATTGGTGCTAATTTGTTTGCCAAAATGTTGGCATATATATCAAAATCAACATTGAAAAGAGGCATAGAGCGGTAACTTGAACACATTGTAGGATCTTTATGTTTCTTCAAAATAGTACTAATTAATACCTCTAATATATCAGTTGATAACTCAGCTGTCAAAGCAGCTTCATTAAATTAATTAAAGGCATATCTAAGTTTCCTGGAATATACTTGCAAAAAATGTTTGCATGAAAAATACCCAAATAAACATTTAAACACTTACCTTGAAATTAGTAAAATGTCTTGTAATTTCTGACAGTAAAAAATTAGAGTTAACACCCCCTTGAAACCCAGGCTAAACTAGCATAACATTCATAATTAATTTTGGCCAATCAGGAGGAGGCAGCTGATTCATGTGTATCAAACTCTGGGGTTCCTGTATGTGCTGCAAAGCAGCCTGGGATATGTAATGTGGCAACATGTTAGAAGGTGCTATGTATTTTCAAATATTGTGCAGCACATTCACACTTGATTACTATCCTGCAGGTTGTTTATTCCCTGCCTCAACTACTACTGCTGCTAGTGTGTGTTTTTCTTTTTCCTCTCTCCCCACCCAACCATGTGATTCCACCGTGGAGAATATTCAGTTCACTTTCTAGATTATATTCTCAGAAAACTTGGCTATTTTATTCAGGCTACTTACCAAGGCCCCTATTCAAATCCTTTTATTGTAAAATTACATCAGGTTTAAGAACAAAGTAAAACTGCCTAGCTATTCTAATCACCCATCCCTTAAACATAGTTTTTTTCTGTAAATTAGTTTATTTTTTATTTTTTGTAATTTATTTATTTATTGTGATTATTGGATTTTATTATTTTTTGTAATTATTTTTTTAATTGAATTATGTGTTTTTTTCATTTTAATTAATTAGTGGATTTTATTTTGATTAACTTAAATACATTTTTATGTATTAGTTTTTTTTTGGGGGGGGGTAATTTTAATAGTGTTATGTAGTGTTTTAACTTAGAGTGTAATGTCTGTATAGACCCCCATGGATGATAAGGGGTTAATATCAGGTGCTGCAGGGGTACTTATAGTACACCCATGGCAGGGGTTAATCATTTAAATGCCACAAGGGTCCCAGTTAATCATTTAGGTGTAATGAAATAACATTTTAGGGGCCAAGGGGGTCTGTATAGTCCCCCATGGTTATGTAGATGAGGTGATCTTGGTAGGCGGATTAGATTGAGTGTGGAAGGGGGCGATCAGGCAGTGAGTTGGCAAAGGGATGCCTGGGATTCCCTCCAGCACATTTTTAAATGGAGGGAATCCCCAGGTATTAGCATAGACTCATTAGGATTACTGTGCACAGCCTTTCTAGAAAAAACTAAACCCCCTGACTTACTGCAAAAGCTTGTATTTACAAGATAAGGCTGTGCTCAGTAATATTGCAAATGAAAATATTAGAATAAAAGCGTAACGTAGGGGAAGAAAGCTCGCACAGCAGATTTTACGTTATACCAATAATTACACTGCTCAATTAGAATAGGGCTCCAAGTCTCCTTTACCATTTTTAATTTGAGTTATCAGGTTTCTAGTCTTCTGAAATCTTAATTTATTTATCAACATATTACATTTTAAATTAAGCTTTTGCTCTCCGTGACCCCATGAACCGCAGCATGACAGGCACATCTTGTGTCCGGTTGGGCCAATCCATAAGGTTTTCATGGCAAATATACTGGAGTGGGTTACCAGTTCCTTCTCCAGTGGACCTCAATTTGTCTAATCTCTCTACTATGACCTGCCCATCTTGGATGACTCCACATGGTATAGCTCACAGTTTCACTGAAGCACACAAGCCCCTTCACCACGACAAGGTACCAACACCACAACAAGGTAGCAATCCAGAAGAGGAAATTAAGCTTAGACAATTCTAAACCTGCTTCTTTTTCTCCCACTTGAAACACTTATATATTGCATTCTAGCCAGAGTGTTTTTCCTATAGAGTAATGTTTATTATATCCCTATATGGAGTATGAACTTTGGGATCACAGGTATATCTACTTTATTCAAGATCCCATCGCTAGCGGTGCAGGACATAGGCTGCAATGAGCGCCAAAGGCGCTCATTGCAGGGCTCTCGATGAGCACCGCAGGCACTCATCGTGAGCCGCATAGGACTTAGGACAGAAGCACGTAAAAAGGACGAATCACGCAACTGGAATCGCAAGCTCAGTAGTACTTAGGAGCGAAGCACGTAAAATGCCTGAACCACGCTACTGGAAACACCACTAAAAAAACACAATTATGCCTCAAATTCACTTCAACACTCACACACAGCACATGGGGAGAGCCAGGAAGCCTGTGAGTGAGATTGCAAGTTAATTTGAGGCATATTTGCAGTTTTTCATGAAGAAAAAAAATGGAGGCCAAAAAAATGTAAACAGGATAAAAACGAGGCCGAAGGCAGTAAAATAGAGTCCGAAGCCAGTAACACTTAACGCAAGCCAGTAACACCTAATCCAGGACAGTGACATTTAACCCAAGGCAGTAACACATAACCCAGGCACTAACATTTAACCCAAGCCAGTAACACAATTAATCCAAGACAGTGACATTTAACCCAAGGCAGTAGCACTTACCCCAATGCTCTAACACTTAACCCAATTAAGTAACATTTACACCAAGGCACTAACAATTAAACCAAGGCACTAACACTTAACCCAAGGCAGTTACACTCATCGGTTCCTAAACTACAAGGGGGGGGGGGGAGAGGCTCGCAATGTGCGCCAAAGGCGCTCATTGCGGGTCTTGTGATGAGCGCCAAAGGTGTTCCAGCGCAAGGCCTATAAAGTACACAGAGAGGGAAGCTCAGAGGGGCCATAGCCACGCATTGTGTGGCAAAAAGCTTTGCCGGTCTTACAATTTTACTTCTGTCATTTTTGAGGGGAAATTTCCTAGTTAAGTAAGATTTACCTACATACCCCCTTGTTTATATGAGTGTACCTATTTTACTATGATTCTTTATCCAAATTTTCCAGGAATAATTAACTTGAATAATCCAAAACAAGTGAAAAAATAACCAGCATTACTTACTGATTAAACAACATTCAATACCTGAAACAAGTGCAAGCACCTAAATGTGCATAGAAGTTTGGGGTTTAAAATGTTTCCTAAGAAACAGCTACTGATTAGTATAAAAATATGTATTTTATTGAAAAGTTGAGTGTACTTACAGAGTTATGTAAACAATAACAGCAGTACTTGATGCAGTGAATGTATAATCTGCAGGGGTGGAAATGACTCAAGTAGGCTCAGCTGCTGCTTAGCTCTGCCAAACAGAGAGAGGATTGAAAAACAAAACAGCAGCAGTAGTTAATGCAGGAAGTGGATAATCAGCGGGGATGGTAATCAAGTGTGGATATTTACATAGTTACATAGTTACATAGTAATTAAGGTTAAAAAAGACTTTCAGTCCATCAAGTTCAACCTTTTAAGATCTCCTCTGATCTGCAATATGCATATTAAATATTAATTAATTAGTTGTTAATTAATTATTAGTCAATTATTATTATTATTTTTTAATTATTAATTAATCCAGAGGAAGGCAAACCAAGTGAGCCTTAGCAAATCGTCAAAAAGGAGAGAAAAAATAAAAAATTCCTTCCTGACCCCAGATACTGGCGATCGGATTTTTTCCTGGATCAGTACTGTCTCTCTAATTATCCATGATAACCTTGAATTCCCTTTTTAATTAGAAATAAATCCAGTCCCCTTTTAAAGTTATCTATCGAATCCGCTGTCACCACCTCCTCTGGTAGAGAATTCCACAGATTAACCACAGTTACTGTGAAGAACCCTTTTCTTTCTTTAAGGTGGAATCTTTTTACTTCTAACCTCAAGGGATGTCCTCTTGTTAGTTAAAAACCTCTTTGCACAAAAAGCTTCCTTGACAAATCTTATACTGACCCTGGATGTATTTATATAAGGTAATCATATCTCCTCTTAGACACCTTTTTTTCTAGAGAAAGTAAGTTTAATTTGGTTAGTCTTTCTTCATAACTTAGCCCCTCCATTCCCCTTATTAGTTTTGTTGCCATCCTCTGTACCTTTTCCTGCTCTAAAATATCCTTTTTATGAAGTGGTGCCCAAAATTGTACTCCATATTCCAAATGAGGGCGTGCTAGAGATTTGTATAGTGGCAGAATTATATTTGCTTCCCTGGCTTCTATACGCTTCTTAATACATGCTAATATTTTATTTGCCTTTGCAGCTGCTGCTTGGCTTTGAGCATTGTTACCTAGGTGGTTGTCCACAAGCACTTCCAAATCCCTTTACATATCGGATACACCTAGATTTGCTCCATTAAGATTATAAATTGCATGGCTATTTTTCCTTTCCAGATGCATAACTTTACATTTATTCGTATTAAATCTCATCTGCCATTTAGATGCCCATTCCTCAATTTTTTGTAAATCCCTTTGGAGGGAAAGCACATCTTTATTTGATTTAATTACCTTGCACAATTTTGTGTCATCTGCGAAAATGGAGACACCACACTACAATCCAACCTCTAAGGCATTAATAAATATTTTAAAAAGGAGAGGACCTAATACTGAACCCTGAGAAACCCCACTGGCCATATTAGTCCAATCGGAGTATGTTCCATTTATAACAACCCTTTGCTTCATGTCTTTTAGCCAGCTCTCAATCCATGAGCAGATATTTACTGCAATTCCTGTATCCCTTAGTTTGCCCAATAGACTCCCATGTGACACTGTATCAAAAGCCTTTGCAAAATCCAAATAGACTCCATCCACTAAGTTGCCTTGATACAGGTTCCTACTAACCTCCTCATAGAAACTAATCAGTTTTTTTTTACATGACCTATACCTCATAAATCCATGTTGACTCCTACTTATAATCCTGTTCAAATAGACATATTCTTGTATATTATCCCTTATTAACCCTTCTAAAAGCTTCCCCACTACAGAAGTGAGGCTTACTGGTCTATAATTCCCCGGATTTGCTCTTGCTCCCTTTTTAAATATAAGTATCACATCTGCTTTTCTCCAGTCATCTGGTAGAGACCCTGTGTTGAGTGAATCTTATTAAATTAAATATAATGGTTTGGCTATTACATAACCCAGTTCCCTCAGTACCCTTGTATGTATTACATCAGAACCAGGGGCTTTATTAACATTTATTTTTTCAACCTCTTTTGGATTACTTCCTGTGTCAACCAATTATTTGGCAAAGGTAGTGTAGCCCCATTATGTTGCAGTGTCCCAACCACTGGTACCTCCCTTGTGTATAACCTATTTAGATAATCTGCCTTTTCTTGGTCACTAATTTTCAGACAGCCTGTTTCACATTCTAATGTTCCTATAGTTTCTTTCCTCACCTTCTTCCCATTAATATAATAAAAAAATATTTTAGGGTTAGTCTTACTCTCTTTTGCAATTCATTTTTCATTTTCTATTTTAGCCAGTCTAACAGCGCTTTTGCAAGCCTTGTTGATTTCCTTGTACTCCCGTAAAGCAGTCTCTGTCCCCTCTTGTTTGTATAATTTAAATGCCTGTTTTTTACTCCGTATCTTGATCTTTAAATCATTGTTAAGCCACATTGGATGGGATTTACTCCTTTTACTTTTATTCCCAAACTGTATATGCCGATGTGTATGTATATTAAGTAAGGATTTAAATGTTGTCCATTTATATTCAGTATTTTTACCTGTCAGTTATCTGTCCCAGTCTATACTTTGTATTGCTGCCCTTAGACCTTTAAAATTTGCCCTTTTAAATTAAGAGTCTTTGTTGGCCTCTTAAAATTTTGTTTTTTTATTCAATCTCAAATGAGACTGTGTTGTGATCACTGTTTCCCAAAGGTTGCCCTATTTCAACATTTGATACTATATCAATATTATTTGTGATGACTAAATCTAAGATAGCTTCATTTCTAGTAGGCTCTTGTATAACTTGGGCCACATAATGATCACTGAGTGTACTCAAGAACCTACTCTCCTTAGCTGAACTGCTGGTCTCATTCATCCAGTTTATTTCAGGGTAATTAAAATCTTCCCATTAGTAGAACGTGCCCATGCTTAGCTGCATTTGCAATATGTAACAATAATTGTATTTCCTCAGTTTCAGCTATATTTGGGGTTTGTAGCATACTCCTACTAATATTCTTTTGGAATTTGCTGCTCCGCTATTTAACTCTAGCCACAAACATTCAACTTTATTACTAGGTCCACCATAAATATCTTCTCTGACAATAGGCTTAAATTCAGGCTTAACATACAGACAAATCCCTCCTCCTCTTTTACCATTGCATCTATTTTTCCTAAATAGGTTATAACCATCCAGATTAACAGTTCAGTCATGAGATTCATCCCACTACGGTAATGCCTATTAAATCCCATTTGCTAAAAATTCTAACTCTCCCATTTCTCCTGGCAAGCTTCTGGCATTAGCAAGCATACACCTTATGTTATGAGTCTGTAGTTCTGAAGTGCCTGCCACTGTACTTGAGATATGCCAGACTACATATCCCTGGCTGCTTTGCAACACAGAAAACCCAGAGTTTGATACAAATGTTTCATCTACATCTGTTTTCTCAATTGGTCAAAATGAATTATGAATTTTATGCTATTTTATCCAGAGTTTGGAGGGGGTGTCTACTCTAAAATTCAACTGGCAGAAATTACAAGACATTTTACTAACTTCAAAAAAAAAAAATTAAATGTTTATTTTGGTATTTTTTCATGAAAAACAATGTTTTTATACACTACTGATTTTCCTCTATCAGATGCATTAATAATCCAGGAAACTTAGATATGCCTTTAAGTATGTCTAATCTAAAAGTGAAAACATTAAAAAGAGAGAGAGGGAGTTATAACATTATATCATCTTAATTCCTGTCCGTGAATGTGACAATCTCTATCATCCCTCCCCTTAGAAACAGAGTGTCATACCTTAAAGAAAATATTAATCAAATCTTATCCCATAAAAAGTACTAAAAATCCACATTGTCTAATTCATATTTCATCTTAAAGGGACATGGAAGGTTTCTGTATTTCACTAGGAATGTAATATACTGTACCTATGTATCTATTCAATTTGTGTACTTTATTTTATTAACAGGTCTCTAGGATTGACTTGGGGATAGATCTAGATTATATAAGTCTATGGACCTAATCAACCATGTTTATTGCTCTAGAGACTGGGCCTACCAAGGATTTAAAAAGTGCTTTCACAAAATCTGGTAAAGCATTGCCATCTATTGTTTCTGGAATGCCACTTATTTTAAGATTTTTATGTATTTAATGGTCCTCCAAATTGTTAATCTTTTTTCATTTCTCCAATTTATCTTTTCTGCAACTCTTTATTATTTTGAGCTAATAAATCATGTTTCTTCTCAAGAGCATCAGTCCGGGTCCCAATATTCATAACTTTTTTATTTTATTTTAACCTCTAAAAGGTCTATTCTCATAGAGTTTTTAAAGTCTTCAAACAATTTTCCCATCATTTCAGTATTAAGACGTCTAGGGTCAATTGAATCTTCTTGTGCTTGTTAGGGTGAAATGGGGTCCACTGTGAGACTTAAAGAGGATAACTTCGGTCTGTTATCAGACCATCCCTCTGTGGAGTAAGCAATAGAAATATCACTCACTTTTTAAGTTACTTTACTCCACAATTTATTATGTTTTCAAGTGTTCTTTACTCTGATGCTTGGTTCTCATGATGTCTTTCCTTGCAAACCCACATCCCTTCATGAATTCCTTCTTGCCAGTTCAATTAAAGCAAAACCAAACATTTTTCCGCTTAAATTGGTTACCCAATTTTTGAAAGAGATTCAAGTCAATAAGTTAAGCTTAGCAATGACAAAGGAATATATGGAATGGCTCAACGTATGCTCTGCATACTGCCACTCAACTTCCCTTTTATACTTATCCTTATTCTCAGTTCCCCATTTCATTCCTCTTAGCACTGAGGAGAGAAGGTTACCTGCAAATATAATTGAGTGCCAGTAGGATTCCTTTATGCAACAGACTTTATACACCGACCTCTTTTGGCTTTGCCTCTTCTCCTCCTAGCAGCATACTGAGACTGTCCCTGTCTTGTTTTAAGTGCACCCTGTCTAGCTGTAGGCATGGATCTGCAGTGAGATCATCTTTGCATATTTTATTGCAAGTTTCAGCTAAACAAGATGGTGGAGCTTATCCGTGAGAGATAATGTGAGAGGAAAACGCCCCTATTCTGAGCAATATGAGTGAAAACTAAAGCAAATAAGCCCAAAGCGTTTCATATATTTTACAAAAATGTTTATAAAAGGTATAGAAGAGATTAAATTTCATTCAATGTAAAACAATCTTCAGAGTTCAGTGATCCTTTACGCATGCCTACTGAGAGAAGCAACAAGCATAATTCAAGTATAGCATTCAAAAGAAAAATGCAATAATTATTTATAGATGAGTAATTTCTCGGATAAAACTGAAGCAGTGTATGATTAATGTTTTTATATATAGCAAATTACATATAAAGATAACAATTATGTCTTACAAAACATATCTCAAAAGAGAATACAGCTAATTGATATAAAAATCAATACAAATCTTGGACAAAAAATTAATTGCCACAATATTTTTTTAACAAACATTAACTGATGAGTTAAAATGAGTGATCCTGTATCTGAAGCTGTTATTTGCATTTAAGGGACTTTTTTGTTTTTTGGTTTAAATAAATGTTTTAAGTACATTTAATTAATAAATCTGTAATACTCGCATAAAATTTACATTCACTTACATGTAAGAGACCCACAGCGTTGTTTCTGCAACGTACTCTAACATTTTGTATTCTCTCCTGCAAGCTGCCATTTTATACACCTGTTACCTGCAGCATAGTATTATGTGAGCTAATGACACCCAGGAAAGTGAATTCATGCAACTAGTGTCCAGCTATTAGACAGCAAACATGATGTGTGTTCAAAGATACAGGTACACTAAACTGGCAGATATTTTTTTATAATCTCTAAATGATTATATATAAAGCTGTGGATCTTGCGACTGTCCGGGAACGTTTGCGATGTTGGTAACGCAGTTTGAGAGGTCGGAAGCTCGAGCCTCGCGAAGCTAGGTTGCAACTGCGAGCCTCGCAAAGCGAGGCAAGCCAGCGGCACAGTCACACATGCTGAAGTCGCTCATTGCAGCCAGCAACACAGAACTTAGGCGAGCCTCGCCAGCAGGCCCACTGTGTCACCTCCCTCCTTCCCCCTTATCCTCCTCCTTCCTCTTTCCCCCTCTCTCCTTACTATAAGGCGATCAACTCCTGCTGCTCTTCTCTCCCCTGCAGCACCAGCTTCTGGATGTGTCGGAACCGGCATATGGTAATGACGTTACGTCACATGCGCATCAGGCAGAAGCCGGCGCTGCAGGGGAGAGGGCAGCAGGAGCTGAACGCCTGATAGTAAGGAGAGAGGAGAAAGGGGGAGAGGAACAAGGATTAGGGGAAGGAGGGAGGAGGAGGGGAAAAGGGAAGGATGGTGGAGGAGGAGTATAAGGTAAGAAAAGGAGGAGGATAAGGGGAAAGGGAGGAGGATAAGGGGAAAAGGGGGGTGAGACACAGGGGAGGGAGAGGGTGAAATAGGGGGGAAATACACAGGGGAGGGAGGGGGGATGAGACGCAGGGGAGGGAGAGGGGGGTAAGAGACACAGGGGAGGGAGAGGGGGAAATAGACACTGGGAGAGAGGGGGAGAAGAGACACGGAAGGGAGAGGGGGGTAAAGAGACACGGGAGGGAGAGGGGGGTAAAGAGGCACAGGGGGGATGAGAGATATGGGAGGGGGAGGGTTGAAAAGAGACACAAAGGAGGGAGGGGGAAGGAGACACAGACGAAGGAGATGGGGGAGAGTCACAGTGGAAGGGAGAGGGGTGAAAAGAGACACAGGGAAGGGAGGGGGCAAAAAGAAACAATGGGGAGGGAGAAAGAGACACAGGGGAGAGGGGGAAAGAGAGCCAGGGGAGGGGGGAAGAGACACAGGGGAGGAGAGGGGGAAAGAGACACAGGGGAGGGAGGGGGAGGAAAAGAGTCACAGAGGAGGGGGGAAGAGACAACAAGGGTAAGGAGACAAAGGGGAGGGGGGAACAGACATAGGGGAGGGGGGAGACACAGGGGCAGGGGAAAGAGACACAGTGGGGGAGAGGGAGGAAAGAGACAGGGGAAGAGACACAGGTGGGGAGAGGGGGGAAAGAAACAGGGGAAGAGACAGGTTAGGGAGAGGGGGTAAAAAACAGGAGGGAAAGGAGACACAATGGAGGAAGTGGAGGAGAAAGGAGGTCATTCCGGGCGAGCCTCGTGTAGAGAGGCGAGCCGTTAAACCGTAGCACTTTGGCAATGAGCGCTCATTGCCGGCGACCATCGCGTAGCGAGGCGAGCCGTTAAACCGTAGCACTTTTACACAAGACGCGAGACTTAGAAAAAAAATTAAGAGATGAAAAAAATTAAGAGATTAGCGGCGGAACAAAAACAATAAAAAAACACTAAATACACATAAAAAAACAACAAAAATAGCACTTACAGCATGGGGAAACAGGCAGGATGTCTGTGAGTGAGGTGGAACTCCAATTTATAATTTATTATTATTTCTAAACATCGAAAATCGCCTAAGCGAGAAAAAAATGGCAGCCGAAAAAAATGAAAACGAGGCTACACTACTACGAAGTGCGTAAAACACAGCCAGAGACGTATGTGCTCGAAAAATACCGATACCAAGGATGCTAAATAACCGCGCAATGCGTAAAACAGACACTAACGACTACATTTTACTAAACAAAATTACACATTTACGCATTAACAAAAATTTCCCGCCTAAAACAACGCATTTGGCTCGCGGCACTGTGGATTTCCCACCTAAAAAAACGGATTTGTCTCTCGCACAAAGCCTATATATAGGGCACACTTCACACATAACTGACACTTTCTCCTCAGGTGATGACAGTCTGACTGGACATTTTCTGATGCCGGAAAATCTCAAGAGATTGTTAGCTCTTCAGGATAATGCTTCATCAATATTACATTACAAAAGGTAAATAACATTAATAATCATTAATGATTCATTATTTAATACATTTTTTAATAATAAAAAAAATTAGAGGAAACAAGAAATTGAAATGTATTGAATTCACAAATAATATGGTGCTTACCTGTGTGAAAGAATTGAAAATAAAATTAATAATGTACTTTAATTAATTAATTAATTAATCATTAGTAATCATTAATATCAAAAAAGGTTAGCGTTTAAGAATGTGCATAAAAAAAGGAACACATTGATTCATTAATTATTAATGTACATTATTTTACTAATTCAGTTGTAAGATATTCATTATAAAATACCCCCCCCCCCCAAAAAAAAGGGAATACACTCATGCTTACATCTTGACGTTATATTTACTCAGACATTCATTTAATATTAATGGACATTAATTGATTCTTATTTAAAGACTAACAGGAATATTGATTGCATGTTTTGAATCTATGCTAACATATCTGTGTTCATGCTGAAAGATTGATATATTCATTTCATATTTTTAATCTATGCAAAAATATCTGTGTTCAGGATTGATTGATACGGATGAAGCAACATATTATACATTAATGTTACATTTTTGCACACTTTCAGCGGAGCTGCAGCTGAATGAACAGAGACAGTGACGTTTGGAGGCATTGAACATCATAAGGATCATCTTGACAGGTACAGAATTTAATTATATTACTACAGCAATACATTCAGGAATATGCTTTTAGGTTTTGAATATATCCAAATATGTCTGTTGCTGCTGATTGAATGATACGGATGAAGCAAAATATTAAAAAGGATTTCATTCTTATTTCACAGTTTCATCGGATCTGCAACTGAATCAACACACAGAGTGACGTTTGCAGCCTTTGAACACCATAAAGATCACCTTCACAGGTATAACATTTAATTCTGAAGTGATGGAACAAAAAAGGCTACATTACATTTTGATAAAATGCATAGCATTTATTGATTAATTTACATTTAATAATTAGTCATCAGTTAAAAAAATACATGTTATAATATAAGAACAATTTTTAACATGCACTTATGTAAAGTTGGAAAGAGAATAATAATTAATAATAATATTAAAAAAAAAAAACAAGAAGGTTAGAAGACTTGCGAAAAAAAGTAATTAAATGTATGCAGTGAAGTCAATCAAGAATGAATGGAATTGAAGGATTAATAATAAATATATATATGTGCAGCCCTTTGCTATTTAATATATGTCAATAAAAAAGTTTTGAAATGGTTTCATTTATTACACTGGAAAAAAGTACAAGATTTTAAAATGGTTGATTAGTTCATTCATCCAGTTTAATGTAACAGTAGAAAAAGGTAAAAACAATATGTACAGAAAACAAACAGCTAACAATAATCGCATCTTTATTTACAATTACAGATTAAAATGGCGGATAATGGAGAAGACAAAATTGAACGCAAAAGAAGATTGGCAACGGAAAGGAAGCAAAGGTGGAGAGATGCACAGTCACCAGAAACTTCCCAACGCTTGAGAGAAGAAGATTGACAGAGACTTTTAAATAAAAGAAAAATGAGTAAGAAAGCAGCAAGTGAGTGTAAATGGTCTATGGCGACAACAAAGAAGAGATGCACATAAAATTATACCATGGATTTATACCGTCAGTCCAAGGGACATTGAACGTTTCAGCTTAAGATTACTTCTGCTACATGTTCCCGGTGCACAGAGTTTTGAGCATTTACGTACAGTGAATGACATAGTTTATGATACATTCCTCTTAGCTGCAAGACATCAAAACTTCATAGCTGATGATACAAAATGGGAGAGGTGTCTGGAAGAAGCAGCACTATGTCAAATGCCAAAGCAAATGAGACAACAATTTGCATTCATTTGCATCTTTTGCAATGTACCTGATGCTTTTACTTTGTGGGAAACATTTAAATGAAATATGTCAAAAGACTTCTTTAAACGTTACAAGGAACCAATAGCACTGTTAAAAACATTGATGGAAATGCAAGAAATATTGTTTGCTCATAGATTAAATTGTGCAAGTTTTAATTTGCCAGATCCAGGACTTATAGATGACATCATTTTTGATGATTATGACACTGAGCTACAAAAACAAAACACTGAAGAAAAACTGGCAACTATAAATACTTTACAGTTACAAGCATTTCATGCCATCACAAATGCTACAGATGATGAAATGGTCAAAGACCGTTATTTCTATCTAGACGGCCCGGGTGGATCAGGAAAAACTTATCTGTACAATTGTTTGATGAGTTATATTCGATCACAGGGTCAGATAGCTATGCCATTTGCAACAACTGGAATTGCTGCACTTTTGTTAGACGGTGGTAGAACTGTGCATATTGGATTTAAGCTGCCAGTTCCCATTTTGGAAACATCAGTGTCAAATATTCAACTGAATTCTTTACAAGCAAAAAAATTTAAACAAACAAAACTAATTATCATAGACGAGGCAACAATGATGTCATGTCATGCACTGCAATGTATTGACAGATTCTTAAAAGAAGTGATGGATAATAAGTTGCCATTTGGTGGAAAGGTGATGCTGTTAGGAAGAGATTTTAGGCAAACATTACCTGTTGTGCCACATGGAAATAGAACGGAGATCATTGAAACATGTATCAAGACCAGTAAACTTTGGCAAATATTTACACATCTGAAATTAGAATTAAATATGAGATCTGAAGGCCAAAATGAATTCAATGATTGGCTCATTAAAATCGGAGAAGGAAAACATCCAGAAATACATGATTTACCAAATGATACCATTGAAATTCCATCAGAAATGGTTTGCAATGAATCACTCATATCAGCCATATTTCTAAACACTCTTAATAACGAGGATTACTCAGACATTGCAAACAAAGTGATATTAACATCAAAAAATATCGATACCTTGAATGTAAATAACGAAATTTTAAAATACATAAATGCATCACAAAATAATTATTACAGTGCAGATTCAGTTCTGGCTGATGATAAAGACAGTCAATCGAACTTAAGTATCGAATTTATTAATTCGTTAACACCATCTGGAATGCCACCACATATTTTACAATTGAAAAAAGGGGCAATTGTCATGTTATTGAGAAATATGAATCCAAAAAAAGGACTTTGTAATGGGACCAGATTAATTGTGCATTAGTTAAAAGATCATTTTATACATGCAGAAATTATAACTGGGACCCATAAAGGTGAACGAGTTTTTATACCAAGAATTGATTTAGCTCTAAGTGAGAGTGGTTTGCCTTTTGTCCTTCAAATGAGACAATTTCCAGTTATCATGGCATTTGCCATGACCATCAATAAATCCCAAGGACAAACTTTTAAGTCTGTTGGTATTTTTTTAAAAGAACCAGTTTTTGCACATGGACAACTCTATGTTGCTTTTTCAAGGTGCACGAATCCAAAGGAAATTAAAGTGCATGTTGAAGAAAACGAAAGTCAGGGTCATTTATTGGAAGATGGATGCGTTTATACCAAAAACATTGTGTACTATGAGGTGTTGGAAAGATAGAGGACAGTGGTTTCATTTCCACAACAACATTTTATGGTACTCGATATGATTGCAGAAAACAATATTTAAATAAGAAACTCGATAGAATGGAAAAAAAACATAGAGAACAGTGGTTTTACTTCCAGTACAAAATTTAAGTACTCTGGGACTCTGTATATAGGGGACCACTATTTCACTTAGGAAACTCTGTGTGACATTTGCACAAAGTAATAACAGAACAAAAATAAAAAGGAAACGACAAGAAAAACGACAGTAAAACATCCTTAAACATATTGGAATGGGTTAAAAGTTTCATATTCACATGATTGGCCCCACAAAACAATTATATGACATTTTAGCGACTTGCAAGGGTTAAATGTTATTTTTTGATGTTACTATTTCACATTTTAACTGTGTATTTGAAAAGTTTATGAAAGTTAGTTAAATATATATGTGGTATAGTCAAACTTGTATATTACTACAAGTTGAAGCATTTCATAATAATTTGAACTGTATCATTTAAAGACAGAGTATTGATTCAGGGAGTAACCTGATCGCCAGTTAATGGGGTCAGGAAGGAATTAATTTTTTTCCCTCTTTGATACAATTGGCCAAGTTTCAATGGGGGTTTTTATTGTTTGTCTTCCTCTGGATTCAATGCCAATTTAGTTTAAGAAGAGTTTAACAAAAATGTCATAAATGTTAAAAAGCATGTTATTGTTTTAACAATTTAGTTACTCTAAGTTAACATAGTCCGTAGTTACTCATGGATAAATATCAATTATAAAGTGTTAGTATTGTTAAAAAAAAGTTTAAAAATTGTTTAATATACAAGTTGCATGTTACAAACTTTGATGTTAGACTTTACAATATGTATGCATGAAAAATTAACACATTCTTAAATTGTTATTAAATATATAACAATTAAAAGACTGAAGATTGAAAAAATAAATTGAAACATGTTGGTTAAATATAAGTTGAAAGTTAAAAAAGTTAAACTAAATATTTGGTATTGATATGTATATAAAAAAAGGGACAAATGTATCAGACTCATATTGTGTGCCAAACAATTTTCACAGCATTAACATTTTATTGACCGTCATTTTTTGACGGGCAAGTCGCTAGTTATATATAAGGATTATGTTTGAAGGTTTAGTGTGTTTTTCAACATCAAACACACATACAGTACCTTGCAAAATTATTCACCCCCCCTTGACTTTTTACCTATTTTCTTACATTACAGCCTTAAGTTCAATGTTTTGTTAATCTGAAACTTATGTGATGGATCAGAACACAATAGTCTAAGTTGGTGAAATGAAATTAGAAAAATATATACATAAAACTATTTTTTTTAAATGGAAAACAGAAAATTGGCATGTGCGTATGTATTCACCCCCTTTTTTATGAAGCCCATAAAAAGCTCAGGTGCAACTAATTACATTCAGAAGTAACATAATTAATGAAAGGCCCCACTAACTAAACCCTGCCATGAAGACCAAGAAACTCTCCAAAACAAGTAAGGGACAATGTTGTTGAGAAGTACAAGTCAGGGTTAGGTTATAAAAAAATATCCAAATCTTTGATGATCCTCAGGAGCGCCATCAACTCTATCAAAGCCAAATGGAAAGAACATGGCACAACAGCAAACCTGCCAAGAGATGTCCGCCCACTAAAACTCGCGGACCGGGCAAGGAGGGCATTAATCAGAGAGGCAGCACAGAGACCTGGTAACACACAGGTAACACTGGAGGAGCTGCAGAGTTCCACAGCAGAGACTGGAGTTTCTGTACATAGGACGACAATAAGCCGTACGCTTCATAGAGTTGGGCCAGAAGAAAGCCATTACTTTTAGCAAAAAACAAAATGGCACATTTTGAGTTTGCGAAAAGGCATACTGGAGACTCCCAGAATGTATGGAGGAAGGTGCTCTGGTCTGATGAGACTAAAATTGAACTTTTTGTTCATCAAAGAAAACGCTATATCTGATGCAAACCCAACACATCACATCACCCAAAGAACACCATCCCCAGAGTGAAACATGGTGGTGGCAGCATCATGCCGTGGGGATGTGTTTCAGCAGCCGGAACTGGGAAACTGGTCAGAGTTGAGGGAAAGATGGATGTCGCTAAATACAGGGATATTCTTGAGCAAAACCTGTACCACTCTGTGCGTGATTTGAGGCTAGGACGGAGGTTCACCTTCTAGCAGGACAATGACCCAAACACACTGCTAAAGCAATACTTGAGTGGTTTAAGAGGGAACATGTAAATGTGTTGGAATGGCCTAGTCAAAGCCCAGACCTAAATCCAATAGAAAATCTGTGGTCAGACTTAGAGATTGCTGTTCACAAGCGCAAACCATCCAACTTGAAGGAGCTGGAGCAGTTTTGCAAGGAGGAATGGGCAAAAATCCCATTGGTAAGATGTGGCAAGCTCATAGAGACTTATCCAAAGCAACTTGGAGCTGTGATTGCCGCAAAAGATGGCTCTACAAAATATTGACTTTTATTTTGTCCTATTTGTTGTTGGCTTCACAATAAAAAAACAAACAAAACATCTTCAATGTTGTGGGCATGTTCTGTAAATTAAATGATGGAAATTCTCAAACAATCAATGTTAATTCCAGGTTGTGAGGCAACAAAACACAAAAAATGCCAAGGGGGGAGGGGGGGTAATACTTTTGCAAGGCACTGTATATTTGATTTAAATGTTACTGTGTCTTTCACAAGTGCATGAAACTTTTAAAACTTTTATGTGAAGATTACATTAATCAGAATCAAATTAATTAACTATATCAAGCTAAAACATTTTATATAACACAAAATGTGTTTTTCAACATCAAACTAAAGAGTTCCTCTGTAATGTTATTTGTACCAGAGTTTTATGTCCCAGTTTTTTTCAGATTAACTTTTCCTCTAAAAGAGTTTAAAAACAGACAAGAAATCATCACAGAAGGTTGGAATAAATGAGATTTAATTTTCAAAGAAAGGTTTCTTTGCAGTAGGAGTAAAACGATTGTGGAATAAGATAATATCAGACAGCAAAAAAACATATTGGGGTGTTCACAGTAGCTTTTGCCTAATGGGGCCATCACATTTTAATCTGACAGGCAGATACAAATTTAAACAACCACACACTCATATACACTTGTGCTCAAAAGTTTGCATACCTTTGGCGAATTGGTAATATATGTACCGTTTTTGAAAAAAACATGAGTGAGCAGGCAAAACACATTTATTTTATTTCTTATGGGATTCATATTTAACTGTAGGTTATAACAGAATGGCACAATCATAAAACAAAACATGGCAACAAAGAAAAAAAGAAATGACCCTGTTCAAAAGTTTGCATACCCTTAGTTCTTAATAATGTGTATTGCCCCCTTTAGTATCAATGACAGCGTGCAGTCTTTTTGTAGTTGTCTATGAGGCACCTAATCTTGAAGGTGGTATAGCTGACCATTCGTCTTGGCAAAATTTCTCCAGGTCATGCAACGTCTTTGGTCGTCTTTCATGAACAGCATGTTTGAGATCTCCCCAGAGTGTCTTGATGATATTAAGAGTCCAAGAGCGTCCCATGTGCAGCCTTCGTGCAGATTGTCTGCCAGTATTTTCTGATAACATGCTGCATGTATCTTGCCATCAATTTCCACAAGATTCCCCGTGCCTTTAGAGCTCACACACCATCAGATCATCAGTGAGCCACCACCATGCTTCACAGTGGGAATGGTATTCTTCTTACTATAGGCCTTGTTAACCCCTCCCCAAACATAGCGCTTATGGTTGTGACCATAAAGCTCTATTTTGATCTCGTCAATCCAAAATACAGTGTGTCAGAAGCTGTGAGGCGTGTCAAGGTGTTGTCGTGTATATTGTTTTTTTTATTTATTTATTTAGTTTATTTATAAATTTAAATAACATCATATAAACATAACAATAAAAATCAATACATTCATATCTCATTCCTCAATTATAATTACAATTTTCATATATTTTCATTTCTTATTTAAGGAAGAGATAAACAAACAACAAACCACATCACAAATAATCCATACCATTTACATTCCTCATTCTATCTCATGGGTTCTATAATATGCATATATCCCATTTATCAATCAAAGGGTAATTTCTCTAGCTACTCTATCTACATTTTTAAATTACGGCAATCCTTGTTTCTTTACATATTCGTCCCAAATAGACCATTTATTCATAATAAGTTTATTCTTCGATTTTGCTTGTTTCCAATTTCTCTAAATTTCTCTGTCTCTTTATATCCTAGCTTCAATGCTACCTTATGATGGGACATTCATTGAGTTCCATTTTTTTATCATCATCCATTTTATAATTAATAAAATATGTGTTAACAAATATTTATTAGATGAAAATGTAATTTCTATTTCCAAGTGCAATATTGCTAATTCTATGTCTAATACAATTTCTTTCCCCAAGATTATGGATATTTGTTTTGCACATTGCTTGCAGAAGGACCGGACATTTTCACATTCCCACCACTGATGCAACAATGTCCCCTCTTTGCCACATCCCTTCCAGCATTTAAATGTATTATTAGTATCGTAGCTATTTAATCTTTCTGGAAAGAGGTACCACCTTTGCACTATTTAAAAAAATAATTCCCAGTAGGATATATAACTCACAAAATTATTTACTAGTAAGAAGGATTTATACCATATATCAACTTCCCATTTTTTTCTTTATCTCTTTCTCCCAAGCTATCATTCTATTTTATTTTTATTTTTTAGCACCAGCCTCAATTACCTTGGAGCACTTAGTGATAATATGTAAATAATTCTCAGATTGGAATCATTTTTCAATCAGGGTTATATCTCTGTAATTTCTGTTATCAAGTCCTAAATATTCCAAACTTTTCTTCAATGAGATGTACCCCTGCCACGTAAAATTTCAAATATTACATTTTTTAATTATCTGTTCATACTCCAAAAGACGTACCAAAATATTGTCCTGTGTATCCAATTGAAATATCCATTTTGCCTCTTGACACAGTAGGTCTTTATCCCAATCTCCTCTTCTTGCTGTTTTTGGTATGTGATCAATACCTATGAATTTCAAACAGTATGGATTATTGTTGTGATGATGACGTACATGTTTTGCTATTGGGGTATCTTTTAAATTTAAAACATCATTTACATGTTCTAATACACGGCGTCTTAACTGTCTTTTGGTTTTGCCTGTGTATTTTTTATTACATGAGCAAATTATTTGGTAGATAACACCTTCAGTTAGACAATTTATATTATGTCTTATCTTATAATTCTTTAATCCTGTTGCATCTTGAAATTCTGTGGTTTTTAATAAAAATTGACATGCTTTACATTTGCCGCATGCTTTACATCCTTTTTGGCCTTCTATTAGCCAGTTCCTTTTATTTTTCTTTTCTTCATAGTGGCTATGTACCAGAAGATCTTTTAGGTTTTTTGCTCCTTTGTATGTAATTGTACTTTGTTCTGTAAGTACTTCATCCAGATCTCTGTCTAATTTCAAGATGTTCCAGTGTTTTTGCAATATAGATCTTAATTTATTTGCCCAAAGTTGGCAATTCACAAATATCACATTTCAACAAGACAGAAATACCTAAGTCAAATAGGTTTAACAAACAGAGAACAAGAATGCCTAAAAGACTTTGAAAAACAACAAAGAGAAAACGAAGAGAAAAAAGGGATAGTGTATATACTTAGTAAGTTTACACCAAACTTCTCACTCTGTCCACCACTAGAAATCTTTGGGGAACTAGTAACAAAAGAACTTAAAGAATTGGATAAAAATACTCCTAAATACACATCAAGTAATAATTTGAGTGGAAAAGAACAACAAGCATTAAAAGAATTACAGAAAATGAAAATATCATTATAAAGCCTTCAGATAAAGGAGGCAATATAGTGGTATTAAATACCACAGACTATATAGCAACAACCCAAAAATTACTAGATGATAAAGAATGTTATCTGAAACTTAAGGAGGATCCAACAGATGAATGTATAAAAAAGTTAGAAAGAATAGTGGAAGAAGCAAAAGAAATGGAATTAATAACAACAATAGAAAAGAAATTCCTTATAAACAGAAGACCAACTATACCCACATTCTATTCTATACCAAAAATACATAAAAGCCTAACAGCATAACCCAAAACAGCATAACCCAAAATCCAAGTGTATATATAGATGAAATTCTAAAGCAATATGTAACAACTCTACCATCATTTGTCAAAGACACAAAAGACACATTGAGGAAAATAGATGGAATAACAATACAAAACAATTCCCTATTGGTAACAATGGATGTAGAATCACTCTACACAAGCATTAAACATGAACATGGATTACAAGCGGTGAAAGCATACCTAGATTCTAAAGGAGTGGATTATGAAAACCAAAATATATTTACCATAAAATTATTGGAATTTGTTTTGGATAACAATTATTTTATCTTCAACAAACAATGGTATAAACAGATTAGGGGCATGGCAAAGGGGACGCCGTGTGCCCCTAACTACGCAAATTTATATTTAGGCCACTGGGAAAATAATATAGTATTCTCAGAAAACAGTGAATCTTATACACAAAAAATAGAACTATGGATAAGATTCATTGACGATATATTGGTCATATGGTCAGGCTCTGAAGAAGAACTCAAAGAGTTCATAAAAAAATTGAATAATAATTAACAAAATTTAAAATTAACATATGAGTTCATTAAAGAAATAGTGACATTCCTTGATTTAAGCATCTAGGTAAATTCAAAAAAAGAACTAGCAACAAGAACTTATAGAAAAACAACAGCAACAAACTCGTTGTTACATTGGAAGAGTCACCATCCAATTTCAACAAAGAAAGCCATACCAACAGGACAGTATTTACGTATAAAAAGAAACTGTAGCAGTCAACAAGAATTCAAAATACAAGCTAAAGAACTACAGGAAAGATTCATTCAAAGAGGATACACAAAAAAAGTGTTGAAGAAAGCATACCATAGGGCCTTAACACAGGATAGAAATCAACTATTGGTTGAAAATAAAAGAGACAAAAAACAACAACCTATAAGATTCATCACAAACTTCTCAAGTCAATCCCAACAAATAAGATCTATATTGCAAAAACACTGGAACATCTTGAAATTAGACAGAGATCTGAATGAAGTACTTACAGAACAAAGTACAATTACATACAGAAGAGCAAAAAACCTAAAAGATCTTCTGGTACATAGCCACTATGAAGAAAAGAAAAATAAAAGGAACTGGCTAATAGAAGGCCAAAAAGGATGTAAAGCATGCAGCAAATGTAAAAAATGTCCATTTTTATTAAAAACCACAGAATTTCAAGATGCAACAGGATTAAAGAATTATAAGATAAGACATAATATAAATTGTCTAACTGAAGGTGTTATCTACCAAATAATTTGCTCATGTAATAAAAAATACACAGGCAAAACCAAAAGACAGTTAAGACGCCGTGAATTAGAACATGTAAATGATGTTTTAAATTTAAAAGATACCCCAATAGCAAAACATGTACATCATCATCACAACAATGATCCATACTGTTTGAAATTCATAGGTATTGATCACATACCAAAAACAGCAAGAAGAGGAGATTGGGATAAACACCTACTGTGTCAAGAGGCAAAATGGATATTTCAATTGGATACAAAAAAAACACAGGGTTTAAATGAAGAATTTACATATACAGCATTCATTTGAAAAAACCTCTTATGAAAAATACCCAGATTTAATATATGAATAGGATACAAAAGTTTAACAGAAGAATCTATATATATAGTATTCATTTGAAAGAATTACTAATAAAACAAAATACAAAATAAAAAATAGATAAAAAAAACAACAACTTTTGATCAAAGATATGAAAAGTTAAAAGAAGTAATTAGAATACCATCTTTATCTATAAAAGCTATTAATATAATAATAAATATAAAACATCAATAAAATAAATATATATAAATAAATAAGTAAATACATAGGGCCTCATTCTATTAGTGGCCATAGCACATGCGGGGCCGCAAGGACCGGCCGCAAGCTATTCGGCTATCTTATTCCCCTCCGGCCGGGGATTCCGGCAGGCTTGCGGCCGGCGCCTTGCTATCCCTTGCGGACGCACGCGCCGGAGGAAAGCCTTTGATCTAAAACGTCCGCAAGAGAATCGGCCGCAAGAAAATCCTATTTGCAATTCAATTGCTCCGGGAACCCTCTCTGCAAGGCTGAAACCGAGCCGCAGCTTACTTGCAGGAAAAAGGTCCCGCTAGCACCAATTAAGCACAAAATATAGCCCAAATAAAGCCATCATGCACTCTGAGGAGACTATAAAGTGATTTTAGGTGTTAGCAAAAATAGCACAACATTCCCCTATACTTAAATCCGTAAACAAAATTATTTTTTAATATATGTCAAATATCCATGTAAAAAGTCCAGAGGGCTTGGAGCACCTCAGACCTGCACACGCTGCGGCCGGAAAAAAAACAGTGAATGTAATCTCGGGTTTGGGCTGATGTGCAAGCTTGAGAGTGGGTTACTTTTAATCCTCATGTCCCCCAATATGATCCCTAGCATTTACAAAGCTTTACAGAGCTCTCTTCAATTTATTTTTGACTTTTAAGATTTCTGAGCTTACGGCCGGTAGCAAGATTTACGGCCGGCCGTAAGTGGAGATCCTTGCGGGGCCGTATAATTGAATTGCAAGGTAACGGGACCCCCGCAAGGAATCGCAGCCTTGCGGTCGTTTTACGGCCGATAATTGAATGAGGCCCATAATATATACAAACAAATAATGAAATATAAATAAACAATAAAGAATATAGAAAAATAAAAAATAAAAATAAGTATCCGGATTAGATAAAAAATAAATTAACATGGTATACAAAATAATTATAATTTAAAATCAAAAAATATGTTTAGCAAACAAAGTTTTAATAAAATAATACAAAGGCATACTAATGCTAGAAGCTAAAAGTATTACTTTGAAAGTAATTTCCTTATTCAAAATCATTACACTTATTTAAATAATATAAAGATAATATAGTAAAAAAGAAAGTCAAAAGCAACATTTGAAAATAAAGCATGAACAAAAACATTCAGGAACACAAAGAGTTAACTAACTGCCATAGAAACTATGGAACACAAAGAGTTAACTAATTGCCATAGAAACTATAAATAGCTCCACAGAGAAGGCAGCACTGTGCCCCTGATGAGTGAGAGACTGATAGAGCCTCACGAAACGCGCGTCGGGAGATTGTGACGTCATCAGTAAGCGCGATCACAGCGCAGACCACGCCAACATAGCGTGGAGCATGATAGATACAGCTCTAAAGCTCCAGGTCCACTACTAACTTAAAAGAAAGATAGAAAGCCAATTCCTTCACCACAAAGTCACAATATAGTAACTATAGAGTAATATACAAGAATAAGGAAATAGAAAAGCATGAAAAAAACAATAGACAGAAGCATTAAAGAAATATATAGTTTAAGAAACAGCATAATCAGGAGTGTATACATTTTTAAAATATAGCACAGTATTAGCACTATAAATGAATAAGGTAAAGTAGTGACTGTGACAGACTAACAGTCACGAGGTAAAAGGGTAATAAAAGAAGAAATAAGCACAAAGTCACAATAGCACAAGCACTTTAAGATAAGAAGTTTTGAATAACACCACTTGAATTATAATGCACTTTAAGTAATAGAATTACGAATTAACATAAATAAACAGGATAAAAGATTAACACAAAAGAAACGCAAAGGCACTTAAAACATATACTGTATATATGCTGTATGAATAAACAAAACTATACAACAGACAAAAGGATTATAAAACCTTATCTTAATTTTATGTAAACATTTTTAATCTTATGTAAATTAAAATCCAGGCTACCTGATAAAGATTTGACTAAGGAAACATAACCACAAATACACAAATACAGTTGAATTGAAAAACCAAATCTTTTATTGACTTGAGCATAATAAAGTAATTAAATAAAAAAGCTGTGATCAAAGCAAAGAATATAATAACAACAAAAATAAAACTTAAATAAATCTTTAATAATTTACTGGACATCAAAAAGCCCAAAGGATTAAACACCTTGGCCCTCATTCAATTGCGATTTGGCCAATTGAATAGTGCTCTAAATAAGCACATAACATATTTTTTTAAAATAAGTTTTTAGTTAGTGAAAACCTTGCTTTTGGATAGATGTTTACTAACTAAAAACTTCTTTAAAAAAATATGTTATGTGCTTATTTAGACCACTATTCAATTAGCTAAATTGCAATTGAATGAGGGCCCTTGGGTTTAACATGATTTTTTTAATCGTTGCATTTTTAACAACATTTTAAATGTACAAATAAAGATTGAATTTTTAAAATTAGTATGTGGCAATAATAATTAAAATAAAGGTTGCATAAAAGGTGTTTCTGTACAACCTTGGTTGGTTGTTCAAGGATTCCTAAATAGGATCCACAGGACAATATTTTGGTACGCATTTAAGTAATAACACCTGGGCCTAAAAAAATAAACTAAGATCATTTTTTTGAGTATCATACTTCAAAAGAGCATCTTTATGAGATCTCCTATCTTGGTGATACCACTTTTTATTAGGGATGACACATCTGGAGGTTTTGTTGGACAATCCAGTATCTCTACTGGTGCCCCTAATGAAGGGTAACATGAAAAAATCCTCTTTAATATGTTTTTATACCAACATTTTAATAAAGTTTTTAATCCTTTTGATAAATTCATAAATTTTAAATGTTCATATTTTGTTTGCCAAATGACCATTTTAATAGACATTGTTTCAATCAGTGCTTCCTCAATGTCTATCCATATAGGTTTATAACTCTTTAGGTTCCATTTTATAATATGAGAAAGAATAATATTATCGTGTATGTCTATTAATTTTGTATACGCTAAACCTCCGTTCTGAAATTTCTTTGATGTATTATTGATGTTAATTATTGCTTTTCTTCCATTTAATATAAATTTATCCAACATACTCTGAAGATCTTTCAATATATATTTTGGTACTATTTCCGAAATGGACCTAAAAACATATGACATTTTGGGAATAATACTCATTTTTGACAACCTTGAGTTTTTCCAGTCTTGAAATTTTAATATAATCTGGTTAGATATTATATTTAAGTTCTCTTTCATTCTTTTGTCTATTTGATATGATATCTTAATTCCCAAATAGGTTATAAAGCTCTTATCCCAAGTATAAGGGTACATCTGTTTTAGTCTCGAAATTAGTTCTTTTTTTTATTCCTCTACAGATAGTGTCTGATTTGGAATAGATTATTTTCAAATACAATATCTTATTAAATTCTTCCAAAATTTTATGTAACTCTTCTATTCATTGTTCCGGGTTAGTTAATGTCAAAACAACATCATCTGCAAAAATGAGAATTTTATACTCCCTACCTGAAGATCTTATTAGTTCTGCCAATGGCTCTAAATATAAAACAAAAAGTAAAGGGGATAGAGGACATCCTTGACGGATACCGTATTTAATAGAAAATTTCTCAGATTCTTATCCCTAGCTAAATGATTTTGGTACTAGGATTCACATATAAGGCTCCAATCGACTGGTTGCAAAATCTGCCAGTCCAAATTTCAATAATGCTGATCTTAAAAATTCCAAACCGACTCTGTCAAATGCATTTTCAGCATCCAGTGACAGTCAGCATGAAAACTTTCCTTCTTATTGAATAAGATAATACATCCATCAGTCTCCTTATGTTATCTGGGCCTTGACGCCCTTTAACAAATCCAGACTGATCTGGGTGTATTATCTTAGGCATTATAATATTCAACCTTTCCGCTAGCATTTTTGAATATATCTTGATGCCTGAGTTTATAAGCGAGATTGGTCTAAAGTTTTTATAGTCCTCCTGACTTTTCCCCTGTTTGGGTATATTTAGTATTTTAGCTTCTGCGATCTCCGTGGGTATCGTTCCATTCTTCATTATCGAGTTAAACATCGAACATATATGTTCGCTTAATGTTGATGAAAAACTTCTATAATAAAAGTTGTTAAAGCCATCTAATTTTAATTTTCCAATCACGGCTTCTATCTCTTTTTTGGTAATGAGGCTATTTAATGTTAGTAGATCTTCTTCATTTATCTTAGGAAGTTGTATTTTTTTCCAATAACTCTTCTATTGCTCTCTTTGACACTTTGCAAAAGCTCTCTTCTGACGCTACGTTATATAGCTTTTGAAGTCTGTAAATAGTTTGCCAATCTCCTTGGGGTGCGAATAATAGATATTATCAGGGCCTTTCATTCTATCTATACTATTCTGAATATTATGTTTTTTTATTTTACTGGCAATAGATTTTCCCGCTCTATCTTTCAAAAAGTGGTGAGTTTGTTGGAACCACCAATTTTGATTATCAATTTTTAATTAGATGATTTTATTTACTTGAGTTTTTACATGACTTATTTCTTGCATAGCTTCTTTTCTGTGGTCTATTTTATTTTTATTTAAGAGCTGATCCAACAAAATGTATAGCTCTCTCTGTGATTTACCTCTCTCTTTCTTCATTTGAGCAGACTTATATATCATAATTCCTCGAATATAGGATTTATGTGCACACCATAGTACAGCGGGGCAGGAAACTGATTCTTTCTTTAAATTGAAAAAAATCTGTATTTCTTGATTTATATTTTTAATTTGATCTTGATCTTTAAGAAGATTATTGTCCATTTTCCATTGGCTTCTATTTGTATCTCTTTTCTTATCTAATAAAGAAATGCTTAACATTGAGTGATCAGACCATTATTATTATTATTATTAACTTTTATTTGTAACGCGCCAACATATTCCGTAGCGCAATACAGGGAATAAAAACAAGGAAAAATACAGCATTAACAAAATTCCAAAAATGGAGGACCCTGTTTTGAGCTTAGAATCTTTGCAGAAAGTGCTTTTTCCCAAGCATCCTAGAAGACTGAAAACTCGCCACTTACAATCTAAAGGGATTGGAAGGGGCAGAAGTCAGGGAAAGATTAAACAGATAAGGAATAAAAAGGATCAGAAGAGAAGTGAAAGTTAGAAAGGTTTTTCATTTAGAGAGAGAGAGAAGGAACAGAGGTGAGGGCTCTAGCATTTAAAATGTTGTCTGCACCTAGTGGTGAGATAATATATGCAAGTAGGAAAGTCAGTTGATTCCCATTTCACTATATATTTAATCAGAAATGGGGTGGGAGGGTGAGGGGCAAGGAGGGAGGGCAGAACTCCCAGAATTCAGAGTAACCAGTGAGGCCTTCTAAAACCAGATGCAGGTAAAATTTGGGGCTAAAAGAAAACAATAAAATATGGTATAAGTGACCAATAGAACAGGGAGAGAGTGGGAGAGAGAGGGAGAGAGAGAGGGAGAGGGAGAGAGAGAGAGAGAGAGAGAGAGAGAGAGTGACCATGAAGATGTTACTATTTCTGAAGATTGAGTTATATTCAAAACTTGTGTATCTGCCAAAAAATAGTCTATCCTAGTATAAGAGGAGTGACGATTGGAGTAAAAAGTATAATTTGTAGAACCTCCCCGTAAATTTCTGAGTGAGTTTAATAATTTTATTGAGGAAATATTTTTGTTTTACTTTTGGTGCATATACAGTATGTTAACTATTGTGATTTGCAGCTGATTTATCTTACCTGACCAAATTATATCTACCATGTTGGTCAATTTTCTTAAATCTTTTTTCTATTTTTAAATCTTTTTTTAAATATAATTGATACTCTTTTTAGCTTTAGAGGTGCTTTCCATATAAAATGTGTTCTTCAGTTTGTAAGACGTGGACCTCCCTCCAATGTGTCTTCAAATCACGTCTGCTCTTAGTTTAACATAACTTTCCATAGCTATTTTCCTCTTAAATGGCGTATTTAGACCCTTGGTGTTGTGAATAACTATTTCAAGTGTCATCCAGGTAGTGATTTACTGTAATTTTTTCCCTTTTCTTTCTTATATAGAAACCACGCTGATTCATACTATACAACATACTTCTCCTTCTTACACTCCTTGGGAGCCTTTTTGATTTTATCTTCTGGGCTCTCTTTTAAAAGGGCTATTAAGTTGTTTTGCGAAAATGTTAGGTTGTTTTGGGAAGATCAAAGTAACTTGAGCTCCCTATTGGGGGGATAGACGCTTTCCATCTTAACTGTCCATAAAGTACATTTCTTAATGTCTTTTATAATATAAATTATTTCTAAATTCTCTCATATTAACCTCCCTTCCTCTCTCTCTGAACACTTTCAGTTTTACTACTTAATTTAACATTTTCTTCATTTTAATTTATTATATTGTTAATTCTCGACTTTTCACTTTCACTTTTTTTTCTTTTTCCCCCCTTATCCTAATCATTCCATTTTCTCATTTACCTATCATTTTTTAAACTTAATATTAAAGTACAGAGCTTAAGGTGCTTGTTGTAATCTAGTATTAAATATTTAAAGTGCATACCTTCTTGTATTATAGTGCAAATTTAACCATTTCCCCATTTTAAAGTGTTAAAATATTTAGTATAGTATTAAAACTTAAGTATTCAAATCTTAATCTATATTTCAAATTATTAGTATTATTTTAATTCTTTTCCTTCCTAGTAAATTTATTCCTTAATCCATCATGTGCAATTTACAAATATTATATATCTCTGCTACATTCTTTCTTAACTTTTGATTATTGCAACAATTGTCAATATCTCAATTATTAGTTATATTAACGTGTCTAATTTATTAATACCAAATAGCCAAAAATGTATTCATATTTCGAACTCTGTATATAAAAGGTATTCATTTACACTCTTTAGTACACCCCTTTATGTGTTATTTTCAATTTCACTTCCATTATATTTCACCATAAGGAGATAGATAATAAAAATATATCTAGTCCTAACCCTTAAAAAGGGAAGGAAAAAAGTAGGAGCAGAGAAAAAAATATATATATATAATTCACTCTGTAAAAAAGTGAAAAAGAGAAAGAGAAGACAAAAAGACTATATATTAAGAGAGTCCAATAAATCTAATCATTTTCTATGCACAATCAAACTAGCCATCGAATATCAAATAATCAATGTCTTTATGTGTTGTCCTTCGTATTCCTTTCCTAGCTTTATGCAGAGGCAGATCCTTTATTTACTTGTAATTGCCATTCTGGTTTATTAAATAACATTTCAGTATCCATTCTTGGATTTGATAATTTCAACTTGGATTTTCTAATTTGCCAACATGTCCAATCCTTCTTTTACTGAATTTATTTTGTACCATTTGGATTGCCTCTGAATCATCAGTCCTGACGGCTCCATTTATAATTAATATTGTTTTTCCTTAGAGACATAGTAATATTCCTATATTCTTTTCTCTTCAATAAGATGTTTGGAGAGATATTCAAAACATTTTTTATATTTTCGTATGGTGGATCTAATATTTTCTTTTTGTAACTTGCAATAATTCTGACATCCTTAAATGATAGAAGACGAAGCCTAACAATAGAGTTTCTTGGAGTAGAATTTCCTAGGTTCAATGGTAGAGGGAGTCTATGACATATATCTATAATTTTATCCTCCATTTTTAATAGGGGGTTCAGCCTCTTTAAAAGGTTAGTAATGTAATTATCCAAATCATCTTTGGAGATTGTCTCAGAAATCCCTCTCGACCTTAAATTGTGTCTTCTGGATCGATTTTCTAGATTTGTCAGCTTGTTGTTTGTTTCTGTTAATTTAGCCTCTAGAGATTTTGTATAAGAGATTAGTGTAACGTGATCTTTTATTGATTTATCAAATTTATTTTCAATTTCATCTATCTTTTGATGAGTCAAGGTTATAGCCTTAGTATTTTCAGTGATCTGTTGTTTTAGATCTTCTGTAATTTTTTTGTTGAAACTCCTCAAAAATATATTTAATTTATAATATTTAATTATAAATGTTCTTCTTGTTGTGAAATGGCGTCCCTAGAAATGCTTATTTCAGTACCATTCACCCCACTATTGTCACTTGAAAATGATTCTGATTGAGAAGAAATCGGAGATGTCTCATTTCTTTTAGGGGGAAAAACTCTGTCTTTGTGTAGCTCTTTTCTTTTCTCTATTTTTGGTTCTATTAGACATATTAACAGATCTTTTCAGGAACTGTAGATAGATCTACAGCTATAAATATATCTAAGACTTTACCAACTTTCTAAGGCTTGCTTAACAGCTTATCCAATAACAATTTCTATCCTTTGATTGTTTTCAAAAGATATATATTTAAACCAACCAGACTCTATATTTCTCTTATATTACTTTCAAGCTTTATTGCTTTGTAAGTATTTGGTTTTAATCCGGTATGTCTTCTGTATTATAATTTTATACATAATCAACTTTAATTCTGTAGGTTTTATAGACTATTGGTTTTATGAATGTTATAAATATTCAACTTCAATCCTTTGAGTCTTATAGACTGTGATATTACAAATGTTCAGCATAAATCCAATTAGTACAACGTAGATTCTTTAGATCTCATAGGCTGTGATGTTATCAATATTCAGCATAAATCCAATAGATCTAATAGATTGGGATATTATCAATGTACAACATTGTGACGAAGTGCCCTTCGCCACTTTGTCTTGGAGAGGACTGTTTGCCAGCCTCCTGCCCTGCGATTATGGCCCTGGTACATATTGCCCTTCAAACACAGTATTCGGCCATACCAGAGTGTATGTCACTCATTCTGGTCCTTTACATACAGGGGGGTCATTCGGTACTTGCCCTGTGTGAACCATAATACCACAGATAGCTATGCCATGGAGCCCATTCATATAATGAAAGACTATGGGAAAGACTTTAGCTACATGGCAATTGAACTGTGTGAAGATGATCTGAGCGCTATTCGATAGTTTTGTGCGCTCAGATCCCAGCTGTAACGGAACCCATCACTGTTTTACCCTGTTTATGGTTATTTAATTCTTGGTTAAAATATGATCCTAGTAATATACTGTATGTATGTTGGTTTATGCTCTGCAGAATATTGGCCCCAGGCTAGTGCAGACCTTGGCAGGAGAGATAATCCTGTTACAGATAAGCAAGTCTATTCATTCTCAAACATAAGAACAAAGACGGCTGATTTAATCATTGTCTGATTATATCAAGGAGCCTCAGGGAGGGGTGACCACACCTATTGTTCTCTTTATGTGTATTGTGTGGCCAACTATGGGGGATGTGGATTGCCATGCTGCCAGTAAGATACTTTTACTAACTTTTAAACCCCTGGTCTGATTCATGCCATTTTTTAATATGTTGTTCCCCTGGGTGAGAGCTATTGAACGGTGCTGGACTTAAAGGTGTATGTGTCTGTTTTAATTGTGTTACCTGTTATCTGAGGGGAAGAGACGTGGGGGTTGAACCATGTATATAATTGGCTGTGATAATTATGTGGGTGTAGCCCTTCAGAGGGCACCATTGCATAAAAGGAGATTCCCCTGTCATTAAAATATAGTTCTACTTGACCCTTCAAAACGTAGTCTCATCTCGTTCTTAGAGGGGATCGTTATATCCTACTGGGGATTGCTATGATTTTGCATACTCCCTTGAGCTGTAACTACTGAACGCTTGTTCCTGATGTACTCTCCTTGGAGGAGAGGTCTTCCCCACATGCTGGATGCTGGAGATTCATACAGGGTGGAAGGAAGACGGCGCGGCTCCATCTAAACTACGGCGGTTGTGGAGTCTGTGGTGGTTGTGGTGTCCGGTGCGGTGCTTGTAGTCCTCGGCGCAAACTAGGACGCGTCTATCAACGGAGGAAAAGCAGAGAGAGATCCGTTACAAACATACATCCAATAGATCTCATAAGCTATGATATTAGCATATATCCAATAAGTCTTGTAGACTGTGATATTATAGATGTTCGGCATAAATCCAGTAGGTCTTATAGACTTATGCTGTTATAATTATTCAGCATAGATCCAGAAGGTCTTATGGATTGTAATTTTATGAATTTTCAACGTGAATCCAGTGAGTCTTGTAGACTTATGATATTATGGATGTTCTACATAAATCCAGTATGTCTTATAGACTGTGATAGTATAGCTGTTGGAGCTTGAATCCAGTCGGTTTTAAGATTATAGTTGTAAAGCTGTTCAGCATAAGTCCAATAAGTCTTATAAACTGTTAAATTATAAATGCTGTGTTAAACCAGTGTGTCTTATAGCTTATGACTTTATGAATATTCAACATAAATCCAGTAGGTCTCATATACTGTATGTTATCTATGTTCAGAATATGTCCAATAGGCCTTATAGGCTATGGTATTTTAAATATTCTACGTAAATCCAGTTGGTCTGATAGACTATGTTATTACCAGTATTCAGCGTAGATCTAAAGGGTCTTATAGTTTGTAATCTTATGGATGTTCAGCATGAATCCAATGAGTCTTATAGACTATATTATTGTTGATGTTCTGCAAAAGTCCCATTTGTCTTAAAGACTATGATATTATACGCGTTCTGCATAAATCCAATATATCTTATAGACTATAACCTATGATGTTATAAAAGTTCATCAAAAATCCCAATATATCTTATAGATTTTAATGTTGTAACGGTTCTGCATAAGTCCAGTAAATCTTATAGAGTTTGGTATTGTAGATGTTCAGTATAAATCCAGAAAATCTTATAGGCTGTGATTTTATAGATGTTCAGCAGAAATCCATTAATCATATAGGCCTTATAGGCCTTTTTATTTGTTATTTCTGTCCATATTTTCTCAATACACCACAAAAAATCCCCCCTGGATGTACTGAATAATGAGGTCTTTAATGTAATACCCTCTTTTAATATGGGAAAACGATAAAACCAATTTAATCCTTTTTAGTAAGCTCCCACTCCAGACTCTGGGTTAGATCTCTTTTACTCAATCCAGAAAGCTGTAATATCTCTAAGTTAAAAGAGTTCTACTCACAGTTTGCTGGTATCTCATTAACCCCCAGGTGTTAAGCTGTCTTACCTTCAGCTTTATCTAGTGTCCTTGATCCACGCTGTCTGGATACTACTGCTGGATATTGCAGGTGTATTTTCTTCAGGTCTCTCCTGGATTCCATGCAGAGTTACAGCAGGCTTAAATAACTTAATAAATTCTTTAGTGATTCCATGGTGATTCTGTTCTCTCTTATCCTGAGAACTCCACTCCAGAACAGGCACTTCAGCTAGACTGCTTCAAATTGGCTCGCAGCAAACATCTTAACATCTCTCACACTCCAACGTGGCTGCTGCTATGGCTGCAATGGATGCTTCAGCATCTCGGCGGCTCCATGCGGCTCCATTCAGCCCCCATGTATATTGTATATTGTAACCGTGCTTTTTTGTGGCATTGGTGCAGTAAAAGCTTCTTTCTGGCAACTCGACCATGCAGCTCATTTTTGTTCAAGTATCGTCGTATTGTGCTCCTTGAAACAACCACACCGTCTTTTTCTAGAGCCGCCTGTATTTCTCCTGAGGTTACCTGTAAGTTTTTCTTTGTATTCCGAACAATTCTTCTGGCAGTTGTGGCTGAAATCTTTCTTGGTCTACCTGACCTTGTTATCAAGAGATACCCACATTTTCTACTTCTTAGTAAGTGATTGAACAGTACTGACTGGCATTTTCAAGGCTTTAGTTAACTTTTTATATTCTTTTCTATCTTTATGAAGTTCCATTACCTTGTTACACAGTTCTTTTGACAGTTCTTTTCTGCTCACCATGGCTCAGTATCTAGCCTGCTCAGTGCATCCACGTGAGAGTTAACAAACTCATTGACCACTAATTGCAATTTAAAAAGCCACAGATATGGGAAATTAACCTTTAATTGCCATTTTAACCTATGCGTGTCACCTTGTGTGTCTGTAACAAGACTAAACATTCAAGGGTATGTAAACTTTTAACCAGGGCCATTTCTGTTATCATTATGATTTAAAACGGAGCTAAACAACTATGTGATAATAAATGGCTTCAAATGATAACTATCCTTTAATACAATAAAATTTTTTCCATGATTAGTCATATTTTCTAAATAAATGCCAACATTTCACAATTTCTGCCAGGTATGCAAACTTTTGAGCACAGCTGTATGGCACTATTTGAATTATATTAGAATATTTAACAATTGACTAATTCTAATGATATTATAGTTAATCCATATCTAGTAAATGGCAGTAGGTCCTCTCCTGCATAGTAGTATTCTCAGCAACTCATATCTAGTCTGTATTCCACTGTCCCACATGGAGAATTTTTATTATTTGATCCTCACCTGAGAAAAAAGCTATGATATGGATTCCAAAGGGGGTTCATTGAGTTTTGGCTCTTTTTCCTGTAGTTTTTGTCATTGGATTGAAAACAAGACTTCAACTTCCAGAATCCTAAACAGTTCTGTTGTTTCACCTCCAAGGTATATACCACTTCCTTAATGATTGCTGTGTGATTTGTAGAAATTTCTAGGAGCTGCTGATACTCTGGTGGTTGCCACACAGGGACAGAGGTTGTCCAGCCCTTGCTCCCATGTCCAGGTTTGGTTAGCAGATAAATGTTCTGTATCTGATCCCAAGTCAGTGGCTGGCGTAGGAACCAAAGTTGGGGCTGGCAGCGTACATATTAATTCAAAAAAGGCAGAAGGTCGGAACTGACAGAAGACAAGGTTATCCAAGCAACAGGTCGAAGGACTGGTTAGCAGCAAACTAGAGAATAGTAGGGTTTGTGGTCCAAGGTCAAATACAATAAAACCAAACAAGAAAAAAAACACAGTACTAACACACCCACTGCACATACATCAATGCTAGGTAAAAGTGAAGCCTTTTTATAGCTGAGTCACTCTCAATTGGTGCGGGTTATAAGTGACTCAGAGTGCAGAGCCCACGAATGATGTGAGTAGGGAGGTGAATGGCCCCTTACAGCTGCCTATTTTGCCTAATGGAAAATCCTCCATGCGGGTCCCCTCTCCTACTTACTATTTAAGTTGAAAAAAAAATGATACTTTCAATGACCCTTTAAAAATTATATATATCGACAACGTTTATGTAAATGGACAAAGTATGAAGAGACTAATGTTTCTTTTTAGCTAATTGGTAGCTCTGTATGGTATTTCTATTTAGATCATTCTGGCATTTCTTTTCTTGCTTAATCATTAAACAGAAGAGTGATACTACATTAAACAGCTCAGAAACTGAAATGCAAAGAAAACCTCTGAGAATCCATAGCTGTGATTTAACTCTTCCTATGGGGATATTAGGAAGTACATTAAATAATGGTTATGTACTAAAACTGATAATGAAATTGAGCTTGTAAAAAAGAACATTATGTAGGTCAATGAATTCCTAGGTTTCTGGGGAGGACTTTTTGTACATGGAAGCAGCAGATGCTTCTTGTTAACCCAAGGCATGCTGGGATTAATTTGCAAAAGTTAGACAAGTGGAAAATAATTGTAGCAGATTTACTCAAAGAAAAATCTCTTATTAATTTCAATGGGATTGCTTGTTTTGATGAACATAAAGTTGTTTTATGTACAGCATATGCCACCATTACCACAAATAAGCAACTTCAAAATTCTGTTTTTTTTTCGATTTTGTGGTAGAAGAGGAAGACAAATTAATATCAATGTAAAGAAGCTGAATATAGAACACAGAATTGACGAATCCCCAAATGCCTGTCTTGTCTGCCAATGTTATCTACCTAATAAAAACTTGCATTAATTCCTTTCCTACCATTTGCACTGGAAGACTGATCCAATTATTGAATACTCCTTCTGTAAAATATTACTTTGGCACTTTACCCATAAACCTTCAAACTTCCAGCTTCAGATAATGGCATCATCTTCTCTTTTTTTTTAAAGGATACTGCTCTCTTGAACTTTATTAATTCCTTTAGTATAAATTAAGGGTTTTATAAAGTTAACACATTAAGGTCACAGACTATTCCCTAATAGCGAAGCAAGAAAGCTCATGGTCATTGTAAAGCAAGGACATTGGAATTTGAGAGTTTCTGAGGTTGTAAAATGAGCCATGTTTAAAATATTCTTTTTAAAAATAACCCCGACATCATCATCAAACCAGCAAATAAAGGGGTTGCAGTTTTTATTATGAATACTCAGGACTACATAAATGAAGCCAACAGACATCTGTCAGACAACACCTACTACACAAAACTGAACCAGGACCCTGCAGAAAAATATACCATTCAACTTAAGAAACTCAACAAAACATTCCCTAAAAATGTACATCAAGAATTAGAATAACTCATACCTGTCAATCCTACCTGTCAATGCTACCTTCTAATACACATCCTGCTGTCTATGTGTCTGAGTGGTCCAGACTTTAGATATAGTACATGGCAGATGGGATTAACTTAATTTGCTAACAATGGGCCAAAACAGATAACAATACAATAGAGGAGTCTGATCATTGCAGGCTCAGCACCCCTCTTTTAACCTCATCATGATCAGTCAGTGACAGTTTAAACATAACACTGAATACAGTAGTATTACATGGTGAATTACAAACAGTATACAGGATAAGGCAGGGACATATGCCAAAAGACCACATGAAGTATGGTGGTACACTATGGCCCAATTTCTTAGTGCTATTCACCCCACCACCCACCTGTCCATATTGCCCATGTGGCAATGTAATTCCCCTACCCATTTTCCAAAGGGGCAGTCTGTCCTCTATGGTGGCTCAATGGACCAGGATCCAGGCCCTGGAAATGGGTCCGTGACAACCCATAACATCAAAGAATCGTATACATGCACATCCTCCAAAAACTACACTTAAGGATGAATTTGCACAGACATTCTATAAAAAAGCACAATGAAGACAGTTATTGTACTCCAGTTCAATACCATTCTAGCTGGAATGATCACTCCATTCAAAACCTAAAAATCTAAATACTCAGAGGAAAATGTACATACATTCAAGAGAGAAAAGCATTTGAAATAAAGATGATCTCATTCTGCAATACTAAAAATACAAGACTTAATATGAACTTGGGTTTTTTAACACATAATCACAATTTCTTTAGATTTTTCTTATGTTACTATAAAAGGCTTTTTCACTCTTAGTTAGGTGTTTGTTCAAAAGGAAGAATATCACTTTATTCATGTATATATTAATGTACAGTATATGTGTACATAGTATGTGTATATATGCTTCCTATACTATGTTATGTTGATTCCCCCTATATGTATTTTCCTGATGATGTCAGATGCTGTCTCCACTCTCTCTGCATCACTGTTTACATTCAAACTGAGGTCGAAAGCTTGTCTATATAGGTAAGGCTTTTGTCCAATACAAATGGTACAAAAGGTATCACAATATACTACAATACTGCTATATATATATATATATATATATATATATATATATATATATATATATATAAAAATAAATAATTACTAAATTACTATTACTATATATGTATATAAAATGTATACATCATCAGGGAAATTCCCTGCCTCCTCAAAAAGATGCTTCGGCAGGGGAGGCGCAGAAGAAGAAAAAAGATGACTTCACAGATCAGGTAAGACACCCACAAGGGGGAGGTGTCCTAATGAGGCTGAGGGGGCCTAAAGAGACTGAGGGGGCATGAGCCTGAGTGAGGGTGCATGGGTAGGATTGAGAGGGCATGTGGGTCCCTACACTACAGAAAAAAAATCCTACACAAAAAAAGAAAACATAATTAGTTTGCTCTGGGAGCCCCCCAGAGGAAGGGGAAACTCTAAGTTGGGGTGGAGCACCAGGCCCCCTGAGAGGCATGTGCCCTGGTGCAATGCACCACTTGCAGCACCAATATTTCTGCCCCTGACCGAAATAGAACTTACATGCTCACAAGTGTATCAGCAAAGGCTGGTTAGATATAGAGATCAGTTCTAATAAGTCCATGCAAGAAAAGTGTATGATATACAATTAACAGTAATAAAGCCTCCTCTGACCAGCTCCTAAAATATAGGATTTCTGCGAGTCGAAATGTGACAACGTGCACTGAATGATGTGTGTGTTGCTGTGTTTGTTCCATCGTAAAGGTATCTTTTTAATGAATATGTGGTGGGATGTATTCATGAATTTTGCCGTAGGCCTAAGAAATAGATCTTTTAGAATCTAGAAATGCCCTTGTCAGTAACACATCACATATTAAAAGAATACTGACAAGTGACATTGTAAGGCCATGTACAAATAAAGTATGTTTAATAAAACATATATTACCTGTTTATTCCTTTGAAATCCATACAACTGAATGGCTCACACACTTACTGGATCATATATGGGCTCCCTTTCTGTTAATGATCTGAGCAATTATTTTAAAAAGAATCCTTTGCAAATTCTATGTACTGTTCTGGCTATATTTATGGCCAAAATGTGCGCTATAAATTTAGTTCAAGGACCACTGATGTTTAGAAAATCACTTCATGTTTATGACAAATGTAACAAACCAACAATATTGGCAAATATGACCATAAAAGCATTTTTAAAGAAAATCTTAAATCAATGTATATCATGCAGGATTTGGTTCATGGTTTTCAAACCTGTTAGAAATAAATACAAATTGTCAACAGCCGTCAAAACAAGATTGCAAACAATTGTTAAACAATGAAACCCTGTATCTATTTATTTTAAACTTAAAAAAAAAAAAAAAATGTGCACATTATTAGGGCGAGTTCATTGTAAGCGCATACTATAAATATGGGGCTTTTGTCCTTGAATTTAGAAATTCAAAAACAGAGTACGTTTAAGTGTTAATGCTTTATTTAAACTTCATCTGCCAGTATTCCTTTAATTAACAACTCATTGACAAATAAATGGTAGACTGGTTCATGTAATAATGTAAATATATCTCATTATTAAAGATTATTTAGTATAAATTTGAAAGATGCTACTATTATCATATAACCTCATTAAAACGTAATGTCCATGAAACAAATGGACATGTTATTTATGTATGTGAAATAACGGGAACAGTTTCCTTATGAAATCATAGGAAATGGCTTCCAACTACCATCTGGAGATTTGTTTTTCATTCATTCTGGTGTACATCTAAATAACCTCATGTCTAAACCATGAGGAATATTTGCAGGAAGACTTGAAATGTCTGTCATTACAATACATGTTTTAAAACCCCTGGGTTTTGTTCCAGAGTCGTGTTCAGTTTGTCTAGTTTATTAAAAGGTCAAAGGGCAGAGCCAAGTAGTGTAAATAGAGGATAGTACTGAAAATAATAATAGTCCTGTAGAGATTTGTATGACAGCCTATGTAGAATATTGTAGTTCTCATGTCATGAATATTGCATTATTTTCATCTGCTATGTATTCAACTGAGGAAATAAGATGGTGCTTTTGTACTTCCTGTCAGGGTGCATTTTAATGGCGACTGTTCAGCTGTCCAGTACAGAGCTATTTTTTAATACACTATGAAAAAAAATAATGAAGTGCGATAAAATACAGAGGCAGATACAGAGGTTCATATTAGACTGATTCAAAATTACTTAAAAGTATCACTTTTTGTTTTTAACCTATACAAGCACTTGACAGTTTTCAGTGTTTATGTTTCTAAAAAGGTATTAATATTACCTTATCACTGATAATTGTAATGCAGCGGCATCATCCGCAACACTTTAAAGGGTTACCGATACCACTGAATAACTAGGGGAAATTATTATTTTATTGCTTGTTTATATATATATATATATATATATATATATATATATATATATCATCACATATATAGTTGTCAGCAGGCGTGCTTAGCAAAACCAGTTAGTAACGCAACAGGGAATCTGCGGGCTCGCGAAGCGAGGGCCACGGTTGCGGGCAGGCAAAAAGCGCCAAAGGCGCTCCTTGCACTGGTGGAGATGAGCGGCGCATCCGCTCATCCCTTTGACCCGTAGCACTTAGACAGGGAACGCCGAAGGTGCTCCCTGTGCTGGTGGAGATGAGCACCATAGGCGCTCATCCCAATGACCCCGCAACACTTTACCATCATGCCTACGACCCTCGGGACTACACATGAACACAACACTCAAGTACACAATTCACACTGCGAGACCCGTAGCACTTTGAAAAAATGTAACGAAAAAAAATACGGGCCGTAACACTTCCGAAAGGAAACCACGGCATAAAACAAAATACGAGCCGCAAAAAATACAAACTTAACGGCAGAACACTGAAAAACACGAAAAAAACAATAAATACAAACAGAAACCAAATAAAAACATCACACACAGCAAGGGGGGACACCTTACATGTCAATTTAACTCCAATTTTCACAGTTTACACACTCGAAAATCCACTAAGCAAGAGAAAAAATGGCCGCAGAAAAAAACAAAAACAAGGCTACGCGACCCCTTAAGCCGCAAAACATCACAAAGCACATACGACTTTTCCAAAAAGCCGTACGGCCTACAACATACATTATTAGCAAGGACGCTAAATCAGCCACACCCGTGTACCACATACACATTCGCCGCCATTTTACAACACTAACTTACACAATGCGCAACTAGACAACTACTCTAACAACGATTTCTCCTCGCACACGCAGCCTATTTACACTACACACTGCAGACATTGCTGACACTTACACCTCAGCTCAACAACACTGCAAATCTACATTGGATGCTGCAAGAACATCAAAACAGATTGTTAGCTCTTTAGCACATTGCTTGCTGCGTATATTAATTACAAATAGGTAAGCTATATTAATTTATGATTTAATTTATTTAGTAATTAATTATCATTACAACATACATATATACAAAACTTAAAAAAACACCACAATACACAATCGCAATAAACGGCAAAGGCGCTCAACACAAGGCTCGCAATCAGCGCAAAACATACTCACACAACCAAAACACTTAATTTGTGTGCCAAACACCATTCCTTGACTTACAATTCTATTGCTGTCATTTTTTTGATGGGCAATTTGCTAGTATATATAAATATACAGTATATATATATATCACATATAGTTGTGAGCATGCGGGCCGTTGCTCACGCTTGCGGGCTCTCGCAGCGAGCCCGCAAGAACTGCGTCCCTCGCAAAGCGGTGGTGGAGCATCCCAACGTCGCGAGGGTCCGCATTTGCGGAGGTGGAGGCTCCAACGTCGGCTGTGTTACACAAACACACCACACACACGACTTTTTAACAAAAAAAAACAACGTAACGTCACCGCAAATGCGGATCCTCGCAAAGCGAGGGTCTGAATTTGCGGAGGTGGAGGCTCCAACGTCGGCTGTGTTAACACACACACACGACTTTTAAAAAAATCTCAAAGGCGCCGGTTACACACACACACGGCTACACACACACCGCGGCCGAGGGCCTCAGTTGCTGGCATGGAGCGACTGAGGCCCTAGCTTCAGCAAATGCGGGTCCTCGCGAAGCCTCGGAAACCTGCATTAACCTCAGAACCAACCTTAACGTAACAAACACCCACACGCACGAAAAATGACGGAACTGCGCGCACCTACAAACAGTCAAAACACACCAAATACTCACAAAGTGACATAAAAACCTTACCCATAGCAAGGGGGGGGGGGGCACCCAGGACCTCTGAAAGTGAAGTTACACCTCCATTTAAGTACAAATTCCCGAGTTCACACACGAAAATCCCCTAAGCGAGAGAAAAAATGGCCGCCGGAAAAAATGAAAACGAGCCTCAAAGACCCAGGACCGCTCAGCCACCTACAACTTACCCAAGAAGGGATCCGAGATAAGCTCGGAAACCCGGATTAACCGCAGGGGATCTGAGATAAGCTCCGAGCCCTGCATAAACCCCACATTAACCCTCGCTGCAATCAAAATTCCCGCGTTACAGGTCCTTAAAGGACACGTTGGAAAAGAAAAAAACCTTAACACTGTCACCCTGTCAATCATGGGGGTCAATACGGACCCCCATAAAACCCTCATTAACCCTGTCACTCATGGGGGTCAATAGAGACCCCCATAAGCCCTTCATTAAGCCTGTCACTCATGGGGGTCAATACAGACCCCCATAAGCCTTTATTTAACCCCATCAGTCCCATAAGGGTATGTTATCACCATTATGGGCCTGCTACAACACTACATTAACCACATAAGTGCCATGATGGCCCTCAAGGACCATCATGACACTAAGTATAAACACTATACTGCACTATACCACCCCCAATAAAACATTAAATATCAACTAAACACCCTCTACACTAACCTATTAACATCTTCATTACCTACCCCCTATTAACCCCCACCACTCTAATTACAGAAAATAAAAAAGCCTAAAGTCACAAAAATAAAATATCTACATTATATGAAATAAAAAACCTAACTCACAAAAAAAATAAACTGCATTACACAAAATAAAAAAACCTGTCACAAAAAATAAAAAAAGGAACATTACAGAAAAAAATAAACATTACAAACCCCCCCTCACTACAGAAAAAAAATATACACACCTGAAAAGGAAATACATAGAATACAAATACATATAATACAAATACATGCAATACAAATACATACAATTACAATACAATTACATACAATTACAATACAATACACACCTATCTAATATACACAACACAATCTATCTAAATAAATACCATAATCTAATATACATGCTATCTATATAATAATACATTCCCAATCTATCTAAATAAATACCACAATCTATCTACAATATATCCTATGCTATCTATATAAAACACATACCCCTACCTAACATACAATAAATGCTATCTATATATTAACTAATCTAAGTCTAAGCTAAAATAAAATAGTTAAGACCACTTACCTTTGCAGATGCCAATTAGGATCAGCCACCTATGAAAAAAAAATTAGTGCAACACGTTTACAGTTCTAAAATAAACATTCTATACATTCTATACATTCTATACATTCTAAATATTCTACTCACCTTTCCGCCATGTCCCGTCCGGCATTCTTTAAATCCTTCTCCGGCGCGGCACCTGTTAAAAAAACAACAACATTAATAGACATACCTCAAAATAAATTAAACATAATCTACATTATACTTACCTCCCCGCGATGATTCCGGCCTCCTCCGGATCCTCTTCTGCCACGCCCTGTAAAAAAAAAAAATATATATATACTTACATCCGCACTCCCGGACATCCCCGACGCTAATGAGGCTCCAGGAGAATTTTCCGGAAGAAAATAAGCAATGGCTCCTTCTGATTGGTTGAAAACGCTGTCTATCAAATTCACCCAATCAGGAGGTGCCAATGTGTGAACCAATCACAAACGGATACACCTTAAAATCCCACTCTGATTGAATAATGCACCTGTCAATCTTTATTTAAACCAATCACAAGGCGCAGATGCCTTCAGCCAATCACAATGGAATACACCCCCATAGGGTGATTGGTTGGATCCTCTGCGCATTCTGATTGGTTGCACTGACAATAGCCAATCACAATGGAATACACCCTCACGTACTGATTGGTGAAGGATTTGCGCATTCTCATTGGCTATTGTTAATATCAATCAATATTACAGCCAATGGGAAGGCGCAGATGTCTTCACCAATCAGTACGTGGGGGTATATTCCATTGTGATTGGCTGATGGCAATAATGCCTTATGATTAGTTCAAATAAAGATGGATAGGTGTGTTATCCAATCACTGTTGTATTTTGGGGTGCATACTTTTTTCATTGGCTCACAAATGGGGTCTTCTCATTGGCTGAATTTGATAGACAGCCTTTTCAGCCAATCAGAAGCCGCCATTGCGTTAGGCCAATCTCACTAATAAACATAGATGTTAACATTTATTCAAAAATCCTAGCAAATAGATTAAAGAAGATCATTGGCAATCTGATCCATCCGGATCAAACTGGATTTATCCCTGGTCGCCAGACGTCAGATAATACAAGACGTCTTTTGAATATACTATCCTATGTCAAAAATAAAGATATACCGGTAATGATACTCTCATTAGATGCTGAAAAAGCGTTCGACAGGGTTAATTGGGAATTTCTACAGTGTGTACGGCCTGGGCGACTTTGCTTCAAAGTCAGTCAAAGCTCTTTATAGAAACTCTTTCTCAGGTATTATGAATCCTGACTTTGAATCTAAACAATTTAAAATTGGGAACGGCACCCGTCAGGGCTGCCCTTTATCCCCGCTTCTATTTACACTCTTTTTGGAACCTCTAGCTATATATATTCGTCAGTGTAATGAAATCAAAGGGATTTGTATAGGTAAAGAAGAATTTAAATACATGGCTTTTGCCGATGACATTATACCCCGAATACGTATGCTACAAACTTCAACAAATAGTTGAGGACTATGGCAGGCTCTCATTTTTTAAAGTCAATCAGTCAAAGTCAGATACCTTAACAAAAGGAATACCACTGGAAACTAAGAATAAATTAAGGGAAGACTTTAGGTTTAATTGGGATTCCAAATATATAACCCATCTGGGAATAAGATTCTCTTTTCGGGTAGATAATATTCTTAATGACAACATTAATGAGGTTATGAAGCTAATTAGACCCATATTAACTGATTGGAGCCATCTAAATCTATCCTGGTCAGCCCGAATAGCATCAATTAATATGAACATACTTCCCAAAATTACATACTGCATGAGATCCATACCGGATATCTTGGCTAATAATTATCTCAAGTGTATACAGGATCAACTAGATAAATTTATGTACGCAGGGAAAAAACCTAGAATTCGGAAAAGTATAACTTACAGTAAATTATCTAATGGTGGCCTAAATGCACCAAGTTTAAAAGAAATCCATCTCAAGATAATTATTGCCCAACTCATTGGTTGGCATATTATTAAAGATAAGCCAAGATGGCTATCGCTGGAAGAATCGTTAGTGAAAGACCATTCCATTCAAATGTTGATCTGGTTACCCGCATATGATAAAGCTTTATACAGCGATCTCCCAAAAAACTTAATCAATATCATTAAAATTTGGTATAAATATAGAAGAAAGATGCAGTTAACAAATATACCCTCAATCGTAGCTCCACTGGACTATCTGAGTTTGAGGGCGCAATGTCCCTCAATAAAGATGCTATCTGATAAGGGCTTAAGATGTATTTCCTACCTATATAATAAAGGTAATCTTCTTACCATTCAGGAGCTGCAGCTGAATTTGGATTTAAATAATAAATTCAACTGGTTAAACTACGAAAGTCTCAAGTTAAATCTAATGGGGAGAGGATATAAACTTTCAGGGATGAATTCTCATTCTAAAAGGAGATTTTTCACATCTAATCTCTAAGTGCAGTAGACCTATTGATGACCCTGTCCCCTTTATTAAAAGCCTAGGGGTTAAAGGGTGGGAAAAGGATCTTGGAATCTGCCTAGATGAGATAAGTTGGAAGTATAGTCTAAAAACCACAAAAAAGTCCTCGGTTAATATAATATATACAGAGCTATATTTCAAAATTATTCATAGATGGCACTTAACTCCAGTCAAATTGAGGAAAATCAACCCAGAGGAGTCAGATTGCTGTTGGAAATTATGTGGCTCACGAGGGACTGATTACCACATCTGGTGGGAATGCAATAAAATGCAGAAGTGGTGGTTAGACATCTTCCAACTAATAGGCAAATTGCTTGACAAACTAATTTTTTGGTCTCCTCAAGTTGCCATTCTCCATATGAACCTAGAGAAATTCCCGTCCACTGAGAGGTATCTGATTTGCCATATCTTATTAGCAGCCAAATATCTTATTGTCAAATACTGGAAGCTACCTATAATCCCAGCTTTTAGCGAATTGCGCAATCTTATCTCTACAAATAGAGAGCTAATGAATAATAGTAACTCTTCTCCGTTGGAGCGTATGGTCTGCCATTTTAGCTGGCTGAAATGGGACAGCTATATGGAATCCCTATAACCATAGCAAATTCACTCTTATATTCTGTATGGCTCTCCTCATTTATTACATGGTATATAAATTCCTTCAGTCTGATTATGAAATGTATCTAGATTTGTTTCCACAGTGATGTCGGGTTTAGATATGTATGTACTTTATGTTCTAATCCAGATACTAATGTATTTATTGTACTATGTAAGTTCTTCTGTTTGTCTTTTGTTCGTCCTTTCTCTTGTTTCAAATTTAAAAAAATCAAATAAAAAAAAAAAAAAAAAAAAAAAGAAGCCGCCATTGCGGAACACTCCATAGGAAGGTCATTAGCGTCGGAGATATCCCCCTGGGAGCGGATGTGTGTCGTTTTTTTTTTCTTCATGCGACGAGGCCGGAGACATCGCTGAAAGGTAAGTATAATGTAGATTGTGTTTATTTAAATTTTGTTTATGTTTACTAATGGAATGTTTTTTTTTACAGGAGTATCGCCGGACAAGCAAAGATGGCCGACGGAACATGGAGGACGTGACATGCTGGGACGTGACATGCTGGGACGTGACATGCTGGAAAGGTGAGTATAATATTTAGAATGTTTAGAATGTTTAGGTATTTCATGTAAACGTGTTGTATTAATTTTTTAAATCTTTTTTACCGTAGGTTGCTGATCAGAAGAAACATCTCAAAGGTAAGTGGTCTTAATTATTTTATTGTGGCTTACAATTAGGGTAGCTATATATATAGATAGCATGTATTTTATATTCCATAGATAGATAGGGGGATGTATTATTAGATAGTATTGTATATTAGATAGTGGGGTGTATATTACATTATATAGTGGCATGTATATTAGATTATTTTCTGTAATGTTCCTTTTTATTTTTTTGGTGACTTAGCTTTTTTGGGGGGGTTTTGTAATGTACATTTTTTATTTTTGGTGATTTTACTTTTTCTTATTTTATGTAATGTAGATTTCTGCTTTTTGAGAAATTTAGTTACTTGAGGAACACAGTACACTCACATTGTGTGACAAACAGCATTTCAACACTTTCTTTTATTAACCGTAATTTTTTACAAACGGTTCCTGAAATGTCAAATACGGATATTAATAATTAAACAACTTTCCAAACATACACATATCATTGCCGTCATTTTTTGACGGGCAAGTCGCTATTTTATATATAAAATGAATAGTACATTTATAATCCCATCTAAAAATAAGAAATACAATCATTATACTGCATTCTGGGAAAGTGGCAGGAACATTCAAATGAGACCGCAATACAGTTCGTTCTTGAATGCAAAAAACACTTTATACATACCGTATATACTCGAGTATAAGCCGAGTTTTTCAGCCCTTTTTTTAAGGCAAAAAAGGGCCCCCTCAGCTTTTACTCGAGTCACTCTCCCCCCCGTGTCTCTTTAACCCCCCTGTGTCTCTCTAACCCCCCGTGTGTCTCTAACCCTCCCCCCTTGTCTCTCTACCCCCCCGTGTGTCTCTCTACCCCCCGTGTGTCTCTCTACCCCCCCGTGTGTCTCTCTACCCTCGTGTCTCTTTCCCTCCCCCCTCCTCAACCTAAATCCCCCTCATCCCCCCTCCTCTACCTAAACCCCCCTAAATACCTCCCCCCTCTCCCCTTACCTGCTTGTGCTCCGGCATGTGATGTCACATATGCGCCGCGTCATTATCACCGGTATATGCTAATGACGCGGCGCACATGTGACGTCACATGCTCGCCGGCGCCGGGTCAAGGAGCGGAGGACAGAGCACAAGCAGGTAAGTGAGGGGAGAGGGAGGAGGTGTTTAGGTGGAGGAGGGGGGTTGAGGGGGGTTTAAGTTTAGGAGGGGGTTGAGGAGGGGGGTTGAGGAGGGAGGTTGAGGTTGAGGGGGGAGGTTGAGGGGGGTTGAGGTTGAGGAGGTGGGTTGGGGTTGAGGGGGGTTGAGGTTGAGTAGGGGGGTTGAGTTTGAGGAGGGAGGTTGAGGATGGGTGCTTGAGGATGGGGGGTTGAGGATGAGGATGGTGGGGTTGAGGAGGGGGTTGAGGATGGGGGGGTTGAGGAGGAAGGTTGAGGAGGGAGGTTGAGGAGGGGGTTGAGGAGGGAGGTTGAGGATGAGGAGGGAGGTTGAGGATGAGGAGGGAGGTTGAGGATGAGGAGGGACGTTGAGGATGAGGAGGAGGGGATGAGGAGGGGGGTTAAGGATGGGGGTTGAGGATGGGGGGTTGAGGAGAGAGGATGAGGATGGGGGGTTGAGGAGGGAGGTTTAGGAGGGTGTTGGGGTTGAGTTTGAGGAGGGTTGAGGTTTAGGAGGGTTGAGGTTGAGGAGGGGGTTGAGGATGACGATGGGGGGTTGAGGAGGGAGGATGAGGATGGGGGGCTTGAGGAGGGGGTTGAGGATGGGGGGTTGAGGAGGGAGGTTGAGGATGAGGAGGGAGGTTGAGGAGGGAGTTGAGGATGAGGAGGGAGGTTGAGGATGAGGAGGGAGGTTGAGGATGAGGAGGGAGGTTAAGGATGAGGAGGGAGGTTGAGGAGGGTGATAAGGGATGGGGGAATAGACACAGGGAAGGGAGAGGGGAGAAGAGACACAGAGAGAGAGGGGGACACAGAGGGCACAAGAGGGACACAGGGGGCAGCACATTGCCCACCCTCGTCTTATACTCGAGTTACTCATTTTACCCAGTATTTTGTGGTAAAAAGGGTGCCTTGGCTTATACTCGGGTCGGCTTATACTCGAGTATATACGGTAGCTCTTTTTTTTAGGCATATGGTTGCTGTATTACACTGCTTTAAATATAGCCATCGCCGGATTACCCATTAGGCCAACTAGGCAGCAGCCTAGGGGCGCTTCCCTGTGAGGGGCCCCACTACAAAAAAAAATTGTCTCTGGGTTATAAAAATGAAGTGCTGCAGTTTTTCGACTGGCAACTAGGGGTTAACCACCTAGAACAAGTCAGTTACAACAGGAAAAGGAATTTACACACAGAAAAGGCAGAAATGGGTCTTTGTATGCCTTGCATACTCACTCACAGGGGCTCCCCCACTTCACTGCCTAGGGGCTCCAAAGAGGTAGATCCGGCACTGAATATAGCATTGGCTGAATTATGCACAAGCCTGGAGACCTACTCACAGACAGTCACTATTTCAATGTTTGTGGACCTCATCAGTGTGGGGCTAGTTCCTGGTTTGTGCAGCAGATTTTGTGGGGATGTAGTTTATCACAACAATCAATTAACTTATGGCGGGAAGAAGAATGATAGAAGCATCACACAGTACAGAGTACAGAAAATTAATGGTATATTCATAATCACTGTTTTGATACTGCTGTGCATTGATCAAACAGACGCCTTGAGGATTGATTCTCACCTTTAAAATGACAAGGCAATTCTCAATATGTCAATGTCTGACTATCTACTGTATAGTATATTATCATATCAAATATTTAACAGATATCTAATTATTTCTGCATGTTATAATCAGCTTGCAAATTTAAAAAAACAGTGTATGATGAAACAAAATATATATATGAAAAATCTGAGTCTAATAGCCTAATTAAAGGTATATGCAAGTGAGCTGGATTATGAATGTATCTGATAGAGGAGGATTGGTAGTGTATGAAAAAAATGTTTGCATGAAAAATACCAAAATAAACATTTAAACAGATACCCTAAGTTGGTGAATTTCTTGCATTTGCAAATTGTTTTCTATTAATGTTGACGATGCCTGAAAATCCCAGGGAAAATTAGCATACATAATACATTGTATCTTTTTTGTCTGTGAATTTTTTTTATTTTTTTATTTTATTTTTTATTTTCAACAATTCATATACAAAAAACCCAACAAATAATAGAAAATACAACACAAATACATATATCATCATAAATGATAAAATCACATGCATTCAAAACATACATTCATCCATAGGAATCCTTATATTATTCTGTTTATTATCTGTCATGGAAGTGAGAAGCGAGAAGAGTCAACAGCACTCCAGATACTAAACATGAGAAGAAAAAAAAAAAAAAAAAGAATCACTTTCCCTCCATTAAATAATAAGCTGCTTGATTTAAATCGATCACATTTTTACAACATAGGTCCCATATATATCATTTAGAGAGCACTTTTTTATTCATCAGGATCCTTAAAGTTGGTATTTTTCATTAGCTCTCTATTGTAACTTATTGTATTTGAAATTTCACTCCATGTTGGAATTTCTAAATGGTTCCAGTATTCTATTAAGATTTGATCACAAGCAGGATGTGTTAAATCCGATGTTTCTCCTGAGGGGCTAACTGGTCCAATCCTTGATGAAATTGTACTAACTGAGCTGAACATGGGATTTATTTACTCAACATCACAAATATATGTTTACAACATATCTTCCACATTATGTTTACCTTATCAAATTTCCTCCACGCATGGATGGATGAGCCATTTAGTCCACACCCCTTCCCACAAAGAGGGAAGTAATCTATTTTAAGCTGACTCAATGATACAGGTACCCAGTACCATCTATGTTTCAATTTAAAGAATACTTCCCAATATTTGTGTCTTTGAGCTGCAGCTTTCCTTAAGATTTCTGTAATACCCAGAACAAGATCTGTGTCCCTTTATTCACTGATTGTTTTATCTACATCCCAGGTAATACTTCCCCCAGCCCTAGTGATCTCTCTCATCCCCAGTAAATTGCCCTATTACCTCCCCCTACCCCCGTTAATTGCCCCAGTGATCTCTCCCAGCCCCAGTGAATTGCCCCATTACCTTCCCCAGCCCCAGTGAATTGCCCCTGTGATCTCTCCCTGCCCCAGTGAATTGCCCCATTACCTCCCCCAGCCCCAGTGAATTGCCCCTGTGAACTCTCCCAGCCCCAGTGAATTGCCCCATTACCTCCCCCAGCCCCTGAGATCTCTCCCAGCCCCAGTGAATTGCATGCACTCACTCACACAGAGACACATGCACAGACCATGAACGTTCTCTTACTCAAACGCTGCAGGTCATTACAGGACCATAAATCAAGCATAAATGCTCATTCGCTTAAAAGACAAATTAGAATAGGAAGAAGAAGCTGAAATGTTTGGTTTCAGTACAATTATAATTTGTCAGCATTTATCAAGGAGAGGGTGGTGCCCCTCAGAACCTTTATTTTTCCATTTCTTGATTTAAATTCTCAATGCCCCTGGGCCCCACTCAACCATTCCCCAATATAATTAAAAATTATATATAGAGACATATATATATATATATATATATATATATATATATATATATATATATATATATATATATCGCTCTTATTGTTAACATAGAGTGTAATGCTGATGTCATAGAGGGGCGTTGCCATTATGTCATCAGGGTGGTGCCTAAAGCAGGAATTGATAGCAGCCAGCAGCCATGATGCTTTCAACGACAGAACAGAGAAAAGGTGAGAGGTACAGGGCATACCTATAATGCTTTATTAAGCATCAGTGAACATCTCTACTAAAGAATTGGGGGATTAATTTTGGTTTCTGTAGTTCTGTGTGTGTTGGATTAGTATAGAGTATTTGTTTATGTATAATACTTTTTAAATTAAATTAAAGGTTTTTTCTTCATTGTTGCACAGGGTAGTTGAGGGTAATGTTTCACAATGTGTATCCTTTTTACAAAGGATATCGTTCTAAAGCAGAATACATTGCTATAACTATATATTTGTCCTTGTGCACGTCTCCTTGTTATCCACTGTGCAGAAATATAGCTGTGTGAGTCATACTTGTCTGTCAATGGCCCTGCCTACTACTGTACATACTGTGTACAGGGAAGCATTCCCTATTAATCAAAGGAAGTTTAAATAAGTTATACTTAATATTTTTCATGCATAAAACACTTTTTTAAATGTTTAAAAGATGTTCTTTTAAATGCATTATTTAAAATATAAAATGAAATAGTATCTGATATCCCAGGGAATGGGTTAAATAAAAAAAGGAAAAACTTTACAGGGGTTAAAGTCTCTCTGCCTGTGCCAGTTTGCTATGGGGTTGGCTTTTTTTTTATTTTTAAAACAAGATCCCTATTATAAATGGTTGAACTCATCCTAGACCCTATGAGCCGATTTACACTAAAGTAGGTATCAACCATCCTACTACTAAACTAAGCCCAACCTATGACCTCTAACTTTTAGAGGGATCAAGAAATTGATTCCCCATCCTCACAACACATATAATAGGAGTCATTTGGGCTAACCAGCCCTCAAATCCATCCTGAGGGTTTAGGGCTACCAGCCATTGAGGATGACAAGTCACCTCTTCAATCTCCACCCCTGAATGGTGGAATAGGGCCCTACCTATTTCCTCAGACCAATTCTAGTATGGATTTTGGCAACATATGTGTATTTTTAATAAAATGAAAAATAATGTATGGAAAAAATAATATTGATGTTCTTTGTTTCATCATTGTAAAAAAGATTCCATATCTTCAACTCTGGGAAAAATGTTAAAAAAACTGTTATGCTCTAAAAAATTAAAAAGCTAAAAGGATTTCCTTTCACTGAATGGAAAAATTCCAGGGTGTAATCAATTTTTTAAGCTCTTGATTTAATTTTAATGTGCTGTCTCTGATTGTCTCTAATCAGCCAAACTGAGAAGTGGTGGTTGCTGTCAATGTTGGCATATGGGAATTCTGGGAATTCTTCAATGTATCTGGGTCTGTGACAGACAGTACTTGGCAGAGTGATTGGAATAGGAAGAAGGGATGCAATGAAAGCAGTCAGGGTTATAGGTAAAAGGTTAAAGTAGAAGACAAGCAGGAGAAAAGTTTGGGTCAAAAGCCAAAGTAAAAGATGGAGAAACAAGCACCAAAAAGCACAGCATTGGATTAATAAGTCCAGCCTAGACTGCCATATCTTTATGATACCTCTTAATAGGTTGCATAGATACATATTTATATTAATGCCAGCCTCTTATATCTCATGTGTCAAATTTTCTGTAACCCTTAGTGACATTCTGGGATGAAGCATAGTATGCCCAAGTCGTGACTTTTTACATATAAGAACTAGAAAGAAATACAACAGGATGAAACTGGTATAATAAATCCTTACAAATTCCGACCAATATAATTCAGAAAAGTTCTCCTCTGCAGTGACAAATTGAGCTAAAACTGTAGAAACAGCACCCTAAGTTGACATTCACTTGCGATTTGGCCAATGGAATAGGGCTCTATATAAGCCCATAGCATATTTTTTTTACAGAACTTTTTAGTTAGTGTTAGACCTTGCTTTTGGATAGAAGTTTACTAACTAAAACTTTCTGTAAAAAAAAGAAAATGCTATGTGCTTATATAGAGCCCTATTCAATTTGCCAAATCGCAATTGAATAGGGCCCATAGTTCATATTATTCATTGTTGATTATCACACTAGTTGTCTCTCACACGTGTTTGTCCTTCTTAGGCCTCAGCCTTAACGGCCCAAATGTAAATGCATTCATGACTGGACAGTTTGGTTCTGGAGGATTTTTCTGCAGCCCAGACATTTAGTATTATTTTCCATTGTACAAATATTTCCTCTAAATGAGGCAATGCCGACACTGTATATATCTACAATTTGTATTAATACAAATCTATATACAACAACTACAGTCAATTGAGTGGCAATGTAATGAGTGGTGGGCTCCCTGTATACCAACTCAGCAAAGCCCAAGCATATCTTGATTGGAATCACACCTATGGTGGCTGCCTAGCAAAATTAATTTCCCTTCAATTAACATCTAAATGCTTTAAGATTTGATACTTGTTCATCAATGATTGCAACAAACCTTGTGTGCTCTATCACCGTGAACATTTTCCATGGAACTTTCAATATAATTAACGAGCCTTGCTTTTTTTCCAATATAAAATTACTTTCCGCTATTGAAGAACTTTCAAGGACTTGTTTATAAATAAATAAACATGTAAATTCACGCCAAACGCTTAGTATTTCTTGTTCTGGGCGTGTACTTCTGATTAGCAGTAAATTGAGAACAATTAACATTAGTGTTTGAGTGGATGGTAAGGGTAGGCAATTATATCATTTAGCAGCTGTTAACCGGTGTTAATTAGATTCAGGCCATTGTTTAGCGCACATGACTGAAGTACCTGTACAAATCCAAAAATCCCAAACAACAAACATTTTAGCTAGTTGTCTGCAAGCTTGAAAGTAGAGAAGCATTCCCTGTTAATTTCAAATGAAGTTTAAATAAGTTATACTTAATAGTTTTTATGCATAAAGCGTTTTTTGGGGAATGTTTAAAACATGCTCTTTTAAATGCATTATAGAAAATATAAAATTAAATGTAATTTGATATGACAAGGAAGGGGTCAAATAAAAAAATAAAAAAAGATTTTATGGGGGGTTTAAGTCTCTCTGCATATGCCCTGTTTGCTATGGGGTGGGCTTTTTTTCTTTTTAGACAAGACCCCCATTATAAATGGTGAAACCCATCCTAAAGTGGGTATCAACCATCCTCCTACTAGACTAAACACATCCTATGCCCTCTAGAGGGATCGAGAAATTGAATCCCCACCCTCACAACACATATAATAGGAGTCCTTTGGGATAACCAGCCCTCAAAACCTTTACCTTAGAGTGTACCTTAAGGGATATACTTAGCTTGTATTCTGGTAAATGTATTCATATTAAGAAATAAGGATAATAATCATTCTTGCTAAGTGTAGAACATTAGATAAGACTTAAAGATAAAAGACACTCTTTATTCTTAGTCGTTTACTCCCCTCAGAGATGTAGGTAACAAAAGCAGTACACAACTGCAATAGTTTTTATTTCTATACTAGCGAATTGCCCGTCAAAAAATGACGGCAATAAAATTGTAAGGTAGCTAATGGTGTTTTGTGTGTACTACTGAGATATCTAATACATTAATAAATGAATATACTTTACGTATTTTGAAGCATTGTGTTGAAGAGCTGGCAATGTGTTTTGATGTTGCTGCAGCATTAGTGGTGTGGAGCTGCTGTGTAAGTGTCATGAATGTGTGCAGTGTAATAGTGTGCGTGCGCGAGAACAAACCGTTAGCGTAGTTGTGTACTTGCGGGTAATGTGTAATGGCGGGTAATGTGTGGTATGCGTCTTAGCGGAACATCCATAGGTCGTTTGTGGTGTTTTGCGGGTTTCTTGTGGTGTTTTGCGTGTTTAGAGTGCTGTAGCCTCGTTTTAGTTTTGTCCTGCGGCCATTTTTTCTGTCGCTTAGCGAATTTTGTAGTGTTCAAACTGTCTCTTATGTTTGCGTTGCGACATAAAGTTTGCGAGAAGAAGAGGGAGGGGGAGTGAGGGGAGTGAGAGAGAAGGAGAGGAGAAGCAAAGGGGGTAGAGAAAGGGAGGAGAGAAAGGGAGGAGAGAAGGGGAGGAGAGGGTGGAGAGAAGGGGAGGAGAGGGGAGAGAAGGGGAGGAGAGGGGGCAGAGATGGGGAGGAGAGAGGGGAGGGGAGGAGAGGGGGAGAGAAGGGGAGGAGAGGGGAGAGAAGGGGAGGAGAGGGGGCAGAGATGGGGAGGAGAGGGGGCAGAGAAGGGGAGGAGAGGGTGGGAGAGAAGGGGAGGAGAGGGTGGGAGAGAATGGGAGGAGAGGGTGGGAGAGAATGGGAGGAGAGGGTGGGAGAGAAGAAGAGGGAGGGGGAGTGAGGGGAGTGAGAGAGAAGGAGAGGAGAAGAAAAGGGGGGAGAGAAAGGGAGGAGAGAAAGGGAGGAGAGAAGGGGAGGAGAGAAGGGGAGGAGAGGGGGAGAGAGGGGGAGAGAAGGGGAGGAGAGGGGGGAGAGAAGGGGAGGAGAGGGGAGAGAAGGGGAGGAGAGGGGAGAGAAGGGGAGGAGAGGGGGAGGAGAGGGGGAGGAGAGGGGGGAGTGGGAGGGAGAGGGGAAGAGAGAAGGGGAGGGAAGGTGAATGAGAAGGGGAGGGAGGGGGAATGAGAAGGGGAGGGAGGGGGGAGAAAGGGGAGGAGAGGGGGAGAGAAGGGGAGGAGAGGGGGAGGGAAGGGTAGGAGAGGGGGAGGGAAGGGGAGGAGAGGGGGAGAGAAGGGGAGGAGAGGGGGAGAGAAGGGGAGGAGAGGGGGGAGAGAAGGGGAGGAGAGGGGGGAGAGAAGGGGAAGAGAGGGGGGAGAGAAGGGGGAGGAGAGGGGGGAGAGAAGGGGAGGAGAGGGGAGAGAAGGGGAGGAGAGGGGGCAGAGATGGGGAGGAGAGGGGGCAGAGAAGGGGAGGAGAGGGTGGGAGAGAAGGGGAGGAGAGGGTGGGAGAGAATGGGAGGAGAGGGTGGGAGAGAAGAAGAGGGAGGGGGAGTGAGGGGAGTGAGAGAGAAGGAGAGGAGAAGAAAAGGGGGGAGAGAAAGGGAGGAGAGAAAGGGAGGAGAGAAGGGGAGGAGAGGGGGAGAGAGGGGGAGAGAGAAGGGGAGGAGAGGGTGGAGAGAAGGGGAGGAGAGGGGAGAGAAGGGGAGGAGAGGGGAGAGAAGGGGAGGAAAGGGGGCAGAGATGGGGAGGAGAGGGGGGAGTGGGAGGGAGAGGGGAAGAGAGAAGGGGAGGGAAGGTGAATGAGAAGGGGAGGGAGGGGGAATGAGAAGGGGAGGGAGGGGGAGAAAGGGGAGGAGAGGGGGAGAGAAGGGGAGGAGAGGGGGAGGGAAGGGGAGGAGAGGGGGAGGGAAGGGGAGGAGAGGGGGAGAGAAGGGGAGGAGAGAGGGGAGAGAATGGGAGGAGAGGGGAGGGAAGGGGAAGGAGAGTGGAGGTAGCGGGGGAGGGGAGAGAGAGAGCGAGAAGGGGATGGGGGGAGCGAGAAGGAGAGGGGAGGGAGAGCAAGAAGGAGAGGGGAGGGAGAGCGAGAAGGAGAGGGGAGGGAGAGCGAGAAGGAGAGGGGAGAAGGGGGGAGAGAAGGGGAGGAGAAGGGGCAGAGAAGTGGAGGAGAGGGGGCAGAGAAGTAGGGAGAGAGGAGAGAAGGAGAATGAGAGGGGAGGGGGATGAGAATGAGAGGGGGAGAGGAGAGGGGAGGGGGAGAGAAGAAGAGGGGAGGGGGAGAGAAGAAGAGGGGAGGGGGAGGGAAGGAGAGGGGAGGGGGAGTGGAGGGGGAGAGGAAAGAGGAGGGGGAGAGGAGAGAGGAGGGGGAGAGGAGAGATGAGGGGGAGAGGAGAGAGGAGGGGTAGAGGAGGGAGAGTCGAAAAGGTGGAGGGGGAGGGAAGGGGAAGGAGAGTGAAGGTAGCGGGGGAGGGGGAGAGAGAGCGAGAAGGGGATGGGGGGAGCGAGAAGGAGAGGGGAGGGAGAGCAGAGAAGGAGAGGGGAGGGAGAGCGAGAAGGAGAGGGGAGAAGGGGGGCGAGAAGGAGAGGGGAGAAGGGGGGAGAGAAGGGGAGGAGAAGGGGCAGAGAAGTGGAGGAGAGGGGGAGAGAAGGGAAGGGGAGGGGGGAGTGGGAGGGAGAAGGGAAGAGAGAAGGGGAGGGAGGGGGAATGAGAAGGGGAGGGAGGGGGAATGAGAAGGGGAGGGAGGGGGAGAGAAGGGGAGGAGAGGGGGAGAGAAGGGGGAGGGAAGGGGAGGAGAGGGTGGAGAGAAGGGGAGGAGAGGGGAGAGAAGGGGAGGAGAGGGTGGGAGAGAAGGGGAGGAGAGGGTGGGATAGAATGGGAGGAGAGGGCGGGAGAGAAGAAGAGGGAGGGGGAGTGAGGGGAGTGAGAGAGAAGGAGAGGAGAAGCAAAGGGGGTAGAGAAAGGGAGGAGAGAAAGGGAGGAGAGAAGGGGAGGAGAGGGGGAGAGAAGGGGAAGAGAGGGGGGAGAGAAGGGGAGGAGAGGGGGGAGAGAAGGGGAAGAGAGGGGAGAGAAGGGGAGGAGAGGGGGCAGAGATGGGGAGGAGAGGGGGCAGAGAAGGGGAGGAGAGGGTGGGAGAGAAGGGGAGGAGAGGGTGGGAGAGAATGGGAGGAGAGGGTGGGAGAGAATGGGAGGAGAGGGTGGGAGAGAAGAAGAGGGAGGGGGAGTGAGGGGAGTGAGAGAGAAGGAGAGGAGAAGAAAAGGGGGGAGAGAAAGGGAGGAGAGAAAGGGAGGAGAGAAGGGGAGGAGAGGGGGAGAGAGAGGGGGAGAGAAGGGGAGGAGAGGGTGGAGAGAAGGGGAGGAGAGGGGGAGAGAAGGGGAGGAGAGGGGAGAGAAGGGGAGGAGAGGGGGCAGAGATGGGGAGGAGAGGGGGGAGTGGGAGGGAGAGGGGAAGAGAGAAGGGGAGGGAAGGTGAATGAGAAGGGGAGGGAGGGGGAATAAGAAGGGGAGGGAGGGGGAGAAAGAGGGGGAGAGAAGGGGAGGAGAGGGGGAGGGAAGGGGAGGAGAGGGGGAGGGGAGGAGAGGGGGAGAGAAGGGGAGGAGAGGGGGAGAGAAGGGGAGGAGAGGGGAGAGAAGGGGAGGAGAGGGGAGAGAAGGGGAGGAGAGGGGGCAGAGATGGGGAGAAGAGGGGGCAGAGAAGGGGAGGAGAGGGTGGGAGAGAAGGGGAGGAGAGGGCGGGAGAGAAGTAGAGGGAGGGGGAGTGAGGGGAGTGAGAGAGAAGGAGAGGAGAAGAAAAGGGGGGAGAGAAAGGGAGGAGAGAAGGGGAGGAGAGAAGGGGAGGAGAGAAAGGGAGGAGAGAAGGGGAGGAGAGAAGAAGAGGGAGGGGGTAGTGAGGGGAGGGAGAGAGAAGGAGAGGAGAAGAAAAGGGGGGAGAGAAGGGGAAGAGAGGGGGAGAAGGAGTGTGGAGGTTGGTAGAAGGAGTGTGGGGGGAGATAGATGGGATAGAGGAGGGGGAGAAGATAGGGGAGATATGAGTTGGGTTAGGAGGATTTAAGGTAAAATATCCGACAGCTCTCGGTCCCCTGACCTCCTCCTTCATCCTGAGGGCGTCCTGCCTGCTGCCTGTCTTCCACAGTGCAAACAGGACCCCTGGGGGAGGAGCCAGGCTCAGAGGGAGGCACACTCACACACCAGGGATAGATGGAGGGACAGACACATAGACAGGGAACGGAAGCACACTCACACAACTTTGCGAGGGCCTCAGTTGCTGGCGAAGGCGCTCCATGCCAGCAACTGAGGCCCTCGCTATGCGAGGGCCGTGGGCTCGCGCTGCCGCGGCTCGCGCAGGCGGCGTCAGTTGCTGGCATGAAGACATCACATCACATATATAGTTGTGAGCGTACGGGCCGTTGCGAGCCCGCAAGCGTGAGCAACGGCCCGTACGCTCACAACTATATATGTGATTAAAATAGACAAAACACGCAAATGGAGGCCAAAGCCCAACGAATGATGAGGAGGACTCGCGAAGGCTCTAAAAGCCATTACGTTTGCTGCGGGAGTAGCAAAAGAGGCCCCCTGCTTCGGGCCCCCAATCCTCCCTCTAGCCCCTAAAGCTCTCCCCTGTTCCCTAAATAAATCAACCATGCTGCAGGGGTCCTGATTGCATCCCTCACAAGCTCCAAATATTAACCCTTGCTGTGGGGGTCCCGATCGGGACCACACTGGAAGTTAAACTGTTAAACCCTGCCGCGGGGGTACTTCAATTACCCCCACGGCACCTAAATATAACCCCCCTATGCTGGGGGTCTGCATCGGGACCCTTGCAGAGTCCCCATACTACCCCATGCAGCGGGGGTCCTCATTGGGACCTCCGCTGCATTTAAATTTCCAAATTCCCACCTCGCTGGTCCTTGCGCTAACTAAAAAATTAACCCCTGCCGCAAGGGTACCCCCCCCCCCCCATCTCTCATGGGGGTCCCCATCACTATTGGGACAATACTTAACCCTACCAATTAACACTATAAGTGCCACGAGGGTCCTAAACACTACACTGCATCTTCAGGCAGCCTGCTGCCCCCTGAAATGGGCTGCCCTAGGCTGGGATCTTGTAGGCCTAGGTAGAACACACAACCCTGTCTATAATTGTATCTGCTAGATGTATCTCTTTTGCTTCTTTACATTTTCACTATAGTGCATAATACACAAGGGTTTCATTTCTTTATTTAATTTAACAAATAAGCAATAAAAAATTTTAAAGAAAAAAATACTACATAGTCAATACAGATTCCCAGTAAGAAAGAGACCATTCAATAAATATGCATACTCATTGTTTGGGTATAACTGGCCACAGCCTTTTATTAAAATATTTATAAACTTTGTTTATAAAATCTGAGAGATGCTTGCCCACCCTTAACTGACTCAAGGGAACCCTGTGCCCCATGAGTCCTTATAACACAATGAGCTACATGCTAATGCTCATATCCACATGAGGGTAAGCACCCCAGCCTTACACAGCCGTGACAAAACCAATAAACCATCAAATATTAATCAAACCGTTAATAAACAAATACCAAAACCAGGGAGGGAGGGTGGGGAAGATTTGCTGTCTAACCCAATTTTGGCTGACAGGGTGCCTACAGGGCTGGGTTTGTATATCCATAGCCTCCCACTTAATGACCCGTCCCATACGACACGTCCCCACATTTTAACAGTATTTGCAGTATTATTTCCCATCCTAGTCCGGTCAAACCTTCCCTCTCCTAGCTGCGTGCGGTCGTGGAGTTACTTACCCACTGGATACCTAATAGGGGGTTTAGAGAAGCTGCTCTGCCAGTCTCTGGAACTGAAATTCAGTTTCAAAATCTACATTTAATTTATTTTCTTTGAATGCTGACTTTAATGCAAATCAGTTACTAAATAAACAAGTGAAACCATATTGTATGACCACTTTCCTCAAACAATATATTTGTATACAGATACAGTAAGCAGTAATTACATGAGCTATATTTTGCAGTACTTACGGTGTTTGACATTTTGTACACAGCGAGGTTAAGAACAATGAACTGAATGCCTCTAGTAAAATTTTATGGGTCAGTGTGAACTATTTTTATGCTTTTGTCTTTTATCTGAAAGGCTGTTGTTTTTTACCTAGTCAAATAAATATATATTTAACAATGGGCACAGTGACCTTCCTCTGCTTTTTCAACATAGGTGGCATTTTTGATCCAGAACCCAACACTATTGTTATTTTTGAAGGTCAATCTCTCTTTTCAGCAAAAATTCTCCCGTCCTCCTTAGTCTCCCAAATTATCCTCTTTTGAAGGAAAGTCTGACATTTAATGGAAAAACACTGTTTTCCAGACCTAACAATGGTTCTTAGTGCTGTTTTTTTCCAGGAGGAAGAAAAAGGAAAATAGACTTAGTTTTATAGAATGTAAAATGCAGAATGTCTGGAGCATTGTTCATATGCTGTATTACGTATGTATATCTCTAAACTTTAGTTTACATATAATACGAAATGCCAGTAACACTACCTAATAGCACACCTCCCAATTGACCCACTTTTCAAGGGACAATTCCTCTTTTCAGGGAAAAATCTGCTGGTCCCTATAAGCCCCTTCAATGTTCCTCTATTGAAGAAAAGTCACCTATTTAAGGCAAAAGCCCTGTTTTCCTTATCCTTCTTTTGTTTCTTCTTCGGGAAGCATAAGCATATGTATTGTGAAATTCTCATACAGAATGGTGGTAACACTACCAAATGGTGTATTTTTTTTTTAAGAATATGTGTACTTCTCTGTTCATTTGAAATGTTTGAGGTATCCATACTTGGGTTTCAAATTAAAGTGAGTTAAGGCTTAAACCATCATCTCCACACTTCAAGAGAGAGGTAGTTTGTACAGGAATACTGTGGGAACTAACCCTTAATGGAAGCCTGTACGCAGTGCTAGTCGATAATCCCCAGGTATCTTTCTTGTTCAATCAATATTAGAGGAAATCAAGACAAACTGTTTCACTGGGAGGTATGATCATGAGGCTAAAGCTCAAATATTTTAGCCATTTCATGGGAAGACAGAATTCCCTAGAGAAGACTCTGATGCTGGGAAATATTGAAGGAACTGTTAGAAGGGGACGGCAGAGACGGAGATGGCTAGAGGAGGCCATTGAAGCAATGACCTTGAGCTTGATGGAACTCAGAGAGGCAGTGGCTGACACATTTGTCTGGCGTGCGGTGGTCTATAAGGTCACAGCGAGTCGACTAAATGATTCAAAAACACATCTTTCTTGAAGGATCAGTTCAAAATCAATTATGTGAGACATGAGTTCTTGAAGAAGAACAACTTGCAGAATCAAGAGTGTGGTGTAATATAAAACAATGCAAAATCTGTTCAGAGGTCTTATACCCAGTACTACCACCCAGACCAATATTAAATAAATAAAAATGAAACACAAAAAACAAAAAAGGGTTAAAATGAGAGACTATGTCAACATCTTCTCCCAACTCTAATAAAATTGTATGATAAATTAGTCTTGGAAAACATTACCTCTCTCCTTTCAGACGTATTCACATAATAAAAATTATATTTTTCTAATTTAATATACAAAATACAAATGCTTCCTCTTTTAATCCAACTCAAGATCTTAAACAAATAGAAAAGAAACTTCAAAATGTTATATGGAACAAAAAAAGCCAACAATCAGTCTAACAAAATCGAAACCAGAATCAACAGCAGATTTCTCTTCCCAAATGTCAAATTATATAATATAGCAACCAAATTTGCTATGTACTAGATACTTCATACAAACACATTCACTGACTGGGAACAGAAACAGCACATCAACTCACAATTTTTAACATACACATTACATTTTATATTAAAGCTTAATCAGTTCTGTAAATAAAATGCAATACTATTTACCACTATCAAAGCCAGATATTTCATCAAACATCCACATTTGAATAATTTTTGGCACTCTTTCCCCATGCCAACATTTGTATTCTAATCAACCAAAGCTCTCCCACTCTATTATTTCCATCCTACTCTCTCTTCCTCTAATCTCTCCAGGGGCAGAGCTACCAGTGGTGCAGGTGGTGCAATGCACAAGGGCCCACCAGTAATGTTTATATACAATGGATATAAAAAGTCTACACACCCCTGTTAAAATGTCAGGTTTCTGTGCTGTAAGAAAATGAGACAAAGATAATTCATTTCAGAACTTTTTCCACCTTTAATGTGACCTATAAACTGTACAACTCAATTGAAAAACAAACTGAAATCTTTTAGGTGGAGGGAAGAAAAAAAGAATAGAAAAATAATGTGGTTGGTTGCATAAGTCTGCACACACTCTTATAACTGGGGATGTAGCTGTATTCAGAATTAAGCAATCACATTCCAAATCATGTAAAATAGGAGTCAGCATACACCTGCCATCAGTTAAAGTGCCTCTGATTAACTCCAAATAAAGTTCAGCTGCTCTAGTTGGTCTTTCCTGAAATTTTCTTAGTCGCATCCCACAGCAAAAGCCATGGTCCACAGAGAGCTTCCAAAGCACCAGAGGGATCTCATTGTTAAAAGGTATCAGTCAAGAGAAGGGTACAAAAGAATTTCCAAGGCATTAGATATACCATGGAACACAGTGAAGACATCATCAAGTGGAGAAAATATGGCACAACAGTGACATTACCAAGAACTGGAGCTCCCTCCAAAATTGATGAAAAGACAAGAAGAAAACTGGTCTGGGAGGCTACCAATAGACCTACAGCAACATTAAAGGAGCTGTAGGAATATCTGGCTAGTACTGGCTATGTGGTACATGTGACAACAATCTCCTGTATTCTTCATATGTCTGGGCTATGGGGTAGAGTGGCAAGACAAAAGCCTTTTCTTACGAAGAAAAACATCCAAGCCAGGCTACATTTTGCAAAAACACATCTGAAGTCTCCCAAAAGCATGTGGGAAAAGGTGTTATGGTCTAATGAAACCAAGGTTGAACTTTTTGGCCATAATGCCAAAAGGTATGTTTGGTGCAAAAACAACACTGCACATCACCAAAAGAACACCATACCCACAGTGAAGCATGGTGGTGACAGCATCATGCTTTGGGGCTGTTTTTCTTCAGCTGGAACTGGGGCCTTAGTTAAGATAGAAGGAATTATGAACAGTTCCAAATACGAGTCAATATTGGCACAAAACCTTCAGGCTTCTGCTAGAAAGCTGAACGTGAAGAGGAACTTCATCTTTCAGCATGACAACGACCCAAAGCATACATCCAAATCAACAAAGGGATGGCTTCACCAGAAAAAGATTAAAGTTTTGGAATGGCCCAGCCAGAGCCCAGACCTGAATCCGAGTGAAAATCTGTGGGGTGATCTGAAGAGGGCTGTGCACAGGAGATGCCCTCGCAATCTGACAGATTTGGGGTGTTTTTGCAATGAAGAGTGAGCAAATCTTGCCAAGTCAAAATGTGCCATGCTGATAGACTCATAACCAAAAAGACTGAGTGCTGTAATAAAATCAAAAGGTGCTTCAACAGAGTATTAGTTTAAGGGTGTGCATACTTATGCAACCATATTATTTTATTTTTATTTTTTTCTTCCCTCTACCTAAAAGACTTCAGTTTGTTTGTCAATTGAGTTGTACAGTTTATAGGTCACATTAAAGGTGGAAAAACTTCTGAAATGATTTATCTTTGTCTAATTTTTTTACAGCACAGAAACCTGACATTTTATGTCCATGTTCCTGCAAAATGCTGCTAAACATATAAATGAGCTTCCTTTTCAGAGCATTTTTTGACGTGATGTCATAGAATGGCATGTTGTGGATGCTGCCAGAAGCTTTACCTTACTGCCAGGAAATGTGTAAATTTTTACCCTTTCCAGTGGGGCCGGGCTGGAAGCGCATCACCCAGCAGACGTCCGTGCATCAGAGTGAAAGCTCTAGACAACATAAATGATGCTGTTCAGATTGAACATTTAAGAAATGTATATATATATACTGTATGTATATATATATATATATATATATATATATATATATATATATATATATATATATATATATATATAGTTGTGCTCAAAAGTAAGTTTGCATACCATTGGCGAATTGGTAATATATGTACCATTTCTAAAGACATGAGTGAGGAGGCAAAACATATTTCTTTTATTTCTTATGGGCATCATATTCAACTGTAGTATATAACAGAATGGCACAATCACAAAACAAAACATGGCAACAAAGAAAAAGATGAAATGACCCTGTTCAAAAGTTTACATACCCTTAGCTCTTAATACTGTGTATTGCCCCCTTTAGCATCAATGACAGCGTGCAGTCTTTTGTAATAGTTGTCTATGAGGCCCCTAATTCTTGCAGGTGGTATAGGTGCCCATTTGTCTAGACAAAGTCTTTCCAGGTCATGCAAAGTCTTGGTCGTCTTGCATGAACTGCACGTTTGAGATCTCCCCAGAGTGGCTCGATGATATTAAGATCAGGAGATTGTGATGGCCACTCCACAACCTTCACCTTTTTCTGCTGTAACCACTGAAATATTAACTTGGCCTTGTGATTAGGGTCATTGTCATGCTGGAAAGTCCAAGAGCGTCCCATGTGCAGCCTTTGTGCAGAAGAATACAAATTGTCTACCAGTATTTTCTGATACCATGCTGCATTCATCTGGCTTTCAATTTTCACAAGATTCCCCATGCCTTTATAGCTCACCCCCCCCCCCCCCTCAAACATCACTGAGCCATCACCATGCTTCACAGTGGGGTGGTATTCTTTTCACTATAGGCCTTGTTGACCCCTCTCTAATCATTGCGCTTATGGTTGTAACCATAAAGCTCTATTTTAGTTTCGTCACTCAAAATTACAGTGTGCCAGAAACTGTGAGGCGTGCCAAGGTGTTGTCGGGCATATTGTAACCGTGCTTTTTTGTGGCATTGGCACAGTAAAGACTTCTTTCTTGCATTTCGGCCATTCAGATAATTTTTGTTCAAGTATCGTCGTATTGTGCTCCTTGAAACAACCACACCGTCTTTTGCCAGAGCAGCTGGTATTTCTCCTGAGGTTACCTTCTTAAATCTTTCTTGGTCTACCTGTCCTTGGCTTGGTATCAAGAAATCCCCGCATTTTCCACTTCTTAATAAGTGATTGAACAGTACTGACTCGCATTTTCAAGGCTTTGGATATCTTTTTATATCCTTTTCCATCTTTATGGAGTTCCATTAGCTTGTTACGCAGGTCTTTTAACAGTTCTTTTCTGCTCCACGTGGCTCATTATCTAGCCTGCTCAGTGCATCCCCGTGAGAGCTAACAAACTCATGACTATTTTATACACAGACACTAATTGCAATTTAAAAAGCCACAGGTGTGGGAAAGTAACCTTTCACTGCCATTTTAACCTGTGTGGGTCACCTTGTGGGTCTGTAACAAGGCCAAACATTCAAGGGTATGAAAACTTTTGATCAGGGCCATTTGTTTAGTTATTCAGTCATTTCAGCATCTATGTGACCTTATGGACTGCAGCACACCAGGCACATCTTTTGTCTGGTTGTGCATATCCATATGGTTTTCTTGTCAAATATATTGGAGTGGGTTGCCATTTTCTTCTCCAGTGGACCGCAAGTTGTCTGACATGTCTGCTGTTACCTGCCCATCTTGAGTGACCCTGTATGGTTTAGCTCACAGGTTCATTGAAGTAAACAAGCCCCTTCATCACGACAAGGTAGTGATCCAGAAGGGGATTTATAGGCATATGTACTGTATATATACAGAGACAGCTCTCACAGAAGTCACTAATGACTTGCTCACCACCAAGTCAAAGGGTCATTTCTCTTTTCTAATTCTCCTGGATCTCTCTGCTGACACTGTTGACCCCTCTCTTCTTATCCAAATTGCCTACTCTCTCGGTATCCGTGACATGGCTCTCTCATGGTTCACATCATACCTACAAGCTCTCCCTCTCTGGCACCACTTCTTTGCCTCACCCTCACAGCCTCTGTCCCAAGGTTCAGATCTACACCCTCTCCTCTTTTCCATCTAAACATGCTCACTTGGTACCTCTATAAAATATTTTGGAGTTCAGTATCATCTCTCTGCAGACAACACTCAAATCTACGTCTCAGCATCATATCTATCCCCCTTTCTTCAAGCCCACCAACTGAAACTTAACATGTCAAAGACTGAGCTCCTAATATTCCCTCTCTCTACTACAGCTTCCATTCCTCAAATATATCTCACTGATGACAATGACATCATCACTCCCACCTCCCTGGCCCGTTGTCTTGGAGTTCTACTGGACCCTGCCCTCTCTTTCATTCCTCATATACAATCACTAACAAAATGTTGTCACAAGACACAACTAAAATTCTAAAACATTCTATCATCATATCTTGTCCTGACTACTGCAACTCACTCCTTGCTGGCGTCCCCATAACCAATTTGTCCCCACTCCAATCCATAATGAACTCCTGCATTCGACTCATCTACCATATTCAACGCTCAGTGTTTGGAGCACCTCTCTGTCAGTCACTCCATTGGCTTCCCATAGCCTCCAGAATAAAATTCTCAAAAAAACTCATTACCATAACTTACAAAGCCCTCAACAACAGTGCACGCCCTTATATCTTCAGGACTTTTCTCGTGCTGCCCCCATCAACTATAAATTTGACAAATATGCAAATTTGTTGGTATTGCAATGTAACGAGAGGCGTCGGTGCGCGCGAGGCGCGCGTGCTTGAGGCACGAGTATGAGCAGCAGGGGTTGGAGGCACAGGAGAGAGAGGGAGACGGGGGTGGAGAGACACAGGAGGGAAAGGGAAAGGGGGTTGGAGAGACACAGGAAGGGGGATTAGATATGGGGGGGAGAGACACAGAGGAGGTAAGTGAGGGGGAAATAGACACAGGAGAGAGAGGTGGAGTGACACAGGGGAGGGGGAAGAGACAGAGGGGGGATAAACACAGTGGGAGAAGAGACAGGGCAGGGAGATGGGGGGAAGAAGACACAAGGGAGGGAGGGGGAAGAAGACACAAGGGAGGGGAAAAAGAGACACATGGGTGAGGAGGAGAGACACAGGGGAGGGAGAGGTGGGAAAGAGACACAGGGGAGGGCGAGGGGGGAGAGACACAGGGGAAGGAGAGGGGGGAAAGACACACAGGGGAGAGGAAGTAAAGGGGAGGAAAGGTTTACAATGAGTGCCTCCCATCAAGTAGAGGGTGAGGGTGGTAGAGGGGGGAGAGGCTTGCAATGAGCGCCAAAGTAAAGTAGAGGGGGAGAGAGGCTCGCAATGTGTGGCAAACACCATTGGCGTTCAAATTTTATTGGCGTCTATACGGGGGGCGAGTCTTGCAATGAGCATTCAAGGTGAGCGCCCAAGGTGATCATTGCGAAGCACGAAAGTTGCAGTTTGCAAAGGCCTGCAATGAGCATCAAAGCTGCTCATTGCAGGGCTCGCGATGAGCACTGCAGGTGCTCATCATGAGGCCCATAAAGTAGACAGGGGGAGAGGCTCGCGATGAGCAACGAAAGTGCTCAGAGAGGGCAGAGCCTCGCATTGTCTGGCAAACAGGGCTTAAAATTTTATTGCCATCATTTTTGATGGGCAAGTCACTAGTTATACATATAACAGAATGGGAAAGTTAATAGATCCCTTCAAGAAAATTGGGCATCTCAAAGGAACATTTCATTCCAAAGTGGGAGTGATAAAATACAAAAATGGTAGGGACCTAACAGAATCAGATCAGATAAACAAGAGGTGGCAGGAATAGACTGAAGATCTATACAGGAAGGATCTTAACAGCAGGAATGACCTCAATAGTTTGTCCAAGGAGCTGGAGACAGACATTTTGAAGAGTAAAGCAAGATGGGCCCTGTGATGCCTTGCTGATGATAAAGCTGCAGGAGTTGATTGTATCCCAGCTGAACTATTCAAAATCTTAAAAGATGATGCTGTGAAAGTGTTGCTGGACTTATACCAACAAATTTGGGAAACTCAATAGACTGGAAAATGTCAGTCTACATCCCAATCCCAAAAAAGTTAGTGCCAAAGAATGCTCCAATTGCTTAACAATTGCAATCATTCCATATGCCAGCAAGGTAATGCTCAAGATCCTACAAGCTTGGCTCCAACAATATATGGTCTGAGAACTACCAGATGTGCAAGCTTGGTTTTGCAGAGGAGGAGGCACAATTGATCAAATTGCCAATGTTTATTGGATAATAGAGAAAGCAAATTCCAGAGTTCCAGAAAATCATTTACTTCTGCTTCAAAGACTATTCTAAAGTCTCTGACTGTGTCAAACACAACAAAATGTGGCAAGTTCTTAAAGAGATTGGAGTACCAGATCATCTAATCTGCCTCCTGAGGAATCTGTATGTGGACCAAGAAGACACGGTCAGAACCGAACATGGAACAACAAAATGGTTCAAGATTGGAAAAGGAGTGCAACAAAGTTATATATTATCACCTTATTTATTCAACTTACATCATGCGTAAGGCCGAGTTGGATGAATCCAAAGCCGGAATCAATATTACTGGAAGAAATATCAACATCCTCAGATATGCGGATGATACTACTCTGATGGCTGAAAGTGAGGAGGACCTAAAGGGCCTATTGATGAGGACAAAAGAAGAGAGTGCAAAACCTGGCCTGCTGATGAACATTGAAAAGATAAAGGTCATGGCAAACAGCAATATCATTTCCTGGTAAATAGATGGTAAATATATGGGGAAGAAGTGGAGGCAGTAGCAGATTTTCTTCCCCTGGAATCCAAGATCTCTTCAGATGGTGACTGCTGCCATGAAATAAAAAAATAATATTCTTGGGGGTAGTAGTCTCACATACATACTCCCATATGTATGTGAGAGTTGGACCATAAAGGAGACTGAGCTCTGTAGAAATGATGCCTTTGAATTGTGGTGTTGGTGAAAATTGCTTAGACTGCAAGAAGATCCAATAAACCAGTACTACAGGAAATCAAGCTAAACTGTTCCCTGGGAGCACTACTGTTATAAATTGTGTGTAATTAATGAATTACTATGTTATTATTCATAAAATTAATTATGATTAAGATCCACACTCTTGTTTTCTACTATAACAATTTATTCAATGAGGCTATGTATCAAAATACAATAATTAATACATTTACATGAATACAGTATGATAATACTAATAAACAACATCTCTTAAATTAGCATAAAGTCATTCTATAATTACAATATGTAGTGTCATGTAATGCTATGTCCATGTGTGTGTGTGAAGTTACCAGTCCTTCCACTGTCCATCTAGCAACAGAGAGAAGTGAAGAGAATGGAAAGAGAAAGAAACTGGACCAGAGTTTGGCTAGCTCTCTCATGCCTGTAGTTCAATCCCACCCCCATACTCATCCTACTTCTACCTCATTTGGTCAGACCAAGTCAGATGTCCAGCACAAAGTCACCTCACTGGCCAGACTAGGCCAGATGATCAGCACAAATAGATTCTTCCACCACATGGTGGACTGGAATGAACCAGTTTGGAGTAGCTTTACCACTCCCATGCATAGAAGCCCTTGTAATACATTATGTGTCCACTTGGTTAATTCATCCATTATTCAGAGAAATTCAATCTCCAAGTCAGTGAGAAAAAGCACAAATATACAACCTTTTGTGTATAAAACCTTTTATGCTGTAAACAATTCCTGATTAATTCTGATGCCAGACAGGTTTAACAATTACCCATTAGGCAAACTAGGCAGCCCCCTAGGGGCACTTCCCTGTGAGGGATGCCCCTTGTTTAGCTTAAACCCCACAAAAAAAAAATGTTTTTGTCTTAAAAACAAAATGCTGCAGTTCACAGACTGGCCACTAGGCCCTTTAGCTTTCATAATTACTCGGTTTTTATGTATGATACATGTGATCATTATATGTTTTTGTGTAACATGTGCTCGCTGTGTAATAGCTCGTGTGTGTATGAGTAGCCATGTTGTAAAAATGGCTGTTATGGGGAAATGTGATTTGCTCACACAGCAAGAGAACGATAAACAAGTTCAGATAAGGGAAAAAAGGGTGTGTGCATACCTTGCTCAAGCACTCCCAGGGGCTCCTCCACTTCACTGCCTAGGAGCTCCAAAAAGGTAGATGTGGCACTAACTGGAAGGTACGATCATGAGGCTAAAGTTCAAATATTTTGGCCATATCATGAGATGACAGGATTTCCTAGAGAAGACTCTGAGGCTGGGAAAGATTGAAGGCACACGAAGAAGGGGATGAGGCAGAGATGGATAGATGAGGTCATTGAAGCAATGAGCATGAGCTTGATGGAGCTCAGGAGGGCAGCGACTGACAGATGTGCCTACCGTGCTTCTGTCCATATGGACAGTTGGATATGACTGAACGACTAAACAACAACAACAATACATATATATATATATATATATATATATATATATATATATATATATACTGTCATGCAATTGATATGACAAATATTACACTGTATAGCTTAGCTTCTTAAAATATTACAGTTTATAAATCATTTGAGTTCAAGTATCAATTTATCGACAAGTATACGCTGTGTGCAGAAATAGTATTTATTGGTATAGCGGTAAAAATCAAGGATAAACAATATAAGTGTTTACACTTGTAAGCTTTGATATTTAGTTAGATCACAATATATAATCTACCCGATGTCTATTACAATCTCTTTTGGATGATTGGATAACAATTAGTTTTAACATACTTTATATTTGGTTAGATCAAGAGATCAATAACAAGTGTATATAAACTTAACAAATGTGGATTAACAATTTATTTTAAGTCAATCTATATTCGGTTAGTTCAATATACTGTAGAAGTATATAAACAGCGTACAGTATATAATCCTATAAAGTTTGGTTAACATCTCTGAATCAAACTTGCACTCTCTAGACATCCTTTTCTTTCCCTCACTCACTGAGCACATACATTTTCCCTCCACCCCTGTTTCTGTACTTTAATAGAATGATGTTTAAATATGCAAGTAAACACCTACAGTCTTATTAAATTGCGATTCGGCAAATTGAATAGGGATCTATATAAACACATAAAAACATTTTTTTTACAGAACTTTTTGGTTAGTGAACTTCTATCCAAAAGCAAGGTCTTCACTAACTAAAAACTTCTGTAAAAACAATATGCTATGTGCTTAAACAGAGCCCTATTCAATTGACCAAATCGCAATTTAATAAGGCTGTTAGTATATTTTAATATTAAAATTTGGCAACCCTCCAAGTCCCTTTAATCAAGCCAAACATATAGGTACATATAATGGCCATATCATGTGGACCTTTTGGTTCTTATGTGCCGTCCCATCTGTGTTTCTTTGTTCTATGTTGTCTTCCTATGCCTTAATACATATGTCAAAAAGTGCAATTTGTTTTATTGAGCACTGTAATAAACGACCAAAAGGATATATACAAAACAGAAACAATTCAGAGGGGTCTACTAAATGTTGCATGGTCTAAAAGGCAAAACGTATTGGGAATATTTCATGAACTTAATATGTATAGGACAAAATGCAAAGGGGAGATATGACAAAAACCTACAAATATATCAAAGGGATTATTAAAATTCAGGATGGAAGTACCATTCAGAGAAATAGGAATGGAAGAACAAGAGGTCATGATATGAAGTTGGAAGGTGGAATATTTGGCAGTAATTTATGAAAGTACTGCCTTATAGAAAGTGTAGGATATACCGTATATACTCGAGTATAAGCCGACCCGAGTATAAGCCAAGGCACCTATTTTACCACAAAATACTTGGAAAATGAGTGACTCGAGTATAAGCTGAGGGTGGGAAATGTGCTGCTCCCTGTGTCCCTCTTGTGCCCTCTGTGTCCCCCTCATGTGTGCCTTTTTCTTGTGTCCCCCCTCTCTCTCCCCTGTGTCTCTTCTCCCCTCTCCCTCCCCTGTGTCTCTTCACACCTCTCCCTTCCCTGTGTCTCTTACCCCCTCTCCCTTCCCTGTGTCTCTTCCCCCCTCCCTTATCACCCTCCTCAACCCCCCTCCTCATTCTCAACCTCCCTCCTCATTCTCAACCTCTCTCCTCACCCCCCCCTCATCCTCAACCTCCCTCCTCAACCCCCCTCCTCATCCTCAACCCACCTCCTCATTCTCAACCTCCCTCCTCAACCTCCCTCCTCAACCCCCCTCCTCATCCTCAACCCCCCTCCTCATTCTCAACCTCCCTCCTCATCCTCAACCTCCATCCTCATCCTCAACCTCCATCCTCAACCCCCTCCTCATCCTCAATCCCTCTCCTCATTCTAAACCCCCTCCTCAACCTCCCTGCTCAACCTCAACCCCCATCCTCAATCCCCTCCTCAACCCCCGTCCTCAACCTCAACCCCCTCCTCATCCTCAACCTCCATCCTCAACACCTCTCCTCATTCTAAACCCTCTCCTCAACCTCCCTCCTCAACCTCAACCCCCCATCCTCAATCCCCTCCTCAACCCCCGTCCTCAACCTCAACCCCCTCCTCATCCTCAACCCCCCTCCTCATTCTAAACCCCCTCCTCAACCTCTCTCCTCAGCCCCCCTCCAAAACATCTCTCCTCAGCACCCCTCCTCAACCCCCCCATTCTCATCCTCAACCCCCCCATCCTCATCCTTAACCCGCCCATCCTCATCCTAAACCCCCATCCTCATCCTAAACCCCCCCCTCCATCCTCATCCTCAACCTCCCCTCCTCATTCTAAACCCCCCTCCTCATTGTAAACCCCCCTCCTTACTTTACCCCTCTAAATACCTCCCCCTCTCCCTTTCCCCTCACTTACCTCCATCTGCAGCTTCTCCTCCGGCCTCCACGCTCCTTCCTGTGTCTTGACCCGGCCAATGCTAATGACGTGGCGTGCATGTGACGTCACGTCATTAGCATATACCGGGTGCTGACGCAGGAAGGAGCGGAGGCCTGAGGAGAAGCTGCAGATGGAGGTAAGTGAGGGGAAAGGGAGAGGGGGAGTTATTTAGAGGGGTAAAGTGAGGAGGGGGGTTTAGAATGAGGAGGGGGGTTAGAATGAGGAGGGGGGTTGAGGATTAGGAGAGGGAGGGGGGGTTAGAGAGACACAGTGGGGTTAGAGAGACATGGGGGGGGGGTAGAGAGACACGGGGGGAGAGGGACTCGAGTATAAGCCAAGGGGGCCCTTTTTAGCCTTAAAAAAAAAGGGCTGCAAAAACTCGGCTTATACTCGAGTATATACGGTAAGTGGAACATCCTGCCAGTGAAAGATATAGGATCAAACATAGCTTAGGAATTTATGCATGTCTTGGATAAGCATGGGTCTTTTAGTATCTGCTGTCAGCTCTATGTGTCTATTCTATGTATATATTTTTCAGAAATAAAATGCATATTGTTAAAGAAATATTAGCTATAGTCTTGGCATAAATATATATTCTTCAGAAAAAAAAACAATGGTTTTATGTCCAAACTTCTTTTTATTAGAGATCTGTTGGTTATGATTTATATAAATTAAATGAGTTGGGTTTCACATTGTCAAGAGTTAAGAAAAAGTTTACATTAAATTATAATTCTACAAGACATTAGTCTTATTTTAACGTTCAATAGGATTTGTGTTATAAATCAAAGCTCTATTTGTTACAAGCCCCAGCTGCTTCATCTGACGCACATCAGATCACCCTTTTCATATTTAGTGAAGGCACGTCTTGCACGTTGACCTTTTCTAAATAATGGCGGTAAACGTGATAATTATTAGTTTACATGAAAATAAAAATATTGGCATTTAAATGTCTAGAGGAAATGCTGCAAATTATTTTTCCACCTCTACTCTAATCTCTCGAAGGAGATAAATGACAGTGCATCTTTCAGATAGATTAGAATTGCCTAAGGATTAGGCAGATTTCAGCAAATGCATTTATTTTTACTATGTATTAGACAGGTGTTTTTCTTTTCATCTGTTTTAACCCAATCTGTACTGAAGACATCTTTACAAACAAAGCTAGAAATAGTCTATTTAGTAGAAGTCATTGTCGTGTTTGATTCTTCATGACCTTATGGACCGTAACACGTGCTCATCCACAAGGTTAACTTGGCAAAGGTAATGCAGTGGGTTGCCAGTTCCCTCTCCAGTGGACAGCGATTTGTCTGACCCTTCTGCTATGACTCTACATGGTATAGCTTACAGTTTCACTGAGATGCAAAAGCCCCTTCACCACGATAAGTAGGGGAGTAAAATCATAGATCTACATAATTTATATGCTTTAGAGAATTTAATAATTACACCTCACCCATAAAGCATTGACTGATCACTCAAATATATATTTTTCATTTATAATATATACTTATAAGCAGCAATAAAATGGCATGCATCATTTTTAAAAAAGCAAACACATTTTTTAAAAATATTCTTTTGCTCTGCTTGGAAAGATGGTGTACGAGAGAAAGGCACATCTTCTGAAGTCAATGTTAAAAGTAATAATCTTTTTTTTTTTTTTTATAAATATTTTATTGTTTTTTACATGTAAAATAAACAGAATACAGAATACAAAAATACATACAAAGACACTAACATAACAATCAAAACAATTCGCACTACACATGTGTGAAATAATATCAAGAACAGCGTTGGCTCTATCATAATTTGGGCCCGGCTATTATGGCCCTCCACCATATCTTAATATACTTATTGCATGCTATTTCCACCGTTTTACAAAAGAAAAGCAACAAAGAGAGGGAAGACTAGTTTACATATACTTCCTATCTAGGCTGCCCATCTAGACACCTCCTGGGGAGCTTCCCCCTAGCACAATAAGAAGGATAGGAAGGCGGGGGCTTCCATCTCGTTTTGGTCCGTTGCTCCAAAGGGAGAAGAAAAAAGAAACCCATTATGATCTACAGTACGTTCCCCAGGGCATCATACCAAAATTGCCAACTACTATTCTGGGATTTAAACTAAAGCTTAACACACTACCATTCACACTCCTACCATTCATACATCCGGGTTCTTAGAATGGGGTTGGGAGGTTAGGAGGAGGGAGCAAGAGGGTGGGCCCAAGAATCATGGCCAGAGTGTCTAAGGTCAGAGCGAAGGCCTGAGTAATTCCTTAATTAGGACCAAGTTTATTCCATAATGCCCAGGCTAGGTTGTTTTTTTTTATAACGCCCAATTCAAAGAAGTTTGTTTCTAAACTACAGTTTTTATCCACTTTCATTTTGACCTCATTCCAGGAGGGTACATCTTTTTGCTTCCACTTTAATGCTATCAGTGATTTTGCTGCCATCAAAACCTGCAATAAGAGGGCTTTAACTTTTAGGGGCAATGGAGGAAAAATATGAAGTAAGATTATTTCTGGGAGTGGAGTCAATTCAACTTCACATATTTTAGTCAACTGGGAAAAAACTTCCACCCAGAATTTATATATACTTGGGCATTGCCACCAAATATGCAATGAAGATCCTACATGACTACAATTGCGCCAACAATATTTCTCCTGGTTTAACCCGCTGAACATTGCTATCTTAACCGGCGTGTAATGCCACTTATTGCATATTTTAAAGTGAAGTTCTCTGAAAGCAGGGTTTTTAACAAATCTATCTGTAATTGCCAGTGAGCTATACCACTCATCAATCGTCCAACTATGATCCAAGTCACCTTCCCAGTCATGCATACAGTTTGATTTTAACTCCATTTGTGGCTTTTTAATAATTTCATAACATTTTGAGATGAGATGCGTTTTAGGTTTGACCATAATCAATTTCTCAAATTGGGTTAATTCTCTGAATGATGTCAAATAAAACTCTGACTTCTTCAGAGCCTTTCCCAGCGTAAGAAAATCTAACCAAGAAATGTTTAAATGGGGGGCTTTTACTTTGATGTTCTCCATCGAGAATGTTTCTCCGCGAAACAGGTCAGACAGCAGGTTAACCCCTGCTTTAGCTATCTTCCTTAAAATGAGGGAGTCAATATGTGAGGCTAAGTCCAACAATGGAGTGATAGGCGAGGGGAATGGGATCAGTTCATATTTAACATTCAATTTATTCCATATCTTTACCTTTTCTCTAACCATAGCTTCGCCACTCTCTATGGATTTAAGAATAATCTTTTTTTGAAATAAAAGCATTTTTATATTATTTGAGCCCATTAGCTCTTGTTCAATTTGTACCCAATTCTTAACAGTTGTAGGTTCTAACCAGTCCAGCATATTTGCCACTATAATAGCTTCCTGATACTCCCTAAGTAGAGGGTAGGCCATGCCCCCATGTCTAAATTTCCATCCCATTCTTGATTTTTTTATTCTTATTTTTTTCCCCTTATGGATGAAGTTATCGATTTTATTTTGTAGTTGATTTAACAAATATATAGGGATACGGCAGGGAATATTACGTAAAATATAAGTTATTTTTGGTAAAATTACCATTTTTATGGCGATAATTCTGCCTGACCAGGATAAGTTCAACCCTGACCAGGTATTGATTTTCGCTGTAACATTGTTGAACACTTTTTTATAATTAATTATTATTGTCTGCTTCAAGTTTGTTTCCAGTGTTATTCCCAAGTGTTTCAAAGAGTTTTGCCATAAAAGAGGAAATCGAAGCTTTAATTTAAATAGTAATTCCCTAGGAATGTTAATCGACATGGCTACTGTTTTGCTAATATTTAACTTAAAATTAGAAATTTTGCTGTACTCGTCAATCACTTGTAGCAATCTATCGAGAGAGACCATCGGGTCTTCCAATGTTACAAATAAGTCATCCGCAAAAGCTGATAGTTTATGTTCTGCAGAGCCCACCTTTATCCCTTGCACCTCGTTTTCCTTTCTGATCGATATTATCAAAGGTTCAATAAACAAGGCAAAAATCGCCGGAGAAAGAGGGCAACCTTGCCGTGTGCCATTCGTAATATCGAAGCTAAATGAGCTATATCCCAGGCCCACTACTTTTGCTGACGGATCGGTATATAGTGCCCGAATAGCTTTTAAGCCAAAGTCCCCCAGCCCATATCTTACAAACAAAGATTCTAGGAACTCCCACCCCACTCTATCAAACGCCTTTTCTGCATCTAATGATAAAAGCACGGTGGGAGCACCCTTTCGCTTGGAGTAAGAGATTAGGTTAATGATTCTCTTAACATTGTCGGATCCTTGTCTCCCTGGAATGAAACCTTTTTGGTCTGAGGAGATAAGATCTCCCAAAATTTTATTTAGCCTAATGGCTAAAATTTTTGCATAAATTTTTATGTCAGTATTTAAGAGAGATATTGGACGAAAATCCTTGCATGATGGTTCTGTCCGCTCTTCCTTGGGGATTGTTATAACCGCAGCCTCCAGCATTTCTTTCGGTGCCCTACCCGTAATCTTAATTTCATTTAAGGCGTTTTTAAGAGGGATTAAGATTTCTGACTTGCAGAGTTTAAAGTAACAGTTTCTAAACCCGTCTGGACCAGGAGAGGAAAAGTTTCTCAAACCATCTATAGCTTCAAAAATTTCCGTGTCAGTTATTTCTTTGTTTAGAGTGTCAAGATCGGCATCCGATATCATCGGAAGGTCAATTTTATCCAAAAATTTAACTATATCTTCTTTAGATGGTTTAATAAAGTTTTTATCATCCTTCAAATTATAAAGGTCTTGGTAGAAAAGGCCAAAGGCATTCCCTATATCACTGGGCTTCGTCACGGTCACGTTTTTATATTTTATACAGTCTATTCTTTTACTAGATGTTTTACTCTTTAATTTATTTGCTAAAAGTCGCCCTGAACTATTCCCCATATGATACAATCGTTGCTGTAGTGACCATAGGGATTTATCTACCAGTTCTTGTTCTATTTTTTTAATCTGAGATCTTATTACTTCCATGCTTTTTAAAATCTTATCATTAGAGCCAATTTTATTAGCCCTATCTAAGTTTGTCAGATCAATATATAAGTCACGTAACGGTCGACCTCTGAGTTTTTTCTTCATAGCTTGCCAGCTAATAAGCTGACCCCTAATAGCAGCTTTATGGGCGGTCCAAATTGTGATTTTAGAAGCAACTGATAAATTGTTTACCTTAAAAAAATTCTTTAGTTCTTCTTTTAGCAGATCTTTTATTTGTGGGTCCTGTAATAGGGAAATGTTTATTTTCCATGGAGGTCTAACTGTTTCACACTGTCTCATAGATATGTTTATGCCGACCATCCCGTGATCCGACCACAAAATTGGGCCAATTTCAGTTTTGAACACTCTTTTTAAGATTCCACTGTTAACAAGTATATAATCCAATCTCACGTGCGTTTCATGACGATGGGAATAAAAGGAATAGTCCCTTTCCCGGGGATGAAAAGTTCGCCATGAGTCGTATACCTGATGTTTCGTTAAAATGTTATTGAAAAGATTAGATTTTTGTATAGCATGGGTATCTAATACTGTTCCTTTGTGAGATTTCCTATCTAAATCCGTATTCAGGCATAAGTTGAAATCACCACATATAATCAGAGCCCCAGAGCTATAACGCCTGATTAAGTTAAATGTTCGATTAAGGAATCTAATTTGCTTTTGGTTCGGAGCATATATGTTAACTATCGTGAATTTCTCGCTGTTGATTAGGCCTCCCCAAATTATATAACGACCATTAGGGTCTATAATAGAAATTTCTTCCTTCACTTTTAGTTTATAGTTAAACAGTATAGTGACTCCCCGGGCTTTTTTTTTTTTATACGTAGAGTTAAGAATCAAGCCTATGTTTTTCATTTTAAAATAAGGGATCTTACCTGTCTGCCAATGAGTCTCCTGAAGGCATACTATGTCGGCTGACCCAGAACCAAACGACCTATAAACCATTTGTCTTTTAACCCCTAAGTTTAAACCCTGGACATTCTGACTACAAATTCTCAGACTGCTTCCTTTGTCCATATCAGCGTTAGTCATCATAGTTTAGGACCCTTAACCCAAAGGCTCTATTCTCTCCCCCACCTCGCCCCCTCCCCCCTCTCCGAAACCCGAATTTCAGCCACATCCCACACACCTTCCTCATTCTTAACCCATACACTCATACCTGGTGAAACAGTCTCCATCACCCAGCCGGCCAAACCAAGATAAAAAAAAAGGTTTACCGTGGGTAAGGAAGAAGTTGAACTTCAATAAGTTCAAAAACTGGAAATCCACTGGCTAAGTTGCACCCGTGACTACCCGTAGTGACCAGAGCAAGATGGACAGCCCTTGCTAACCAAAATTTACAAAATTCGCATTACTCAAATTAGAGACTCATTTTAATCTCTGCTCTAGTATCCTAATTCCACAATTATGAGAAAGAATTAGTAACTTCCCCTTAAATACCCAAAAGGAAAAAAGGAAGCTCCCTTTCTGATGGCCTCTACCTCAAATCCAGTATATCAACCCCCCTTAGCCCTTCAAATCCTTTATAGTTTGTCAATTACTAGGAAGGGACCTAGTATAGGCCTGTGGCCCTTGTAATGATTTAAAAGTTCTTATTCTAATTTGTTCTATAACCTTGCAGTTCCATAAGAACAGAGAAAAAGCAACAGTGAGTTCACAGCCCATGTCCTGTCACACTAGGTTAGTATAAACAGTAATAAAATATACACCTTCTTGTGGTCATATTGTTTGTGTACCATTATTTAAACAAAATGAAAACTAATAAGTCTTTGTAAAGTGAAGCTTAGCCCTCTTCCCTTTTGGGGCTTTTTACCCCTTCCTTATTTACTATCAAAATTATATTTCTCAATGGTAATCTCTATAAAAAAAGAAATGTTTGTGAAAACAGCTACTACCCGCTGTTTATCTTGTAGTGCAGTGTTATCAATATTTCAGTATTAGAACCTAGTGACATTTAAGTATAATTTCTCATTACCTTAACAAAAGAGCAGCCGGGATATAATAGGAAGTGAAGAGGGAAGTTTGATAAGATTACAGGAACCAGGATGGATAGAACGGAGAATTAGTCGACCTAATTACAGATCTTTCAGGATTGCTCCACCTTCGTGGTGGTTGCTTATTATTACTGATTTGTTACCCAAAAGAGCTATTAATTTCGTGGGGAAACCCCATTTATACTGGATATTTTTTGCTCTTAAGCTTTGGCTCTATCTTTCAATTCCATTCGCTTCATAATGGTTACCCTTGAAAAATCCTGGAAAATCTGTAAATTTTCGTAGGGCGACGGGAAAGTTCTTTTTTCCAAAAGAATATCTCATAGTTAAGTCTTTATAATTAGCAAAAAATGGGTTTTAAGGGTTACATCTCTAGGGCAATCCTTAGGGGCAGATTTGGGGAGAGGGAGGCGATGTATTCTGTCAATCAGAATAAATGACTCAAAGTTAGGTTTGACTATACTGGACAAGAATGTGCTTACATAGTGCTTTAAATCCGTGCTACCACCTTTTCCTCCAATCCCCCAAAGTTCTTCTTCTAATTTATTCTATAACATTGTTATTCCATAAGGACAGAGAAAAAGCAACAGTGAGTTCACTGCCCATGTCCTGTCAAGCTAGGTTAGTATAAACAGTGATAAAATTTACAACTTTTTGTGGTCATATTGTTTGTGTACCATTATTTAAAACAAAGTGGAAAACAAATAAGTCTTTTAAAGTGAAAATTTAGCATTCTTGCCTTTTGGGGCTTTTAACCCCTTCCTTATTTACTGTCAAAATATATTTCTCAGTGGTAATCTCTATTAAAAAGAAATGTTTGTGAAAACATCTACTACCCTCTGTTTATCTTGTAGTGCAGTGTTATCAATATTTTAATATTAGAGCCTAGTGACTTTTAAGTACAGTTTCTCATTACCTTAATCAAAAGAGCAACCGGAATATAATAGGAAGTGGGGAGGGAAGTTTTAGTAACATTACAGGGACCAGGATGGATAGAACGGAGCATTAGTCGACCTGATTACAGATCCTTGAGGATTGCTACACCTTCATGGTGGTTGTTTATTATTACTGATTTGTTACCCAAAAGAGCTATTAATTTCGTGGGGAAGCCCCATTTATACTGGATATTTTTGGCTCTTAAGCTTTTGGCTATACCTTTCAATTCCATTCGCTTCATAATGGTTTCCCTTGAGAAATCCTGGAAAATCTGTAAATTTTCGTAGGGCGACGGGAATGTTCTTTTTTCAAAAGAATATCTCATAATTAAGTCTTTATAAGTAGCAAAATGGATTTTAAGGATTACATCTCTAGGGCAATCCTTAGGGGCAGATTTTGGGAGAGGCAGGCGATGTATTCTGTCAATCAGAATAGATAGCTCAAAGTTAGGTTTGACTATACTGGACAAGAATGTGCTTACATAGTGCTTTAGATCCGTGCTACCAACTTCTTCTCTAATCCCCCTAATTTTAATGTTGTTCCTTCTAGAGTAGTCATCTAACTTAGTATTACGAATTTTAAGGAGGCCTATTTCTGTTTCAAGTTGTTGGTAGTTATATTTTAAGTTTTGCATTTCCTCTCGAATCAATTTAAGATCTTTTCCTAAATTATCAGTCTTAATTTGGACAATACTTATTATTTTTGCATTTTCAGCAATTTTTCCTGTTAATTCAGATATAATGGAATTTTTAAATTCGAGGAAAAGCCCTTTTAGGACAGGCAATGTTACACCACTATCTTCTGGTTCTGAGACTTTACTAGAAGCTTCCAGTGGCGGCTGGTGACTTTCCAAGTTGGTGGGGCGGAAGACAGAGACCCGGCCCCTCCCTTTACATTGACGCCACCCAACATTATAAACTCCTCCCCTTCACAACATGTTACCCCTATAGGCCCTGTCCACTTACAGACTACACCCATTTGGGTTTTTTCCTGTCACTTCACTTACTTATTATCTTGCTGAGGTTGAGGTGGTTCTGGTTCTGGTCACTATTCTTATGCTGGGAAGTTCCTGCATTTTCTTGATGAGGGTGAAGTGCTGCTGGTTCTGCTTACTTTTCTTATGCTGGGAAGTTCCTCCATTTTGTTGATTTATATGCAATAATTAAATAAAACACAAATGAGTATACATTAGATCAGGACATAAGCCCTCCTCTCTATCCCCTCCTCTTTCTCTCTCCCTTCCTCCTTCTCTCTCTCTATCTGTCCCTTTCTCTCTATCCCTCACTCTCTATATCTATTCCTCTCTCCCTGACGATTCCTTTATCTATCCCTATCAATCCCTCTCTCTATCCCTCTCTTCCCTTTTTCCTCTTTTACTAGTATATAGACTGTGTCTTTAATATTCCTTCAAAGCACTAATCACATTGTTGATTTTATAACTTTGCAGGATAGTATACAGCAGACACTATTTTTGCATCATATATACTGATCAGGTCAGGCCATTGGTACCTTTGGATGTCAAGCTGAGCTCTGCATCCCTTGCTGCAAGCACTGGGTTCCAGATCACTCACAACGTGTCCTCCTGTAGACTGAAAACATAGCAAGATAATATTAGAATTTGTAATCCTAAGAGGAGCTTTTCATGCTATAAGAAGGTAGAGAGCTCAGTTTTGTAGAAAAAGCATATCCCAGACATGCACTGGATTTCTATCTCCTATCTATCTATCTATCTATCTATCTATCTATCTATCTATCTATCTATCTATCAATCCCTTTCTGTCTACCCTTATCTCTATCTATCTATCTATCTATCTATCTATCTATCTATCTATCTATCTATCTATCTATCCCTCTATCTATCTATCTATCTCTATCTATCTATCTATCTATCCCTCTACCCTCTCTCATCTATCGATCCTTTGCTCCCTCTCTCTCTATTCATCTATCTATCTATCTATCTATCTATCTATCTATCTATCTATCTATCTATCTATCCCTCTACCCTCTCTCTATCAATCCCTCTATCTATCTCTCTCTGTCTACCCTTATCTATCTATCTATCCCTCTACCCTCTCTCTATCTATCCTTCTATTATCTATCTCTCTCTCTGTCTACCCTTATCTCTCTCTATCTATCTATCCCTCTCTGTCTACCCTTATCTCTATCTATCCCTCTACCCTCTATCTATCTATCCTTCTATTATCTATCTCTCTCTCTATCTACCCTTATCTCTCTCTATCTATCTCTCTCTCTCTCTGTCTACCCTTATCTCTCTCTCTATCTCTGTCTACCCTTATCTATCTATCTATCTATCTATCTATCTATCCCTCTACCCTCTCTTTATCTATCCTTCTATTATCTATCTCTCTCTCTGTATACCCTTATCTCTCTCTCTATCTATCTCTCTCTGTCTACCCTTATCTATCTATCTATCCCTCTACCCTCTCTCTATCTATCCTTCTATTATCTATCTCTCTCTGTCCACCCTTATCTCTCTCTATCTATCTATCCCTCTCTGTCTACCCTTATCTCTATCTATCCCTCTACCCTCTATTTATCCCTCTATCTATCTCCCTCTCTCTCTGTCTACCCTTATCTCTCTCTATCTATCCATCCCTCTCTGTCTACCCATATATCTATCTATCCCTCTATCTATCCCTCTCTGTCTACCCATATATCTATCTATCCCTCTATCTATCCCTCTCTGTCTACCCCATATCTCTATCTATCCCTCTATCTATCTATCCCTCTACCCTCTCTCTATCTATCCCTCTATCTATTTATATATCTATCTCTGTCTATCCCTATCTATCTATCTTCTACCCCTCCCTCTCTCTATCTTTCCCTCTCCCCCTCTCTTTATCTTTACCTATGAGACTATATATATATATATATATATATATATATATATATATATATACATACATACATACATTACAGTGTCATACAAACTCTGTTTGGCTTGTATGTGTTCTTGGCTCCTAAGTGTTAACTATTTTTGTCCACCCCTGAGTATACATATAGTTATATGCATATAAAGAAAAACAGAAATTATATATATATATATATATATATATATATATATATATATATATATATATGTATATACACACATACAGGAAGTTATATTTACCGTTATACAACATACAAAATACACATATAAAGCATTTTCATAAATAAATACAAGTCATGAGTATTTACATCTATTTACAGCAATACAGAGCATGCAATATATTTACACACAAATACACACAAAGTAAGCTGTATATACACATATTAACAAACACAACATGCAATATATGCAAATATGTTCACACATAAACACAGTATGCAGTATATATACATATAATTACACACATACTCACAGCCTGCAGTATACCCATATATGTAGATACAACATAAAAAATATTCATATATTTACACACAAACACAGCAATCAGTATATACATATAAATACACACATACACAAAATGCATTTACACACATATTTGCAGACATACACACACATAGACACACATACAACATGCAATATATGAATATATATATATACACACACATAAAACAGAGCATGCAATATACATATATTGACACACATACACACACAGCATGCTGTATACACACATGCCATGCAATATATACATTTATACAGAAACAATCACACCTAGACAGAACTGACAAGTAGCTTCACTGTGAGAGTGACTTGGGATGCTGAGGAGACTAACAGAATGTAGTTGTAAGTTCTATGGAATAATAAATAAATAAGAGCCTGTCTTCAATACTTACATTTATTGTGACCACCTCCTGGTATCATGTTGCTCCATGCTGCTCCTTTAACTTCTCCCTCACACACAGCTACGCATGTGTCTATGAGGTAATGTATGTGCTCTGCAGTGCCTCTAGTGGCAGGAATGAGTGGACGTTGCAGTCAGACGCCCCAACAGCTTTTAATCATGCTGCACAGGGAGCTCTGCTGAGCCTCTCTTCCATGTAGCAGAGCCCTATCTAGAGGCTTTGGGCGCCGTCCCAGTAACTCAGTGGCTCCACCTTCACTTCAGGTACCTGACTGCATGACAGCCGCCGTGTAAATGCATTACACAGACAACGTTTTTTTGTTTTAATGTATGTTTTTGGGGGGAGGAAAATGAAAGAGGGAAGGGAAAAAGATAACCACTGTCTGTTAGATTTATAGGAATAAAGAATAAAACAAATGATAGAATAAAATATGCTTTTATGGACTCTAATTAGGGAGGGCGGTTGCCCAGCTGCCCCAATGGACCAGCCGCCCATGGAAGCTTCTGACCTCAATGTCTCGTTGGGGGAGGATTGGGCCATACTTAAAAAGTTAGCTTCAGAGTTAATATCAGGCTGAATCGGCTCTGAAGCTTTCCCTTTATTAGGTGGTGAAAAAAAGGAGCTAGATGGAATGGGATTTTGATGGAGTGAGTCCCCTTTCAATTTATTTTTTACAACTCGGCCTTGTTTCTTATTCATGTTTCCCCTTTTATACCTTAATCCCTTTAGGGATTAGCGCTAGTAAAAAAAACACAAAAAAAAAACACACACACATAGAGTAAGAAGTTGGAGGGTCCACACAATTCCTTCAGAAAAATTTAGAGTAAACAATTGTCCCAGATGCTGACGGATTTGCTGACAGCTTTGTTAGAGTGGATATAGCCAGTTCTTATATGACCCACTGTTCTTAGCCAATCCAAGCCAGTAGTTACCAATTCCCATCAAGGTTTGGGGAACAGCAAAAAGGGGAAGCAAAGGACCCAGCTCTTTCTGAAAATAGGCAGCTTTCACCGCCAAACTTAATGAAAGCAGTGTTGTATTCCTTAAAGGCCAGTAGAGTGTGTAACACTTATGCTACATGAAGTCAAGAGTCCAAATGAATTCCTCAACAAATTTTTGCAGCAAAACAAGATGGCATATTTAAGGCTTAGATATGACTGTACACAGCTATTCAAAGCCTATGTTAGCTTCTTGATTATAGGACGCAGTGAGGAGAATCACAGGCTACCAGGGTGGATAAGCATTAAGCACCAGGGGCCAGCATCAAAATTTTTCAGACTCCCAGGCGTGATGTATTAGTAGCTTTCACAGTGTACCCAACGGTTACCTCTTAGGGATCTGAGAGGGGCTTGTTATAATGGCCTTGTGGGCTAAAAACATAGCTGATTATAAGAAGCACACTGATTCTAAACAAACTCACTGCCTCTTCACCCTCTCCTCCCTCTTCCAATTTTGCAGTCTCTCAGGCTGTTTTTGCTGACGTAGTATATTGGTAGTTGACAAGGGGTACCCATACAAGGAACTCTTAGGGATCTTAGAGGGACTTAATATAGTGGCATTGTGACCTACCACATAGCTGATTTTTAGGAGCCAGCTGCTTCTGCCTCTTCACCCTCTCTTCCCTCTTTCAATTTTACAGTCTCTCAGGCTGATTCTGCTGAAGTGGTGTGTTAGTAGGTGTCAAGGGTACCCATACAGTGAACTTTTGGGGGTTTTGGAGGGACTTACTGTTGTGGCAATATGAGCTAACACATAGCTTATTATAAGAAGCACAATGCTTCTAAACACACTCACTGCCTCTTCACCCTCTCCTCCCTCTTTCAATTTTACAGTCTCTCAGGGTGATTCTACTGAAGTGGTATGTTGGTAGGTGTCAGTAGAACCCATACATTGAACTTTTGGGGATCTTGGAGGGACTTAATGTTGTGGCAATATGAGCTAACACATATCTGATTATAAGAAGCAAAATGCTTCGAAACACCATCACTGCCTCTTCACCCTCTCCTCCCTCTTCACAACTGACCGGGCTCTTAAGCTCACGCCTACCGCAGCCTCCAGTGTAACGCCAGTTCCAACGTGCAGCCTCACAGATCCTGTGTGCGGTCTCACGGGGCCGCCCGAGCGTCTTCCACCTCTCCTATACACTGCACACTTTGTTCCTCATTCCGGGAGATCCGTCCTGCCAGGCGCGTCTCTAATAGGGCATATACCGTTGCCCGGTCACCTCGAGCACGCCACAGGTACAAGCGCCATTACCCTGCTAGCTACTGCTGCTAGCACCTTCCGGGGCGTGGCCCATCACCGCCAAGGGGAGGTTAAAAGTAATAATCTGAATACCACCTCAGCAACAATTCTGAACATTGCACTTGGAGTCCTCAACTATAATCGACCTGTCTACCTCCTAGAAAACTGGGAAGACGTAGATAGGGCGTATCGATGCAGTGGGTAGCCAAAATAAATAAGTGGCTCTCCAGTTTTTTCAATTTGGGATCATTGGGACTAGTATTTGACTGGTCAATCCCAAAACCAAAGGTGTTAAAAGGCCAGTGTTAGCACCTTTTATGTTAAATATTTTTTTAGTTCACCATTAATTAACAATAAACCGATATTATTGGATATGAAATAAAATTATGTCTGCAAAGACTTCAGAGCCTTATTGGTATAAATTATGTTATTTCAGTTCAAAGGCGAGAAGAACATTACGAGATGTACTTTGATAGACATTATATTTTGACATACAGAATGGCAAGCAACCTGGAAATTTGGTGGGGGTGTTTGCTAAGTATTATTAAATTAGGAATAAGGCACATTTAAATATTAACACCCAGATTAACTAAAGTGTACTAACCAATGAAAGTTTTAACAAATTTATCAGCAATTTACAGTTTCTGTATTCCGGAGTATAAAACCCACTGCTTTGTAACAAAGAATTGCTCAGAATGTGGATGTGATTCCTCAGTGCCTTAATACTGTGCAGTTTTGAATAAACTTTTTCCTCCATTCCTGGTTGTGAAGTCATTGGCAAATGTCACTCCCTGGCCCATAAGACATACACTTGTAAATAGCAGCAAATTACAGCCAGAAATGTAATTTAATACAGTTTACCTTAATGGCTGCTGCTGTACCTCTCCCCACCTCTCTCATTGTCCCGAGCACTGCTGAAAAACACATTTTAAATCGAGACAACATTAATTAGGCAGGATAGTAACATGGAGCACAATGGAATATTTTGGAATATAAATGTTAATAAATGATAATGGATGCTCTGTAGGATAAAGGGGGGTTATAGCTACAAGCTCATAAACCCTGAATCTCCAAAATGAGCATGCTATAGGATAGATAGATAGATAGATAGATAGATAGATAGATAGATAGATAGATAGATTTGAAATGTAATCTTTTGAACAAATACACTAGACAAAAAAGTTTTAGCTTTATAATGTGGAAGGAGCTATTAACGTTCCCACTTATCTGTTTCCTGAGGTGTCATATTTATAGTATGTTCTTTTGAAGAACTTGACTTTATAATGTACAAACTGTTTTAACACAGTTTAAAATAAACAAATTCACCCTTTAATGTTTAACTGTTGTATATAATATTGCTTTAATGATGACAGACATTTGAATTCAGATGGGTAACATGGAGCATACTTTGTAGGATAAGGAGGTTATAGCTACAAGCTAATAACCCCTGTGTCTCCAAAGTGAGCATGTTCCAGGATAGATAGATTGATAGATAGACAGATAGATAGATAGACTGACAAACAGATAGATAGATAGATAGATAGATAGATAGATAGATAGATAGACAGATAGACAGACACATAGATAGATAGATAGATAGATAGATAGATAGATAGATAGATAGATAGATAGATAGATAGACAGATAGACAGACACATAGATAGATAGATAGATAGATAGATAGATAGATAGATAGATAGATAGATAGATAGATAGACAGATAGACAGACACATAGATAGATAGATAGATAGATAGATAGATAGATAGATAGATAGATAGATAGATAGATAGATAGATAGACTGACAGACAAACAGATAGATAGATAGATAGATAGATAGATAGATAGATAGATAGATAGATAGACAGATACATAGATAGATAGATAGATAGATAGATAGATAGATAGATAGATAGATAGATAGACAGATAGACAGACACATAGATAGATAGATAGATAGATAGATAGATAGATAGATAGATAGATAGATAGATAGATAGATAGATAGATAGATAGATAGATAGGCTGACAGACAAACAGATAGATAGATAGATAGATAGATAGATAGATAGATAGATAGATAGATAGATAGATAGATAGACAAATAGATAGATAGATAGATAGATAGATAGATAGATAGATAGATAGATAGATAGATAGATAGATAGATAGATAGATAGATAGATAGATAGATAGATAGATAGAACAGATAGATAGATAGATAGATAGATAGATAGATAGATAGATAGATAGATAGATAGATAGATAAATAGATAGATAGATAGAAAGATAGGCTGACAGACAAACAGATAGATAGATAGATAGATAGATAGATAGATAGACACATAGATAGATAGATAGATAGATAGATAGATAGATAGATAGACAAATAGATAGATAGATAGATAGATAGATAGAACAGATAGATAGATAGATAGATAGATAGATAGATAGATAGATAGATAGATAGATAGAAGCACTGTCCCTTCTTGCAAAATGCAGACTTCTTACAGCCGCTTAGCAATAGAACTTAATGGAAAAGTGTGCTCCCATAGGATAACCCTCTCTCTCATGCTACAGACAGGCTAGAATGAATCCAGCATGACACAAAAATACAGCCTCATTCAATTGCTCTGATTTTTGGATCCGGGCTCGCAAATGGAGGCAGCAGCAAATTACTTTGCTTTTCAATTGGCTACTACGCGAGGCCTCCGATCAAGTTACGACCTTTTTCCCACGATTCCTAGCGATTTGTCAACTTGCAAGTTACTTCCCTCAAAGCCTTTGATCTTTCACGGACGCAAGAGTTGCGACTGCTAAAATCACAAATCGCTATTCGATTGCTTTGATTCTCCCTCGCTAACCACTCCGTCAAGCCCACAAATGGCAAAAATCGAACCACAGGTTACTGGTAACAATGAGGTCTCGCAAAGGGCTTACTTACAAATCGGTGCACTTTAAAAGCAAATATAAAATCAGTACAGCACTGTAAATGATGGGGAACACAATGGGTGAAATGGTTCAAGCCCGACAAATCAGAGCACAACATTCTCAAGCTTGCACATCGCAAAAATAAAATACTTTATTTCATGTTTAATTTCCACCCAAAGTCCTACGGGCTTCAACCTCCAAGCCAGTAGGACTTTGGAATCCAACCTCCATATTTCATTGAAGTCCTACGGGCTTGAATAACGAGTTACGGGCTTGGAGGTCCTTAAAACCCGTAGGACTTTGGACGGAAATTAAACATGACATAAAGTATTATATTTTGGTGATGTGCTCTGATTTGTCAGGCTTGAACCATAAGTTACGGCCTTGCGTCCGCGATCATGTTCAAGCCCACAAATTCTTCTGGCGATAGCTTGGTTTCCGATTCTTGTGTACGGTGCCTGACTTGCGGGGCCGGCTAATTGAATAGCAGAGTGAAAGTAGAGCAATGGGGGGACCCAACTCGCTCGCCGTCATTTACCTGTTTGCAATCGAGTTACGGCCCTGAATTGAATGAGGCTGATAGTCTGTTAAATGCAAGATGTCCTTTATTTTTCTTTTGTAATATATTTCACAAGCATATGAGATTTTTATCAAACTACAGTAGTCCAATAAAGATAAATGACTAATTACAACTAGCTCCTCTATAGAGGTCCTTTAAATGTAGCTTACAAAGGAAAGCAGGTGCGATAGTGTCGCTTTGTTAGGATGTGTACTGCGTATCAGGCAGGAGTGAGCTACAATTATCTGTCTGTTTCCAGCACGACTTGTGCTGATGTGGATTCTCCTGTATTCATTGTCGCTGCAGAGGCTGATGTCCCATGGACAGATACAGCACAGTACATCACAGCAGGGACATCACAACACATATCATTTCACCGGGCTAGCGCATTAGCTCCCACAAACTCTCCCTCTATATATCCAATTATTCTTTAATGGGATTTTGATCGTTATTGTCTTTCTTTTACTTCTGACTTCCTTATTGCGCCACAAAACACTGTAACGCTCTTACCCTAGAGATGACATATTGAGAGGACGGGAAAACATTTGCATTTTAACAGTGCGCTGGTACAGATGGTTTACACAGCTATTTTATCCAAGTAAATAATTGTGTAACGCGATGTCTTGCTGTGTGGTGCTTGCACTTGCAGAGACACACAGTATTCAAGATGTATTATTAAGTCAAATAAATGTTTCTTCGGTTTGCTACGATCAGTCAGCAAGTCAGAGATTGTGCTGACTCAAAAAGGGCACAGAAAAGCCACCTCGGTAATAAAGAGCACAACACAATATAGGCTACACACAAATAGATTTGGTAGATAAGGTCACAGCTTCTTTATTTGTCATTATTAATAATTTAATCAACAGTTTTATGAAACTCAACCCACAATGCCACTAGAAATCAGGGGGACCCCGTGCCCCAAGAGGACTGACACCACCCTGAGCGTGACTTAATTCCTGTACCACATATGTGGGCAAGAATCCCCGTTCCCTTAATCTGCGACAAATCTAACTTCTTTCATGTTAACAAATGGACCCATAATTATAACCTGTCACATATACCCCTTTTGGTAGAGTGATAGGGAGTTATTATACTGTGTTACCAGGTTTCGACTGCCAGAAAAGATGGAACTACCTGTTATGAACAGAAGGGCCCACTGGACTGTTTGGGGTTAATCAGTTATTATATATGTAGAAGGTGCCACCATGAGCAGAATAAGAGACACACAATGCCTATATGTCTCCAGAAGTGAACTGATTTATTTTGAAAAGTCAAACAATATTTATAGCAGTTATATACAGAGGGGGTGTACACAATGTAACAATGAGAGGGTGTGGCAGACAGTTACAGGAGATGACCCCACATGTGGTCTAGCAGTAGCTTCCTGAGAGCAATAGGCGTAACCTCCAATACACATCCTGCCGTCTCTAACACATATCAGATGTGATTAACTTTATCTGGCAAACAATGAGACAAAACAGATTATAAATACAATGGAGGTGTTATATAATCCAGTGGCTGGAGCCAAGCTGCCTGTGCCTTAATGGGCTAAGACCCAGGAACAGAAAAAAGGGATCTGTGACAACAAACAATCAACATTAGTAGCTATGTATATATCAGTATAAATTGATTTGTAGAGAAATTGTTAATTCTGCAGACTCTTCTCATGCATGGGGACTTCCATTTTGTACCTTTACAGCTCTCAACAGACTGGAGCCTGAGGTGGAAGGACTTCTGCCAGGATCTAATTATATTGTTTGGTATGTATGCATTTATGCATTTTTATTTGTATATCACTATAAATAAACACTGTGCTTTACATATAAAAGTTAAAAAAACAATGACATGACAATATAAGTGCATTTATCCTAAAGACCATCAATGGACTATAAAGTCTCTGTCCCAAAGAGCTTACAGTCTTCTTATTTGTCGGAAAATAAGCATACAGACACATTATTGTAAAAGGGAAAGGCCCTTATTCAATTTTCCAAATCGCAATTACATGAGCCTATAATGGAGCCCATAAATGTTACTGATATTCAATTGTTTACTTTTAGCTACTCACATTCCAATTGCGAGTTACAGGCTCAAAAGCGCTGCGGTTCTCAAAAACATAACTCTGTCCTATCTCCTCTTTTGATGTTTCAAGTCCGTAAATGTTACCAGTGCTAAAGATGCAAAATCGACATTCAATTACAACAATTCAACAGGCCCGCAATTAAATTATGCTAGTACTAGATAGAACTTGCAAGTGGGTTAAACACCTGTTCGTAACACTGCAGAAGCAAATAAACACACACAGCAATGAAAAGCATTAGAAGTAATTGCTCAACAGTTTCAAGCCTTCAAATCTGCAATAAAAACATATTTTCTTTACGTTTTAATTCCTTGCTATATTGATCCCAGTAATGAAGGAGTTAATACATATCATGGAACCCGCATAGACTAGAATAGTTGCTTTATTGATTTTTATTGATTTCTACATTTCTGAATTGCGAGTCCGATTGCAAATTGTACTTCTAAACACAATTGATTGTAGTTTAAACTCCATGTTTTATTGATGTCATGATAATGGTCTCATTTACTGTTGGCTCTGACTAAAATGTTACTTACAGACTTAATTGATCATGATAATGCCCAGAAATTATACGAATGGGTTCATGGTTTACGTGTTGGGCTGTGAGCATGTAGATACAGGTTAGTGACAATTGAATACATCTACGTGTTTAGACATTTTTTGACCCACAGCCAAAAGTTCAGTTTGAAGGTAATTACAGGCTTGCAATTGAATAGGGCCCAGTATTTAGAGAATGGCAAATGCTAATGATTATCTTTAAGTGCAAATCTCTGATATTTTATGGCAGTGCGATCCAGGGGAGTGGGGCTACTAGTAAGAAAGATTTTAGCTGAGGTGAAGTTCTAGAACTGACCCAAGGAATGAGAAGTTATTTGTTTGCAGAACAAAGAAGATGAGCCGTGGTAAAGCGATAAATGAGAACACAGATATAAGGAAAATCTGAGGAGTTAATAGCCTTGAAGTAGAGGAGGAGAGTCCTATTCTTGACTTTATCTGAAGCCAGTTGGGGGATGTCAGCATGGCAGTAGATGGAAGAATTTTGGAAGAGAGGGAGATGATACCAACAGCTGCATTAAATGACCACAGCAGGGGTCCTAATTATGGTAGGTTGTACCAATAAAAATATGAATACTTGTTATTGGAAGTTTAGTAATAGTCATTTAGTAAAAGAAAAACAGCTTTGAATTTACAAAATGTTGGCTGTCAGATCAAGAGATCCTCACAACAGAGTGATCTTGTTTTCATTATCTAATTACATTAGTAGATTATTTGCTTTTTGTTGCAGCCAATTTATGTGATAAAAACAAAGGTTGGCAATTCACTGAGTGACCCTTGAGAAATTAAATTATCAGGGAGCCATTCATCCATAACGAGGGTAATTAGGTGTTGATAAGAACTCCAGTCTTATGAGATAATCTTTTGAGCTGAGTGACAAACAAACATTGAATGTAAATGGCGTCGCTCAGTCATGTCCACCTCTTCGTGACCTCATGGACAACACACCCTGCTGATCCACTTGGTTTTCATGGCAGAGATACTGGAGTTGGTTGCCCATTCCTTTTCCAGTGGGCCACAGAAAACAGCTCCTGGTATTCCCAGGTGGTCTCCCATCCAAGTACTGACCAGGTTCCCTAGCTGGATTCAAACCAAGGATGCTGTGGTGAAAGCACGGGCATCCTAACCACTGGGCCACCAGGGAACAATGAATACATCTGTTTTAATAACTTTCAATTACAAATATTCATATATTTTTTTTGGTACTTTACTACCCTACCAGAACCACCGCTGTGTCCCTTAAAGTATTGTTTGCGGAGTGGAGAGATGAGAAGCAGGCCAAGCAGAGCATAATATATTGCAGCAGTCTAGTTGAGACATTCTACAAACCTGCAGCAGTCTTTTTTTATAACAGGTTGGATGTGAGAGGACAATGTTAGGAACCATTCAAAATGTATGTATTTCAGTTGAACTGTATAAGACCTAAGCTTCAGAGATCTAAGCTTCATCCGTTGTCCCTCCCAGGTGAATAATTATGCCATGAACAAGAGTAAATGGTTTCCATCTTTAAAAGCAACATTTGATACAATAGTAAAATATTAAAGTCTGTAATTTTTAACTTCTTGAAAATATTTTATCAAATCAAGTTCTTCAAAACAAAGCTATAAATGTCATAATTCAGTGTTTTTTTAAAGTAACTGTTGGGGTCTCTAAACATTTTGCAGGTGGATGACATTTTGTGTTACACCACTTTTTGTATTCTCCTTGTATTCTGTATTATTGTGTTCTTTCATTTCAGTCTCAACATTCTCCCTTTCTTCTTTCATTCTCATTTCATACAGCCCTACTCCCTTCATCTCTCTCTTTATTGTTCCTAGTTCTTCCTCCAAAGGAACAGAGGTCTCACAATGCAGTCCCAACGAAAGGCCATGTACTTTGTACATATCAAGTTTTGTCTACACATGGCACACAGTGCAATCTTGAACACTGGTTAGTGCTTGTTTGGTATAACTTAAGGCCACAATGAGATCCTCCAGATACACAAAGAGTCATGTTTCAGCACTTATCACAGGAAATAAATCCTGAGGACAAAATCACTTGGGATCCATGTCTGAAAGACAAGTGCACACTTCAAGTATTAAGCAATTAGTGTGATATCAGCCCTCAGTAACAAGGTGGTGTTAGGAGAGTTTGCTGAAGAGATGACCTGCTAGAAACATCACAAGTAAACACAGAGAGAAAGGACTCTGATTTCTAACAGTGGTAGAAGGAAAGTTCAAGAAAAACAGTGTAGAATTATCCAAAGAATTAAATAAAATTTCCATCTACATCAGTAAATAACATTGTTTGGTTTGGACACTGAATCAGTTAAAAGGGCATACAGGTTTCTGGATTACACTAGGAATATAATATACCTAAGTATCTCTTTACTTTTGTTTGCACTTTATTTTATTAAGAAGTGCTTATAAGCTGTATTTTTTTCTGCCTAAAATCATACAATTTGTAGCTGTTTGGGTCGTCCCTCCGCAGCTCATGCAGATCATGAATTCACAGATTGTGGAGTGCAGTGTTTCAAATTAGCCTGTCAGTAAAAACTTTCAAGCCACGTGGAATGTTGTCATTGATTGGTTAATATGAGACATTACACACCCTATACTTAAAAGAAAACTGTATTCATGAGCTGCAGAGGAAATAAACCAATTACGAAACGATTTTAGGCAGAAAAAACAGAGCTTTTAAGCATGTCTTAAAGACATATCTAAGTGTCCTGGATTATGAATACATCTGACAGAGGAGTATGACATTTTTTTTTGCATGTAAATATACTAAAATAAACATTTACAATCTCCTGCTAAATCTTTTCAGTTTTCAAGCTTTTGTTAGTTGACACCACTGAAAATTCCTGCTATGATTAGCATTAAAACCATAAATCACTTTGGCCAGGAGAAAGTAAAGAATTTAGTTGATACATTTGTATCATACTGTGGGGTTCCTGTGTTGCGAAGCAGCCTAGGATGTGTAGTCTCTCTATCTCTCTCTCTCATTGTGCTTTAATTCAGCTTTGAGCTCAGACCCCACTCAATCATGTGATTCCATCCTGGAGCAGTACTTCCTGTGGTCTCTACCAGAAATCTCAAAATCTGTACCTGGATGCTCTCTTCAGTGTACATGGTCATGCAAGCTTCATGTGGGTGTGCAAAGCTGGATTTTACTCTCCTGCATTTAACTTTGTAAGTACACTGAGCTTATCTATGTAACACATATTTTTGTTGATAATGACTGCCTGTTTATTAACAAATATTTGAAATCCAGGAAATTTATATATATCTTTAATAAAATCAAGTAGACAAAACTATTATATTCCTAGTGAAATCCAGAACCTTCCATGTCCTTTTCATTATCATATTTACAGTATGCTCTGATGAAGAGCTTAACTGGCAAAATTATTTTAGATTACTTAAAAAAATTTGTTTTAATGATTGTATTCAATTTTGCCTTACTGAATGGAAACACTTGCCTTTTTTCAGGTTTTGTTACAAGGAATGAAATGATATAGATAACATATTTATTCAATTTTATTAAAAGACTATCAATATGAATAGCCACCTGACTATACAAATAAATAGAAAAGGAACTCAAATCATTATATAACAGCTTGTGTCAAATGTAATATTTCCCCTAAAATGTGTTTTGGGCATGCAAAGCTGCTAATGTGGTCAGCTTATTAAATATGTGAAGTGTTCCCAAAACAATCCTGGATTTATAGGCAAGTTAGGACATTAACAAGTGTTTTTCCAAAAAATGTCATTGAATACACTTTATTTTGATTTTGCTTGAATGATTCTCACTGACTTAAATGGACACAACAAATATTTAAATATGGTATAATTTTAAACTATAGATGATAACAAGTACTTTAATTGGAAGTTACTTTTAAAATGCAGCAAATTTACATTACAATTTGTAATTTGTATCAATCAGTCAGCCTTTTCGATTATCTCTTCTATCTATCCAACCTAGCTATGTATTAAAGTTTAATAATTGTTCATTACTTCAGGAGAGTTTGCAGATGTTCAGAGTGACTGAAAGAGTTGGTGATTGAAATCTTGAACTTTGCGCTCAACCCTCATCCGTTTGCTTTCATAATTCTGAGCATGTGCAAAAATACCACACAATGATTCTATGGCTGTAAGTACTGAAGTGAAAGGATTGTAAGATGTTGTAACATCACACTAAAACTGTGCAGAAAAAGGGGGCGTGGGCAGCGGTGAAAGGGACAAGACGCACAGAGCTGGAACTCTGCAATAATATACCTAAAAACCCCTATAGTCTGGGAACTGGGACACTCAAAATATACACATCTACCCAAGGAGACCCCCAAACCAAGATACCACGGGCGGTCGCAAACATCGGGGTGCCATTCCCCCCCCCAAAAAAAAACAGAACAAATGGCCTTGGATCTGAGGCCCTACCACGCCTAACAACGGAGCAGGCGCCATGTTGAATTGGAGCCTCTACAGCCCACATGGGGCGGCCGGCGGACATTTCCCGGCGGGTCTATGAAGCAGTCCAACAATAGTCTGGGACCAGGAGGAAGCTCGCAAACAATTGGGGACCTCCAGCAACACTAATAAACAGGAGGCCAGGACCAGAGGAGCAGGCAGCAAATGGGTGAGAGATACCCAACTGTGGGGGTCATTGGGGTTGGCAAGCTACTACAAGACCTGGCTACAGTATAAAGCCTTTATCACCCAGGCCAACCTTGCCTACACACTCTCAAATTTGTGTAATTGAAAGATTGACTTTACATCTCCCCTTATTTGTTATGGGGAAACTGGACCACACAGTACCCGTGTCTGGACCTTGAAAACTCAATTTCTCCCAGCTGCTAGGTGTGGGCTATCACAAGAGCAAACTTGCCTTATGGAACTTTACAAACACCGCACCCTTTGATCTTCTTGTTTTCTAACATTATTTTGGAAGCACATTTCCTGCTTCTTGGCACCACCTAGAGCTCTCAGGGTGTATATAATATATCCTCTATCTCAACCACATTTGGATCATTAAAAAATTCTCATCTATCAGGTGCCACCTACTGCTTGTATTAACAGTTACACCTTGGTAACTCTTTCAGGTCCTAACTATATACTGCAGCTTTTCTGGCTCTGGATGCCCAACTCACACTCTGTTTGGCACCATATATAACACCCTCCTGCCAAATATTTTTTGTATGTCAACAGCCTTTATCAACTGCTCCTTTCAGCTAATATATGTGACAATTACCATTTTTTTCTACGCTCTGTGACCCGGTAGAGCTCCTCATCACAATGACTGAATAAAATTATCTGCGAACCTGATGGCATCTGGTCTAACATTTTGCTGAGGCTGGGACAGGGACCTCTCTGCTGGGATCCCTCTCTGAATGCTGAATGAGTGTCTATAACTTGAATACTTAACTATCAATTTAGCCAGTGCCTTCTTTACGGTTCTCTCTGCTTTTTGTAGGTGGCTTCGACTTTCTACAATCATTTTTTACGGTCGCGAATATAAGCTGCATCCGTAATTTCCAAGCTCGGTAACCGGAAAAAAAATGCAGCTTATATTCATGCCAATACGGTATATTATTTTAACCGGTTCCCTCCTAAATATTAAGATCTCCTTAGTAGCCCTCTACTCCCCCATTGCCGCCCCACACAATACCCTTATTAATTACTTACTCACCTTAAATCTTTAGACATGGGCAAGATTATTCTGGGTGGGGATTTTAGTCTGGCTTTGGACCCCAAACTGGACAGATCCTCTAAGGCCCAAGGTGATACATTTTCTACCAAAATTAAAAAAATTCATAAATCTCTCGAAGATGTCCACCTCCTGGATGCCTGAAGACTGAAGCACCAAGCAGAAAGAGAGTTCTCGTTTTATTCCCCAATTCATGGTTCTTACTCCAGAATTGACACTTTGCTCCTTGACTCTTCCTTGTCGGATGGTTTACTTATCTCTGAAATCTGCCCCTGCCCCTGGTCCGATCATTCTGTCATTCATTTGTCCCTAGATTTTGGTATAAATATCAGATCTCCCTACTCATGGAAACTTAATGATATGCTTCTTTCTAACCCAACCTTTAAGGAACAAATTGCTCTAGATCTTAATCAATATTTTTTTCAGCAAATCTGACTCCAGAATCTGACATTGGATGGGTTTGGGCTGCACACAAAGCCTTGATTAGTGGCTTTTGCATTAAACTTTCCTCTACTATAAGAAACAACATAAGGCAAGGGAAGTCGTGATTAGAACATTCCTTTCAGATATAGAAAAACTCTAATCAGTCTAACCCAACAACCCAATGCCATAAACAAATAGACACCTTACGTGCAGAATTAGACTTATTAATCTTCGCTCAAACTAAAAAAGATGGACGGGCCATAAATTATATTCTAAGGCCAATAAACCTGACTCCCTGCTTGCCAGAAACCTTAGAGGGAAACTGACCCAATCCCACATTTTCTAAATTAAAAACACCTCAGGGAATATAACCTACTAGCGACTTGCCCGTCAAAAAATGACGGTCAATAAAAGAAAGTGTTGAAATGCTGTTTGTCACACAATGTGAGTGTACTGTGTGCCTCAAGTAACTAAATTCCTCAAAAACAGAAATCTACATTACATAATATAAGAAAAACTAAAATCACCAAAAATAAAAAATGTACATTACACAACAAAAAATAAAAAAGGAACATTACAGAAAATAACAAAATACATTACCACCTCCCCCTCACTACAATTTTTTTTTTTAAATGTCACACCTGAAAATGAAATACATATAATACATACATATAATACAATACAACACAATTAAATGAAATACAATACAACACAATTCAATGAAAACAATACAACACAATTCAATTAAATACAATACAACACGATTCAATTAAATACAATACACCACTATCTAATATACATGCCACTATCTAATATACATGCCACTATATAATGTAATATACATCCCACTATGTAATATACAATACTATCTAATAATACATCCCCCTATCTATCTAATATACAATACATGCTATCTATATATATATAGCTACCCTAATTGTAAGCTACAATAAAATAATTAAGACCATTTACCTTTGAGATGTTTCTTCAGATCAGCAACCTACCGTAAAAAAGATTAAAAAAATGAATACAACACGTTTACATGAAATACCTAAACATTCTAAACATTCTAAATATTCTAAATATTATTCTCACCTTTCCAGCATGTCCCGTTCCAGCATGTCACGTCCCAGCATGTCACGTCCTCCATGTTCCGTCGTCCATCTTTGCGTCTTGTCCGGCGATACTCCTGTAAAAAAAACATTACATTAGTAAACATAAACCAAATTTAAATAAACACAATCTACATTATACTTACCTTTCCGCGATGTCTCCGGCCTCCTCATCTTCTCCGGAAGCATCCGCACATGAAGAAAAGAAAAAAAAAGCGACACATGTCCGCCCTGGCGGATGTCTCCGACGCTAATGACCTTCCTATGGAGTGTTCCAGAATAAAATTGGCAATGGCGGCTTCTGATTGGCTGAAAAGGCTGTCTATCAAATTCAGCCAATGAGAAGACCCCATTTGTGAACCAATGAAAAAAGTATACGCCCCAAAATACAACGGTGATTGGATAACACACCTGTCAATCTTTATTTGAACCAATCCTAAGGCTTTATTGCCATCAGCCAATCACAATGGAATATACTCCCACGTACTGATTGGTGAGGACATCTGCGCCTTCCCATTGGCTGTAATATTGATTGATATTAACAGGAGCCAATGAGAATGCGCAAATCCTTCACCAATCAGTACGTGAGGGTGTATTCCATTGTGAATGGCTATTGTCAGTGCAACCAATCAGAATGCGCAGAGGCTTCAACCAATCACCCTGTGGGGGTGTATTCCATTGTGATTGGCTGAAGGCATCTGCGCCTTGTGATTGGTTTAAATAAAGATTGACAGGTGCATTATCCAATCAGAGTGGGATTTTAAGTGGTATCCGTTTGTGATTGGTTCACACATTGGCGCCTCCTGATTGGGTGAATTTGATAGACATCGTTTTCAACCAATTAGAAGGCGCCATTGCTTGTTTTCTTCCGGAAAAGTCTCCTGGAGCCTCATTAGCGTCGGGGATGTCCGGGAGTGCGGATGTAAGTATATATATTTTTTTTTACAGGGCGTGGCAGAAGAGGATCCGGAGGAGGCCGGAGACATCGTGAGGAGGTAAGTAGAATGTAGATTATGTTTCTTTTATTTTGATGTATGTGTATTAATGTTGTGTTTTTTTTAACAGGTGCTGCGCCGGAGAAGGATGTAAAGAATAAGGACGGGACATGCCGGAAAGGTGAGTAGAATATTTAGAATGTATAGAATGTTTATTTTATAACAGTAAACGTGTTGCACTATTTTTTTTTTTTTTCGTAGGTGGCTGATCCCAATGGACATCTGCAAAGGTAAGTGGTCTTAATTATTTTATTTTAGCTTAGACTTAGATTATATAGATAGCATTTATTGTATGTTAGCTAGGGGTATGCATTTTATATAGATAGCATAGGCTGTATTGTAGATAGATTGTGGTATTTATTTAGATAGATTGGGGATGTATTACTATATAGATAGCATGTATATTAGATTATGCTATTTATTTAGATACATTGTGTGATGTATATTAGATAGGGGTGTATTGTATTGTAATTGTATGTATTTTTATTGTATGTATTTGTATTATATGTATTTCCTTTTCAGGTGTGTAATTTTTTTTTTCTGTAGTGAGGGAGGGGGGTTGTAATGTTTTTTTTTTTTTCTGTAATGTTCATTTTTTTATTTTTTGTGACTTAGGTTTTTTTATTTTGTGTAATGTAGTTTATTTTTTTGTGAGTTAGATTTTTTATTTCATGTAATGTAGATTTTTTTTGTGTGACTTTAGGCTTTTTTATTTTGTGTAATTAGAATTGTAGGGGTTAATAGGGGGTAGGTAGTGTAGATGTTAATAGGTTAGTGTAGAGGGTGTTTAGTTGATCTTTAATGTTTTATTGGGGGTGGTATAGTGCAGTATAGTGTTTATACTTAGTGTCATGATGGTCCTTGAGGACCATCATGGCACTTATGTGGTTAATGTAGTGTTGTAACAGGCCCATAATGGTGTTAATATATATATATTATGGAACTGATGGGGTCAAATAGAGGCTTATGGGGGTCTGTATTGACCCCCATGAGTGACAGGGTTAATGAAGGGCTTATGGGGGTCTGTATTGACCCCCATGAGTGACAGGCTTAATGAAGGGCTTATGTGGTTCTCTATTGACCCCCATGAATGACAGGGTTAATGATGGATTTATGGGGTCTGTATTGACCCCCATGAGTGACAGGGTTAATGAAGGGCTTATGGGGGTCTATATTGACCCCCATGAGTGACAGGGTTAATGAGGGTTTTATGGGGGTCTGTATTGACCCCCATGATTGACAGGCTGACAGTGTACATTTGTTTTCATTTACAACGGGTCCTTTAAGGACCTTTACGGTCCTTTAAGGACCTGTAACGCAGGAATTTAGAATTTTGATTATAGCGGGGGTCCCCGATCGCGTGCAATCGGGACCCCCACTGCGATGGTTAATGTGGGGTTAATGCAGGGCTCGGATCTTATCTCGGATCCCCTGCGGTTAATCCGGGTTTCCGAGCTTATCTCGGATCCCTTCTTGGGTAAGTTGTAGGTGGCTGTGCGGTCCTGGGTCTTTGAGCCTCGTTTTCATTTTTTTCGGCGCCCATTTTTTCTCTCGCTTAGGGGATTTTCGTGTGTCTGAACACGGGAATTTGGACTTTAATGAAGGTGTAACTTCACTGTCAGAGGTCCTGGGTGCCCCCCTTGCTATGAGTAAGCTTTTTATGTCGTTTTTATGAGTATTTGGTGTGTTTTGACTGTTTTTAGGTGCGTGCAGTTCTGCCATTTTTCGTGCGTGTGGGAGTTTGTTACGTTAAGGTTGGTTCTGAGGCTAATGCAGGTTTCCGAGGTGAGCCTCGTTTTCGTTATTTTCGTCGGCCATTTTTTCTCTCGCTTAGGGGATTTTCGTGTGTCTGAACTCGGGAATTTGGACTTAAATGGAGGTGTAACTTCACTTTCAGAGGTCCTGGGTGCCCCTCCTTGCTATGGGTAAGCTTTTTATGTAGTTTTTGTGAGTATTTGATTTGTTTTGACTGTTTTTAGGTGCGCGCAGTTCCGTCATTTTTCTTATGCTCACAACTATATATAGTCCTAAAGAGATTAAAAATACCTTCACTGCCTTTTTCCAAAAATTATATACTTTCCTCCTTTTTGGAATCCTGTGACCTTCCACATATTTCTATTCAAGAAAGGGATCATCTGAACTCTCTAATCACTATTGAAGAGGTCCTAGATGTTATTCAAAATTTGAAATTAGTCAAAGCCCCGGGTCCAGATGGATTCTCCATTCTATATTACAAAAAATATGCGTCTATCTCAACCCCTCACTTAGTGACTATATTTAATGCAATATTGAAAGGTCATCCGATTCAACCGGCACTTAACCAGCAGGACATGGCCTTTTTCCCCAAAGAGGGCTGTGATCCGCTGGAAGTTAAGAACTACAGGCCTATATCATTACTAAACTGGGATGCCAAAATCCTTGCCAAACTAATGCCGACGGAATCTCAAAATTTTTACCTAAACTCATATATAAAGATCAGGTGGGCTTTATTACATTTAGACAAGTGGGAGACAATGTCAGATGGACTCTAGATACTATGCACTGGGCAAATCAGCACCATACTCCTTTATGTCTCTTAGCCCTAGATATGGAGAAGGCATTCGACTCCTTGGAGTGGCCCTATCTGAGGGCTATCTTAACGAAAATTGGCCTCTCAGGACAATTTATGAATCTGATTGGATATCTCCTCAAGCAGAACTGAAACTTCCAGGTGAAACTAGGGCCTCCTTTACTATCCAAAGTAGTACCAGACAAGGCCCCGCATCCCCTTTACTTTTTGCCTTAGCCGTTGAACCTCTAGCACAGGCTATCAGAGTAAACTCAGACATTAAGGGAATTAATATAGGCCATCATAATTTCAAATGTTCTTTATTTGCGGATGATATCCTCTGTTCTTTAACGGATCCCACTACCTCGGTCCCTGCTCTTCTCCAACTATTAGGATCTTTTAGCGAATTCTCAGGGCTCTTCTGTATTAATATTGACAAAATTGAGGCCCTAAATATCTTCTTACCCCCCTCTGATCTAGCTTTTGTACATCAACATTTTAAATTTAAATGGCCAATTCATCATATTAAATATTTGGGTTTGAATCTCATTCGCAACACTGCAAACTTACACAAAGCTAACTATATGGCCCTCTATAAAATTCTAACCCAAAACATATTGACATGGTCAAAGTATCCTATTTCTTGGTTAGGATGTATACATTCAATTAAAATGAACCTCCTTCCCCGCCTAATGTACTTATTTCGCTCCCTACCGATTGCTCTAAATTTCACAAAATGAGAACATTTCCAACTCCAAATTTTCAAGTACATCTGGCAGAACAAATCCCACTGTATTTCCAAAGCAACCATGTTCCAACATAAATAGAAAAGAGGGCTTTATTGCCCCAACCTGAAACTTTATTTTAAGGCAGCACAACTTGCATTTATCCCAATCACCGATTCCCCTACTTACCAACCTCTTTGGATTTTTATTGAGAACCTTATGATGGCTCCATATTCGTGGATTTCCATGGTCTGGCTCCCGAAACCATTGACATATCAAGTCAAACTAGGTAGCCCGTATATAAAACCTAACCGTTGATTCCCTGATGTCCTTACAACTTCTACTTTAACTTTAACCTGGTAATAGAAATCTCATAATCTCCTGTCAGTGAATACCTGATATATGATTTGCTCAATTAAAAGACGAATTCAACATCCCGATTAAGGAACACTACACATCCTGTAGATTCAGACTTTTCCTCACCTCCATAGAACATACCCTAGGGAAACCCTCTACAAACTGGTTTATCCGGTTATGTCACTCCTCCCCCATTACAAAATATATATTGGGTATCTTGTACACTTTTAACTCTCTCTCAGTTACTTCCCCTCCCAAGTATGTTCAGCACTGGGAAGAAAATTGTAGCTGGGATAAAGAAACCTGGCAACACTCATGTCGAAGCTTAGCCAGAGGGTCACTCCACAGCAATATTTTGGAGACCTCTATCAAAGTTCTCCACAGGACTTGTATCACTCCTGATAAATTATTTAAATGGAAACACTGTCCTAGTCCTAACGCTATAGCGCTTGCCAGGTTGCTGGAACCTTTTTTCACACATGGTGGTCTTGCCCCCTTGCTGAACGCCTTTGGAATAAGTTATTTCATTTGACCTCTAATATTTTTTACACTCCTATCACTGCAACAGGAGAAATAGGCCTTTTGGAACACTCTGTTCCTACCTTATCTACTTTTCAGAATAAACTCCTCCAGTCGTTAATGCTAGCTACGAAGAGCCACATAGCTAGACAATGGAAATCACCCACACTTATTCTCCAATTGGTCATTAACAAAATGAACTACATTGCTGTGAATGAGAGGCTTACTCACCTACTGGAGGACTTAATGCCCACATTTTTCCAAATTAGGGACGCTTGGATGAATTTCCCTTATAGCCCTCCTATGACATTACACCTCCCCCGTTAATTAACACTTTTTCTTTTTATCAATCTCTGTGCTGGAGGTGACTGCCGGGGACCGGAGGCGACAGGACAGGACAGGTATTAGACTTTAAGCTAATCGTCTCTTGGACTTTAATTGGGACACACCTGGGACATGAATTTTAATTTACATTTTCTAGTTTTTTACTTACAGTGTTTTATTTATTTATTTTAGTTCAACCTGAGCTTTATGTTCCTTTTCTATAATATAGCTCTTTTTAGCTCTTGGTGTTGTTCACACAGAGCCCCTTATATGATGTTTAATTTACTGTTACCTCTATCCTTAAAAATTGAAAATGTTAAGGTAACCTAGTTTTATTTCGACCTTCCCACAGATGGGGGTAGGTCCTTGACCTCACGTAAATATCGACACTATCTCGTCATCCATCTGTTTTACAGTATTGTGTCTGCCTTGTTTTGTTTTCTTGCATACTGATGATGTAAATATCCAATTATGTCAAAGTTATGTTATGACTTTTGAACAGATGTGCATGTTAGACCATTGCCTAATAAAATATTTTTTTGAAAAAAAAAAACTGTTCCAAAAAGATCCAAAATGTTTACTCTACTCCCTGATAATTCTCCATGACAGTGAAATAAACTACAGAGTCTGTTACGTGAAAAAATAAAAAAACATATGACCTGTGATTGGCTGAGAAACCAATAAGGTTTTTTTTTATCTCATTTCAAATCAAAACTGATAGGGGAGGAGTATTTAATCCTGTTTCCTTGTTTAGGTTGAGTTTACAACAATATTTTTTGATATATTGCACTGATTAATTGATTTTATTTCATGTTTTTCCTGGTTCTGTTGAATAAAAATACATTACAGAGCTTCTTTAAAAGTTTCTTTAACCAGCCCAAGATAAGTACTGTATGGTCCAGCTTAAGGTGTTGGCGATTTATAATAAAAAGTTAATGATAATATGAGATACTTGCAGTACATTTGATTACTTTAGAATAACACGTGCATCTTAACTTCTCAAAAAAATTCTAGAAATGCACAGCGGAATAGTGAAATAACTGGAGCCAGCATGGGAATATTCTTACTGTGCAAAAATGAGACAGGTGTGAAAGATGGGGCTAATTAACATTCAGAGAGCAGCTGGAACAAAGTGAGTTCTTTTCTTAAACTTCCCCAAAAAATTTAAAATACCAAAAAAGAAGCCTCAAGTTAATATTGTTGAACATAATAATTCAGAAAGACCTATTGTACCATTATTATTATTATATTATTATTATTATTATTATTATTATTATTATTATTAATAACGAATTGCCCGTCAAAAAATGATGGCAATAAAATTGTAAGGCAGGTAATGCTGTTTGGTGGAGATGCGCAATAAATGGATTTTGTTTTTTTTGTGCTTTTTTTTGTTTGTTTTTGTGTATATTTGTTTTTGTATGCTAATTAAATAATAAATTAATAAATTAATATACTTTACCTATTTTTAAGTAATATATGCAGGAAGCATTGTGTTGAAGAGCTGACAATCTGTTTTGATGTTCCTCTAGCATACAATGTCGGTTTGCACTGTTGTGGAGCTGATGTGTAAGTGTCAGCAATGTGTGCAGTGTGTAGTGTAAATAGTGTGCGTGCGCGAGGAAAATCCGTTAGGGTAGCTGTGTATTTCCACATTGTGTAAGTTAGTGTTGTAAAATGGCGGCTAATCTCGAGGGTCCGCATTTGCGGGCCGAAAGTGGTATGGGGTCTTAGGGATGAGCGCTTACGTCGCTCATCACCAGCGCAAGGAGTGCCTTTGTGCCTATGTGATTATTATTATTATTTTTATTACCTTTATTTTTAACGCTCCAACATATTACGGAATGCTATACAGGGGTAAGTCCAAGTCCACACAATATTAACACAATGCAAAAAAATGGAGGGCTCTGTCTTTGAGCTTAAAATCAAACGTACACAGTACTCTCCCTAAAGCACTTAGCAATGATCTATGATTAACGGGCTGTTACACTGTCATGATTATTGTATGGTCTTTTGAAGAACTTGAGTTACTGAGAAATTCAGTAGTATTTGGGCTATATTTTATGCAAATGACCAGCTCTTGAATATTAATAAGTGCCTTTTGATGTGCTGAAGGTGAGGTTGTTCCATGACAGCTGTTATGCCCGCCAGCCGTGGGGGACCACGCTCACCCCAATTCTCTCAATTTATATGGGTCGCAACTTTTTGTTCCGATCTCGACACCAGTACACTTCAGGTGACAGCATAATTTCTGAAGAGACAGGCACCCACAGACCCCCTTTCTTTGATTAGTACAAGCAGACTCCGACACCACCTTTGTTTAGTGTGTCCAAAATCAGACTGGCACTTCTTTATTTTGCAAAACACATTTTCAGATGACACAAAAAAACAAAGACTTCCCCCCAGTTTTAGCCCATCCTCCTGGCCAAATAGCTTGCTATCCCCCTCACCCACATGATTTCCAGATGTATAGAGGGGTCTGGCTTTCTTCTCATCACACATTTTATCTCCCATAAAACTAGCTCTTCCCTTCATGACTAAAGTCAGAGCCTTCACACGTGGCCGATCGCAGGGCCATTTAAATTCTTTAACATCTTTAACTTTAACCTTTGTATATCCCAGATATGACTGTGAAGCAAGTTGTTAGTACCTTCTAACCACACATATAACAACTGATGAACCCCAAACAGTCCAGTGGGCACTTTTGTTCATAACAGCTAGTTTCCTCCATCCTAGTGTGGCCTAGGAATTCGTCCTGCTGGACAAATTTCTAGCCACACTGATCTCACTTGTGCGAGTGCTCATTTCTTACAATTCCAATGGGCACACAATTTTGGGCATAGCCTTCATGGCTCAATTTTCAACCGCCTTCCCCGGGCCATGACATATGCCCCCTACCTCAAAGGTCCACAGTCTATTACAGCTTTCCCCAAGGGCCAGTGAGCATAGATGCTCCCATCCAGACTGTTTGCTTGGCCTGGGTTCTGCCAACAGTCCTCTGTGCCAGGGTAATCAATACAGTCCAAGGGTGCCATTGCCATCCCACCCCCCAAAAACTAGGGCCCATGCACTCTTCTGCCACCACTGCATGGGTAAAACACTCCCCTGGGGTGCCCAGAAAAATAGTAATTCCAAGGGGGAATGTACTGGACGGACCTGGAAGCCGGCACCCACTGTTGTGGCCTGGTCTAAAGACTCCACTCCTCCAAGTTGCATCTGAATCAGCATGTCACCTCCCCCTCTCTCTGGAACTACTGCCTGGACACAGCATTCATCTCCCTTGGGATCTTTGGTCACTGTGTTCCCTGGCAGGACCTCACAGCTCTCATCCAGATTTCCCCATTGGCCATCAGTTTGACAGACATTCTCTGTCTTCTTAACTGCCTTGTGATTAGCAATTGTGCCCCAGCCATTTGGGTATGGCTGGTCCTCTTGGTCTGACACAGGCCCAAGGTTGTTCTCTGTGTTTGCCCCTTTATCCATGGCTGGTTCCTGTACTGTAGTTATCCACGGGAACCTCATGATAGGTTCACAATCCATGTCTGGTTTCCTTCCAGAACTCTCCCAGGCCCTCCATCTGACCTGCTATTCCTGTCTGAGACTCAAACTCTACTGCTTTTGAGATGTACCCATAATGTATGGTACCATCCTTATCTGTCCCAGTTATAGCAAAAATTAACTGGGCCTGGCCCATTTGTACCTCCATATTGGTATAGTCCTGGTCAGAGTCCATGATATCCTCTCCCCAGACCTCTGGTAACCAGTGCTCTTCCTCCCTGTCCTGGTTCCTCCCAACTGGATGGCCAAAACCCCTCCACAGATGCCTCATCCAGCAATTCAACATACTTAGCCTCCAGCTGCAGCTCTTGCTGAACCAGGGGTTCCAGCAAATTAGCCTCCGGGGACCATGGTTCTAGTCCCAGACCTTGACAGCGTTTAAGAAATAAGTTATTCTGTCTCCTTACAGTCCCCATGCCACATTCAGGATCATCGTACACAATCTCCCAGAGCCCATCTATTAGCTCCAATCGAACATAGAGATCCTCTCCAAGGGCAACAACAGGACATATCCTGGCATGATACTGTTTCTCCAAGGCAATCTCTTTCCATACCAGTTTCTTCACCCACCCTGACAACTCATGGCCCTGCCACAATCCCAGGAACGCTTTTCATTGCTTTAGAAGGGCCATTCCTCTGCAGTCCTTTGCCTCTGTCACCTGGCTCTCTTTCTCTCTGTCTTTGTATGTAGCCATCCTGGCAGCTGGTAAGAATGCTTGAGATCTCCCACCGATGCCACCAGCTGTTACGCCCGCCCGATTTTGGGGACTACGCTCACCCCAATTCTCTCTCTCTCTATGGGTCGCAACTGTTTGTTCAGATCTTGACACCAGCAGACACTTCAGATAACAGCATCATTTCTGAAGAGGCAGGCACCATCAAACCCCTTTTCTTACGATCTTCGAATCACACACCATGTACCTTTTTTTAGTACAAGCAGACTCCGGCACCACCTTTGTTTAGTGTGTCCAAAATCAGACTGGCATTTCTTTATTTTTCAAAACACATTTTCGGATGACACAAAAAACTTCCCCCTAGTTTTAGCCCAACCTCCTGGCCAAATAGCTTGCTATCCCCCCCTCACCCACATGATTTCCAGATGTATAGAGGGGTCTGGCTTTCATCTCATTACATATTTTATCTCCCATAAAACTAGCTCCCCCCTTCATGACTAAAGCCAGAGCCTTCACACGTGGCTGATCGCAGGGCCATATAAATTATTTAAAATGTTAAACTTTAACCTTTGTATATCCCAGATATGACTGTTAAGCAAGTTGTAAGTACCTTTTAACCACACATATAATAACTGATGAACCCCAAACAGTCCAGTGGGCCCTTCTGTTCATAACAACAGACAAATATGCCTCCATATTGGTGACATTTTTTAAAAGGACACCCTGCCAAAATGCAACAAATAACATTCCATATTGCTCCATCATTTATTTTTTATTTGTTTTGTAGACAAAAAAGTTGCCATAGGGATTATAATGCAGTAAATATTCACATGTTGTGCAACTAATACAATTAAGTTGAATATTCTTTACTCCCTTTATTAGAGGGCCAATGGATTTTAAACATTTCTAACATGCATTTAAAAGATCTTGCTTTAAACAATGAAAAATGTTTATTTTGTATGAGAACTAACAGTGGTACCTGGAGTTACAGTGCCTTCGGGTTACACTGTTTTCGGGTTACACCACTTCTTCTCTGCAATTTACTGCCTTGGATAAACGCAGCTGTACACTCAATCACACGATCGAATGCGAAAGAAGGAATCAAGCTGTGCTTCCTTCTTATAGTCTGTACCTGCAAGAGCCCAAACAGTCTGTGCCTATGTGCCAATGTATCCAGCCTATGAGCAAGTTTGCCCAGCCTGTGTCTATAAGAGACTCCTTCTCCTCCTCTGCATCCCCACCATCCCATTGGGCCCTCAAGTCCTCCCAGTACAGGTAAAGTGAAGTTAAATTATCTGGGGTCCGAAGCAGATTAGCTGAATTTACATTGATTCCTATGGGAAAAGCTACCTCGGGTTACACAATTTTTGGGTAACACCGCCACGTCCGGAAAGAATTAACGGTTTAACCTGAGGTACCACTATATAGTGTACAAAGGTCATATTGAAGGCCCCTGCAGTTCAAGGAAAAATACATTTGTTTGTCATGTATGCACAAAACTAAAAATAGTAGCAGCCGTGTAAGACATATAACAGTTTTGGGTATGTGAATGTTTTAAAGCTCTGTTTAGGAATCCATTTTTTGTTTGTTACAGCTAACCCTAGAGGATGGGTGTGTGTTTTTGTAGTTATCAGTGAAGGGAGGGCTGGGGGAGGAAAGAACACGTCAATAAGTCTGATAAGTGGATAAGATTGAAATTGACATCACACCCCTTCCCCCTCATAGGCCCAGAAGTAGACACATTGCAACATTCAATGCAACCTCAACTCTCCAGATATAAAATGCCACTTTCTCTTACCCTCCAGAGTCCTGCAGAGGTACCAACATTTGTTTGTTTTATAATAGAAAATAGCTTTATGACTTTTTTTTCTTGATTAATTATGCTCTTAGTCAGAGTTTTTCATTGTGTGGTTGTCCTTTAAATGTAGACAGGGCAGGATTGTTTTTTCCTCTAGTATGTTACAGGAAACAGAGAGGCTATAAACCTCATGAAAGTCCTAACTGCAACACGTGATTTTTTTTTTCCAATTGGTTTTAATGTAAATCAGAAAAAAACACAATTAATAGATTCTCCATGAGTCCTTCCTCTTAACGTTCTTGTAAGATATAGGCAGATCAAGCAATCGTTTTAGTGTTTGGTTTCTTTTTTTATAACATTTATTCTCCTTCGGTAAAAATATTTTTTGTAATGTCTAAAATAAGCTATTTAAATGCATGACAGAAAGCTTTGGACTACAGAGGCCCTTTTTTACCATCTGACAAAGGATATTCATAACATTTACCACATGGTTTAAATTCAATGATTAGTCATTTATTTTTATTTTTGCTCAGTGCGGTAGATGAATACTCTGCTATAATCCCATGATAAAGGATGTTACATCAATATTTTCTGATTGTCTATTACATTTCCATTACATTTTAGATATGCTATAGTTAATCTTGAAAATAACACCCTTGGGGGCATTAGAAGGCAACCACTCAAAGTAGATATGGATTATGAATATTCCTGGTTCACTCTCTATCAAACAACTGCATAAACCTACAAACTGAACTTTAATACACCAATAATTTTCTTCTTTATATCATGCAATAGCCTGATTGGCAAAAATAAAATGAAGAATCAAATGTAAAGAGGGCACCGATATCTTAAAGTGATCCCGTGTTTCGGTAGAACATATGAGCCTTTATAAATTGCATCCATCATAACAAAAGACATTTTATAAGTTTATGGATATTTTTTTGTTTTTTCTCTGTTGTGTTTGCTTTAGAAGATGCAATATGGAGAATCCCAGTTTACTGTCTGTCCATATGACAAGGTAATGAAAGGTAAGAGCAGGTAGAGAGGTCAACGTGTCAGCCACCTGTAGGTAAGAGGAAAATGTAAAAAATTATAACAATTCATAACTTTATATAATTTGGCTAAGAGAACTTTCATTATGCTAGGTAAAAATTATACTTTTAAAGGACCATGACTTTTTTTTTATCACTGCAGTGTTCCTTTAACTCAGTAGGAAAACATATTAACAAAAGGTTACATCAATGAGAGTATATCTGACAGAACTCCCGGCAGCACATTAATATAAAATAATCACTTTTATTGGCTCATAACAACAAGCACCTTTTCAGGAGAACAATTTTCTAAGTTTCATTGGAAGTTTACCTACCTAAGATGACTGTACTCACGTTTGACCTTGACGCATTCTTCTAAATCAATACTATGGCAATGTTTCCCTTATAACCTTATAGAACAGCCATAAAGCTTTTATGAGAGAAAGTCGTATAAAACTTTCAGCTTATAGCACAAATCTTAAGAGAAAATCAAATAAATAAATACATTACAACCTGCTTGTCCTTGGTAATACAAAATTCACACCCAAGCAAACAAGCGGCAAAAGAGAATTAGTGAAATGAAAAAAAGAAAATGCTCCATCCAAATGTATCCTAATAATGAATAAAGACAATATATCTCGAGTTTCAGTGTTTTAATTAAAAAAAGGCAAAAACAGTAATAAGTAATCTTGGGATACTAATGTTTTTTTTTCCCCCTAAAATATTGTAGAAATGTGCATTTTAAATATAGTTTAAAAAAAATAGTCTGTTTAAATGAACAATGTAATTTTAAGATTTTTTTTTTATTTGTTTGTGTAAAACATCGCCATATAACAAATCATTTTTGAACACTCTGTTTATGCATAGAGGAATCAATCATGTATTTTCTTCATCACCTCCTGAGAGCCTGAACATGAGGGGTGTTTGTTTATCTGACATTGGAGACAGGTATAAAAGAGTTGGAAGGAGGAACAAGTGAGGAGGATTTAGGAAATAAATCAACCCCCTTATTCTGTACATGCTAATAAGCAGGTAGCTTGAACCAATACAATAAAATTAAAATGTAGCTTTATGAGTTTTCCATGCCTAAATATGTCCAATTCAAAGTTTACTGTAGTTCTATTTTTAAATATTTTGACCGCAGTGGTCCTTTAATAGGAGAGCTGGAAAAGAAAAAAAAGATAACACTTTAATATTATTAAATGTTCTTCAATTCAAAAGTGTTTTGTAGCTTTTCCACTTGATTTTGACTCCATTACATGATGGTACAGAAAAGTGTGAGTTCAGGCTCCTATTAAAGTAATATAAATGCTTTCTGGATTTTACTAGGCATATAATATACTTATTTACTTTTATGTACTTTATTTTATTAGGAAGTAATTTTAAACTTTTTATTGCCTAGATATGCAAATAGTCCCTGCATGGGTGTACCCACTGCAGCATATGCAGACACAGATGAGGCTCGCACGACTTTGCTGCAATAAGCGCCGAAGGCACTCATTGCAGGCCTCACAATTGTGATCTTTCGGGGTCCCTCTAAGGGTCATCTGAAAGGTCATTGAAGGAGCACATAGCGATGCCTGTGATCAGCACCGAAGGCACCCAAGACTTTTAAAAAATTACAACTTTAATGGCCAATATTTTTTTTAAGCCCGTAACTCGGAAGCCGTCGGAAGACCACCAAAAGACACCAATTAATTAAAAATAATAACTTACAACCTCACCCACAGCACAGGGGGAGAGTCAGGGAGCCTGTAAGTGATGTTTCAAGCTAATTTGAGGCTTAATTGGCGTTTTTCCGAGATTGAAAATTGGCTAAGCAAGGAAAAAAATGGCGGCCGTAAAGACATAAATGTTTTCACAAAGGCTCAAAACAAAGCAGAAGCTTGTAAAAATTAGCCCATCAACGCAAGCCCCTCAAGACTTTAAAAATACAAGCAACAGCGCTCATCCCGAGGCACGCAAGATTTGGACTGAGAGGAGAAAGACACAGGGGAGGGAGAGGGGGTACAGGGTGAAAAGAGACCCAGGGAGGAGAGAGGGGGAAAAAGAGACACAGGGAAGGGAAATAAGGGGAAAAAACACAGGGCAGGGAAAGGGGGGAGGGAGGGAGAGAGGGGAAAAAAGACATGGAAGCGAGAGGGGGGAAACAGACACAGGGATCAGAGAGTGGGAAGAGGTTCGCAATGAGCGCCAAAGGCGTTCATCGCTAGGCTTGCAATGAGCGCTGAAGGTGCTCATTGCGAGGCACGAAAGTGGTGCGCTGCAAAGAGCGGTGGTGGGAGAGGCTCGCGATGAGCGCCGAAGGTGCTTATTTTTAAGCTTGAAAGTGGGTGGCTGGACGAGGCCTGCAGGGACCGTAAAGTAGACGGTGGGAGAGACTTCGCAATGGGCGCCAAAGGCACTTATCGCGAGGCCTGCAAGTTAGAGGTGGGAGAGCCTTGTGTGGCAAACAGCATTACCAGCCTTCAAATTTTATTGCCGTCATTTTTCACGGGCAAGTCGCTAGTTTGTAATGAAGACAAAAAAGTTAAATGGGAGACGAGCATATAACTGAACAGAACAAAACAGAAAAAGTGTCTCTTCTTCTGTGCAGTGGTATTTGTCAGTGTCCATGCATAGGTTCAATCTCATGGCAGATCTCAAGGATTTGCACTGGTAATACAGTCTTGTGCCACAGCATCTTCATCTCTGTGTTCTAGAGACAGATCAGTAAGAAGTACTTCTCACAGCTTTTGATGTGATTTCTCCTGATTGGTTGTTGTTAAGCCCAGTCTTTCTACCAACCAATCACACCTCATCTGGAACTATTTATTTCTGCTCTGGCCTCCTCTCAGTGTCTATTTTAGGTTACTGTGGCTGGGAGTCCTTCTGGTTGTTCCTGTGCCTGTTCTGTTTGGCTACAGTCCCTGCTCCATTCCTGTTCCCTATTGGACTGATCTTTTCCTGCTGACCCGGATTGTTACCAACCTTGTTGGTTTTCTGCCAGCCCCTGACTTTTGGCTCGTCCGACCATTCATGCCCTTGGACTTGTTACTTCGGACTTGCCATCCTCTGGTACTTTGACGCTGAAGGGTTTCACCCGGACAGCCCTGACATTATTTGCTATTTTATAAGCAGGTTATCATCAAATATAACCTAACAAAATAATTTTATCAAAACTTCTTTGTAAGAGCAACATTACTTGGCAAAAAAGCCAAACTCTCCAGAGTTTTCAGTTCAACCTTAAAACTTATAGGCAATTTCAAATTCTCCATTTGTTGAATAGACTCCACAGTCCTATAATATTTTACAATTGTTGTAGCTCTATCATGACTGGAAATATTTTCAAAGGAAACATTTCCCCAGCATTTTGTGATTACTACTGAGTGCCAAGGAGACAGTAGGCCGGGTTGCTAGGTTACACTGCTGCTCTGAGCATCACATATCAAAGTCTGATTGTACATTTACTTCTTTTCCCACCGTCCCTTTCATTGCACTTGGTCTTAAAGACAGCCAGGTGGGAAGGGTAAATAGTACTCAGTGAAATACTTCCTTTAATTTGCTTTTTGTTTTTCTTTTGTCCATGGCAGCTGGACTTTGTAGGTATCCTGCTGGCTCACCAGCATCTGAATCATATTTTCCCCCATCTGTTGTTAAATATACATTTTCACTTACAATGTAAAATGCACTTCAGCCTTTTAAGAAGCCACAATTTAACACAGCTTAATAGCTGATAATGCAATTAGCTGGTAATTAAAGTTGGTTCTTGTTGTAGTCAGGGATAAATAATACATAAATATAAAACATATGATTGCTGCTTTTTTTAAATCTGCATTTTTCCCAACTATGCAATTATTAGCCATGAATAAATATGTAGCTGCCGTATGCTCTGAAAAATTAATTACCATATTTCTACAAGAAAAACTAAAACTCAGGGCCCTTTTTTTTTTATTTTAAGAAAGCTTAAAAGGCTCAGGCCAATCGAAATGTTATGTTTAATTGGCAATTTTGCTTTTTAATGTGCCCATTACATAAGAGGATTTGAAAAAAACAGATTGGATCTGATCTTCGTGTGTCTGTATTGTAATTTTCTTCTTGCTCTCTTTTCTCACCTCCTTCTTAATAACACCTCTTCTTTCACTCTTTCATCACATATATAGTTGTGAGCAAGTGGGTCGTTGCTAACGCTGCAGGCTCGCATAGCGAGCCTGCGGCCCTCGCAAAGCAAGGACCTCAGTTGCTGGCATGCCAAAGGCGCTCCTTGCCAGCAACTGCAGACCTCGCAACATTTACGGACTTACGACAAACAAATACGAGACGCGGGACTTAGAAAAAAAAACATTACGACCTCGCAAAAATACGACTTTAAAGGCCGACCCACGCGAACCTGAAAACATTAAAAACACAATAAATACACACAGCAAAAACATAAAGAGCTTACCCACAGCAAGAGGGGGCACCCAAGATCTCTGCAAGTGAAGTTACACCAACATAAACTTGTTTAGGTTTCTTAATCACTTGTATTTAGATGGCACTCAATGTACGGTTCATCACTAGACCTATCACCTTCTCTACATGCTTTAGTCATCAAATACCTACCAGAAATTTCTTCCTGGACGTCCATGCACTACTTAAAGCTCAACATCTCAAAAACTGAGCTCAAACTTTTCCCTCCATCTACTACTACCATCACAACCAGCATCTCTTCAGTCATCCTGAATTTTTAGACTATGGACTAGCTTTCAGAGCATAATGTGTTCTTTTGCAAACCCTCTTATTCAAGAATGTCTGTCCCCTATGATTCTCACACCTACAACCTATTAATGTCTTCACTGTGACACACAACCAACAACTCCAACTTGCTATGAATTATTCATGTCCTAATCTATCACTTGCCAAAGCATCTCCTTTAGAATGTAAACACACAGGATTAGGAACATCTACTCTTCTGTTTTCTGTATAAAAATGTCTAATCTGTATTGTTATATGCATCATACTGACTGTATTTAATGTGTATTCCCCCTTGTAACAGCTCTGTGTAAAATGTTGGACTTTAATTTTACTGCTAACAATATTATGTTCTCTATCTCAGAAATATAGTGTGATACAATATAGGCTTTCTACTCACATAGTTGTATTTGTACCAGGATAGAACAGGACACTGCAGGATGAAAAAGATTCACAGTGAATCCCCTAAGATGTCTGAGCTAACCCTCATACTATCTGATCAAGTCACCAATACATCCACACCTCCTTAAATGGTACACATTGCATTTTGTTAAAAAATCACATTGTAAGATTAACCTTAATAACCCTAATAACCATTACTCATTTTCGTCATCCTTTACCAATAACTTTATCACATGACCCCATCAGGGCCACATCTCCGGTGCCCCTAGGCAAAACTTTCTTAGACGCCATATATTTGCACATTGGTGAGGATCCTACACACACACTAAGCTTATAAGCAAGCTTTCAATACTTTGTACAATACTGTGTTTGTGTGTGTGTGTGTGCAAGGCACAGGTGGGTCTAGAAGAAAGTGCAAAAAGATGTACAAAATATTGATTAAATGTAAACAATAAATGTACTCACAAGCAAGTGGCTTAATAAAATAAAGAAAAGCCTGCTTTATTTTGCAGGGGAGCCTGCCTGAAAGCCAATGTACTGAGACAGAGAATGCAGAGATGGATGTAGAGGTGCAGACCTGATAGGTGGTGACATACAGAGACCTCATGCATGAAGTCGGTGTGCGCAAGGTATTTAACTGACATTACCCCATACAATTCCCTCAGTTATTCTCAAAAGAGTGGAACCACACCCTCTCCCCATTTTATGGGTTTCTATAATCCAATTTAAATAGTAAAACAGTGTTGTGTAAAAAAAATAGGGTTTGACAATAACTTATAGGGACATTTTGCCCAGGGTAGAAACATTTGATCATATCACTGGTTGCAAATCCAGCAGCCTCACACAGAGACAGCCTGCATGCAATCCAAATGCAGCCTCAGGCCTAAAAAACAAAGCTGCACGTTTTACACGCAGCTTGCCTCTCAGACTGCAGCCCAACATAAACAGGCCCACCAATCTCCCTGTCTCAACCTTTTAAAGTTTGCAATCAAGTGTATCTTGATTGAACTGCTCCAAGAGTTAACTCTTTAAAACCTCCTAGAGAAAAAAACCTTCAAAAACCTGTGGCTCACACCAACCTCTGGGGCCACTCTGCCACAATATGTCTATGTATATATATATATATTTTTTTTTTTTTCTCGTAATATTTTCTGCAAAACTGGTGTATAATTCTATACTGTTACCTTAACTAGAATGTATAAAATTCTTGGGACTGGTAGATTCCAAAGTATAGGTAAACACTCAGGAATGTTCACTAATATTGATAATTAGTTGGTAGCTCTCCAGAGATATTAGTGTTATTTTATAGAGCTCCTTGAAGTTTCAACTCCAAGCTCATTGTGAACATCTATTTGGCATGGAATTGGCTCTAAATATGATTGTAAGGTAATGAACTTTGATCTTTCTTATATCGTGGTGGTGATGTGCTGCCCTCTCAAAACCGACACTGTCCATGAAAGTGTCTAGAAACTCAAATACTGTAGAAACAAGAGGGAGGGGGAGAGATAGTGCACACACACCTGGTGCAGCTCACTCAATGCAACACAATTATAAACTAGCGAATTGCCGTTCAAAAAATGACGGCAATAAAATTGTAAGGCAGGTAATGCTGTTTAGCACAGACATAAATTTTTTGTGGATGGCTTTTGTGTTTATTGCGAGAGTGTTTTTTTTTTGTGTATATGTATTTTTGTATGCTAATGAAATAAATAATAAATGAATAAATGAATATACTTTACCTATTTGGAAGTAATCTATGCAGGAAGCATTGTGGTGAAGAGCTGACAATCTGTTTTGATGTTCCTGCAGCATACAATGTCAGTTTGCACTGTTGTGGACCTGAGGTGTAAGTGTCAGCAATGTGTGAAGTGTGTAGTGTAAATAGGCTGCGTGCGCGAGGGGAAGCCGTTAGTGTAGCTGGGTACTTCCGCATTGTGTAAGTTAGTGTTGTAAAATGGCGGTGAATGTGTATGTGGTAGGCGGGTTTGTATGATTTATCGTCCTTGCTAATGGTGTATGTTGTAGGTCATACAGGTTTTTGTAAAAGCCGTATTTGCTTTGTGTTATTTAGCGGTTTTAGGGGTCGTGTAGCCTTGTTTTCGTTTTTTTCGGCGGCCATTTCTTCTCTCGCTTAGGAGATTTTGGAGTGGCTAAACTTTGTAAATTTGACCGAATTCGAGGTTTAAGCTGTGTTGCAGAGGTCCTGGGTGTCCTTGTTTCTAAGTCCCGCGTTCGTCAACTGCTTGCAGCCTAAGGTGATCCTGCATTTCCTAAGTGCTTGGAGGCTAAGTCCCGCGATTTTCAATGGCTGGCATCGATTCGCGAAGCTTGCAGAAGAGCCTTTGACATTCCTTTCTGCCTAAGTGCGCGTGTTTCAATGCCTCTACTGCTCGCGGAAGGTGCTCATCGCCTAAGTGCTGAGAGTTTTAATGCCTCAACTGCTCGCCTCGCTACGCAAGGCTCACAGGCGATGAGTGCCTTCGCCGCTCATCGCCTAAGTCATATGCAACAACGCAAAGCATGACAACGACTTGCAGTTTGACAATTATAATATGTGATAGGTTTAGCTATACTTGTCGTTCCAGTGCTTAACACTATGCATTCGATAGAATCAACGTATGAAAACAGGAACTTTATTATGATCTTTAAAATGTGTCTATGCTGCATGAAAAGGTGTTCAACACATTCCAGTTTGGACAATTAAAGTTAGTGAAGACCTTGCTTTTGGATAGAAGTTCACTAACTAAAAACTTCTGTAAAAAATGTGCTCTGTGCTTATATAGAGCCATATCCAATTGGCCAAATCACATTTGAATGAGGCCCTAAGTATACTGTCAGTTTATGACTTTTTCATCCCAATGTGGCTAACATCAGGCTAACTTTTTTTTAGCTGTGTGAATGTGATTGGACACATTATTATTCTTTAACAGTCTATGCTTTTGGAAAGCTACTAATTTATTGCAGGGCATTCAGCCCTTTAGACAGGTGGTCTCTGAAATCGGACACAGGGTTTTTTGTGGCATAGACTTTTACTTGATTTTGGAATATTTGAACTTAAATTGTCCAATCTGGAATGTATTGAGCACCTTTTTGTGGAGCATAGGCACATTTTAAAGATCATAATAAAGTTCCTGTTTTTATAAGTTAATTCTATTGATATAATAAGACAAAAGGAAAAAGAGACCAAAGAGCGAACGAATATAGACAATCTCCCAGAAGAGAAGGAAGTTACGTTAAATTGACTGCAGTATAGCCGAAAGGTAAGATCGGGCCAGTGTGAATTACATACCTCATTCTATTTGAGGTCTCTCAAGGTGAGGGTCAACAGAAATATGTTCTTTTAAAACTAGCTGCAAGGGAACCAAAATAATAATACATTATTAAAAGTAGGTTAAATGTGATCAGCTGTTTTGAAAGGCTTGACACGTGGTTTCCAAATATTTTCATTGCATAATCATTAACAAGTGCTTTAATATAAATGGGGCATCATTTTTAATGAGAAATAAACTGTGATTCATTGCGTTTGGAGTGCACCCTCTCTTTTCGTTTATGCTATAGGTTTGTGTGCTTAGATACAATACATTTTAGTGTCATGGGAATCTTGTAGCTTTATTTTTGTGCAATCCCAGTTGTTCCTCAGACCACCTGAATTTATTCCAGGGACCACTGTTTAGGAACCTCTGGGCTAGACTATTTGGCTCCAAACCTTACCTTCTGGAATACAGTGCTTCTATATAAGAGAGGATCCTTTACTTTGAAAATTATATTGTAGCTGCTCTGGTTTTACTAAACCATATAATGCTGTGGGATTTAATATCTTCTCTTGAAGGATACAAAACTAATCTTCCTCTCTGATCTCTAGGTAGGAGAAATTAAAGATCACTGAGAGTAAGGACAAAGACTCCGGATATGAATTCTAAAGTGCTTTAATATCCTCTTTATTTAGAAGATATTTACCTTGAAAGTCTCAAAATGATTTTCTTGCAATGATAGCTAATTAATTAGAAAACGCTTCTTGCCACAACTATATTTATTGGGTCATTGACTGAGGATGTCCTCTGCTAGCATTAATGTAAGCTTAGCATATTACACATACACTTTGTATAAAAAGAGTAAATATTAAAACAATAACAGAAAAATAGTGGATAGAAATCTTTGTAAGTTTAAAGGTGGAAAAATAAACAAGTTTGGTGCAAGATAAATTGTAGTGTGAGCAACAATAGTTTAATTAATTTCATTTACGAGTAGGTTTTCCTTTGTTCATTTTAGATAATGTGCTTTTTTATTCTAATTCAAAATAAGAATTTAGGAGGTCATTTTTTTTAAATTATTGGGATTTATTGAATACTTTTTAGAATCTAATATTTTAGAGCTAAATATATATATTTCAATCCGTAATTTATAGTTCTATCAGTAGGGACAGAACTCGGTAAGGTGTGACACTACTGGACAATCAATGAAATAACTGTTGTTCTTCCTGCTGAGTTCGTCACTTCAAGGACAGAGTCTACATTAGAAGGGGATTGACAAGTGTTATAAGCACCCAACAGTGAAAGTTGTCAGACAGAACTTTGTAGTGTTCCTATTTGATCGCCCTCTGAGTCCAGCAGTAAGAGGTATTAGAAAGAGACACACATTGTACTTATCTGATCTCCTACTGAGTCCAGCAGGAGATGTGTTTTCCATGTTCCTGTCTAAGCACCCCCTAAGCCCAATAGGGATGAAGTGTCATATAGGAATGCACAGTGTTCTTTGATCACCCACTGAGACCATCAGCAAGAGGCATCAGACAGGAGCAAACATGTCTGATAAGAAAATGAAGGATTGTAGAAAAAAGGATAAATAATTCCCCTACCCATTATTTTGGAATTCTCTAAATAGAATAAAAACATTAGAAAATATTTTTCTCTTATTTCCTAATTATTATTATTAATATTTTTGTACAAGAGCATATCATATAGCCTAGGGGTCTTCAACCTTGTAATACCTACCACCCACTTTTGATGGTAAAATCTCTTTACTGCAGTAGCTCAATTTAAAATCTCTCCTTTCTGGTTACATAAATCGTATGACCCTAGCTATGTACAGTATCTCCCTGTACTTACTAGATAGTGATCCGGTCCTAGGCTCTCTCTCCAGCTCTCCAACCAGCCAAGCGTGGTGCTGTGGGTCTCTGGCATGTGACATCACTCGTCAGAGACGCCACCTAGAGATTATCCTGCCGCCCACCTGGAACGCTTGAATCACCCACTAGTGGGCGGTAGGGACCACTGATGTAGCCCATTAAATCGTTTAGTGGTTAAAGTATTTGCTTTGTTGAATCAGAGTTTTCTGGAAAAAAAATAGTAAAACTCCACCTAAAGTAAAACCACATACCAAAATGTTGATTGACTATAATATTGACTGTTATGAACAGAAGGGCCCACTGGACTGTTTGGGGTTAATCGGTTGTTATATGTGTCGTTGGAGGGTGCTGGCGACTTGCTTGCCAGTTGTATCATGGATGTGGTGGGTGCATGTGGTACTGTCATTGACTAACATTGGAATACTGTATCTGTGTTAGAAATAGGATAGTGGGCTATGCTTAAATAATAAAGTTAATGCAGTCACTTATGTGACAATTTAAAGAATTTATATGGCTCTGCGATCGGCCACGTGTGAAGGCTCTGGCTTTATTCATGAAGGGAGGAGCTTGTTTTATGGCTCTGTAAGAGGAGAAAAAAATGTGTAATTAGAAGAAAGCCAGACCCCTCTATACATCTGAAATCATGTGGGTGAGGGGGGTAGCAAGCTATTTGACTAGGAGGATGGGCTAGAACTGGGGGAAAGTCTTTGGTGTTTTGTGTCATCTTTCTGTGTTTTTTTATATCTCTGTAACAATTAAGCGGCCAGTCTGACTTTGGACACACTAAATCGACGGTATATGGTGTGTGATTCTTAGACCCTAAGAAAAGGGGTCTGGTGGTGCCTGCAGTAATAATGCTGTCATCTAAAGTGTCTGCTGGTGTCGAGATCTGAACAAAAATTTGCAACCCGTAGAGAGAGAGAGATTTGGGGTGAGCTTAGTCCCCCCCAAATTTGCAGGGTGTAACATTGACCATATAGGCTGCCCAGGTCTTTGAGGATTAGCAGGAAGGGCCTTTTGACTAGGCTGGGACATGGGGATAGCAAGCAGGATGTGGCCTGTCTGGAGGAGTATATGGTGTCCGCCCTTCACCTCCCCAGCAAGCCACATGGTAGCCTCCAACCGACCCTAGTTATTATATAAAAAAATAAGTAATATATAGATATAGGTTAATTGCAGATCTGGATTTTGAGTTGTAAAGTTTATGTCACAGCAGAAGATAGGTGGGGAAGTTGTTGGCTCGGTAGTATAGAAGGGTATTCTTCAGGGGTGGAGATATAGGTGGTGCAAGTGGTGCACTGCACCAGGGCTTTTGCCTCTAAGGGCGCCCTGTGCTGCCTGCACTAAATTATTATTTATTTTTTTGTAATGAGTTATTTGATCATTGCAGGAACTTCAGAGAGGGATGTGAGAGAAAGAAAATGCAAGAAAAGCAGTTGAAATGTACTGATGAAGGTCCAATGAAGTCCCAAATGTACATCTGGGGTTTGCTGTTTCTCCTGTCCAGGGTAGAATTGCCTGATATTTCGGGGCTGAGTTACTCTTCCGAGTGAGACAAGACTGATATACTACAGGATATTTCTCCCGGTGAAGGACACAAGTGAGTTAAAAGAGGTTGCTCTCAGAGTAGGTTATCATGTTCATAGAACTAACCTATTAAGGTTAGTTTGTCCTCTGATTGAGCACCTCTGACTTTGTTTTTTTTTTGTTTATGCAAATTACCTTGCTCACTGTGCCTTAGGGAGTTCAGCTACATCTCACTGATGAAGCCCATAAAGGCCGAAATGTACATCTGAGGTTTGCTGTTTCTCCTGTTCAGGGTAGAATTGCCTGGTATTTTGGGTCTGGGTCACTCTTTTGAGTGAGACCAGACTTATATACTACAGGATATTTCTCCCTGTGAAGGGCACAAGTGGTTAAAAGAGGTTGCTCTCAGAGTGGGTTATCATGTCCACATACCTAACATATTAAAGTTAGTTCATTCTCTGATTGAGCACTTGACTGTTGTTTTTTTGTATATGCTGTAAACAGTATAATTTTTTGTAATTTTGCATCTAATAAAACAAACTTTTCTATATCCTTTTATTTATTCTTACCTTACAGACAGAACGAAAAGTTACCAACTGCTAAACTTCTATTAAATCACTTTTAAGGAATGGCAAAATTAATATAAATTAGAATTTATATATGTGATGTGAAATATTCACTGCTTTGACTCTGTATAATTACTCCAATTTATCTCCTCCTAAAACAATTAAGGGAAAATTAACACCTTGAAAAATTAGGAAGGGCATACAGGCATTTAAATAGAATATTCAAATGTCACATTAGTGGTAAAATGGCAAGTTTGATTTATAGCTTTCTGAACGGTTAGAGGTGTTTTAAAAACATAACTGGCTTAGACTATATTGGCATTAACACAGCGTGTGTGGTCAAGGCTGCCGCTGTAATTAAGATTTCCTAAGAAGAAATAAAAAAGACTGTTATCAGCCCTTAAAATCCTACTGAGAAATGAATTAAATATTACGTAATTGCTTTAAATGTTGTGGACTAGCGTCCTGAGGCATAGCCTGGTCCATTAAAATGTTTTGGCTAATTTAGGTCAGATGGTAATTCTGTCTCAATTATTACCTTAAATATACTTCAGTTTAATTTCTAAGAGGCCATTAATGAGTGAATGTAGGTGCATTTTTTTTTCTTTTTCTCGCTACTATTCAAAAGCCTGTTTTTGCTAGTTTATTTCATTCCGTATACATCAGCCATTATAAAAATGTCAGGTTTTTATGATAATTTTTTCATTATCAAGTAGTCGGCATGTCCAGCAAAAACAAAGAACATATGAAGCATGAAAATGCTTTACAAGTAGCTTTGGATTATAATGAAAACGAAGAGGGGAAGTGGTGAAACCTAATTAAGACACTTATCTTTGTGTTTGCATTATAGGTAAGGGTGAGTAACAGCTATTTTGTGCAGTATCTGTAAGGACTTCACACTTTCCGTCACAGTTCTCTCATCCGTCTCACAGCTATTCTCAGAATTTCAAGTTCCAGGCTGTGGTTTGCCTGTAGCAGTTGAAATAAATGGAAACCTATAAAGAGAAGAATTTTCTTCCAATTTTGCAATCTGTTTTAGAACTTCATAATACAAAGAGGAGACACCTCTTTCTAGTTAGAAAGTTGCTAAAAAGTAAGGAGTTGGAGCATACATCTAGGGATCCAGGAATCTCTGTTAAGACATAAATAAATCAAAGGATAGAGAAACATGTACAGAGTTAAAGTAGTGTAAGGTTTCTTTTTATTATTTAAGGTGAATGAAAAGAATTTAAAACAGACAAAAGGTAGTTTTTTTTAACTAAATATTTCCCTTGGTTACTAAAGTTTAAATTCTCAAACATTATATATCGTTTGTTGTATCTTACATTCAGAATAGCCCTATGTCAGCAAAAGAATGCATGAAAACCCTTATTGTATCAAAAGACTACTGTAGTACAGGAAAAGGGTACTTCTTTGTGAAGTACGTACAAAGAAGTAGCCATAAACATAAAAACATTTTTAGAAGAAGATCCATTTGCGGTTTCTTAAATCACTTCCTGAGAGCTGGTTCAAGAGCGTGTATTTTATTTAATTGTGGTCAGTCATCTTTCTTTTGGCGAGGGGTAGCTGATGTGCAGTTGTGCTACCCAAAACTAGCCTGTACTGAGGGCCATATTGTTGAGGTATGATAGTGGTACCCAGGGCATGGACCCGGACTGAGCTTAGGAGATATGGGCTGTGTAGCTGAAGCATGGCTACGCTGCATAAATCTGGCCTGTACTGAGGGACAGATTTTAGACATATGAAAAAAGTGATACCTGGTACATGGACCTGAACTTTTGCACCAAAAGGCTCTCCAGTCGTGGAATGCATTTTACCTTGGGTGCTGACAAGGATGATGCTTTGCTACGTGAGCTTGGAGAAGCCAGGAGACAAGGAGGCACAAAGGAGCTCCATCCAAACACAGGCCTAACATTAACTGAGGTTAGAGAGGAAGGGGTGGATCAGAAGATTATGAAGGAAGAGAGGAACACTCCCACAATTCCAACCCACACAGGTGTGGCCTTCTTTTTATCAGTGGGAGGAGGTATAGATGAGGAGGGAACCCAAAGAAGCAGGTGGCTTTGTTAGATAATTAGATTTGACTGACATGGTCACCCCCTTCTCCCTTGAGATCCCAGGATCAGGCTGCTGGCATCAGGAAATGCAAACATTGCTCTCCAGATGTATTAATGCCCTCTCACATAAATCCTACCAACGTATTATGGAGCCCTCCAGGCTCCAGTATCACAATTTATTATACAAAAACTTGCTTATTGATTTTTTCTTTGATTAAGCCTCTCAAATTACTTGAATGATATTCATGTGATATTTTAGACTTCCTTGACGAATCCGCCAGGAGTGGCGGCTAAACGCGTGTCAGGACTGGATCACTGGGTAATGACTGTATTTAAGCTTCATATAATCTGAGCTAAGGCTAAGTGAGCTCTAAACTGTTGTGCATGTATACTGTGTTTTCTGGGCAGCAGGCTATAGCTAAAGTGCTGCTGGGGGTGCTGGACTTTGAACACAAACATCAATTTTGAAAATGCCACTCATTTAGTGCCAATATCGTGGTATGATTTGATTGCAGAAATAGGAAATGGAATAGTTGTTCAGAAACTTTAGAAACTCCAGGATGTACCACTTATGAGTTTGTGGTTAGAGCACATGTATATCATCGGGTGGCTTGATTTAAGATATCTGGGATACATCCAGTAAAAATTTGACGGTCCAACCTGAATAGAGTTTCAGCATCAGTAATTTCTCTAGGAGTAATATCTGGTCTCATGAACCAAGAATTATAGTGCTTTAATGTGTATTTGATACAATGAGATATTTATATCTGGGATTTAATAACAATTTTATGAACCACTAAAATGGGTAACAGTTTTACACTATATATCAAATTTACACTGTACTAGTATATAGGCAACAAGTGTTGCAACTGACCATTGCAGTTGCTGAAGCAGTACATAAGGGGAGAATATTTGTTGTGGTCTGTACTGCTGCATTCAAGTGTTCTCTTCTGAACTATTTTAAGCTTTAAACTGGTCAAAATATCACATGAATATCATTCAAGTAATTTGAGAGGCTTAGTCAAGTCCCAGAAATTTTATATTTTATTCTATTGCCCCATATATATTTTTTCCAAATAAATTGCTTTTGGCGCTAAATGTGGGCCCTGCAATGAATGGATTTGCCGCTCATTGCAGGCCACGGCTTGCGCTGTGTGCATGTGCAAACCCGTAACTTTGGAATTTATTGCGGCCTTGTTTATTGCAAGCCTCTCCCCTCTCTACTTTACGGGCCTCTTGATGAGCGCCTTTGGTGCTAATGGCAGGCCCTGCAATGAGCAGGCCTCTCCCCACAACTAAGTTGCTTATTGCAAGCCTCTCCCCTCTCTACTTTACGGGCCTCGTGATGAGCGCCTTCGGTGTTCATCGCAGGCCTCGCAATGAGTGCCTTCAGCGTTCATTGCAGGTCACATCAAACCTGCCATTTTCGGGCCTTGAGTTGAGCGCCTTTGGCGCTCATCTCGAGGCCTACAATGAGCGCCTTTGGCGCTAATTGCGCATGCACAAGCCCGTAACTTTGAACATAGCGTGACTGACTAGCTCGCAATTACGACAACTATATATATGACAGAGCTCTATTTTGGGCAACATTTTGGGCCTTTGGCGCTCATTGCAGGTCACATCAAACCCGTCATTTTCGGGCCTCGCGTTGAGCGCCTTTGGCACTCATCTCGAGGCCCGCAATGAGCACCTTTGGCATGCACAAGCCCATAAATGTTAACATAGCGTGACCAACAAACTCGCAATTACGACAACTATATATATGACAGAGCTCTATATTGGGCAACATCTGTGTGTCCAGTTGGTCATTATTATTATTATTCTCTGTTATACTGAAAGTTTTCAAATATATACTTTTTTAATGTAGAGTGGTCCTTTAACTCCTACCATCTAGGTTGCAAGACTATCCTCTGCATTGACACATATTAAAAAAAAATGTGTGTACAGAAGAAATAAGATTATGGAAAAAATGAAACGTGTCACACATATCACAATTAGTAATACTGACCCTGGGCGAGAGGTGAATAAAATGTATTGTGCCAATTTCTCATAACTTTTATACAGTATATATTTTTTTGTAAACAACTTTTTCAATTTATTGTAATTAAAAAGTAGAGCTTTTGTGAGAAAGCTTAAAATACAAATATCTTGTTTTCACACAATCCGTCATCTTTTAGAAAATCTGGCATGCAGCAGACTTCCCCCCATCTGACTACTTTCTCAAGAATATAGGAATATATGCTACACTCTCAGTAACATTTTGAAAAATATAGGAGGAACTCCAGCTTAAATATTAGGGCAAACCAGCATCTTTAGTGTATGTTTTCCCAGAAAAATTGATAAAAATGCTTATACTATATTTTTATTAATTAAAAGCCATGGAACCGGTACTATTACATTGGCTATTTAATGTGTAATAGAGAAATTGTGAGTCAAGAGAATCGTAATGTCCTAATTAAGAAAGTGGATTACAATGTCTATTCTGAATACAATATCTCTATAGTAAATTTTTTACAATGTGTGTGAATGTAAAAGAGCGAATTATGGCCTTTGGCCATAGGTCCGAGAAAAATATATTTTTAGAACTTACTAACACATCTGCCTTTTCCTTGTTTTTTTATGGCAACCAACACAGCACCCGTCTTAATGAGGTCTTAACTGTGAACATACACCACACTCGTTTTTTGACGATTAGTCAAGGACCTATGTATGTGGCATCTTGCAGTAACTTCATAATATATGCTACCCCATTTCATTCCTGAACCTTCTATACCTGTGAAAATCCTTTTCTTTCCCACATTTTCAGAAACACATTTGGACCTTGGTGAATTTTTTTTTATTTTTTTATTATTACATTTTTATTGAAAGAAATAACAAATATACAATTAAAATGTGTCAAACAATATAACATATCTCACATATTCTATACAACATGTAAGAAGTCTCTTTGGTTTTTCAAACATTTTGACCTTGGTAAATTTTAAATAAAAATAATTGACTACCCAACTCAATTATATGAGCAGACATCTGTTAAGTGCAAGATACTCACTGCAGTCTCCTTTTGGCTGTTAAAAATCTTCTGTTATATTGTTTTTCCGTATTGTATGAGACGATGAAGGGTTTTTATTTTTATTTTTCTGCAGTGTATATTCTGGATATGGACTTTCCTCTTCAGCTTCTGGCAACTAGAGCAGGGTAGTGGGATGGGGATCTACTTTGGGAAGGCATCATGAGGAGGGGATCTGCTTTGAGAAGGTGTCTTGGGGAGCAGATCTGCTTTGGGTGGGATAGGGTCTTGAGGAGGGGATCTGCTTTGGGGAGGGGATATCTTTTGTTAACGGGTTCTGCATGGGAAGGGATCTTGAGGATGGAAGATGCTTTGGTAAGGGGTTTTCGGGAGGAGATCTGCTTTGATCATAGGATCTGCTTTGGGAATGGGTCTAGAGGAGGGGATCTGTTTTGTGAAGGGTAGTGAATTTGCTTTGGGAAGGGGTCTTGTGAAGGGAAATTGCTTGGGGAGGGTTCTTGTGGAGGGTAAGATAGCTGCTTTTTTAAATGGTCTCAGGGGAGTAAGAAAATTATGAAGGTCTTGTTGATATGGGAAGGGCAAGGAAGTTGATTTATTAAGGAGGAGAAGGTGATGTTAAGTGAGTTGGCACCTGGGGGGCAAATTTGTTTTTGTACTATGGCTCTCCTTTCACTAGCTCCACCACTGTTCAGTTTGTTTATATTTCAAACATACACACCCTCCTTTCTGTAACTAGGTGCCTCTCACATGTTCTTTTGTGGGGCAGGGGAGAAGGTGGCACGTGGCATGCTTGCAGTGTGCTATACTATAGTAAAACAAGTAAGACAAGGGAAGGCATGGGCAAGTTCACAGTGCCTACACCCCCTATTCCTCTATGCACCCTGACATTCTATTAGTTCTGTCTCTCACTTCTAGCCGGCCTAGCTCTCCTGCCCCCTCAGGTCCTGAAAGGACTGTAAATAGCTCACTGACTGACTTTCCTCAAAAACACAGCATGCTCCTGCTCCTCTTACTTTCTAAAATCAGTGTCTCTTGTGCTTACCTGTAAGAGGAATCATACTTTGTATTGTAAGTTGAATACACCATTCTTTTCTTATGTTATGATGTTTTGTTTGTGCCTCTATTTGAATATCCACATTATCTCTTTTCCAGCCAACTGTTTCCATTTCCATTAAAATGAGGGTGCATTTAGAGAGTTCTTTACCTTTCCATATGAACCTGTACTAATGTCTATTACACTACCTCCCAAAAAATTACTAAAAAAAATGTTGTAGAAAAATATAATATTAAGGAATTATTAAAAATTAAATAATATAATGCACAGAACAAAATATGCTTATACCAATTGCATGCTACCTGTTACTCAACCCATGCCCTTAAGGTAATTACATTGAAATGTTAATTATTCAATAAATGATTAATTATACGATGAACAGTTTCTTGTGTGTGGAGAATGTGGTAGAAGTTACAGTGCCCTGGGTGTCCATAGGGATTCCCATGATAATAGTATAGTATACCATTGGGTCCTTAGGGCCACCATAGTATATAGCTTAATGTTAGGTACCCAGAGGGACTCAATGGTGATAGTCCGTAGGGACCCCCATGATATAATGGTTAATGTAAGGCGCCAGGGGGGTTGACAAGGATCCCCATGGGAATTGATTAGATTACATGGGGGGGGGGGGGGGGGGCATAGTGACCAACGTGGAATGGGCTAATGTTAGGTGCCATGGGGGTCAAGAGGTGGTTTTATACAGTAACCATCCTGTTTTTACATTTTAGCAGAAGCTGTTGTTGCTATGGAAGTGCTGAGAATCACTTCCAGTGTTTCCCAGCATTTCTCAACGTGACGTCATGTGGTATTACATGAGATTGCACAAGCTTGCTCATTGCACACCCGACCAGGACAGCTGCAATACATATTCTACCCACAGCCACAAGACCACATGATTCCACTAGCTCCAGTGACATGGGTAGGTGGAAGCTGCCAAATGGTAGCCCCTTTGATTTGAGCATTTCATTTAAAATCAAATAAAAAAAATTATTAGTTTAAAATAAAGTTCTATATATTGCCTAACTAAAAAAAAAAACATAAATAAAACATAGTACAGTGTCCCTTTAAAGCTTCATGTTAAACAATGAAATGCAGAGATCAGTAAGTAGGCCAGTAAAATTGTGGCCTCAGTGAGTGACCAAATGTCTTAATCAATAGCTACAACCTATAACCCATCCGAGTAATGGAGGAATACTGATTGACCACTATGCAGTATCATGGGTCTACTGTAGGTTTAAGTACAATATAGGGTAGGAAAATGCTATTGTATATCAAAGGGTTGTATGACGGGTTTCATTAGTTTCACTAGTAAGTAAAACTCGAGGGTACTCTGGTATCCCCACTGGCAGGTTCTTAAGAAGGAGTCCTCCTACGCTAAATATATGAGTTTTTTTAAATAAATATATATATATACACAGGCAGACCCCACTTAACACTACCCCGTTTAACATGGATTCGCTATAAAGCTGTTTTTGCCTGACACATCCCCCATTGGATATAACACAGTTTTTGCCCGATATGTCCCCTAGTAACATTTATTTGATGCTTGTGTATCATTCCAAAACACAAAGAGCCATGGAAGGAATTTTAAAATCGAGTTTACCTGTGATTTATTTTATGTTTCATTTAGCACTTGGTCTTCTAGGAACACATCTGCAGAGTTGAAAGGGGTATGCCTGTATTTATATACAGGTATACCCTGCTTAATGCTACCCCTTTTAGCGTTGTTTCGCTATACTACTATTTTGACCCGTAATTCTCTGTTTAATGCACTGCCTCGCTATAAAGCTGTATTTGCTGCCAACCCCTTTTAATGCTCTGATGAGCCAGAAGCTTCAATATCACAAATGTAAAGTTTATATTTCTGTTCAGTTTGTCTTAGTGTTATGTTTGCTGTTTGTTTGAAGTTCATATAAAACAAAAAAAGTTTACATTTCAATTGCAGTTGTGTGTTTTTTTCATGAGTTCCCCTATCCCTATCTTCCCCATGTTAAACTGCCCCATTTAGAGCTGTTTCGCTTAGCACTCCTATTGTCTGGAACCTATCTACAGCAGTGTAATAACTGTATTTCTTGGAACTCTAAGCAGGAAACAAGTTTTTTAACTTGTTTTACACATTCAAATGTGAACACAGATGTACTTTTTATTTACTGTACTACTGTATGGTGGAGGCTTCTATCACTCTTTTGCCCACCATATATTAAATGATTGTTGTGGCTACGTACTGAAAATATCCACTACACAAGCTAGATCCCGCCCCACGCTGATGATGGGCAGTAACCTTGAAACGACTGTCCGTGGGTAGGATTCCCAGCTTGTGTATAATCCAAACTTGGCTTTGCAAAAAAGCTGTGTAATGCAGCGGGCATAAGGTTAAAGGAAGCCATGTTTAACATGGTCATGGATTGAAGAATTTGTGGGCACATTTGCATGTCCCTGCTCAGCTTCCCAGAGTGCAGTGTAATAACTGTATCTTCGGAATTCGGAGCAGGAAGCAAGTTTTTTAACTTGTTTTAGACATTCAAATATGAACACAAATGTACTATTTATATTATATATATATATATATATATATATATACTGTATATGAATGAGTAATCAGAGTATTGCAGTATATAGTGATGCTATTTTATTGAACAAACATATTCATTGAAATGAAAAGCTTTTGAGAGTTGAAGCTCTCTTTATCAAGTCATTTCTGTCACACTATCAAAATCTCTTGTGACCCTACCACATTCCTCTTCACACTTTATTGCTGTTTTTTTAATCCTCAATATTTGCGAACATTAGGATTATCTATGCAGATCTACTATTTATAGATTGCTTAAATAGATTTACAACCTATTCCACAGTTCTTTATGAATAAAGGTATCTAAGGTGTTGTTGTCCAGTGTTTTGCTCATTAGAAGTATCTGTGTCACTTTATCCGTCCGGTCCTGTCTGGTCCGGTGGTGGGTGCAGCTTGTTCCAGTGGATTGGAATTGTTAGGTAATCTGTGTATTAAATTAGTGACCGATAGATCTATATGCAGAGGCTCTTGGTCTGACAGGATATTTTAAGGCCCATTGGTAGAACTATATCTCTAATTTCTTTACTATGTTTGAATCATATTGGCATCTTCTCTATCACATCTGCAACATTAACCTGGGTATATTTTTTTTCATTTTGAGGGATTCAGTATTATTGTGTTGCTATGTATTTTATAACTGTTTTCGACTATGGACGCTGAGGGATTTATACTTTTATTATAAATCTCACATGAACTTTATCAAAATATTTCTCAGACAAGTTGTATTCTTGCTCCTCACATATACTTTCTACTATACGATACATATTTAATGGTTTTTCTCTTTTCACCCCTCTACTTTATCTTATCTAGACTAATGCAGAATATGTTGTTCCTTCTCAAATAAAAAATGTCAGCATTGCATACTTCTTTTCTGCCTACGCACAATGTACATATATTTTAAATATATCAGTATTCAATTACATTTACAATAATTTATTACAGCAAATACTATAAATGTAATATATACATCCTACACCACATGTATATATCATTTTGCATGACTACTCTTCTTAGATTAATTCAATTTGATTATTTCCCCAGTCTATGTAAAATCTTTTTTTTTCAGTATTAGCGCCTGTTTGCTATGAAGAAATGATTGCTATAAAAAATACTTTATTGTTATTTGAGTACAGTTTGTTTTTATTCTGAAGAAAATGATGTGGTTTGCAATGCTGTTTTTCCACACTACAGGAAATTATATGGTCTGTTTTGCAGAATTGTAATGAAAAGTGTATTTGTAATGTGCATTGTATTCTGACAAATACAAAGACAGACAATTTATGAGTTTGTATTGATTTGATGGGTTCTTAGGGACATGGAACACCCACATTTTATTTTTACTTTTAAATAAATTAGTTTTGAACAAGTTTTTTTAAACGTGAAAAGATTTAGAAAACTTACATTACATGCAGCTCTGATAGTTTCCCTTTGTCAAGACAATGAAGACGTACATATGTAGTATTTAGTGATACATAACTTATATTCTTATATGTTACATACAAGCATTGGGCTTAGCTAACTCTGCTAACTTTGTGGGGGATTGCATTTTAGATGTTTAGTCTTCCTATAGCTTGAAGAGAAAAACTAGCATGTTAGGGCTTACTCTTCTGTTTCGTTTTAATATTAAAGGTAGATATAAGTTTCCTGGGTTTCAAATTTTGATAAGAAACAGGCAGTTATTATCAGAAAAATATGTCTTATATAGAAAAGTTAAATGCAGGAGTAAAATCCAGCTTTGCACACCCACAGGAAGCATACATAACCAAGAACACACAGGAAATACATCCAGATGAAGAGTTTGAACTTACAGGAAGTAATGATGTAGGGTCGATCACATGGTTGGGTGGGGTCTGAGCTCACAGCTGAATCAGACCACAATGATAGAGAGACAGAGACTTCATATCTCAGACTGCTTTGCAACACAGGAACCCCAGAATATGATACAAATATATCAACTAACCTCTGCTTTCTCCTGATTGGCCAAAACAAATTATGAATTGTATGCTAATCTTAGCAGGGATTTTCAGGGGTGTCAACTTACAAAAGCCTCAGCTTGCAAACTGAAGGGATTTAGCAAACATCAGGGTGAGTTTGTAAGTGTTTATTTTGGTATTTTTTATGCCAAAAAAATGTTTGTATGCACAACTGATTCTCATCTATCAGATGCATTCATAATCTAAGACACTTAGAAATGCATTTAAGTGAATGTTTACAGTGCTGGTCTTTCAGCAGTAGTGAATAGTGATCTTAAGCAAATAAATAGTTACTTCCATGTCCCTCAGGTATGCTAATTATGCTACTAATATTAACTTATATTAATGGTTTTATTTGTTGGTATTGTGATTGCTATACGTTTCTGCTAAATTGATACTGGCCCGTGTCATCTGCAGCACTTTCTCCCTTCTGTTGTTTTTAACATAGGCCATGATGTGTCCACCTAGGACCACCTTGGATATTTTCCAAAAGTGAGAAGAGGAATCTATATGTTCATTATTATCATCAATAAAACTGTTCCATGTATGTTCCGGAAAGGATTTCAAGCAGGCAAATTTAAAAAGGTATGCTGGAAAGTGCCCGGTATTGGTGTTTTTAAATACATTTCAACCCATTAAGGGGTATGATCAGTAACAATGAGGTCTTCAATGCCTATTGATTATATTTTATTACTGAGAGAGGCAGAGCATATTAGATAATCTGTCCTAATAAAGAAATTATGGACATCAAAATAAAATGTATATTGACGATTAATTGGTTAGCACTGAGCCATGTATCTGTTAAATGTAAGTGTTCAAGTAGAAACTGAACATGAGAATAAGAACTTCTATGTGTGTTATCTTTAGAAAAGTCTGACCTGTCAAGACAAGGATCATTGCAACAGTTGAATTCATCACCTAACAAATGAAAACATCTTCCCAACGGCACACATTTTCTACACAGGTAAACTTCACACCTGTCTTACAGCAACATAATTGTATTCTCTTTCTTCTTATCATTCTTAGCTGTCACTCCCTTCTTGGCCCATCCAAATCCTTATCTGTTATTCTTGTCCAGGTTTATGGCTCCCTGACAAGTTTGTGAGTTTTCAGTCTTGTATGTTTTTTCGGAATCTCGGGAATCATTCTAGGTTCAAAGACAGGGCTCTCCATTTATTTGGTATTTGTTAATACTGTATTTTGTGCAAGCTAATATGTCGGCACATTATAAATAAAGGAGCCCTATTCTATTGGCCAATTCGTAAAATTATACACACTTAAAATCACTCTGAATATTGCCACATATTCTTTTAGCTACTCACAATCCAATTAGGAGTTCTTCGCCCTCAATCACTACTGGCCAGCCAAAGTCGCAAAACCGGGCTTAGAACTCCATTGGTTTTAGCAAAGCTTGAATATTCCGAGAGCTAAATAATTAAAGTTATACAAAATCGACAATCTGTTAGACCCATAGTGCTAGCTCACAAATAAAGTCTGACCCACAACTAAAATAAGTAAATAAATATTACGAGTAATAAATAGGACTCGCAAGGCAATTTCCAAACACTTATTAAAGCTGTAACAGCAATTAAGCACACAATATTGTACTTTAAAAGCATGGGAAGGCATGGAAACACATTAGAATTAATAGCAGAATTGTCTTAACTAACAAATATGCAATTAACATTTATTTATTTTTAAATGCTATTTTTGAGTAATATTGATCCCGGGACTGAAGGGGTTAATACTTATCATGAAACCCACATGGACTAAAACAGATGATTTAATTCATTTTATAGAGTACTAGATTGCTTGATTGCGAGCACGATCATAAACATTTTTTGGCACTTTTTAATTCTAAGCCTCCGATTGCAGATTACATCTAACGTCCATGTTTTACTGATGTCATAATGACGTTTTCATTTACTATTGGCTATGTCTAAGAAGTAAATTACAGGTTTGCTTGAATATTGTCAGATCATATGATTACTGGTTCAGCCTTGCAGTCAGAATTTGTGAGCTGGAATCAATAGAATACATCTAAACATTTAGAGAAAAAACACCCAAAATTACGGATTCAAGGCATTTGCGAGCAGCTAATAGAATAGGGCCAAAAGTTTAATAATAACCTAATATCATGCAATCAGTGGGCCAGCCTTTCAAATGTTGCACTAGATTTGCGAAGAGCGAGGAGGCGAGTTTGAGGCATAGATATTTACCAACAGATGGGCTTCATAATTAACCTTCAATTTGCAGATTATGTATATGACCTAGGCATCTAGCAAAACATCTTCTATAAAGTAATTAAGATTTGTATTCATCAGTATTGCTGTGTCTTTTTTGTGTAAGGAGCTGAGACATGTGTTAATCCATGAATCTTTTAACTCTTGGGTCATACTCAATGTCTTGTGTGTCTCCTGTAAAAGGGCTACACCTATTTTTAGAGTTTAAGACTTGTCAAAACTGTTTTCTGTTTGATAGGAGTAGTTTTGGAGGTATTAGGGTTTAATGAAGAGGCCATTGTTAATTAGGCTTTAATAAATCCAAATAATGGCCACCCTATCAACCAAGGATAACAAGCATGGTTTTTGTTAAATTTGGTAATAGGTAGAGAAAAAGTAATAACTTGGGGGCTTGAAAATAGAGAAAATCTGTTTGAATATCAAGCCAAGGTGAGGAGAAAATGGAACACATACATTTCCTATTTATAGTTAGCACCAAGGATGTCCTATTTGAAAACTTTCTAAATACATTTTGCATATTACAGTAGAGCAGTGGTGTAGCAAGGTGGGGGGGGGGGGGGGGGGAGCTAGATTGAGACAGAGAGAGAGAAAAATGGGAGAGGGAGAGGAAGACAGAGGATGAAAGCGATAGAAAGAGGGGGAGGAGGAGAGGGAGAGAGAAAGGGAGAGAGATGGAGGGAAGGAGAGAGAGGGAGATAGAGGGGGATGAGAAAGAGAAAGAAATAGGGAGACAGAAAGAGGGAGGGAGCAGGAGAGAGACACAAAGAGGAGATAGAGAGGGGAGAAGGAGAGAGAAAGAGGGAGAGAGAGGGGAGACTGAGAAAGAGGGAATGAGAGGGAGCGAGAAACAGGGAGAGGAAAGAAGGGGGTGTGAGAGAGAGGAGGTGATTTTATATATATATATATATATATATATATATATATTATCTCACAAAAGTGAGTACACCCCTCACATAATCTTTTCATGTGATAACACTGAAGAAATGACACTCTGCTACAATGTAAAGTAGTAAGTGTACAGCCTGTATAACAGTGTCAATTTGCTGTCCCCTCAAAATAACTCAACACCTAGCCATTGGTGTCTAAACCGTTGGCAACAAAAGTGAGTACACCCCTAAGTGGAAATGTCCAAATTGGGCCCAGTTAGCCATTTTACCACCTCAGTGTCATGTGACTCGTTAGTGTTACAAGGTCTCAGGTGTTAATGGGGAGCAGGTGTGTTAAATTTGTGTTATCGCTCTCACACAATCTCATACTGGTCACTGGAAGTTCAACATGGCACCTCATGCCGAAGAACTCTTTGAGGATCTGAAAAAAAGAATTGTTGCTCTACATAAAAATGGCCTAAGCTATAAGAAGATTGCCAAGACCCTGAAACTGAGCTGCAGCACGGTGGGCAAGACCATACAGCGGTTTGACAGGACAGGTTTCATTTAGAACAGGCCTCGCCATGGTCGACCAAAGAAGTTGAGTGCATGTGCTCAGCGTCATATCCAGAGGTTGTCTTTGGGAAATAGACGTATGAGTGCTTCCAGCATTGCTGCAGAGGTTGAAGGGGTGTGGGTCAGCCTGTCAGTGCTCAGACCATACGCCACATCCTGCATCAAACTGGTCTTCATGGTTGTCATCCCAGAAGGAAGCCTCTTCTAAAGATGATGCACAAGAAAGCCTGCAAACAGTTTGCTGAAGACAAGCAGACTAAGGACATGGATTACTGGAACCATGTACTGTGGTCCGATGAGACCAAGATAAACTTATTTGGTTCAGATGGTGTCAAGCGTGTGAGGCGGCAACCAGGTGAGGAGTACAAAGACAAGTGTGTCTTGCCTATAGTCAAGCATGGTGGTGGGAGTGTCAGGGTCTGGGCCTGCATGAGTGCTGCCGGCACTGCGGAGCTACAGTTCATAGAGGGAACCATGAATGCCAAAATATACTGTGACATACTGAAGCAGAGCATGAGCCCCTCCCTTCGGAGACTGGGCCGCAGGGCAGTATTCTAACATAACAACCCCAAACACACCTCCAAGACAACCACTGCCTTTCTAAAGAAGCTGAAGATAAAGGTGATGGACTGCCCAAGCATGTCTCCAGACCTAAACCCTATTGAGCATCTGTGGGGCATCCTCCAATGGAAGGTGGAGGAGTGCAAGGTCTCTAAGATCTACTAGCTCCGTGATGTCATCATGGAGCAGTGGAAGAGGACTCCAGTGGCAACCTGGGAAGTTCTGGTGAACTCCATGCCCATGAGGGTTAAGGCAATGCTGGAAAATAATAGTGGCCACACAAAATATTCTCACTTTGGGCCCAATTTGGACATTTCCACTTAGGGGTGTACTCACTTTTGTTGCCAACGGTTTAGACATTAATGGCTGTGTGTTGAGTTATTTTGAGGGGACAGCAAATTTACACTGTTATACAGGCTGTACACTTACTACTTTACATTGTAGCAGAGTGTCATTTCTTCAGTGTTGTCACATGAAAAGATATAATAAAATATTTACAAAAATGTGAGGGGTGTACTCATTTTTGTGAGATACTGTATATAAAATGTTCGCAGGGGGGCAAACTCAGGGATAGCCTCAGGCTGCAAAAGCTCTAGCTACACCACTGCAGTAGAGTTCTTCATAAGAGCATACTGTATGATACTTTAGGGACCTTGAAGTATTATTGGCCCACCAGTGACTGTGGCCCTCAGAGACTTTCTGTGTGGCCTCAATCCTGTTCTCTGAAGAAGGAAAGGTTAACCCTCATCCATAGCACACATTCCAATTTTCTCTATCCATCATTGCCATACAATACTTCTTCTGCTTGCTGTCTAGTCACTAACACACTATATGCTACATGTGGGTTAAAACGTACTGTCTGTGTTTTGTACTTTTTTACTGGGTTAAAGTGTTACAAAAGTGGTTCCACACCACAATGACTCAGCCTCTGGATCTTCACATGAACTCCCTCACCTATTGTCTCCATCAATCAAACACCTACAGTACACACAGTTTTTCTCAACCTTTTTTTGTTCTGAGGTCTGGCTGGTCACCTTCCAGTGCTCATGGAAACCAGGAGATCCAGAACATGATACTTAATGTGCCTGACGTAATTTATCTAGCTTTACTCTGAATTGAAGATTTCAGCTTAACTGCTTACAAGTTCCTCTATAATCTATTTATTACTGTGACTATTAGTGATGGCTAGTCCTCGGGGATGAGGAGAGCCTAATGTCTTAGGGACTGTACCAGTCCTAGCATCATCTGTTGAGAACCACTGCCCTAGAATCAATGTTGGAGCTAGAGAGCAGAGGGCCCCGGTGCAAAACCCCTCAACCCTCTTATATCTGTATGTATAAATCTGTACTGGCATTAACATGTCAACCAATGCCATAAACCATCTAACACAGGAGGCAAGAGCCTTATAAATGACCATCTGCATATCTTAGATACATGCATATGAAGTAGCGCAGTGACACACGGTCAGAATGGTATGATCCTACCTGTTTTACTTTTTATAAATTAATGAAGTAGCTAACACTTTAAAAATCGAAGCTACAATGGTTTGAATTCATGCTGACTAATCTGAGCTTGACTGAGGAGCAACACGTTGATATGTACAGAGGCACATTTGACTCTGCTCTTACACTTAAAAGCACTTTGGACAAAAGCGCTTTAAAATGTGAAGAAATAAAAACAAAATCAAATCTGACTCTTGTTCTGCATTATTGATATATCTTGTTAGTTCTTTTGAAGAAAGGTCGATGTTACCCATGCTGTTTATCCAGTATCTATACATCTGGATTGTAAGCTCTTCAAAGTAGGGACCAAGCTGTCTTCGGATCCATTTGCATTGTATTTGTACGGTATTCTATCTATTTACCTTAGCATTTATCTATACCTTTGTAAGTTGCAAATTGTATCCACTGTACTTTATTCTTCTTTGTAAATAGCGCCACAGAATATGCTGACGCTTTATATAGAGAGAGTAATGCTAATAATACACACGTATAATGCATTATCAGTAAAATAATGTCCCTCTCCCAAAAACAAAAATACCCTTTGCAATTATGTATTTGGGGCAGAATATATATATATTATACAGCTACCTGCCTTGATGTACAAGCTAATGTGCAAAGTATTGGTTTACAATAAGGATTATATCATATCTCAAGAAATATTTAAATTGCCATCCAGTTAAAACAAAATAACACAACAGGAAATGACAAAATAACACACCAGAAAAATTCCTTAGCATAGTGCACATGACTGTGATACTTGGCAGGCTTACTCCTTCATTTTTGAGGAAACAGGAAGCCACCATTAGAAAAAAATGTGTTCCATTTGTGTCAATGACGCCTAGAATTCTACATTCTGATACTTGATTGGCTAAAAAAAATAATCAAAGAACTAAAACGATATGTGAAGTTCTAAAAATTGTAGTTAATTCAGTTGTTCTATCTTCATCTGTAGCTCACATAACATGTCTGTTCTAATGCATTAATGGTAACTTTTTTGTTTATTACATGCATTTGTAACTTGTATGTATTTTTTGATATAAGAATCCTTTCTATTTAAGTGGAACGTCCTCCCTTAAATACCATGGGCCTCATTCAATTGCGATTTGGCCAATTGAATAGGGCTCTATATGAGCACATAGCATATTTTTTAACAGAAGTTTTTAGTTAGTGAACTTCTATCCAAAAGCTAGGTTTTGACTAACTAAAAACTTCTGTAAAAAAAATAATGCTATATGGTTATATAGAGCCCTATTCAATTGGCCAAATAGCAATTGAATGAGGCCCCATGCATTTTCCTGGTGCTCCCTTGCATATAACTGCATGATATGCCTGTTGCTATAAATACAGTGGATATAAAAAGTCTACACACCCCTGTTAAAATGTCAGGTTTCTGTGCTGTAAAAAAAAGAGACAAAGATAAATCATTTCAGAACTTTTTCCACCTTTAATGTGACCTATAAACTGTACAACTCAATTGAAAAACAAACTGAAATCTTTTAGGTAGAGGAAAGAAAAAATCTAAAAATATAATAATATGGTTGCATAAGTATGCACACCCTTAAACTAATACTTTGTTGAAGCACCTTTTGATTTTATTACAGCACTCAGTCTTTTTGGGTATGAGTCTATCAGCATGGCACATTTTGACTTGGCAAGATTTGCCCACTCTTCTTTGCAAAAACACTCCAAATCTGTCAGATTGTGAGGGCATCTCCTGTGCACAGCCCTCTTCAGATCACCCCACAGATTTTCAATCGGATTCAGGTCTGGGCTCTGGCTGGGCCATTCCAAAACTTTAATCTTCTTCTGGTGAAGCCATTCCTTTGTTGATTTGGATGTATGCTTTGGGTCGTTGTCATGCTGAAAGATGAAGTTCCTCTTCATGTTCAGCTTTCTAGCAGAAGCCTGAAGGTTTTGTGCCAATATTGACTGGTATCTGGAACTGTAATTCCCTCTATTTTTACTAAGGCCCCAGTTCCAGCTGAAGAAAAACAGCCCCAAAGCAGGATGCTGCCACCACCATGCTTCACAGTTGGTATGGCGTTCTTTTGGTGATGTGCAGTGTTGTTTTTGCGCCAAACATATCTTTTGGAATTATGGCCAAAAAGTTCAACCTTGGTTTCATCAGACCATAACACCTTTTCCCAAATGCTTTTGGGAGACTTCAGATGTGTTTTTGCAAAATGTAGCCTGGCTTGGATGTTTTTCTTTGTAAGAAAAGGCTTTCGTCTTGCCACTCTACCCCATAGCCCAGACATATGAAGAATACGGGAGATTATTGTCACATGTACCACACAGCCAGTACTTGCCAGATATTCCTGCAGCTCCTTTAATGTTGCTGTAGGCCTCTTGGTAGCCTCCCAGACCAGTTTTCTTCTTGTCTTTTCATCAATTTTGGAGGGAGCTCCAGTTCTTGGTAATGTCACTGTTGTGCCATATTTTCTCCACTTGATGATGACTGTCTTCATTGTGTTCCATGGTATATCTAATGCCTTGGAAATTCTTTTGTACCCTTCTCCTGACTGATACCTTTTAACAATGAGATCCCTCTGATGCTTTGGAAGCTCTCTGTGGACCATGGCTTTTGCTGTGGGATGCAACTAAGAACATTTCAGGAAAGACCAACTAAAGCAGCTGAACTTTATTTGGGGTTAATCAGAGGCACTTTAAATGATGGCAGGTGTATGCTGACTCCTATTTAACACAATTTGGAATGTGATTGCTTAATTCTGAACACAGCTGCATCCCCAGTTATAAGAGGTGTGCAGACTTATGCAATAAAAAATTTTTTCTTTTTTTTTTCTTCCCTCCACCTAAAAGATTTCAGTTTGTTTTTCAATTGAGTTGTACAGTTTATAGGTCACATTAAAGGTGGAAAAAGTTCTGGAATGATTTATCTTTGTCTAATTTTTTTACAGCACAGAAACCTGACATTTTAACAGGGGTGTGTAGACTTTTTATATCCACTGTACATTTTAACTGATAATATTATATTTCCTTTGAAATGCATACTGTATAATACTTTGTAATGTGCAAAGTACTGAGTATTAAGAGATGAGCTTAATATAGTGTATTGTCTGCCTTTTATTGTTTGAAGGTCAGAGTCTCGAACTAAGTTAGATTTATAGCTTTAATCTAATTGTATCTGATCGAAGTAAAGCAAAGCCGTTCAACTTCCAGAACTTCCAAAATTAAAATACGTTTTTTGTAGAATAACTATGAAGAACTGATACCATATGCACTAAAGAGTGAATTATTAGATCATTTTTGGAGATGTCAAATCAGCTAAGAATGAAGATATAAAATCTATCTATCTATCTATCTATCTATCTATCTATCTATCTATCTATCTATCTATCTGTCTTTCTGTCTATCTATATGCTTGTCCTGTGTATCTCCCTTTCTCCCTCTTTACATATATACTAGCGACTTACCCGTCAAAAATGACGTCAGAACATTTTGAAGCCTCGCAAAGCTGTTTGTCACACAATGCGAGGCCCCCACCCCCCCCAACTGGCGGTGCTAATTGAGAGACTTTATGAGTCTTGCGATGAGCGCTTAACAGGCCTCATTGTAGGCCGCTGTGCGCATGCTTAAGCCCGCCTCTCCCCTCTCTACTTTATGGGCCTTGTGATACGCGCTCATTGCAGGGTGTATCATGTGCAGCCCGCATGCGCAAGCCCGTAACTTTTACGTTACAGACAAACACTCTCACCCCTGTGTCTCTTTCCCCCCTCTCCTTCCCCTGTCCCTCTCATGTATCTTTTTTCCCTGCTCTCCCTCCCCTGTGTCTCTCCCCCCTCTCTCACCCCTGTGTCTCTTCCCCCCCACTCCCTCCCCTGTGTTTCTTTCCCCCATCTCCCTCCCCTGTGTCTCTTTCTCCCTCTCTCCCTCCCCTGTGTGTCTTTCCCCACTCTCCCTCCGTGTGTCTTTTTCCCCCTTCTCCCTCCCCTGTGTCTCTTTCCTCCTCTCCCTCTCCTGTGTCTCTTTTCCCTGCTCTCCCTCCCGTGTCTCTCCCCCCTCTCTCACCCCATGTGTCTCTTCCCCCCCCAAGTCCCTACCCTGTGTTTCTTTCCCCCATCTCCCTCCCCTGTATCTTTCTCCCCCCTCTGCCTTCCCTGTGCTCCTTTTGCCATTCACGGGTGAGAAAACATTTGTGGACTTCGGGAAATTTATCAATTTCCCCAAGCCCGAAAAGTGCTTCCGAGTTACAGGCTTGACATTTTTGTTTTGTTTTTAACAGCCCCCATTTTTTTTCAAGCCCATAACTCGGCAGCCGTTGGGAAGTCACCAATTGAATAGCAAATTAGCTTTCAACCTCACTTATGGACTCCCTGCCACAGGGGGAGGCAGGGGGCCCATAAGTGACATTGCAAAGCTAATTTCCTATTCAATTGGCGTCTTTTGGCGGCCTCCCAATGGCTTCCGAGTTACGGGCTTAAAACATTTTTGAAGCCCCTCTCTCCCGTCTCTATCTTACGGGCTTTGCGATGAGCGCCTTCGCTGCTCATTGCGAATGTGCAAGCCTGTAAAATCTAACATAGCGTTACCAACAAACGCACAATTACGACAACTATATATGTGACATATATATATATATATATATCACTTATTTTAATGAATTGTAACATCTTTTCTCTGAGTGCATATATCTTATATATATATATATATACATTTATTCTGCTTTATGTAGTCATTTCTAGTCCGTCACTATTATAGCATGCTGTTATTGTGTGCATGAGCTGCTGATAAATGAGGTGGTCTTTTGCTACAATTGCAGAATCAGAGTTTGGCTTAGTAATGGCAGTAAAAAGTCATAAACGCTTCATAAATCAGTCCCCACGGCGCAGCATCACAGCAGTGGTGGTTTGTTGTGTATCCACGGAGTGATCTCAGACATGACCTCCTCATTTCACAGGTGAAAAACATCAAACTAGATGTTATTAATCACGATGGTACTCATCTCAAAAAGATTAATACTCGTGACATATAGGTAATAGATCTGGTTTTTCCTATCAATTGCTAATGCAGCTGTGTTCCGGCAACTGATCTTGTGTTTATATTTCCTCAGCGGCCTCTGGATGGGGCTGAGTCCTTAATAAATCCATAAGAAGATGCAAACCAACTTGTTCAGAGCAAATGTTTACCTTTTGCAAAGTACTTATTCTGTGTTATCACATAATAATATTTCATTATGATGTTTTTATTCTGGAGAAATATTGCACTTAAAGAGACATTGGAAAGGCGGTCCCTGGGTTACGAATGAGATACGCTCCTGAGAATGTCTTTAAACTGGATTTGTATGTAACTCAAATCCCTGATGAATAATAATAATAATACGATAATGGATCATATGTGGTAATAATAATACAGTGTAATACTATAATAATAATATCCCTGTATTGTAACAATAAGTTAGATCCATGTTTGAAAACCTTTGTGGGCACATTTGCATGTCCCTGCCCAGTTTCCCAGAATGCAGTGTAATAACGGTATTCTGGGCAGGAAACTTTTTTTTTTTACTTGTTTTAGACGTTCAAATGTGAAAAAAAATGTACTATTTATTTATTTATTTGAATTCAAACAAAGAGAACATAAAAACAAACTCATACAAAAAGCTGTCAGTAACCCAGGGACTGCCGGTATTTAAAAATAAGAGGATTGTTGCATATACTGGACAAAAATGTTTGCAATACTTCCTAACTTACTTTTCAGTTGTGTTACACTCTAACAACTGCTTTCTGTCTCCTTAATCACATTTTGTTCAGCTAATCACTGTTTACCTAGAGAAAGTAATTGGCTTAAAGATATATGCAAATGAGCTGGGTTAGAGGAGAATTAGTAGTGTATGAAAAAAATGTAAACATTTAAACCGTTACCCTGAAGTTTGCTGAATTTCTTGCATTTGCAAACTGTTTTCTATCAATGTTGACAACCCCTGAAAATCCCAGGGAAAATTAGCATAACTAATACATTGTATATTTTTGTCTGTTGATTGAGCTGCAGCTTTTCTTTAGATTTCTGTAATACCCAGAACAAGGTCTGTGTCCCATCATTCACTGATTGTTTTATCTACATCCCAGGTGATACCTCCCCCAGCCTCAGTGATTTGCCCCAGTGATCTCCCCCAGCCCCAGTGAATTGCCCCATCACCTGGCCCAGTCCCCGTGATCTCCCCCAGCCCCAGTGAATTGCTCTTCAGCCCCAGTGAATTGCCCCGTGACCTCCCCCTGCCCCAGTGAATTGCCCCATCGCCTGCCCCAGCCTCAGTGAATTGTCCTCCAGCCACAGTGAATTGCCCCGTGACCCCCCCAGCCTTAGTGAATTGTCCTGTGACCTCCCCCAGTGAATTGCCCCATCACCTCCCCCAGCCCCAGTGAATTTCCCTGTCCCCTCACACTCACACAGACACACTCACACAGACACACACTCACAGAAACACACTCACAGACACATGCTCTCACACACACACTCACACAGACACACTCACACAGACACACACACACTCTGACACTCTCACATAGACACACAGTCACACACTCACAGACACACTCACACAGACACTCACAGACACATGCTCTCACACTCTCAGGCACACACTCTCAGACACACACACTCTCAGACACTCACACTCTCAGACACTCACATTCTCAGACACACACTCACACACACACTGTCAGACACTCACTCCATCAGACACACACACTCTCAGATGCACACACTGTCAGGCACACACTCACATTCTCAGACACTCACACTCTCAGACACACACTCACTCACACTCTCAGACACACTCACACAGACACAGTCACAAACACACTCACAGACACATGATCTCACACTCTGACACTCACACTCTCAGACACTCACACACACATACTCACACACATTAAAACGCTCACTCTCAGACACTCCCACTCATTCACACACACTCTCAGACACTCACACACTCTCACATTCTCAGACACACTCACTCACTGACAGACACACACTCACTGAGTCACATATACACACAGTCACAGACACACTCACAGACACATGCTATCACACTCTCGGACACACACATTCTCAGACACTCACACTCTCAGACACTCACACTGTCAGACACTCACTCACACTTTCAAACACTCACTCACACTTTCAGACACTCACACTCTCAGGCACACACACTCTCAGACACACTCACACAGACACACTCACAGACACATGCTATCACACTCTCGGACACACACATTCTCAGACACTCATACTCTCAAACACTCACACTGTCAGACACTCACTCACACTCTCAGACACTCACACTCTCAGACACACACACTCTCAGACACTCACACTGTCAAGACGCTCACTCACACTCTCAAACACACACTCTCAGGCACACACACTCTCAGACACACACACTCTCAGACACTCACACTCTCAGACACCCACACACTCACACTTTCAGGCACCCACACTCTCAGACACTCACACACACTCAGACACACTCTCAAACACTCACCTACTCTCACACACTAAAACTCTCACTCTCAGACACTCCCACTCATTCACACACTCTTAGACACTCACACACTCACTGAGTCTTATATACACTCACACAGTCACAGACACACTCACAGACACATGCTATCACACTCTCAGACACACACACTCTCATACACTCACACTCTCAGACAATCACACACTTAGACACTCACACACTCAGACACTCTCAGACACACACACACTCACTCACACTCTCAGACACACACACTCTCAGATACTCACACTCATGCACACACACACTCTCAGACACTTACACTCTCAGCCACACACACTCACTGACAGACACACACTCACACAGACACTATATTGAATAGTAAAACATAGTAAAGATAGTAGATTTCCAGTAGTAGAGCTATTGGATATGTCAAATGATAACATTGGAATTGAATGCATTACTTTAGTAGATCTGGCCCATGGTATATGTGCTCCTCTGTTTCTCCTCCACCTGAAAAGTAGTTATCATTATTATAAAGCAAAGTAAAATAGATCAGTTAAAGCACCACTGCAGTGCCCTAACAACAGGAGCTAGATGATAATAATTAGGCATTGATCATTTACATTACCCAATGTTAAAAATGTTTTTAGCGCAGAAAAAATAAACATGCTTTACATTGTAACCCCTCTATGTAATTATTCTTTACAGCATAGATTCATTTTATATTCTGAACTGATCCTGTCTGCTACACCATGTACCTTTCCATTAGATTTAATTAAAGCATTGGCAGTTGTAGCTTCACTTTCCCATTTTGCAGATATAAGCTTCCCCTACATGAGGAAGTTGATCAGCAGAAACTAAAATGGTACATTTTAATGCGGCATAACTATATATAAAAGGTAAAAATAGAGGTGGAGTTCCTTAAACAAGTACGGTAATATTTTAGTTAAATTACTACAGTGGTGATTCAGATTTCAAAGATCAGATTCAACTGCTGCTGGTCTGCACCCACAAGGTCATTTGAAGAGAGGGAGGGCAGATTGGCCGGTTGGCAATGCTCAAACTCCACAAGATTACATCAACACAATGCTCTTCATTGGCTGGAGACTTACTATGTTCAAGTGTTTTTTCTAGGCTACTGGATCTCTCAGGCTATGAGATATTATATAGATTCAGATTAACCTTTGTCTAATTGTGTTGTCCATTTAGATCTCTAATCATATAATCATAAATTGCCATCTAATCATAAATCCTTTAGACCTATCTCCCAGTCAGACCCTTTCCCCTTCCGTTTAGACTTCATAAGGGTGGAGATCAACATCACCACTGAATAATGATACTTTGAAAGTAAGTTTAATATTGAATATTGATTTCTTAAATAATTGAAAACAAATTGTATAAATGATCAATGCATAATAAAAAAACAGGTAGCTCCTCCTGTTGGGGCATTACAGGTGTCCTCTAAAGGTTCATGGAAGTCACAATACTGTTGTGTATTTTGTAAGAGCAAGTTTGAACATGCACTAATTGGGTTTCTTTTTCTAATGGAAATAAAAAATATGAAATTTAGAAAACATACATTTTTGCGACCCAAAAAGCTACTCATGTTTTATTTGACATTTTCCCCTAAATTGTTCATACAAGGAACTTGGCAAAAAATGTGACTCCATCCCCAGCTCTTCATTAGTTTTCCTGAGCTGTAGATAAAACTGTTACATCTAATATACACACCAGAATTTTGTGTTACTCACAATGCTTTTCCATTGTAATACTGTGCATTATGGGCAAATAAAACTCTGATTGAAGCTTGTTGCCATTGGGAGAGTAGCCACATTTTGCTCATGTTTCCTGTTTTGGCAGTAAAGGTCATCTACAAATATGTTCTAAAATCCTTTACAAAATGTCCAAGTCAGTCTTGCTTTAACATGTTGAAGATAAAAAAAACTTTGTATTTTGAGCAAATTAATTGATATATTAATATCTTAAACCTCTTCATCATTACAATGTTTTGACTCTGCCTCCCCTGCCGCACTCTCTTATGGTGGTCTGCACTTCAGCCACACTCCTAGACCTGGGAACAAACAAGGTGGAGGTGTGGGCATACTACTATCCTCTCGCTGCACTTTTCACTGCATACCCCCTGTTCCCTCCCTCCAATTCTCATCTTTTGAAGTCCACACTATCTGCATCTTCTCTCCCATCCCTCTGCGAGTAGCTGTGATCTATCGCCCACCTGGATCACCCTCTCAATTTCTGGACAACTTTGCCGCCTGGCTCCCTCACTTTCTCTCCTCCAATATACCTTCACTCATTCTTGGCGATTTCAACATAGCCACTGACACCCCCACCTCCCCAACAACTGCAAAATTACTTGCACTTACCTCTTCCCTTGGCCTCTCACAATGGACAGATTCTGCAACTCACAGTGGTGGACACTCCATTGACCTTATTTTTACTAATCTCTGCACTATCTCTAACCTTGACATCTCCTCACTTCCCCTATCTGACCACCACCTGCTAACTTGCAACCTCACCTCATCTTCCGCTCACCACCCTTCTTCAAATCCTGCCATCAGAACACGCAGAAACCTGCAAGCACTCAACCCACAACAATTGTCAAATGTACTAAAACCCCTTCTCAGCCCCCTCACCACCCTTGCCTGCCCTGACTTCGCCACTTCACAGTACAACACTACTCTAACTTCCACCCTTGACTCTCTTGCCCCCATAATCACAAGCAAACGCCCTCGCTCTCACCGACAACCATGGCACACTACACAAACACGCTATCTACAGAGATGCTCACGCACTGCAGAACGACTATGGAGGAAATCTAGAACCTCAGCAGACTTTCTCCACTACAAGTTTACCTTGCGCTCCTACTTGTCTGCCCTCAATCTTGCCAAACAACACTACTTCTCATCACTAATATCAAACCTGTCCTCCAACCCTAAACGTTTATTTGCTACATTTAACACCCTCCTCTGCCCACCCCCGCCTCCTGCCCCTTCCTGTCTAACTGCTGATGACTTTGCCAGCCACTTTAAAACTAAAATTGAAACTATCCGAAATGAGCTCTCCTCCCAGCTTGGCCCTATCCCACCATCCTTTCCACAAGCCGACAACACCCAACATTTACCCTTCCCAAATCCCTCCTCCACTATGGATTCCTTTGACCCTGTTACCGAGGATGAAGTATCTACTTTACTATCAACCTCTCACCTTACCACATGCCCACATGATCCTATTCCTTCCCAGCTAATTCCTCCCCTATCCACCGCACTTATCCCAGCTCTCACACATCTATTCAACCTCTCCCTAAACATTGGCAGGTTTCCATCCTCCTTAAAACATGCCGTAATTACACCCATTCTCAAGAAGCCCTCATCGGACCCAGCTTCTGCCTCCAACTACCGCCCTATCTCACTACTTCCCCTGGCTTCTAAACTGCTTGTGCAGCTTTTTTACCATCGCCTCACTCCATTTATTTCTTCCAATTCCCTTCTTGACCCCTTCCAATCTGGTTTCCGTGCCCAACACTCAACAGAAACAGCCCTCACAAAAGTCACCAATGACTTGCTAACCGCCAAATCAAAGGGTAACTTCTCCATGCTAATTCTCCTGGACCTCTCTGCTGCCTTCGACACAGTTGACCACCCTCTTCTAATCCAAACTCTCCGTTCATTTGGCATCCAGGGCACAGCTCTTTTATGGTTATCATTTTTTTCCCCTTTCTATAAACATTCTGTCCATTAGAAAGTTTAGTCATTCAAAAGACCATATAGAAAAATAAATGATCATGGTGGCCTCATATATATTTTATATACCTATAATACGCACACAAGACAGATTTTCACAGGAGTTTTAGAGACTTTATTTATGTATAAACAATTTAAACACTTTGCCATAAATTATCTTTGCCTGTCTCTAATGTTCATTTAGCAGCAAATTAAAATAATATAAAAACTCAATGAACAGTTCATACATGTATATTACAAAAAAAAAAGATTTTTTTTTTTTTTTTTTATAACAAAGTTCATAATCATTTTTTTTGTGGTGACTGTAAGGTGATTGTCTCAGTTTATTGTTTTGACCAAACAAACACATTTCTAGTTTTTATCTGAAACAGTGATTGTGCCATCTGGCTCTTTTATGAACAGGGTGAGCTGAAGTAGTGCCCATTTGTGTCACAATGACCACACCTCTACTGGAACTGATACCAACAAACTACTGATTCTAAACAGACTACACCCTGTACTGTGTAATATTGTCCACAATGGTATTCTCAAATACAAACAAGAGGATGAACTTAACTGTAGTGAAAGCCTCCATTTTGAATCAAACATTACACTCTACTCACTTCATGAATAAATTAAGTCAGAGCATTTCAGGAATAGAGTGCAATTAATGTTTTTGTTTATTTCCTGTTAGAGTCTGTCCAGTGCTCTTTGTTTTATTTTTAGGTTCAATCTACAAATCACTTTCAAAGTCAATGTTTAAATGCAGTCTGCATTTGTCTTAAATCAAAATCTTGAAATACTTATCAAAGAAGCAGTCTGAGTTATTTTCAGCGACTGGTCTTGTAAAGGCGGCCATCTTGATTTGTTTTGTCGTTGTTGAAAAGTTTACTCACATGTCTAAGAAGTGAGGTTTAACACAGGCCTTCTTTATTTTTAACTGAGACCCAGAAGAAGTGGGTAATATCAAAGGGGTACTTTTTGTTTTTGTTGTGTTTTATTTTCAGTCAGGCTTAAAGTCCACTTTAATTGTGGTTTTCAGCAGCATTTAACTCAAAAAATGTGAGCTTTCTTGCTACTTTACTGTCCCAAAAAACAAATCAGCCAAGTGCCCCAATTAGGTCTTCATCTCCTTAGGAGAGGAGATAACAGTTGTGACTACTGATTCATCCAGGCAAGGATGACAGCAGATTAATTTGTTACCTCTTTCCCATTTCGTTCTGTCTCAAAAACTGGATGTTACTGCTACTGTCTGCAAGCTCTGAGTACTGCTCCACAGGAAGAACATAGTATCCCTCATATCCTTGAACTCTTCCAGTACTCAGAAGCTGTTGTTTTTCTCCTTCAGTCCATAAACGACTGCCTTCTCTTCCATCCCGAGCCTTTTGTTGTTCCTTAGCCCAAGCTGCACCCAAAGCTCGTTGACGGGCTTGGTCAAGAACTCTTGCCCTTTCTTCATCAAGTGTGTCTACGGTCAAACCATACCGTATATTGAGAAGAAGTGAAGAGTGCTGTAACTCAATATTAGTAAACCTTCGAGTCCTTCCATTGATGAGCAGAGTTGGCTGGGAAACTGTAACATTTACGCCGCTGTCCAGCGTTTTTCTTCCAGTCGTCAGCCCTAAGGTGACAAGGTCGCTGTCAGAAGAACCAATTTTGACAAAATAATGTGTGTCCTTCCCCTCGATGTTGTAATACATTCTTTCCAGATAATGTGCATTGTTAAGCACCAGAGCAATTTTTCGACTGTCTTCACTAGCGATGCTGGACATTCCTGTTGTCACTTTGCCTTCTTTAATAGCAAACATTATTCCTTTTCCAATTATAGGAATCGTAGTTGCAAACCAATGTCCTGGTTTCTCTCTTATGTTTGCGTGCAGGCGTTTCACTATGGTCTGACCCTCCAGTGCCATAAATGCTTGATTATGTCTCTCAGTGGTCTGCTGAACACCCGTAATTAGCTGTAAGACAGAAAAATGAATTAGTTGTGGAGAGTTAAAAAGTAGCTCAGTGAACCATGGTAACTAAACTGTACAGAATTTTGAAGGTCATGCAAAAGTAGTTTAATTACATTCTGTCCTTAATTTAGTACAAAAGTAATTCACATGAAATTAGAAAAGTTATCAAATGACTCTAGGAAACTAAAGTCTTATTGTCGTTAACCTTTTCTATGTTAATGTATCTGCAAAACACTGATAAATGTGTCTTACTATTGTATAGTTCTATTAGTACAAACCAGCAACATATATATAAAGTATTTTGGTATTAAGAAAGTTTAAATAAATGAAAGTAACAATTTATAGTTCTGTATTCCCAGAATCCCTAAACAATTGTTTTTATTACTGGTGTCATAAACTTTGTTTAATAATTAATAATCCACTTGCTACTACTTGTGTTTTCATCGGTATTAAGGAAAAAGAGGGTGGTAATTAGCATACATTGATTACAAAACTTCAGAATTGCCTTACAATGAAGGGGCAATAAAGACCCATGATTTACATATATTTTGTGACCCTTGACATGGTTCAATGTTTTTTTTTATTATTTGCATTCGTCTCAGTTTGAATATACTGTATTTAAGTTGCATTAAAATGGTTTGCAAAGTATTTCATGTCCTTCCAAATTTAGTAGAGCAAGAAACATGAAATTCCAATAAAATGAACTATTTATTTTTTCTGATAAACCGTACACTGTTTTTATTACAAATATAAAGCAAATATGCAATGCAGTAGCTGTGAGCTACATTTTTTATTTCTAGTAATAAAATCCCAAAGGGGTACGTTGTTATACTGTATATAGAACAGATGGCCAGCTACCTTCTCATTTCCCTGTGCCATTGTTAATCAAGAAAGAACTCAAGGGTATATACACAAAGAGCTAATGATACTGCAATTAACATAACTATCTAGACTGCTAAAATGCATATTGTGAGCAGAAACATTATAATAAAAATCCCATCTTGAGATACTAGAAAGTCAAAATTGAATGTTGCAAAATATAATTTGGAAAATGACATGGGGGAAAAAAATTGCACATTTACCTGGCCATTTTCACATTCTTGACTCTCAGTCAGTTCATACGGGGCCGGCACAAAATACATTTTGGATCTTGGGAAACCAGGAATGATGTTGCTGAGTTGAAATCCAAACATTACAAGCCAGCTTTGTACATCTATGAAGAGAAATACATTAGCAATGATTGCAGTGTAATGCATACTAAATATGCAGGCGTCCAGAATTAGCAGTTAGCAATAAGTAGGTTATAGAAACGCAAACGTATTCCATTCTGTGATGCTAAGAAGCCGGGCCTGGAATGGAAAAGTAGGTAGTAGACAAGTGAAATAGTCTTCCACAGCAAGTGGTATTGACAAACACAGTAAAGAAATGCAAGTAATGCTGGGATATTGCAGACATTCAAGGCCAATCACAGCCAATGTGAATCGACCCCACTGGCACAGACAAGATGGTTTGCATCAATTTTTTTTATGTAGAATGGGCAGTATAAATGGACAGGACCTTTTGGTTCTTATCTGCTGTCAACGTTATGATGAAAGAGCAATGTGATATGACCCTTAGTATGCCCATTCTCCAATCTACCTAGAAATATAATCTTAATTACTTCTTATGTAGTGACTTCCCTAAAAAACTATTCCACTTATTCACTAACCTTTCCTCCAAGTACCAAAGTACCTCTAAATCTTCTACTCTCCAGCTTCAAATCATCACATTTTTCTTATGTTAGTCATTATATAGAAAATCATTCACTTTAAAGAACTCTGGGATTTGGAATAAATGTCAGTGACTTTAGAGATGTTGCGGTCCTTAAAAAAAGTATTCACTTAACTTATTAATAAGCTACACTGATGAATCCCATGAGAATGAAACAGTTCTGTCTATGGGTGAGTTAGCTAGCTCATTCATACGCTTTAGCACTGTGCTATACTTATAGACACAAGATATATTTAGGTAGCCAAGTAAAACAGTTTTGGATCAAAAAGTGAAGACACATGGGCTCATGTGCATGTCTCCATCCAAGTGCTTAAATTGCAACAGGAACATTGTATTTTGGGGGGGATTTGGAGTTATCTGACCTATTTTAGACATGCAATTGGATTATGTACCTTGGACGGTGAAGGGCTTCTGTCACTCGTATTCCTATCATAAATTTGTTGTATGGCGTGTAGATTAATAATTCAATCTGCCGCTTTAGTTAGTTATTTGAAATATATTGCACGAGGGTCAGAGTTTGGCTTTATAATCCCTAAATATTACAGAAATACTTTTTTTGTGTGAAACCAAGTCATTACATCAACTGGTTAATTAAATTTTGTCTAAAAAAGCTTGAAGATGTAATGTTAATAGATGATTTGGTGACCCCTTTATGAAAAGTAAAAACGTTGTGTATAATTTGGGAGTTCTTTGATGGTTTAGGATAAGTACAGAAATTTAAGATGAATACTCCTACATGAAGCAATCTTCTTTAAAAAAAAGCTTCATTAACAAAATAGTTGTCAGATTGAGCATTGTAAGTATGTGAATTACATCTGACCCCACTTGTAAGGTCATCCTATGAAAAAAAATGTTAGCCTCCATTCTTGTCTATGTGAAAATACCTATTTCTGGCTACAAAGATGCAATCATAGAACATATCCAATGTACTTGTTCCCTCCTGTAATGTCTCAACTCGCTTTTCATAATGGCAGATTAGCACAATTTAGAGGGTATAAATTGGCAGTAAATGGGCATATTATGTTGTAGGGATAAGCATCACTAATCAGACCGTTTTATCCCATTTAGAGAACAAAGCCATTATACTATTAACCAAATTACTTACTCTTCATAAAAACAGATTATTTTCACTGGGAAAAAAAAAACAGTTTTGGAGACTATTTATCATTAAATGCAACTTATCTCTGCATGTATATGCATGTCTAACTATGAATAACTATGAAAAAAACACCATATGCACTGAAGAGTGGATTATTAGACAACTCTTGGAAATGTCAAGTCTTATTTCATACTGGATGTCCAATAGGATCACCTATCTATCTATCTATCTATCTATCTATCTATCTATCTATCTATCTATCTATGTTTCTATCTATCTATCTATGTATCTATCTATCTATCTATCTATCTATGTTTCTATCTATCTATCTATGTATCTCTCTATCTATCTATCTATCTATCTATCTATGTATCTCTCTCTCGCTATATATATATATATATAAATATATATATATATATATATATATATATATATATATATATATCACTGTCTATCTATTTAGTTTTACCTCTCTATTATTATTATTACTATTTCTCTTTATTTATAAAATGCACATGTAGCCCAATTACAGGAATCCAGTAATTAAATGACACTATGACAATACATATTAATACTCAATCAATAAAGGAGATGAGGGTCCTGCTTTTGAGCCACCAGTTATTAGTAAATAATGCTTCTATCAATCTAGCAAGCTAGCTACCTGGGTATATATTATCCAATTATATTTTTAAATAGAATACATATTATATATCCCAAAAAATGATAAAATGCTATTCATTGCCTATTAAAAAAAAAAAATAACAATTACTTTTGATTATTATTTCACTTACCTGTAACATAATTCTTTAAATCCATTTCTGTGCTTAATGGGTTGTTGTTCTTAAACATGTACAAGTTGAATGGGGCTGGGTCTCTTCCTATCTTCTTCCAGATTGTGTAATCAGGAGATATCCAACGACCAGCCAAGACATCATAATCTCTCTGGGTGAAATGTACTAGTTTAGTTAAAGGGTCATATAGTCCTCCATGAAACCCAATAACCAATTGGAAATTTGGGTTTGAGTCAAAGTAAATTTCTCCATAAGCTGTGTATTGTAGCTGCTTAATCATCACTCCATTGATGCTAAAAGCTGCCAGTGGGGTGCCTGTATTGTCAGAGGCAATATAGTATTCTTCTCCACTACTGCTTTCCATTGCAAAAAGATGACCTTGCAAATCATAGTATAAAGAAGTGATTTCAGAATTTGAATGGTTATAAACATGGGTTACCCTTGTTGGGTTGTGAAGATCAGCATAGAAGTATTGAAGATGGAGACCTAAATTAGTTTTGCATGAAGCTCTACGTCCCAATCCATCATAACGATATTGTACATTCCATCCATTGATCTTGTTGTAAGCTCTGGTTAGAAGACCTTTGGAATTATATTCAAAAATATCAGAGCCTCTTTGACTCAAGAAACCATCATCATCGATTTTGTACTGTACATCCCCCAGGCGTGTTATTCTGTCTCTGAGATCGTATCGTAAAGGCATGAGTCGGGCACTGTTTCCAGGATTTAATAAATGGAGGTTCCCATTTAAGTCATAACTGTAACGCCAAGTGGATCTGTCGTTAACTGCTACACTTTGCAGCTGTCCATCTCCATCATATTCGTAGGTGTACTTTGTTGTGTTGGCGTATGGACCAAGCTTCAACTCTCTCTTTGTAACACGTCCCATACTGTCATATTGGACAGTCATCCAGTACATGAGTGATCTAAATATTTCATACTGAACTTCTTTAATACGTCCATGAGTGTCAAAATGTTTAGTAAGTGTCATCACAGCTGTTGTAATGATCTGGTTGACATCATAATAAATTACACCAAATTTTCCAAAATGTTCAATTTTCCCAGATATATCATCATAGCGGTATAACTCAACTGGAAGCGGCGTTTCGCTTATTATAGGCTTAATGCTAGCAACACGAAAACTATTGTCATGATATGTGTAATCAAATCTAGCATTTACCATGCCTTCCTCTGAGAACCTGTAAATTTGTTTGTCCACAAGAGGTCCAATTTTTCTGTAGCGAATTGTACAAGAAAAGCCACCACTCTGGAGATTAACCATTTTTAAAACTCCAGTAGTTTCATCATATCCAAAGGTGACTGCTGTGCTGTCATAAACTATCTCAGATAATTTGGAGAACTTCCCATACTTATAAAACACTTGTCGACCAGTCCCGAGGAATGATGTTTTCATGAGCCTGCCATCTTCACTGTAATCAAAAATTATTGAAGCATTGCTTTCTGGAGGATTATAAATGTTCCGAATATAGCCAATGGATGTATGAGTTGACATACTATGCCGAGCCACACTGGGCATGGTCACAGCATAAAGACGGTCTGAAGGATCATATTCGAAGATGTACTGCCGTTGACTTTGAAGTAGGAGTACCATAGACTGCAAACAAAAAAACATAAAATAAATTATTATTATTATTATTAATTATTTGGGGAAAAAAATATGTTCTGCTAGTAAATAAGAACTAGAATAAAATATTATATTAATTGTGCACTATATTTATCTTTGCTATTGAAATATCAAATCTTTACTAGATTTGCTATATAGACAATAACATACTGAATTTGTATATTCATATGTAGTTGTATATCTGAAGTGCATTAAACAGCCACTGAACATTTTAAATGAAGATTATAGCATTATTGATGCTCTTGACCAATTTCGTTTTTTAATATGTTTATTGAAACATACAACAAACATAGTTTAAAAATTGTTCACATACAAGTGGACTTGGGGTAATGGGAAATATGCTGGCATAATAACATTAGCTAGTGGAGTGAAGAAATATGTACCACTCATCATTTTGTCAGTGATGTGATTTACAAACAATTGTACATTAACATTTTGTATAACCTTATTATTTTAATGGCTATTCTTTTGACTATTAGATCTTAAAGACGGGGGTAGAGAGTTGGGTAAGTGGAGAAAGTAAAACACATGTGAGGTAAGGGAATCAAAATATTAATTTTCTTTGGGAAATACACTTACCTTTTCAAGGAATGTGTAACTCCAAACTTTTCCATCAGCAAACGAGCGAGAGATAATTCTGCCTTGCTTGTCCATCTCTGTTCTCTCACTCATTGCACCACGTTGAAGTCCAGCCAACCTCCCATTAAAAAAATAAGACACATTGACAGGAGCAAGTCCACTGCTTGGAAGCCAAAGAAGTGGTCTCCCAAGCTGATCGTAGACAATCCTTAGGGTAAACTTTCTATGATCGTCATATATTTTTTCTGTGTGAGAATTTCTATCAAAATCAATGGATAATAGGTTTCTCCCATGGACCTATAAAAAAAAAAACACAAAACAAGAATTATTTTACTAAAAATATTCACAGCAAGCTCTTGTAATGTAGCATTTATTAATAAAACAGATTTCTAAATCAAAATAGTGATGCCAGAACACCCGGGCAAGGCAATGGAGGGTAAACTACAAATGCCTAGTGTACTTTGTGCTAAGAGGCACATCACCAAAGGCTAAAAACATAATAGTTAATATTCTGACTTCAGCAATAAAATTATGTGATGTACAAAGGTACACGATTTTACATAGTAGTGTGACTGCCGCTTCCTATGTGGCCATGTTTGCTAAAATGTGCTATGAGCTAAACCATTGTCCATAGCCTTTCATGGGCAACGAACACCTATTATATTTTGCTCATGTTTGCTTCTTTTTCTTAGACTTTGCTCTTCACTGTAAACCTCTCAACCACAAATATAGTCACCAACAGCTGTCTTCCTAGTTTGCACTACCACCTAACTTACCACTTATAACCCTCACTCCATTCTATAAATGAATTAATGACAATCTTATAAGCTGTTATGAAAACAGTCCATAAACATATATAAAGATCATATGAAAAAGATCTGGAGAGGTGGTTTTGCAAGGTTGAAGTACAGCACATAACTTTTAGTGGAAACAGGCCTACAATTCATATGATATAAAGCTAAGTTGATATACTAGCAAAAAAACAACAACATTTTAGTGCATTCCAGTAGGTGCTAGTAGGGATGCCAAAAGAAAATTGTTTTCAGAAAGTGTTGTACAGAGAAAAAAGAGGACGCTACTAGAGTTATGAAAAGTGGCACTGAAGTCTTGGGGAGAAAACTTGATGTTCTTGAGAGGGGTTACAAAGAGTTTTGGATGAATTTAGGGGATAAAGGGAAGTGTTGTAGTGTTCCATTGGACCCTAAGTTTCCATCAAAACTGTTGGAGGCCAAGAAGGCATCCACAAGTTCAGAAAACATTGCTTTAGGAAAACAAGATTTTAGGACTTTGCCACACCACCAACTCTCACTGTGCTTTACAAATGGACATATACTCCAAGTAAGTTACTTAATCACATATTTGTCAAACAGCGAAGCGTCGTCATGCTTTGCGATGTGCGTACAATTTAGGCGATGAGTGCCGCAAGCGAGGTGAGCCTTTAAACCGTAGCACTTAGCTGATGCGAGCCTCGCGAGGCGATCCGTTAAAATATGAGATGCAGGACTTAGAAAAAAAAAATTACAAGACGCGGGATGCGAGATACGAGATGCAAAAATATACGAGATTAGCGGGCGAACAAAAAACACACTAAATACACCCCCAAAAATTACAAAAACATCTCAGATAGCATGGGACAACAGCCAGGACATCTGTAAGTGAGGTGGAACGCGAATTTAACTCGATTTAGACGATTTTCGCCTAAGCGAGGAAAAAAATAGCCGCCGCAAAAAATGAAAACAAAGCTACACGACCGCGCAAAACACTGCAAACCGCGTAGCACTTTACACATCACACTATGACCTACAAAATACACTATTACAAAAGCCGGAAAATGCTCACGAGACGCGTACCACATTAATAACATTCCGACTATACAATGCCGCTTTACACAATAAACCAACGGCTTTACCTCGCGCACGCAGCCGATTTAGAATGCACAGTTCAAACATTCATTACACTTTATAAGCAGGGCACTAACACTCACAATGTATTTTCTATGCAGACGCAAAATACAAAGATTGTTAGCTCTTCAGCCTATTGCTCGCTGCATATATAAATTAAAAATAATTTAAGTATATTAATTTATTGCATTAATAATTAATTCTTCCTTAATTAGTTAATTGAATAAATCATTAATTATTACTTAACTACATAAACATAGAAATATATATATCTCTCTCAGAGGACCAAAAGTACACGACAGGAGAGGCTCAATGAGCGCCGAAGGTCCTGAGGCTTGCAATGAGCGCCGAAGGTCCTCACAGTACAACTAAGTTATGTCTCAAACAGCATTCCTTCCCATGGCTTCAAATTTTATTGCCCCGTCATTTTTGACAGGCAAGTCGCTAGTGTATATATAATTTTTAGTTATTCTTATTTGCCTCTCAGATTTTCTCACTGTACTTATTTATTGTACTTGTTTATTTTTATAGTCAAGATGTTTGGACCAATACATGTATTTATTAGTATAATTAATAGATGTACTTTTGTATTTTTGAATTGTTGAAAAGTTGCCTGTATAAAACGAAAAACTCAAGAATTTGTAATCTCCACTATATTCCTACATGGTACACAACCTATTTGTTATGCTGATTTAAATATATTTAAGTTTTAAAATATTAAATAGTAATGTGTACTGTTCTTTTTCTTTTTTAGAAAACTTGCCTATTTCTCACCCCTTCTCCCTTCACGTAGAAGATCTTTAAATCCTCTATTGAGTGTTTAACAGTTGTCCTTGCTTTACTCATTTAAATATAGATTCCTATAACCATTATATAAAAGAATATATACACATTATTAAAGGAAAGAAAGCTTATGATAGGTTGTAGTTACATAATTGAGCAGTTTCATTGTGATGTTTAAAGTAAGTACTGCTACACGGCATAATTACTATGTCATATTAATTATATGGTGAACCAAAACAAAAAGACTAACTCCTACTTTCATTCAGAGCATTAATAGCCATATTATGGCTTTAAAAAATCCCAGGATGCAACGCACCCTTTCCCCTTGTTTTCCACAGTGGTAAAATGTTCTTATTTTTGTAGCTCGTTTTACAAGACTGAAAAGGATTTATGAAGCCCAGTCAGAGGTTCACATTAATAAGAAGTATGGAATAAAATCCTTAATTATCGACAGTTTAACTAGTTCATTATAACATGCACAGAATACAGATCTGTTTATCAGTGGCTAGTCAGTTGTGTTTATTCCAAAATGAAGTCTACATGGTAAGCCTTGAGCATTTTTCTTAGAGCCGGGATAGTCTATTATTTGTTTTACAAGATTCAACAAGGTCCGAATGCATTTGTAAAAATTAAGTCAAGCTCCAGATTTTTTTTAGAGATATTCAATCAAATATTTTAATATAGCGTCATTCCTAAGGGTGCTATAAGGATGTTTACATTTTGAAAGAGACTTAGAGAATGACACCAGTTAATTGGTTTAATTTTTTTTTTAAATCATTAATCTTTATTTTTCACAGGTAAATGTCATAATATTTTTCATACATGTAAATTTAAACACACGTCATTAACTGCATTTAATAAAATCAGAAAGTCTTTGTATAAAGTGTTGTTGTAGGTTTTTTGTTTAAATGTGACCTTCCTCCAGTTTTTTCTTTTTCTCCATTTGTCTGTAACTGTAGATTCGGTCAAACATATTAACTAAATGAACCTAAAACCTATTAAATTAAACTAAACTAACCCTAACATTCAGGTGAAGGGGGGAATACACTTGAGTGAGTCATAGTTGATTTTGTTTATTTCTTTTATCCCTAATGGGTTTGAACTCCAGATTACAATTTTGTCAATAAAGTTGTCATTAAATCGGTACCTGTTCACCTTCCGCTTTCCACTCTGAGAAGTTATCATTTCAGCCAATTTTAATATAATTTTTTATGATTGTTTGTTATATTTGTAATTTTTATATGATTGTGACTAAGTTTGGGGAGTTGACCCATACATCCTATATTTCTGTAAATATTGGATATGTATTGGATATGACATGAATATTTTTTTCATTAATCATTATAAAATTTTGTTTATGTATTATTTGTTGGAGTTGAAGTTGTGGTGTCTTCCATTTTTTGCAATGTGGCTTTTCATGGCCATAAGCAGGAATTGTAGCCATTTATTATTTCGCTTTTGCAGTAGTCTCCCAATAGGCAACTGTCTTTCGAAGGGTGTATTGTTGTCTTCAAAATGGCAGATGCCAATTCCATGACTTTGGTCTAAATGTTCTGAACTATCGAACATTCCCACCAAGTGTGGAGAAATGTACCTGTAGTTTGACATAGTCTATAGCAACTTGAAGATGTTTGTGTGTTAATTGTATGTAATCTATCAGGTGTGAGATAAGCTCTGTGTAGCACCTTTATAGAAATTTCAAGTAGGCTGTAATTTTGTGAGCCTTCTCTTATATTTGTGCAGATTTTTCCCCACTTATGTGGATCCCATTGAGTTCCCATGTCTAATTCCCATTGTTTCATAAAATTAGTTTTGAAATTTGTTGTTGGGGCATTTAGTATAGAGTAAATAGATCCAAGGACACCTCTGGCTTTGCTGCAAAAAAGGGAAAACCCATCGGTTTGTGGTTTACCCCATTTTATTTTGTACTGCTCCTTGAGTGGGATGTTATAGTTAATCCTCAACTGGTCAAAGGTAAGGAATTGTCCATTTGATAACCAACTACCTAATGTCCAGTTTAGCTGTTGTCCACCAATTTTTAGAATCCTCTTTCTAGCTGTCCCAAATAGGTTGAGCTGTAAGTGTAGGGGTTTATTCTGTCTAGGTCAACAAGCAACAAGTCCCAGGTTTAGGGCAGTAGATTTTCAAAGGGCAGCAGGCTGTCTACAGATGCAGTGAAGTACACTGAAATGTAGATGTATATGCACAGAAATGTCTATATGCAGTGATATTTCTGTCTTTAAATGTACTTGACACTTTATGACCTACCATATATATATCTAAATACACAAAAACTTAGGATGTGAGATATAGAATGGGGAAAGGAAGAGCTGCAAGTGGGGTGTGGGGGCTCAGAAATCTAAATACCCAGGGGCAGCATAAAAGCTAAATATGCCCATGGTCATGTCGCTTTTGCCATCACAGAAACAAATTATCACATCAAAGCAGCTTATTAGTATCTTGGAGCTGCGTAGACAATGGTGATTAAGAATGACGTGCTGTAGAAAAACATGACAAAAAAATGAATTAGTAATAATTTCATAAAATAATATTCTTTACGCATATTCAAAAAAACTACTTGATTTGGGGTGACATTGTCCTTTTAAGAGAATCTGGCCCCTCCAAAAAATCTCATTGTGAAGCCAAGATGTACAGTTCATTATGATCACTTTTACCGACACTGGGTGCAAAATGAAAAAAATCAATATTCCATGATGCTGGGTACCGTGTAATAGTATGTGAGACAGTGGTGGAAATACTGTTGGTGCAGTAGGTACAAAGCACCGGGCCCACAACAGGATATGGGCCTTCTGCTGCCTGGAGTACAGGGTGTCTCTTACTTTAGGGGAGAGGGTAAGATACGGTAATTATTTTACAGAAAGTTGATCTGAACAAATAAATATATGTCTGACTTTATTGAACCCTACAGCACCTGCCTTATATAGAAAGAGAAGTTAAAAGGGGTGCTGAATTATTTTGCACCCGAGCCCTCCCTTTTCTAGCCCAGCGCCTGATGTGGGAAGAAGATGTTTGGGGGAACTGCCCAAATGAAGTATATTTAAAAAATGTGCCTATTCCCTACTGGTGTTTCACAATTTGCCTTCAATTATGGTGCAGCCATTCAAAGACTTAAAGGCAACGTTTCCCCTAACAGAAGTTGTTGTATAAAAGAGTTCACATATTGAAGTTTACAAGTAGGTGTAAAAGCTGTATTACTTGTATTTTACTGCTCAAAGATGTTGTGAGCTGCGTAAGAACAGAGAAAATGAATGTAACTGTTACTGCTAAGTACTTAGCTGTATTCTGATTGGCTCTCAAATCAGCTATCAGAGCCCAGTGTTAGTGACAAAAATACATTTTAAAATGGCAGCTTCCACTCTCCACAAACATGGAGAAGTAACTGGCAAATTAGTCAAGCTCCATACTATTATGTAGATAGTTAATCTTAATCTCAGAGATAACTCTTAATTTTAGGTGGAACGTGCCCGTTAACCAGCCGAGTTTCAAAATATGAGGCCAATAGGCAGATTTACCAGTTTAACCCTATAACCTCTGATTGACTGCACAACATGGCCATTTAAAAAAAAAAAAAAGAAGCCAACTAGGCCAAATTGTTGTTCCCCAAAAAAAAATGACAACCTATCATACTGTCATTTTGCTATTTATATTTTTTTGTCTTATTGTGTGTTTTTCTATAGTTTGCAAAAAACATATTTTTTATTTTTATACTACTATTTATTGCTAGGAGAAAACACAACTGGATAGATGGCTTAAAATGTCCACCAAAGTTACCATGGAAACCACAGTAATCAAGTCAGGAGAAAAATACCAAGAGCGGATTCATCATCAAGCTATTTAATAGCAAAAAAAATAGCTGGAGGAAAAAAAAAAACATGATTTTATTTGAACCTACAGTATTGCCACTGAAGTTACCTTGAACAGGATTATTGTTACTGTCACAGGAAAACCTTGACCCACAAGATTCTTCCATATTGTATGTAGCACTATTCAGATATCCTAGCTGAAATCATAATCATCCATTTGTCTATGTGAATATACCTAAAAATAGCTTAAACATATATGCAAATGCATTCTAGATGTTCTACTTAATTTCAAATTCCATTTCAGTCCACTCATCCTTTTATAATCTCACAGTGATATTCATTTAAAATAAAAGCTAAAATGAGATGATTACTTCTACAGGAACTAACACCAGACAATTAAATGTTGAGGTGTTGATACGTAGATAAAGCAATGTTTTCATTTGCATAAACATGATGCTGGGAAATCTAACCCGTAGCAAGGTTTCACTTGGAAGACTTGTGCATTTAACTTTGGTTAATTACCACAAGTACCTCGATTAACTTTTTAATAATCAGTGTCAGGATTTTGCTCTGGGCTAACTCTTTCTCCAAGAAAAAAAAAAAGGCTCAGTCAAAAAGCTGAGCTCGCTTGTCAGGGAAACAGATTAATTATTGCAAATAATCAACTGCTAAATCCAAGATCAATTACACTTTGCTACAATCCCATTGCTAATGATTGGGTTGATCTATTTTTATCTTTCATAAGATATTATATGCAAGGAAAACAAATATAAATTTGATTAATTCCCAAAGTCAATTTAGAAGAAGTGGTCGCCAACGGCCACAATCTAATGCAGCAAAGAAAAGATTCTCACTGACACATTAAGGTATGTTCAAGGTTAAATGCATTGACTCATAATATGGCAGATTATGAGAATTGCTCCCTTTCAGCCTAATAGTTATCCAACAGCTACATCATTTAAAGGCTAATTGGCTGCACAGGAATATTTACAATGCGAATGTGAACAATTCTGTTATACCTCTGCACTGTTGCCCCAATAAGTATATCAACTAGACAAGCCTATTAAATGTGCCCTATTTAGCACTATTTTAAACATTTACAATAATTTTGGGGTTAACAATAATTTACTTTATTTATTTTTCTTAATATCAAAAATGCCACATACATGTATAGAGTAACACAAAAAGATTGAATGAAGATATTAAAAACAAAATATAAAATATGCAATAAAAATATTATTGATAAAATATTTTTAATACTTTTTTAAAGGAATATATTTTATGTGTAACCAAGTTTTACACCACATTTTTTAAATGAATATGGTATACACATGCAATGAATATTATATTATATTTTATTAACAGTCAATACAAATATATGTGTGAGAAAGTATAATACAATGTAACAGTTACAATAATTTAGAGAATCTATCTTCATAAGATTTTTTCACCAAGATTTCTTATAACACATCTAGCCCACTGTTTGGATTTGGTTACAATTTAAGTATCAAAAATGGGATCCAAGAGCTATCAATTGAGAGGAAGCCAACTTTTGTAAGGTCAAGAATCCCTAGGAGTTCCCTGCCTTCTGTTTGTTGTTGTTGTTTAGTCGTTCAGTCACGTCCTACTCTCCGTGACTCTATGGACCACAGCATGCCAGGTTCATCTCTCAGTCACTGCCCCTCTGAGCTCCATCAAGTTCATGTTCATTGCTTCAGTGACCTCATCTATCCATCTTCGCCTCTGTCCCCTTCTTCTTGTGCCTTCAATCTTTTCCAGCATCAGAGTCTTTTCTAGGGAATCCTGCCATCTCATAATATGGGGGGAAAAATTTAGCTTCTGCCTCACGATCATACTTTCTGGTGAACAGTTTGTCTTGATTTCCTGAAGTATTGATTTATTGGATCTTCTTGCAGTCCAAGGGACTCTAAGCAGTCTTCTCCAACACCACAATTCAGAGGTGTCAATTCTACGCTGCTCAGATTTCTTTATGGTCCAGCTCTCACATCCGTATGTTACTGGGAATAGCATAGTTCGAACTATGTGGACCTTTGTTCATAGTTTATTATCTTTACTTTTTAATAGCTTGTCCAAGCTTGCCATAGCTTTCCTCCCCAGAAGCAAACGTCTTTTAATTCCATGACTACAGTCACCATCTGCAGAGATCTTGAATCCAAGGAAAATAAAATCTGTCACTGCCTCCACTTATTCCCCGTCTATTTGCAAGGAAGTGAGATTGCTGTTTGCCATGATCTTCATCTTTTTAACGTTAAGCAGCAGGCCAAATGTTGCACTCTCTTCTTTTACCCTCATCAATAAGTCCTTTAGTTTCTCCTCACTTTCAGCCGTTAGAGTAGTATCATCGGCGTATCTGAGGTTGTTGATATTCCTTCCAGCAATATTGATTCCGGCTTTGGATTCATCCAGCCCAGCCTTACGCACGATTTATTCTGCATATAAGTTGAATAAATAAGGTGACAATATACAACCTTGTCACACTCCTTTTCCAATCTTGAAACATTCTGTTGTCCCATGTTTGGTTCTGACCGTGGCTTTTTAGTCAACATACAGATTTTTTAAGAGGAGGATGAGATGGTCTGGTACTCCCATCTCTTTAAGGACATGCCGCATTTTGTTGTGATCCAAACAGTCAAAGGCTTTAGAATAGTCTATGAAGCAGAAGTAAATGGTTATTTGGAACTCTCTTGCTTTCTCTATTATCTGGCAGACATTGGTAATTTGATCTCTTGTGCGGAACCTGGCTTGCACATCTGGTAGTTCCTGGTCCATATATTTTTGGAGTTGAGCTTGTAGAAGCATTACCTTGCCGGCATGTGAAATGAGTGCAATTGTTCAATAATTAGAGCATTCTTTGGCACTGCTTTTTTTTGGGATTGGGATGTAGACTGACCTTTTCAGTCTATTGGCCGTTGTTGAGTTTTCAAAATGTGTTGGCATAAAGCAAGTAACACTTTCTTTCTTTTATTCAATACCCAAAGTATATAAGAACATCACTTCACCACCTGGGAGACCAATTGTCTAAGGCAATGACAACCTAACCCAAAACTCTAATATTTACAAATTTGATGAATTTCTAAGACCATTTGTTATATCTCTTATGTCTTATGTACAGGACACAAAAGACGTATTACAATGACTAGAATCCATACATTTGGAAGAAAACTCAATGCTTGTGGGATTGGATGTTGAATCACTCTATACCTCTATTCCGCATGAGGCGGAAATAACAGCGTGTCAATTTTATTTACACACTAGAGGATCTCAACATCTAAAGAACAATAAATTAATTTTGCCGTTACTGGATTTTGTCTTAACCCATAATTATTTTTTGTACAATGATACATTTTTTCATCAAGTACGTGGTATGGCCATGGGGACTCCATATGCCCCTACATATGCTTATTTTTAGGGTGGTGGGAAGACACAGTAGTTTTTAGTGAAGCAATGATCGAATTTACGGAAGATATTGATATTTGGATTCACTATATTGATGATATTTTAATGTCTTGGAATGGCCCTGAAGAAATTCCCCAGCAGTTTATAAAATTACTGAATAACAACAAAATTGGTTTAATACTGACCTTCATAATAAGTTCATTGGAGATGGAATTTCTGGACTAATCAAGAAGGAAGATAACACTCTAGCAGCCAAAACAATCTGGAAATAAACTGCCACTAATAATCTTCAGTTAAATTCCAGTGATCACCCGGTACATTTGGTTTAACAGTATACCATATGGTCAGTACCTTCGCTTAAGGCGAAACTGTACAGCTGAATAAGACTTTAAGATCCAAGTGAAAAATCTTTACTTGAGGTTCCAGGAACGTGTATATTCTCATAACATCCTAAAAAAAGCTGACGACAAAGCTAAGAGTCAACCAAGATGCCAGTTATTACAGACCACAAATCCAAGGGTCAAAAGGGACCTATTGGGTTAATTGGGACTTATAACTCTAGTACCCATCATCTAAAAAGCATCTTGCACAAACACTGACATATATTGAGAAGTGACGTTGAACTGAGCAAAGTTCTGTCTATCAAGCCCTCAATAACATTTCGGAAGGCACCGATTTTAAAAGTAATACGTTTTTTAATAGTGCATAGTCATTTCTCTACCAGAGCTAAGAATGGCACTAACTGGTTAACTCAGAAACCTATGGGTTCCTCTAGTTGTAAACGTGGCAAAGCCTGTGTTCATATGGCATCCACAAAAACTTTTAAGAACTGTGAATACACAATACGGGCTAGTATAAACTGCTGCTCTACATCAGTTATCTACATGGCGAAATGTAAATTTGGTTTACAGTATGTAAGGAAAACCTGCAGGCAGTTAAGTAGGAGGGTACTTGAACACATTAATTCAATACTGAATCATGCCGACATTCCCATAGCTAGACATGTGAATAATGTACATGATGGAGAAGTACTAGCCTTGACATTTTATGGTAGTGATATTATAAATTATAATAAAAGAAAAGGCGATATGGATCGTCTTCTTTTACAACGAGAAGCGAAGTGGATTTTTAGACTAAAGACTCTGAGTCCATTTGGTCTAAATGAGGGGTTCACATATACCGCCTTTATTTAAGAATATCTCTTGCCATAGCAAGTTCATTCTCTATTTTTTTCATGTTCACTATATTCCGTGGTACACAGTGGGAGTTTTCACCTACTCCATATTGATTTATTGTATTATTCTTTGTGTTCATTAGTAAATTATCTTGTATATTAGCCCTATTAATTTGTTACTATATTGGGGCATTGGAGAAACTCAATATTGTCGATTATTAGTGGTAATTCACTTTATTTGCCAGTTGTAAACTTAGATTCATGTTATTCAGCTTCGTTTTAGCTCAATTTTCAGATTTTGTCATTTTGTTCAGTTTCTGCTTACTAATAAAGTTGTAATGTATTGAAGCCCAACGTTATTAACAAAATAACATGCGGAGCGTGTACGCGATGACATCATCGAGTCATGACGCAGTGACTTAACGATCCAACATCATTAGAAAAATTGAACACTTGAATTCAGGTTTTTAATAATTTAGTGTACCCAGCTATTGCAACTTTTGTTCCATTAGTAGGGCGTTAGTTAACACCCCTAATTTAACTGGTAGGCAGGCCAGTATAGGGAAATAGTTAGAGAGGTCCAAGTGTGTGGGATCTTTCAACATTGTTTTTCCCTGAGGGATATTAGATTATTATTTAGTTTGACCCTATGATCTTTAGCTGGGTACTTTAGCAAATTCCTATACTCTGTCTATGGTGTCCTTACTGTGTATTTTTCTACTGTGATTACTCAGTTAGAAGGTTACTGTCTCAAGTTTGGCAATATTGTTCTTATTTTTTGCCATTACACATTGATGTACCTTCCACTAACAGTACAGTAGATCCTGGTAGTTTTATTATTATTGAAGTTTTGATAATTTTTTAATTGGCTACATTAAAAGTAATTTTTTAGAGCTTATTAAGTGTTATTTATCATTTCAAATATAGTACTTGGGAGTTCTGGGTAGCCTTGTTTCCCTAGTTCTCCTTTTTTTGCTATATGTTCTTAACATACTTATATTTATTGGGTTGTATTCCCTTACATTGTAAGTAACACTTTCACAGCATCATCCTGTAGAATTTTGTATAGTTCAATTGGGATTCCATCAACTTCTGCAGCCTTATTATCAGCAAGACATCCTAGGGCCCATCTCACCTCACTCTCCAAGATATCTGGTTCCAACTCATTGGACAAATTATTAAGGTCATCACTGCTGTTAAGATCCTTCCTGTATAGATCTTCAGTGTATTCCTGCCACCTCTTCTTTTCCGATCGTCTTCTGTTAAGTCCCTACCATTTTTGTCTTTTATCACTCCCACTTTTGCATGAAAGGTGCCTTTTAAGTTCCCAATTTTCTTGAAGAGATCTCTTGATTTCTATTACAGATAGTTTATTGTTGAATTTCAAGTATAGGAAATATTGTTTTATAGTGCAAGAGGAGAGAATGTCAAGTTATAACTATATGTAATTATGGGTTTCTTAGATACCTGAGAAGGCCAAGCTGAATACAGCTCTTTCTCAGTGTTATTGAAGATCCTTATTATACTGACACAAAATGATGGGTTCTGATTTATTTTAGTGCACGGATATGGCTAAAGCTTGATTTTATTGTATTGTATCTATACCACCAAAACCCACAATAGGGGTTTTGCGTCTGAAGACCCTCAGTTGATGCCAATGAGTGCTCATATATGTAATTACTGTACATATGTAATCAACATGGTTCCTGATACTGAATAATATAATTTTCCATAAAATACTTATGAAGTTTTAAGACTTCTTCACTTTCGCAATGATGACTAATATTGTTTAATAACTTGCTGATGCTAGAATACAATATTAACAAGACAGATGTGCTAAATATTTTAAGAAGATAGTCTATTTTGATTACTTTTGTAACAGGCTATTTTTTACTTTTCCATTTTCTCTCATCCAAAGAACACTGAGAAATATAAAATAGGTACACAATTTTTTATACATGCCAGGGGCAGGTAATAAATTGTATTGCTTTTTTGGGAAACTATGATGAATAATTTAAAATCAGATAAACATTATGACCTCAACAGAAATTTGGTTCATAATGGATTTTAAGTTTTCCAAGGTTTGACTTAAAAAAGAAGTATTAGAAAATGTATCATTCTATAAAGGGTAGTTACTAGCAATTGTCTCTGCAATTCAATCAAATGTCTGTGTAATAGACAAAATAAACTCTTTTCCATGCTCACTTTTACATTCCTGTTGATTTTGTTATTTGAAAGAAAAATGGTACAGCATTGTAATACAGCTAAATCTAAAAAAAGCATGAATCTAACAGATACAAATTGATGGATATTAACAGGGGGCAAAAACGACTTAGAACGAATGTTTTATTACGTTGATTGGCATACAATTTTACCTGTAATAGTGTTAATAAAAATGTTTTACAAAAAATGATTGTTAATTGTGTATCAGGACCTGACAGATGTAAACTAGAAATATTATAAGATACACACTAATTTAACTTTTTACCTATTGGAGGAATAGACAGTCCACCTTGTGTTAAATTAAATGTAAAAGATAAAGTTATTTAAACTGTTCGCCGTCAGTTACTCATTTGCAAATAACATTTTTTACTATATAATCAAGCAAAATTTAAGTTTTCTTAAATACATGTAAATGTGCAATTTTAATTCTATGCTTATTTGTACATACTGTATGCTTTTAAATAATAGCTTCTAAAATCAAGAGTAAAAACTGGGTTTCATGAGGCTGGTGCTGAGGAGTGTAAAAACATTCACTGATGAAGGTACCACTAATTAGCTCATATTTCCAGTAATTAACACACAAGGGGATTTAACTATAATAAGATTTAAAAAAAAACTAAAAAAAACTTGAAATACAGTTAAAAATGTCTGTTTAAACTTGAAGATTGCTTCTATTGGCAAAGGTTTAAGAATTATTTAAAAAATCATTAAAAAACAAAACTCACAGAAGCCTTATGCAAGTTCCAGGAGGATTTTCCATTTATACTGGTAGATCTGTTCATATTACCGACTGAAGCTCCTGGTTAATTTATAGATGTTTTAAATGCTCTGTAAAAATAACTCAGGATCCTGGCATGTTCATACTAAGCAATTTTTTATAAAGTAAAATGTATCCAATACTTGTGTAATTAGGAGGAAAAATTGTCCTTGTGATTAAACAAATGCCAATTTTTCAATGGGTTTTTGAGGCCTTCATATGAATAAATGCACAATCCACATAATACAAGGATTAGAAGATATCTAAGGAAGTTGAATTTGACTAAAAGACTTTTTTTCTGCCTCAATCACTATGCTCCAAGAGTTATATGCAATTATGCATTTTTGTGGTCAGCCATGGCTTTGCCCTTGTCCCTGATTTGTAACTTGCTAAGAAACTTTGGTTAGATGCCTACTGCTACTATTAAAAGATTTTCCACAATTATTATTATCCTTTATTTGTAACACGCCAACATATTCTGTAGCGCTATACATAGGTTAAGTACAAGGCAAAAATTATTTTAACACATGCAAAAGAATGGAGGACCCTTTCTTTGAGCTTAGAATATCAATGGCATTAAACTTCCAATTACATACTTTATTACTTGTTAAATAGATCTCTGTGTATTCATTTCATATATATGTACATATGAATAAAAATAATAATATAATTTTTATATTATTATATGAATAAAACCCAGACATGTTTTCTGTAAGATATTTCTTCCTTTTACTAGAGACATATTTATAAACTATGGGAGGAGATGATATCTGTCAAAACAGGTTATAAGGACAATTGATCTGGACTAGACTAGGGGAGGTCCATTGTTTTGCGCAGAACCATATGCTCGCTAGTCTTATATTGACTAAATTATCCAGTCCTCCTGCTATCCATTACCTTCAATATGTTGTGAGGACATAAAGAAGATCCTAATATTCAATAACATAAAATGATTTGAAAGCTACATTTTGTCCTACATAGGTAACACGGTGTGATCCTATATTAATATCCCCATGTCATTGCCATTTATATTGGTTTTCTCATTAATGGAATATATTACCTCCCTATCTTTCTGTATTCATTCAATTCATTTCTGTGATTTATGCTAAATGTAAAAAATGAAATACACTAGGCTCTGTGCGTATAGCTGAACATTTTTCAATTGTATCTGGTCAATAAGCATCTGTCACATATTTGTCCAAACACTTTTAATAAGAAAAGCAACACACACTGTTCTCAGTGAATTATAGCTTCAGTTGGATAGCTGGAACAACACAAATATTACTTACTCTGAGTTTTCTCCCAAAAACAGTCACTTTTCCTTTGGTCTGCTCTTTCCGTAGTCTCCACTCAATTGAGTTCAGCCCATTTTCCATCGGTAAAGATATATTACGCCTTCCAATTGTAGGTGTCACAGTCCCAGCTAGAATGTGAGGTTCGCTGTGGAAGCTAATTCCCATTCCATTGGCATACATCACTCGCAGGGTGCCATTGCTGCATAACTGGTAGCTATTTCTTACTTGATCTGTAGACAGAATAACCGAGTTTAGAAAATACATACAGTGTAAAACATTTCAGTTACAGATTTTTTTTACAGCATTGCTTAATATAACTTGGGCATTGGTACATTTCTCCTTAGGCCAACAAGGCCCAAGCATAGGGTTGCACGTTAGTGGGCAGACTGCCTCAGGTTACTGCAGTGATAGGGAAAAGTATCTATACATTAAAAGCTTAAGTGCATATGTGTTTACATAATATATATATATATATATATATATATATATATATATATATATATATATAAAGATTGTGGTAGCCGTCAGTGTCCAGTAATCCAGTTGAATAATCAGAGTATTGCAGTACCTAAAGGTATCACTATTCACTGTAATACTCTGATTATTCAACTATATATATATATATATATATATATATATATATATATATATTAGCAAACGAATGAGGTAGCTGTGAGTGCATAAATAGATTTTATTATCTAAATATATATATACATCAATAAGCTTATGGTGGGCAAAAGATTGATATAAGCCCTTTATTTATTTACTACTAGCTACTTGCCCATCAAAAATGACAGGATTAAAATAATAAGGCTGGCAATGCTGTTTGCCACACAATGTGAGGATTTGGCTCCTCTGAGCACCTTTGACACTGATCGCGAGCAACGCACTGAGTGCCTTTGCCGCTCATTGCGAGTCTCTCCCCCGTGTACTTCAACTTTGCTGCTTTGCACTGATCACCTTTGGCGCTCATTGCAAGCCTCTCTCGCTCATCGCGAGGCTCGCATGTGTGACGGTGCCGCTGGCTGCAATGAGCGTCTTTGGCGCTCATTGCAGCCTAAATGCTGCGCGGCTGCTTCGCCTCGCTTTGCTATAACTGGAAGAGCACATATATACACTACCCTATCAGGGTATCAAAAACATGCATTGGATGACAGATAAGAATATTGTAGGCTCCTCGTTTTCTCATTGTTTGATGCCTTATATGGTTCTTGTCCTTGACTTATGTCTACAAGCATAGTTTTAGTTGCTTCTTCTTCACCTCGAATGTTCGTCTATATATCCACCACACTTTCAGTACTTGTTTTACTTACACTATTTCACCCAATAACATTAGGACATTAATTACTGTTCTAGCATTTTTTATTCTTTAAAATATAAAAAGGTAATTAAAAATTCATCTACTGTTCAGGAATGTTCAAATGGTCTATTTTTTACCATCTTCAACAGAATAAGCAACCACATTCAGAATAAATGTCCAGATATAGGGCCTCATTCAAATGCGATTTGGCCAATTGAATAGGGCTCCATATAAGCACATACCATTTTTTTTTTTACAGAAGTTTTTAATTAGTGAACTCCTATCCAAAAGCAGGTCTTCACTGACAAAAAAATTCTGTAAAAAAATATGCTCTGTGCTTATATAGAGTCCTATTCAGCTGGCCAAATCGCATTTGAATGAGGCCCATAGTGAATATGTTATTAAGCATGTTTGTTAAAAAATCACTTTAAATATTGTCTAATTAACATGGTGGAATTATGAGACATTTAGACACTAAATATTCATAAAAAGCATTCTTAATCAATATATTTTCTTATTAAAAATATTTATTCTGATTATGAGTACTTAATATTGAGATAAAAATAAGTATACTTTCTGAAGGAAGGTACCCTTTCATAAACATTTTAAATAAATGGTATTTTTACATAAACAGCTGAACATTTTCTTTCTTTCTAAAAAAGCCCAGGAAGACGCAATATACTCTGTCTGGAATGCAAATGATGTCCTGTTTGTTATCAGGCAATTCCATGCAAGATATTTTTTCTCTCTGGTATTCTTGTGACTGTGTAATACAAATTTGCCAGTGTCAGTTCCACTGATATAATGCACCTGTATGGAGAGCTTCCCGCTTTTACTGATTTTTTTTCTGTTGACTTCCACTAGTAAATAGAATTAAATACAAAGGAAGGAGCCGGGCTTGCTCGGAGGGCTATTTGCTGAGAGCTGAGATCAGCAGAACAAAACATATTAGTACAAGCAGATCAATTGCTTATGTTTCCTTTATGGTTAGACATTTAGATTTATGCTCTCAGGATATGATGGAGAACCTAACATTTGAAGAAAGGATCTTCTGTACTATCCTTAAATCCCATAGACAATACTATCTTATATTGCCAGTTTTCACGCCATAATACATCAATATGAGTAATTTCCTATATTTTTGACGATCTCATTGTCTGTCTGAAGTTTGTGGTCATCAGGCTCAAGAAACTGACATGATCTTCTACAGAATTTATTTCCGAGCCACAAATATCATCTAAGGCCAGCAGAGGACAATCGAAGTTAATAACTTTGCCCTAGCTTCAGCAACTTTTAAATCCCTGCAAAGGGCATAATATTCACTTCACTGAAATCAGTCATCAAACACTGTTTGTGTTTAAGATATAGATATACAAAACCCAAGACGGATTGGGGAATAGTGAAAAATTTTAAAACGCAATAACATTTATGGCGTGTAGTAAAATTTTATAGTACAGTATATTGGGCATCTAGAGACTCCAAAGAGAAATAAAAGCAGATATTTGGCTTGGAGAATAATGCTGAAAGTACAATGCTGGCAGTCATAGTTTTAACCTATTATTTTCTGCCATGACATCTTGGTGCCAGGTTAATTAAGAGGCTGCAAATGTATTCTTTGTGGCAGGACATTCTGCATAGAAAACAGATACTGTGGCCTAAGAGATTTTGGTGAATCTGTTGCACTTTAGACACTGCATACTTTTCCATGTTTCAGCCATTACTCATTCTGATTTTACCTTCTCCAGAAAAGTCAAGCCTATTAGTGATTTTGTATCATCTACAAAAAGGCATAACTTTTTGAAGCCCAGTAACAATATAACTAATACATATATGAAACAAATTAAGTCCCCAAAATGGTCACACGGGTCACCTAATTCCTGCCTCTGAATGCATTCTATTAAAGCCATGTCTAAGTTTGCTGGATTATAAATGCATCTGATAGAGGAGAATCAGTAGTGTATGAAAACATTTTTCCATGAAAATAAACATTAACAAACTCACCCTCATGTTTGCTAAATCTCTAGAATTTGCAAGCTGTTGCTTTTGTGAATGAACACCCCTGGATATCTCTGCTAAAATTAGCATAACATTCATAATTTGTTTTGGCCAATCACAGGCAGCTACTACATTTTAATAATCAGTGATGGTAGTTTGTGTAGGAAGGAATCATAGGATTGTAGTCTCCCTATAGAAAATAGAAAGAGATATCTGCATTGTGCTGCTGTTGGCTTAAAGCTTAGTAAAGAGTTAGAATTCATACCCAAATGCAGTGTTTCTATTGGTAGGTACACTATGCCCATGTAAGCAGCTCTGGGGGTGTGGAAAACAAGTTTTTTTTTTAAATAAAATAAATCTGCGTATGTATAGAATTAATCAATGCAATGTAATGTGTGTGTCTGATATAAGCAGAATGTGGTAGATTAGAAAAAAGGAAAAAACAGGGAAACATAGATATACCTTTAACAACAAAACATTGCCTATTATCTTCCAGTCAATACTCTATGCACCCAATACCTTTCACTTCAGTCCTAGACTATGTTGTTTATGAATGCATTTGTTTTGTCTTGAAGCAAAGATAAGAATTGACTGTGGAAAATAGAGAAACAGGAGGGTGCTATTTTATGGTGTATTTTCTCTCACTAGAGGCTTAACTATCATCAGCGTTGAAGCGCCAAACATGGGTATCTATTTGCAGCATAGGAAAGAGGGAGAGGAAGGCAGCACTATTACTATAGTGAAAAAATGTAGATCTTGTAAACTGTCTATTCTTTTTTAAGCATTTAAAGACATTTGTTCATTAATATGCTTTTCCATATCCATTCCAGGTACCCATTTAATGTATTTTTATATATTTCAAGCCTAAAGACCACTGAACAGGTTCTGTAAATGATATAGTGGTGTTCAGGAAGTGTCAAATAATAAGTGTACAATATACAATAATCTTACTGAACATTGTGCTATTTTTAAAGGGTGCGCTCTTCCACCACAAGCTGAGTCTTCTGAACTAGCCCAGTGAATGAACAGTTAAAATAATTTATGTACATAAAATCAGATAATAGACAATATTAGTATAATATATTTTACATAAAAAAATAAGCCATGATACACAAAATCCTACTAAATATATGTTTCAAACTGAGCAATATTAAAGGTTGTGTTCTATCTTTATGAGAGTGTTGTGTGCACATAACTAGCGCAGTAAATGAATGCTTTCTTGAGGAGCATAATCTTTTTGAAGCAGCTTAATTGAGAACATAAAATTAGAGTAAACTTTTCTGTCTTATAGCCTGATTTGTAACTACAATGTACAGAGCAAACCTATTATTTTGCACTTTTAGACATTGATATGCCAGTTTTAGAAATTATACATATTCTCTTTATGCCTGTAATGGATGAAGTATCCCACTTAAAGATTGGTATATCTGGGCTGTATAAAATGATAGTGGAAGAAAATATTTTATCCATAAGTGGGCTTTTAGATTTAAAACAGGCTAAATATACTAATGGATACAATACCAGATGTAAAACCTATAGCCATGAAAGTGTTTGTTTTTTTTGTAATCTGCAGAAAAATTGAAATTTTGCAGTAAACATTAAATGGTATGTTTCCATTAAGGAGATGGAATAGACCAGTGTGGCTCTTAAACAGCAGAAAGTCTCTCCCTTTAAGTACATTATAATGTTAATTATAGACAGATCGATGTTATCTTGCACAAGCTCTAAAGACCAAATGGGGCACTTCATTAGATGTGACTATAACAGAACTACAGCTGTGTCCATGGCCATCAACAAATGCATAATATACCAGTTGGGAGGAACCCCACTGTTTTAAGTTGTAATTGTTTCCATGAAGAGCATCTACAAGTGACCTTGAACTAGCACATATCATTGCAGTGATCTGCCTGCAATCTCCCTAAAGATGATTTCCTAGATTTGTCAACTGCTTCATGTTCTTGTATCTCGTGAGCAAATATCACTAAATCCAATGTAATTCGGCAGAGCTGATCAAACAAAAAATATATTGCATAAGAAATCTTTCTTTTTTTTTAAATAACAGGTTTTAGTATTTTTTCCATCACAAATAAAATATCACTGTTTAAAAGAATAGCCTGACTGGCATCAGGTACAAAGAATAATGAGTGTACAAAATTATTTTTTTTGCTTGAATTGAAAAAATTACAATAAATTAAAGGTAATTTAATATTTTGTACATGTATTTCCTGGTACTTTTTGCTTTCTTCTTCCTCACAACCATAGTACTTTGTTTTGCTCTGTGTAACGTTAATGTTCCACCCATATATTATAATTTCCTCTTACATTGGTAGCTGCCCCAGTACTGTCTGGAGGAACTTAGGCACTGGCTTGTACCACTAGCATGGCCACCTGTGACATCAACTACACTACCATGACACTCCTCTGATTGGTCACATGTTTGCTCAGCATCCTCCATTAGAAGTAATTACAATTCACGATAAGCCAAAATGGGAGGGAGTAAAGGAACTTACTGGAATTTTCAACTGAGTTTCCAAAACAGCTGGCTAATTACCTACTTAAAGGGCAATTTACCTCACTGGAGGTGCTCTTCATAGTGTGAAGGAGCACAAGATTGTATGTCAAAATTATCTATTTTTTTAATTATATTAAAAACAGCTAAAAAAATCTAAAGCCTGCCTGCTGGGAGTGTCATCAATAATAACAGACAGCTATAGACGTGGTGAGGACACTGATTTATAGCAGTTTTCCCCTGAACTGAAGAATGCACTCAAAAGTTAACCAACAACTATCCTGTTTAGGTGATTCCAGCATGCCATGCTCTGCACAGATAAATGTGGTTAGGGCTTAGCTGTAGTTTGAGTCAGTGACTCATGTAAGCAGACTTTACTTTATCGAACTCTCAGTGACAAACGCACGTATTTTGAAAATTCAAAAAAGTATTTCAACATGCTGTTAGGAGATCTTTACTGTGACGTGGTCCAAATTGTGATGTATTAAGTGGCCCATATAATAACCCACTGACAGGTATGTAACACACTGAATTGGTATGGTAACTTAATTTAATCAGGTAAAGCTAATTTACCTGACAGTTTTATCTACAAATAATACAAATAAAGCATTACTACAATTTAGTTGTTTGGCGAGAATTTTTTCTTCGATCATGCCAAAGCTATATTTTATTTTATTACAACAGGCACTATAGCTAAAAAAAAATACACATTGCATAGTCCATTTTTTGTACAATTGCATTCCCTAGTTTACCTTGAACCACAGTATACGAGGCCTCAACTGAAGAGAGGTTGGTTATAACTGTGACATCATCATCCCGGTTAGAGTTTTCAATGTCAATAGTAATGGATTTTTCCATTTCACGATGCAGACTGGTAACAACCCCGGTTGGACGTGTAACATTGGTCAAGCGGCCTTCATTGTCGTAACTAAAATGGAATCAATTAAAACAATATTACCTGAAAGTACAGCAGTAATAACACTAAGACAAGACATTCACTGAGTGCCGTTCTATAACCAAAATGGATAAATTAGCATATGAAAGGTCAATGTAGTACTAAAATCTGTCACAAAGTCTGCTCTGCCTCTCTCATAATGTGATAAAGTGCTTTTTCTATATAGTATAGCATGATAGCAACAGTCTGTTCAGGTATGAAACTTAACTTTTTAAATTGATAATAGATGCACTATGAGCATCCATTTGCATATCATTACCCATAACTCCAGAGGGTTGTGGGGGCACTTTGTGCTATGTAATTAATTAGCAAAACAGGCTTGAGGAGTGAATGTTCAGTGTTTTAATCTGGTTATTCATCTAACTTATTCATTCTTAAACATTACTAACAACACACCTCCTTCTGGATCGCTACCTTGTCGTGGTGTAGGGGCTTGTGTACGTCACTGAATCTGTGAGCTATACCATGTAGGGTCACCCAAGATGGGTAGCTCATAGCAGAGAGTTCAGACAATTCGTGGTCCATTGGAGAAGGAATTGGCAACCCACTCCAGTATCTTTACCAAGATAACCTTATGGATAAGCACAACCAGAGACTTAATGATTGTGCCTGGGGCGCTGTGGTCCATAGGGTCACGGAGAGTCGGACACAACTAAATGACTAAACAATAACAACAGCACACACTCAAAAAATATTAAAAAAAACTCTTCCCTATCTTTTTAAATAGCTGGTTCCCTCATTATCTCACAATGTAAATGCATGTCCTCCTCTTCAAACCTACTCTTTAATTAATGTATCTATGTTCCCTCTTCCATATTGGTCTCTCCCCTACACTCTATAGCTCTGCTTGTATCTCTCTTTACATCACTGCATTCTTAGCCTTCCAAGTTAAATTTATCAAGAGTGGTTGATATAATATGGAGTTAAAATACCCCAATTTTCTCTGTTTCCCATCTCCTATCAAGCAGAGTTAGAAGCTTAACCCTGATAGTAAACATAGAAAAAATTGAATCTAGAGATATTTTATGTTGTAATTCTGCTGATTTTCACCGGTATTCCGGCTTCATAAATATTCACCAACAACGCATTTACTTCAAAATGAAGATGTTTTTTGGGTGTCTGTCTATCCTAAAACCCTGCACTCCCAGTGCTCTGTCTTTACAACATTGGAATTTGGGGTACATTAGAAACTGTCTTAGCAAAACTGTTTATCAAACTGATTTTGCCAGCAATACAACAGAACTGTATTACACAAGTGAATAAAGAATCCTTTCTCTTTGGGAGTGCCTCAGAAAAGCTCTTTTCACCTGTCTCTAAAAATCTGACTGTATCTGTCTGTATATGTGACTGTAATGAAGTAAAGACCTGTAGAAGTCGGTTTACACCAGTAGATGTCACTGTAAGCAATCAAAAGTAAAAGAACTAAGGCAGGGTTATTCTAAAAAAAATAATAACACGCATATTATCAATGGAAAATAGAATCCATATGATATATTATCAGCACAAATGTTTTGATACAATGGAAACGGTATCTATCTATTATCTATCTATCTATCTATCTATCTATCCCTATCTCTCTATATCTATCTATCTATCTATCTATCTATCTATCTATCTATCTATCTATCTATCTATCCCTATCTCTCTCTATATCTATCTATCTATCTATCTATCTATCTATCTATCTATCTATCCCTCTCTCTCTCTATATCTATCTATCTATCTATCTATCTATCTATCTATCTATCTATCTATCTATCCCTATCTCTCTCTATATCTATCTATCTATCTATCTATCTATCTATATCTATCTATCCCTATCTCTCTCTATATCTATCGATCTATCTATCTATCTATCTATCGATCTATCTATCTATCTATCTATCTGTCTGTCTATCTATATCTATCTATTTATCTATCTATACCTCTCTCTCTCTCTCTCTCTCTCTCTATATATATATATATATATATATATATATATATATGCATCTATCAATCTATATATGTGTGTGCATATTTATATGTACAGGAGGTCCCAAGGTTACAGACAACCCATACTTAAGAACGGGCTCCCAAGGCTTATTACCACATATGAACATTATCATAATATATCTTGTCCGTCATCTGTAACCTGGGGACCATCTGTATATATACACACACACATATATATATATATATATATATATATATATATATATATAATAAATAGTACATTTGAGTTCATATTTTAATATCTAAAATAAGTTAAAAAAAAAAAACCTTTTCTGCCCAGAACTCCAAGAAATACAGTTATTCCACAGCATTCATGGAACTTGGGCGGGGACATGCAAATGTGCTCACAATGGCTTCACTCTTGTAATCCCATTTTAAACATGGCTTTGTTTAATCATATGCCTGCGGTATTACACAAGTTTAAGCAAAGCCTAGGATGGATTATGCACAAGCCAGGAAACCAACAGACAGCTGTTTTGAGGTTACTGTCTCTTATCAGAGTTGTTCCTAGCTTGTGTAGTAGATTTTGTGGGGAGGTAGTTTAACACAACAATCATTTAAGTTATGATGGGCAAAAGAGTGATAGAAGCCCTCCCCTGTACAGTAGTACAGTAAATAAATAGTACATTTGTGTTTACATTTAAATGTCTAAAACAAGTTGAAAAACTTATATACACACACCTATATATATATATCCCCGGGGGTGGAAGAGGATCTGCTCTGGGGAATGTCCTCCTATATAGCACCCCTGCTACTACCTTCAATGCTAAGTTCAAATGTACATTTTAAAAGCTTCTTTATTTTCTTCAAATACTGCTTTTATTTTTAATCAGGAGCCAAATGAAACCTTATTTTTTGATCAAGTATCTCCAGTGAAACTTCCTTATATACACACATTTGTTGTTCCTGACATAGAAGGAGTGGTGGGTATACAGGACAGATTGTGCCTGTACATGATGTAGAACTGATGTGTTTGTAAGTGATAGTATGATCTTAATCACTTGAGTAAACATCTCAAGGTGAAACACAACAGAAGTGCTTGAGATGTTCAATAAATGTCACATGGTTTCAGCCAATGTGATATAGACATGGAAAGGTGACACCGACCTTACGCCATCCTTGAATACACTAATATAAAGCATTTTACAATATTATAGAGTTTGCATTTCCAGCAAGACTGTTTGCTGTTATTAAAGATTACACAATGTATTACTTACATGTTGTACTTACTGTTATTACATTTTACATTAATTTGTAATACAGAAAAATGTATTCTTTAGTGTTTATGAGACAATGATATGAAGATTAATCATGCCTTGGATACATGGATACATTGGGGAATTCTGTTATATATCTGCAATTATGTTAAAATAGTTTATTGGCACATATTTAAACATGTGCGTTAATATTTTATTGTTTTGCTGGTATTTTCTTTAATCTGTACAGGAATTCTAGGTTTTGTGCATAGACACTGGGATCCATTCACTAATGCTTAAGAGGCCTAAGAGGCTCTGAAAGGCTTTAATATCAATTTCCACATAGGAAAATCACATGGAAGCCTCCAGTGACCGGCTTAGTATCCTGTGTGGGGGCTTAGTGGACATACCCCAGTGTCTATGCTCAAACCTAAACATGCATTGTAGGGGCAGGTAGTGTCAGTGTTATACTATGTATCTGTACATTCCTGGGCTTTTTAAAGAAAATAACAATAAAAATACATTCTCTGAGCTGCACATTGGCAATCTGGAACAGCAAAAACAATTCTAAATATTTCAGAAATGATTTACTGTAGAGAGAAACTACTAATACAATGCATAGACAGTTTCTATTACGCTCTAAAATGAAATCAACTTCCTGTTAGGATGAGTTACCTTAAAGTACAGCTCTAGACATTTATTTAAAATATACCAGTTTGAAGAACTGCATGTGAAATAAAAAAAAATGTTTTTAGATTGTAAATAACAAAAAATACAGTCTCTAATTTATAAAATTTTATATGGAGTTGTGTTGCTCTAAAAATTGCCATGCTGGTTTGTGCTAATCAACCTCCGGGGGGGGGGGGGCAAATCACCCTTATAATTTTTCTATTTTTGTATGTATGTATGTTTATATAAGCTATTTTACGGCCCAGGAGCTGTATCCCCCCCCAGAATTATTCTGGCTCCTACACCCCTGGTCCTGAGGCAGAAGGAGACTTTGAATTCGCAACAAGAGACTTCTGCACAACAGGAATGTGGTATCTACAACTGTCAGTGCTTTCACTGGGTCATTAGTTTACAAGACACACTCCTGAGAAAGAAGCAGCAGTATCAGCTGAGGCAAGAAAATGGAATTCTGCAGTAAAACATAATTGCATATAAAAGTAAAAAATATAAAGGTGGTGTAATTCTTTTTGCTTTCTAAAACGTTTTTATACAAAAAATAATGTATGATTATTATTATCCTTTATTTATAGCGCGCCAACATATTCCATAGTGTAGTATAGGGGATACAGTGAGTATACAAGACAAATATGACTTACATACTGGTACAGAAGGTGTAGAAGGCCCCGTTCCCGTAAGAGTTTGCAATCTAGAACCATATAGAAAATATTTGACCAGAGTGGCTCTTTAAATATGGGACTTTCCTTCAAAGAGGGACATTTGTGAGACTAACAGGCACAAGGGACTTCCTATGAAAAGAAGGACAGTTGGCGGGTATGGAACTGGAGCTGCCATGGGGCAAAAAGAAGAATATACCTACTGTAGTTAGTGGAATAAAAATAATTTGGCCCTAAAAAACAAACAAAAGAATACATCCGTAAATATAATGAAAGAAATCTAACTCTGTACACGTATTACAATATCCCAAATGTATACAGTGCATTATTAATCTTGGTAATAGTATCCACTTAACTTTCATTCATTTTCAAACTGGAATTATTTTATTAGCTGATTAAATCATCCACACACTTTGTGCTCTTAAGAAACATATCTAATTAGACAATTAAGTCATCTCAGCAGCACAGAGGTGTAGTGTCTGTAGGAGAATACTTTAATTTCACTACCGTTAGGATTCTGTTACCTGTGAAACACTTGTAACAGATTTTATTTTAATGCAAAAATCCCAATACTCTTCAGCAAAAAAATGTGATGAACATTTCACAGGTAATAAAGTAAAGGGCTAGAAAATGTAAATGGTTGGAATTCGGAATGTACACAACTGTTGCACACAATGGGGCACACTCACCAAGTTGTGCTTTGCCATATCTGCTTTCTATGGCCAAACAAAAAATTGCAGTCCCTATAATAGCAGAGGAGGAGGCACAAGAGATGCCAATGTGATGTGAGAGAGTTGATGCATTTGAATTGTGGTGCTGGAGAAAACTGTTTAGAGTAATTTGGACTGCAAGAAGATCAAATTAATAAATACTACAGGAAATCAAGCCTAACTGTTAATTGGAAGGTTTGATCATGAGGCTAAAGCTCCAAAATGTTGGCCATATCATGAGAAGACAGGATTCCCTAGAGAAGACTCTCATGTTGAGATAGATTGAAGGCACACAAAGATGGGGAAGGCAAAGATGGATAGATAAGGTAATTGGAGCAATGAACATAAGCTTGAAGGATCTCAGAGGTGCAGTTCCTGACAGATGTGCCCAGCGTACAACGGTCAACAGGGTCACAAAGAATTGGATACAACTGCATGATTGAAAAACAACAATGGGCAAACATTACCATTGCACTTTCTACAATAGTTTCGAAAACCTATCCAAATAACTAAAGATTTAAACAAATAAGGTGCTGAATTATATTTCTGTAACAGGCAATTAAAGCAAAGCACACAGTGGACTAAATGTACTAAAATGTGCAGTATTTAAGAAATGTTGAAGACAAATGTTTAATACATATGTCTATGTTGGCGTGTTATAAATAAGTTATAATAATAATATTGGATTGCAATCCGCACAGTTTGTCTTTGAAATCTCATTATTTCATCACACAATTCTAATTAGGTGATAGAATAGAACATACGTTTTTTGCCACTCTATGTAGCTTTTTTAAATTAAATTGAAATAAAAAAAAATCAGAGTAGTTGAACACTGTGCTTTGTTAATAAAAGTATCATCACATATATAGTTGTGAGCAGCAGAAAATGTTGCTAACGCTGACATCATAAAGGGGGCGTGGCTATGATGTAAGTGGGGGTGGGGCTAAAAACTGATTTTAACAGAAGCGTGGCGGCCATTTGCATTTCAGAGAAAGACAGCAAAGTGAGAGAGGGAGACAGGTACAGAGAGAGAGAGAGGGAGACAGCTACAGAGAGAGAGGGAGACAGCTACAGAGAGAGAAGAAGACAGGTACAGAGAGAGAAGGAGACAGGTACAGAGAGAGAGGGAGACAGGTACAGAGAGAGAGGGAGACAGGTACAGAGAGAGAGGGAGACAGGTACAGAGATGGAGACAGGTACAGAGAGGGAGAGAGACAGGTACAGAGAGAGAGGGAGACAGGTACAGAGAGAGAGGGAGACAGGTACAGAGATGGAGACAGGTACAGAGATGGAGACAGGTACAGAGATGGAGACAGGTACAGAGATGGAGACAGGTACAGAGATGGAGACAGGTACAGAGAGGGAGAGAGACAGGTACAGAGAGAGAGGGAGACAGGTACAGAGAGAGAGGGAGACAGGTACAGAGATGGAGACAGGTACAGAGATGGAGACAGGTACAGAGAGAGAGGGAGACAGGTACAGAGAGAGAGGGAGACAGGTACAGAGAGAGAGGGAGACAGGTACAGAGAGAGAGGGAGACAGGTACAGAGAGAGAGGGAGACAGGTACAGAGATGGAGACAGGTACAGAGAGGGAGAGAGACAGGTACAGAGAGAGAGGGAGACAGGTACAGAGAGAGAGGGAGACAGGTACAGAGATGGAGACAGGTACAGAGATGGAGACAGGTACAGAGATGGAGACAGGTACAGAGAGAGAGGGAGACAGGTACAGAGAGAGAGGGAGACCGGTACAGAGAGAGAGGGAGACCGGTACAGAGAGAGAGGGAGACAGGTACAGAGAGAGAGGGAGACAGGTACAGAGAGAGAGGGAGTCAGGTACAGAGAGAGAGGGAGACATAAAGAGAATTACAGAGCAAGAGCACACACAGACAGTGAGGGAGCACAAAGACAGCGCAGAGAGAGTTCACAGATAGAGCGCACAGAGAGTGCAGAGAGATTGACAAAGAGAGGGAGGGGTACAGAGACAGAGATTGCACACAGACAGCAGTGCACATAGGGTGCAGATAGAGAAAGCGTACATGCAGAGAGCATGCCCAGCCGGTACATCTACACATTGTATAGTAATAATAATAATAATGCACAAGAGCATGCCCAGCCGGTACATCTACACATTATATAGTAATAATAATAATAATGCACAAGAGCATGCCCAGCCGGTACATCTACACATTATATAGTAATCACATATATAGTTGTGAGCGTACGAGTTGTTGCTAACGCTGCGGGCTCGCGTAGCGAGCCAAGGCCCTCGCAAAGCGTGGGCACTGGGCGAGGGTCTCAGTTTCTGGCATGGTGCACCGAAGGTGCTCCTTGCCAGCAACTGAGGACCCTCGCGAAGCGAGGGCCTCAGTTGCTGGCATGGAGTGCCGTAGGCGCTCCATGCCAGCACCTGAGGACCTCGCAAAGCGAGGGCCGCAGTTGCTGGCATGGAGCGCCGAAGGCACTCCATGCCAGCAACTGCGACCCTCGCAAAGTTCACGTCGCAACCCAAAGAGCACGACACACACATTACGGCCTTGCAACACTCGGACGCAACTCGCGAACATTACAAAATGTAAAACACAATACATACACACAGCACATACATAAAAACCTTACCTACACCAAGAGGGAGCACCCATGACCTCAAAAATGCCACTTAGACCTTCATTTTACTCAAAATAAAAGAGTTTAGAGACTAAAAAAAACTGTAAGCGAGAGAAAAAATGGCCGCCGAACAAAACGAAAACGAGGCTACAGCACTCTAAACTCGCAAAACAACACAAGAAACTCGCAAAACGCCACAAACGACCTACAGATATTCATACCACACAGTGCACACATTCAGCATGCTTACACAGCAGCTCCACACCACTAATGCTCCAGCAACATCAAAACAGATTGCCAGCTCTTCAACACAATGCTTCAAAATAGGTAAAGTATATTCATTTAGTAATCTATTACATATTTCAGTATTATACACCAAACAGCATTAGCTACCTTACAATTTCATTGCCGTCATTTTTTGACGGGCAATATTCTAGTATTAAAATAATGTATAAACCACTAACCAGAATTCTTAGCTTCACCAAAAGTATATTTATAGTTTTTAGGTGAAGCAAGCTTTTGGACATATGCGGCACATATATGGTTAGAAGTGTCAGTACATATAATATTTACAGTATTTATAGATACTTGACCCCAGATTTATTAGCCAGTGATATCTTACCTAACCTGGGAATATATCACTAAGGCCTTTTTATCTTTTTATGTTCTTTTAGGTTATTTTATGAGCCTGGTTTATAAGAGAATAAAGAAATACAGTTTGGTGTATTGGCTTCATAGAATTATAATTATAAATTCTATAGCACTATACTGGGGTAAGTTCAAGTAAAAAACGTTAACACATTGCCCCACACTCATGAGATCCATTTAAGATCTAAACAGCTGTCTGTGGGTAGGTGTCCTAAATCCTGCATAATACATCCTGTGCTTTGCTTCAAAGTGGTGTTGTTCACCAGGCATATGCTATAAAAAGCCTGTGTATTGGATTAAAGAGTGAAAATTCCTTGTGGGCTCATTTGCACATTCCTGCCCAGTATCCCAGAATGCAGTGCAATAACTATTTCTTGGAATTCTGAGCAAGAAATACGATTTTTTAAATTATTTTTAGATGTCCAAATATGCACACATATGTACTACTAACTTACTGTATGGTATCCGCATTCATAGTATATAGTGTATCAATATAGTGTAGTATATTTATTTTTATACTTTATATACTATATATAGATTGTGTTCTAATATAATCACATACAATAGTTTCCTAAGTGTGTAACGCTCCAGTGGGAGCGTATGCGAACTATGGAATCTATTGTACATAATCCTGTACAAGCCATGCATGTGCACAGCGTGGCGCCAGCGGCGCAGAGTTTGGAGTTTTTAATAGGGGAGTGAGAGACACAGGGGAGGGGGGAAGAGACACAGGGGAGGGAGGAGGGGGGAAGAGTCACAGGGGAGGGAGGGAGAGACACAGGGGGAGACACACGGAATGGGGAGAGGGACATGGGTGAAAGAGACATGGGGGAAAGACACGGGGAGGGAGGAAGAGATACAGGAGAGAAAGTGGGGCTAAGAGACACAGGGGAGGGAGGGGGAAGAGACACAGGGGAGGGAAAGGGAGGAAGAGACACAGGGGAGGGAGAGTGGGGGATAGACACAGAGGAGGGAGAAGGAAAGAGACAGAGGGGGGAAAGGGGGAAAGAGAACTACGGAAACTGTTGTACGTAATTCCGTATAAGCCGCACATCGTGCACACCATGGAGCCAGCCGCACAGAGACAGCAGTGTTAATGGGGGGAGGGAGAGACACAGGGGGAGACACACGGAATGGGGAGAGGGACATGGGTGAAAGAGACATGGGGGAAAGACACGGGGAGGGAGGAAGAGATACAGGAGAGAAAGTGGGGCTAAGAGACACAGGGGAGGGAGGGGGAAGAGACAGGGGAGGGAGAGGGGGAAGAGACACAGGGGAGGGAGCGTGGGGGATAGACACAGAGGAGGGAGAAGGAAAGAGACAGAGGGGGGAAAGGGGGAAAGAGAACTACGGAAACTGTTGTACGTAATTTTGTATAAGCCGCACATCGTGCACACCGTGGAGCCAGCCGCACAGAGACAGCAGTGTTAATGGGGGGAGGGAGAGACACAGGGGAGGGGGGAAAGATACACAGGGGAGGGAGGAGAGACACAGGGGAGGGAGGAGGGGGAAGAGACAAAGGGGAGGTAGGGAGAGACACGGTGGGGGGAGACACACAGGATAGGGGGGAGGGACATGGGTGGAAGAGACACAGGGGAGGGAGAGGGGGAAGAGACACAGGGGAGGGAGAGGGGGAAGACACATAGGGGAGGGAGAATGGGGGAAAGAGGCCCAGGGGAGGGAGAGGGGGAGGGAAGAGACACAGGGGAGAGAGTGGGGGAAGAGACACAGAGGAAGGGGGGGGAGAAACACATTGAATATTATCCCGTCAAGTTACTAGTGTATATATATATATATGTATATACTAGCAACTTGCCCGTCAAAAATGACGGGGCAATAAAATTGTAAGGCAGGTAATGCTGTTTGCCACAGACAGTAAGTATTTTGGTGGTGTGAGATCCTTCGGCGCTCATTGCGAGCCTCTTGGTTGTTGTATTTTTTGTTCTCAGAGGCATTTTTGCTGTCATTGTAAGGTCTGCGCTGATCTTCTTTTTGCGCTTATTGCAGGGCAGTCACCTGGTGTAGTTTGTGTGCTATGAGCACCGTTTGCGCTCGTTGTGAGGCGCACAGTGAAGGGCTTTGGCGTTTATTGCAATATTTTTTTTGTGTATATGTTGTTTTTTATGATAATTAATTAATAAATTAGTAAATTAATATACTTTACCTATTTGTAATTAATATATGCAGCAAGCATTGTGCTGAAGAGCTAACAATCTGTTTTGATGTTGCTGCAGCATACAATAGAGATTTGCACTGTTGTTGAGCTGAGGTGTAAGTGTCAGCAATGTGTGCAGTGTGTAGTGTAAATAGTCTGCGTGCGCGAGGGGAAACCGTTAGTGTTGTAAAATGGCAACAAATGTGTATGTGGTACGCGGGTTTGGATGATTTAGCGCCCTTGCTAATGGTGTATGTTGTAGGTCGTACGGGTTTTTGTAAAAGTCGTATGTGGGAAATATACCCCCCATTCTTGCATTTAGGCAGCCACCAAATTTAAGACAATTATTGGTGAACAGAAGATTGCCAAATGAACAGCATAACAGAGAAAATGGCACCAAACCCTGCAATAAAAGTCACTATGCCAACACATCTGCAAAGAGGACACAGTGACGCACACCAACAAGACCCACAACATCAGAGGCTCATATTCATGTACATCATCAAATGTAGTGTACATGATACAATGTACTGTATGTGAAAGGGGGTGCTACATTGGGGAAACCAGCCAGGAACTACACATGCGAATGACCCTCCACCGAAGCTCCATCAAAAAGCACCATGAAGACAGTTATTGTACTCTAGTTGGACACCAATTCACCCAGGAGAATCACTCCATCCAGAACCTCAAAATAAAAGTACTCAGAGGGAATTTCAGAACTATCCAACAGCTGAAAACTTTTGAATTAAAAATGATAAAAAAAATGTAATACAAAGGATTTGGGCATTAACAGCGACTTAGGCTTTCTGACCCACTATCTTAATGTCTTATAGCACATGTATTCCATTTACTTCCCCCCCCTTCTATTGCAGTTTTTGTAAGCTACATGCTATGCTGAAATGTATTGCTCTTTATTTTACTCTGCTGTGTTCTTATCTACAACCTGATCTATAGACTTACTGACCTATCAGGACATTATTCACAATGGTGGTCTATTTCTTACTTAACTCTGCCCAATTCATTTTCTTGTTTTTCCAAATTATTTTTTTTTCATATATATATATATATATATATATATATATATATATATATATATATATACATATATATATATATATATATATACATATATATATATATATATATATATATATATATATATATATATATATATATATATATATATATATATATATATATATATATATATATATATATATATATATATATGTATATATCCTCTCTTCGTTCTTATGCATAGTTACTGAGTTAAAACGAAAATGACCAAAAATGTGTTTTATAAATCTGCAAAGAACTCTGGGAATGAAAATGCAAAGTGGCAGTGAGATCACACTTCTTTCTTTTAAAGTGCTAGATGTTAAACCGTCAAATAAGAAGAAAACATTTAATTAATATGGTAATTCAGTACAGTCCAGGCCTAAGTGATCTTCTCACGTATGCTTTCTGTAGACACGTGTCTGATGATAACAGCCTTGGGGACTGCGCTGCATTAGATGAAGATGTACAAACAGTGCTGTGATGGGTGGGTGTATATTACCACAATCACTGTCCTGGGTTTACATGTTTACACTTCATTACTAGACAAGTGTACAAACATTCTTTATACATATGTTAGTTTTTACAGCTTTTAATGACATTATGAATTACAGATCTCCAAGAAGTGTGATATAATTGATGCTTGCCCTGGAAAATATAAATGCAACAAAATACTATGTAACAGCTTTGCATTTTTCATGTTCAAATATATGTTCATAATTTTAAAAAACTTACAGTACTTATTTGTTATGCTAATTAACAAAACATAATACTAAGCTGCCACTGCAATACATTTTCAACATATCTATGTATATATGCATAAGGGATAGTGCATACATACAATAACCTACAACAATTTAGGGGGGAGACATGAATATACGCACTGTAGCTATTTGAATCAAACAATGCAGAAAGTCCAAGCTGCTGTGCTGAGCTGAAAGGCATATTTAACTTTTCTGGATTATGAATGCATCTGATAGAGGAGAATCAGAAGCATTTTTTGCATGAAAAAATACCCAAATAAACGTTATTAAACTTATCCTACAGTTTGCTAAATCTCTTGAGTTTGCTGATTCTGAGAGTTAACACCCTTAAAAAATCCCTGCTAAAATTTAAATAAAATTCATAATTTGTTTTGGCCACTCAGGCAGCTATAACATTGTTTTGATCTGTGAAGTCAGTTTGTGCAGCAAAGCATCATGGAATGTGTAGTGTTGTTTTTCCCCTTCACAAGGAAGCAGGAGGAGCCCAGACATTGTAATGTGGCTTTCTGCATTGCGCTGCTGTTGGCTTGACGATTAGTAAGCGACTTTGTTCAATTTTTTTCTTAGGGTTATGCTTAGGGTTATTATTTAGGGTTACAGATAGGGTTAGAACCTCACATTACAAAATTGGAGCTGGGCTATTTCCTGCCATTTTCCTACCACATACCTGTGTGCGGCCAGATGGGGACAAACCACTACGCTACTACTACACTACACTACCCTAACCCTAAACCTCACTCTAAGACAAATTGAACAAAGACTCAGAAATCCACCGTCATGCCACCTATTCTCCACTGCATGCCTGTGTGCTGGCGGGGACAAAACCATAAAGATCTAAAAGAGATAAATTCTTTCTAGAAACTTGTTGCTTACTGTTAAATGTAATTATTGAAAAGACAATAGAAATAATCTGCCCAGAGTGGGTCTTTAACTTTACCCTATTAATTACGTTTATTTAGAAATTATTTGGTTCACATAAAGTTGCCTAAAATACATAAGTAGATTATATTTTTTCTTCCCTGTAGCTTTTTTTGTCTTCAGTTATGCTTTTTTTGTATTTGCATTCAGAATATACCTCACTGGGATATTTAAATGACTTCCAGAACACACATTCACCCAACAGAGGTTGTCATAGTAACCCCTGGTTCTAGCGAAAAGCAGCAAAAGGTGAGAAAGTGGCTAAAATAATACAGAAATATAAAAAAAGAAATAGCAGGTTGCATCATACACAGTGCACAATTTATAGAAATTCTTCGATTTAGATGAATGTTAGTCTAGAAACCAAACTTCAACCCATAGTTATTTATTTGTTTTTAGTTTCTGCAGACTGTCTTATTTATATTGATGGTGTACAATGTTCTGGAAGGATGGCAAGTAGGTAATTATACCTCAAGGGACCCTGGTGAGGTACATGTGGGTGGGCAGTGATGGCCACAGTTTAAATGTCAGTACCGCTTTGCTTTATACAAGTTGTATGTGCTAGCCACAATCAGTTCAATATTTTTCAGATAAATAACATGCACCAATTATCAATAGTGTGGTGGAACCATTCAATGTGTTGCATATTTTTTTGTGTTGCCCCCAATTCTTTGGAACTCCGGTCTCAAGTCGTGGAAAACCTCACTAAAAACACATCTTAAAGCCTATCACCTTCATACTTAATATGCCTAATTTATCTATCACATTCCAAATCCATTAGATTGTAAGTTTGCAAGTTTTTAATCGTATAGGATGCTTGAAAAAGTACTCTATATGCAATATTATAAGCTCAAAACAGAGCTTTCTATTCATTTAATCTGCATTGATATTGTTTTTACCTTAAATTCGTCTTATGTATAGTGATGCGGAATATGTTGGCACATTATAAATATTAGATCACATATATAGTTGTGAGCATGCGTGCCGATGCCGAACGCTTGCGGTTTTTGCGTTTTGCAAGGGCCGCAGTTGCTGGCATGAGCGCCAGCCAGCAACTGAGGCCCTCAAAAAATTTACGTAGTTACGAAAGCAAAATACGAGACACGTTACGACCCATTACGACCTCCCAAAAATCGTCCGAAACCCGCTCGTATTTTGCTTTTGTAACTACGTAAATTTTGCGAGGTCTGCAGTTGTTGGCAAGGAGCGCCTTCGGCCAGCAACTGCGGCCCTCGCTTTTGTGAATAAAATGTCCCATGATTGAACAAAATATTGAATTTCTAACTGTCCTGGAAGGGCGACTCGGTCAGCCAATGAGCAGTAATAGAACTGAGTCATCCGTTTTTGGCCCTTTATGTAACATACAGCATTGTGCATTCCTTGCAAGTTTAAAATTGTTTCACTAACAGTCTTTTCATATAAAAAAAACATTTGTAATGTTCAAAACATGCTCTTTTAAAAGCACGATAGGAAATAAATGTATGTTTACCCTCAACTACAGTCCAGATGTTTGTGATGTATATAATAGAATAACCATACAGCATATTTAGAGGGACATCTACCGATCATGATTTTAAATTATAGATAACGTTTTTTTCCAATTTCGGAAAGGTTTACTTGCTGTACAAAAAAAGGGATATTTAAATAACTTCCAGAAAAACAACAACTTATAAGGTTTCAAAGAATGAAACTGGTTTGTTCTACTGATTCATTTGTACATAAACCCAACAAAGATGATTTTATATGGCTGGAAGCAGTCTCTGAGCAATGGTGCTCACTAGGGAGTTCAGCTACACCTCACTGATAAGTTCCAAGAGAGGTGGAGACATATGTTTGGGGTTTGCTGTTTCGCCTGTTCAGTGTAGAATTGCTTGGTATTTTGAGGCTGGATCACTCTGTTGAGTGAGATCAGACTGATATACTGCAGGATATTTCTCCTTGTGAAGGGCACAAGTTAGCTAAAAGAGGCTGCTCTCTGAGTAGATAACTAGACCTATAGAACAAATCTACTTAGGAGATCGAGTGACTCTGACTTTGTTGTTGTTTGTAAGAAAGTCTTTAGAAGAGCTTCACTTAGGTTAGTCCTAAACTGCCTGAGTATGTACTATGTATTGCCTGTTAAAATGGAGGTACACTCTCTTTTGTGTAGTTTGCAAGCATGTTGAGTATACCACCTTGTATTAAATCAACTTACACCTACTATTCCAAAATGTCATGCTACCACTTTTATGGATCATCTTGGTAGACTCTTCATGCTTCATTATCTAATGCAAAAAGAACAAACTGGCATATCTTGACAGAAAAACACAATTTGTTGATTAGCATCTGTACTTACTCAAAAAACGTTGTCCAACCAGTCTCATCACACTTTGTTGCCAAAAGGCCAGTATTTCCATCATATGTCATCAAAGCCAGTTCCAGACTCTGCGTTGAGACTAACTTCAGTCCACCATTTGTAGTGAGAGTCAAAGTAATAATTTGATTGTCCGGCATTAGGAAATGTCGTGGAGTACCATTAGTGTCCCTTCGAATTTTCAAAGAGTTCCCACTGTTATCGATTATTTCAGTCACATCGCTATCAGCACTGTATGTAAAATTGTACAGATATTCTCCAGTCACAAGGCTTTGAGTATATTGATGGATTCCATTGATGTTAAAGATATATAACTCTTGCTCCCCTGGAGATGCAATTTCATACTGGTTAAAAGAATTAAGAACAGGCTTATTTTGAAGAACAGCTCTTATACGAATATTCCCAAGATCGGCTATATATACGGTCCCATCTGGTGAAACGGCCAAAGATGATGGAGAGTTAAAATAGGCATCAGTAGCATAACCGTCATCGCCGGCATAACAATTGCAGTTGATATCATCTTTACAGTTACAGTCGGAAGCTGTACCAGCTAAAAGAGAAATTTCACCATTGGTTGTCACTTGCCGTATTCGATTAATTTTCTTTTCATTTGTTTCTGCAATGTAAAGAATGCCAGTGTGTGAAATAGCTATTGCGCTTGCAGATTCAAGTGCAGAATGAATTGCCAGTTTGCTTAGAGAATAGTCTATACCAGGTACCTGGCAGTGCATTGGACGTCCAGCTATGATGCTAACCTGGTGATTTTCTGTGATACGCAAAATAACATTGTTCTCTAATACATAGAGTGAATTATCCATTGGATTGACAGCTAGGTCTGTTGGCCATTCCATGCGCACCTAGAAAATATTCCGTAAATAATTATATTGTTAAAACTAAATTACTGGTAGCACGCTTTCATTAGTATTTAATAAATATAAATACACAATTCCACATATGCACTCAGAAAACAGCCTTTTGTAAATAATTAAACAGTCTAATTGGTGTCCCTAAGCAAATCAAAGATTTGACTTCTTCACTGTTTATGTAAATTAAATAAAAGTTGCATTTATTATAGTTTTTGAATGTTTTACAATCAAATATAACATTTATCACTCTAACAGCCCCATTAAATTCAAAGCCTGTAGCGGCATCGGCACACCCGCAGAGTCTGCGGGCTTGAAATTCGGCTGTGTTACAGAGCTATTCATTGTAACCATGCCGCGAGTTACGGGCCGTAGACGCAAACTTGGAAACCCTTCTTGGGAACCTTGGATGTGCAGCCGTGAACATGATCAATTAGTCAAACCCGTAGTTACGGGTTTAGACGGAGCCAATGGCAAATGAGATTGTCATCATTACGTCACTGAAAAATGGAGGTTAGATTTCAAAGCCTAAGAGTTTCAATTACGAGTTTCGATCAGACCTGCATTACAGAAATAATGCAATATTAATAAATCAGTAGTTATTATATTCTAGTCCATGCGAGTTCCATTATATGTATTAACACATTGATTGCCGGGATCGCTATAACATGGAAATTAAACAGAAATAAAAGTATTTTCTATTGGAGATTTGCCAGCTTGGGAATGTTGTGCAGATTTGCGAGCTTGCGGGCTAAGTTACAGGCTACGGTTTTACACGTTGAGGGAATTTAATAGGGCTGTAGCGGCCCTATTAAATTCGCCAAATCGCAGTTCCAGAAGCCCGTAAATTAGCCTGCAAAAGTTCCAGCTATTACATTGGCCTCTTTTAGTTACCCGCAAACGATCGGCGGGTTATAGGCGGAAAAACCCTACAGGCTGTCAAAATCTGAACTCAGACCCAGCAAAGCCTTTGATCTTTCAATCCCATAAATGTTACAATCGCTATTAAATTGCTACAAGTCCTCAAGTCCCCAACTGTTTTCACACTAATAAATGGCAAATGTAGCCAAAAATTCTACAGGTACTAGCGAGGACCCGCAAGGGGGTTAAACTCCTGCCCGTAGCACTGTAAAAGCAAATATAAACACACTATTGTATTTTAAATTATAGGGAAAGAGATGAAAGGTATTAACATTAATAGCACAACATTCTCAAGCTCGCAAATCTGCAATAAAAAAAACTTTTTTTATATATTTAATTTCCGTGTTATATTGATCCCGGCAATCAGTGTGTTAATACATATAATAGAACTCGCATGGACTAGAATATTATATTTATTCATTTTTTCATATTGCATTATTTCTGGAATGTGGGCCCGATCGCAACTTGGACTTAAAAAACGTAGGTGATAGAAATTTAGCCTCCATGTTTTAGTGACGTCATGACGACAGTCTCTTTTACTATTGGTTCCAGCTAAACCCATAACTACGGGTTTGAATAATTTATCATGTTCACACCCGGAAATGCTACGTGCCGCAGCATGGTTTACGGATTTGGATTCTGGCCATGTGACTGTAACTTTACGTAAACTTTTAAGTTCCCAAATAGACTTATAGCCCTATTAAATTCCCTCAACGTTGAAAACTGTAGCCCGTAACTTAGCATGCATGATTTGCGGCTATTAAATTGGCCCTGTAAAGCAACCCACCAACGACTTGCGGAGTAAGGACGAGAAAAGGCTGAGGGACGTGGAAATTTGAACTGTGTGCCTGCAAATCCTTTGATCTGTCAAGCACGTAACTGTTACGTTCGAAAATCACTATTAAATTGCTACAAATCCACTAGCGTTCAAACCCGTAACCCGCAAATGGAGCCAAGGAGCCAAAAAGCCAACAGGTACTAGAGAGGACCCGTTAGGGGGTTAAAGTCCTATCCGTAGCACTTTAAATGCAAATACACACACACTACTATACTTATAATAAAAGGGAAAGTGATGTTAGGTATTAGAATTAATAGCACAACATTCTCAAGCTCGCAAATCTGCAATATAAAATACTTTATTTCATGTTTAATTTCCGTGTTGTATCGATCCCAGCAATCAATGTGTTAATACACATAATGGAACTTGCATGGACTAGAATATCATATTTACGGCTTTAACAATATTGCCTTACTTCTGGAATGTGGGCCCGGTCACAACTCCTAATTGAAGCCCGTAAGACTTTGATATACAACCTCCAGTTTTCAGTGACGTAATGATGACAATATCTATTGCCATTGGCAACATCTAAACCCATAACTACGGGTTTGACTAGTTGATCATGTTCATGGCCGCGCATCCAACGTTCGACAAATGGTTTACAGGTTTGTGTCTCAATCCCGTAACTCGCGGCATGGTCTAATTTAATAGCTCTGTAACACAGCCAAATTTCAAGCCCGCAGCCCCTGCGAGCTTGCTGATGCTGCTACGGGCTTCGAATTTAATAGGGCTATTAATCTTGAATTTCTATTAATGATTACACCAATAACTATTATATCGATTTTTTGCATTACAAACATATTAATATCATTATTGGCTTTTTACAAGGTGATTGACAAGTAGGCCACATGTGAAATTCTATTAAAAATGTATTTGTGTGTATTTTGCATTTTATCACCTAATAAATATAGTAGATGCGAAAGAAAATACAAGTGCAACTATACCTATCACAATAAAATTTGTGCAAAAAGATGAATTGTTGAAGCACCCTAGGAGATGTCAAATCGTAGTACATACTATATGCCCTATAAAATAACACATGAATGAAGAGAGTCTCCAAAAGTACACAAATACTTGCAAACACATAAAATATGCTATACCTGAGTGATGTCCATACTGGAGTCACAGCTTAGGGGCCGGCCAGCAGCAAGGTCATTGGAACCAAGCAAAGTAGAGATGATTCCATTCTGGTCAACTTTACGAATCATGGTGGCATCAACAAAGTATATTAATCCATTCTTATCCACTGCAATACCTAAGAGGAGAAACAGCATTTTGCACATTGATGGCGAAACACAGATTAAACAATAGACTTTGTGGCAGTTCTAAGCTCTGGAAAGAAACAGGTCTGTAAGATAGCTAATGATCACACAAGCTTGTGTAATTTGTAATGTAATTAGGCATTACATTTAGCATGTGATATTTGCATCAACATATTTAGTATAAAATCTATTGATATACCTACCCATTTTTATTTAAAAAAATATATAAAATGTAAATTTCTCTCAAGTGATTTCGTTTTTTCCTTGTCGAGAAATCAGACTAAGTATATCACACTAATCACGGCTAGAATCCAAAGGGAGAAGCTTGCTATGCATGGAAAGAGGGCTAAATTCATAGCAGATAGGAACTTTTGAGCAAAAGCATGTTATAAGACCACTATTGATAAAGCTTATGTCTAGATAATTTAGAGAAGGACCAACAACAAGTGTAAGACAGTAAATAACATGTCTGTTTGTTAATGGTACCCAACTCTGCTACTGAAGACACACCAACAGGCCAGATTTGAGTGTATTGCCTGAATACAGGTGGCTCAATAACGATTGCAAATGATCAAGCAGTCTTTGCTTTCACAACTTGGTGAGTTGGTGTGTCTGGGGTACTATGGTTGGAAACCACTACTTTATTCAAATTATGTCTCTTATTCATCATCAACAACATTGTTGTTAAGTTCGTTAAAAAAGCAACTGTTGGAAATATGTGAATTAAAATTTGTGAATCTGAGCCTTTGCTTTGACAGTTCCTGTACATACCTCTGGGATTAGTCAAGATGGCATCCACAGCCTTTCCACCATTCCCACATCTGGCTTCGTCGAAGGGCATGCACTGCTCTCCATTGCCAGCTATAACTTCTAGGTTGGTTGCAAGTTCTTTTGCCCCAATGAGAGTCTTGATTCTGTAGATTCTCCTGCTGTTAGTATCCGACAAAAATAATGAACCTGACACAGGGTCTACAGCCAGGTAGTACTTATGTGCTATGTTGTTGCTTCAAAAAACAAAAACAAACAAAGATTAGTTACACTGATTGCAGTTAGATCAAAAATATATTATTTATCAGACTGGATGTGCAACTAGTACAAAATACAGACAATTCTGTGTATCAAATAACAACTATTAAAACCCCCAAAAATGCATTTGCCCCAAAGAAGAACTTTCAAAGCTAAAAAAAAAAACTACTTTCTTCAGTCTTTTTCAAATTTACCATGCAGTTTGAAGCAATTTTGTTGTAACAACTGCGGCTTGACACTCCACACAACGTGCAATTAAATATATAGATGGAACAGTTCTACAATTTCACACCCAAGCTAGGTATGAATTGAAGATATTATCTACCATATTATGCACTATTTTGTAGTTTTACCACCATTCTGAGATGTAAATAACCTATGTTTAGGAGAAACATACATATTTATATACAATACTTCATACATATATATATTCTGTAGAACTGACACTTTAGACTTTTAGGCATTTCTCCTAGGCAAGAAAACAACAGGGGGCCAGAGGGGACATGGTCAGCATTGTACAATTGGGTTTTATTTTGAAAGTTGGAGATTTGTGGGACCAAAGGCACATGGGACTTGGCGGGAAAAGGTGTACTGTCCCTCCAAAAGGGTGACTGTTGGGATGTATTTATTGATTACAGGATATAGTTTGGGAATTTATTTTTATTGTTTAATACTAAACATGATCAACACGGTAAATTATGGAGCAAGTCTGTTTTGGACACTTCAGAAGCTGCAGTCTCTCAGATGAAGAAAATTATTCACACAATCAAAACTGGTCAGCAGCCTGATGGTGGTTAGAGACCTCCGCTCTAATTTGTTTCTTGCAAAAAAAGTGACATCTATTTCAGTAAACCATCTGTTAATTCAAAAATTGTGTGAAATCTGATCTTAATCTCTCATCAAATTTCCATCAAAATGTAAAATTGAACATCTGTGCTTACACCGCTTCATCAAATGCAAATTGTAATTAATTCTACTTGAACTATTTTTTAGCCTTGCTGGTCAGTTTTTAAGAAAAGATGCTGGAAAGTTTACTATACGGAACATATGTTCAAAGCAGTGGAGAACGTGATATATTACTGTCACTTTAGCAGGAAATCCATTAAAAGAAAAAAAAAACTTTACGCGCAGATTGAAAAAGTGGGAGCTATTTATAGTTCAAGTAATCCCTTAGCACCACATTTTATGTTAGTTATTAGTTATTTTAAATAGACGTTGGTTGAATTACTAGAAGAAAATTCTACTCTGCTTAACAACATTTTGCATAAAATGTCCTCACTTTTTCTTGTTAAAAAACATAATGTGGCAGTCTTTGAAATGGGAATCAGATAAGATAATCACATACACTAAGCAGCTGATCATTAAATCTATTTTCACCCAATTGGTTTAATGAATCTTTTTAACGCAGCTTCACATTAATAAGGACCCATTAAAAACGTAATAATTTGGAGGGATTTATAATATTAAGATTTACACCTAAAGGCAACTGCTAACACAATTAAAAAAAGTAAAAACACAATAAGAAAAAGTAGATTATCCTTTTTGTTTTCATAGCAACACTGAGTAGGTATCCAAAGTTCTCTGAGTTCGGTAGTCTGAGTTCTGGATAATTAAAATTGTCTAACAAGTTTTGATCAGTGTGAAGCTGACATTTTCTAAGTGTTGTCAGGATTATGTGTATTAAATAACATTCAGCCATTATATGTATTATCTTTCATTCATCTAAATGTATCAGGAGGCGGGTTATTAAATATTAATATCTAATAAATCAGGACTGAACTACAAGGGTTATGATTTTAGTTCTTTTCTGACCATAATTAATAATACATCTTACTACTGTATATTATACTATTAAATATATCCTATATTATACTATACTTCCTAGCTTATAAATATAAAATACCATATATACACCCCATTTCTTCAAAGCCTAGTCGCTTTTTTTAAATAAGGTTACACTTGTATTAAAAGGGTCAAATCTTCATATTTTTAGTCAGTATATCTTTTTATTGTGTTGAGGATCAAAGGCTTCAGTCAAGGCTGAAAACTTCAAAGTCTTGAAGGCCTTTATTTGATGTGCTAGACTTTGAAAAGTTTATTAATGTTATTACTTAATTTTAAAGAATCACTGATGTATGGTGCTACCATTTTTACTTGTTTCCTCATATACAGAGCTTAATGGTGTTGAGGAAATTTGACTTAAATTGCTTATTTATAAATTACAAGGGTTGGAGGGTAGATTTTATTGAAAAAAAATGTAGTTAAGGTTTGTATGCAAAATCTTTGATATAACAGATTTTAAATACCAAGTACTGTTTTTTTATGGGGTCCTTAAAATGTTCTTTAAAAAGAGATGTCATATAATGGAGGACAAAACATGTTATATGGTCATATATTATGAAAAAAAATAACGTGGCAAGCAATGAAAATTCAATTTGTCTCCTTCTCACAATCTGCTTTACTAACTTCTTAATTGAATAAGGCCATTTTCCCAGAGAAAGAACTAATTTACACTGAAGCGAACATTCATGTATGGTAAATCTACCAAATTTGACCCAAATGTATATATAAAACATTTGTTGCATGCTAAATTAGATTCATTAGTTTCCTCTTTTTAGGGGAAGAAACCCTACTTTGGCCCTCATTTAATTGCAATTTGGCCAATTGAATAGGGCTCTGAATAAGCACATAGCATATGTTTTTAAAGAAGTTTTTAGATAGTGAAAACCTTGCTTTTGGATAGATGCTCACTAACTAAAAACTTATTTAAAAAAATATGCTGTGTGCTTATATAGACCCCTATTCAATTGGCCAAATCGCAATTGAATGAAGCCCTTTATATTTATATATTTATTATTTTTGGATACTGCAGAACAAGGCTATGGGCCTCATTCAATTACGATTTGGCCAATTGAATAGGGCTCTATATAAGTACATAGCATATTTTTTTAAAGATATTTTTAGTTGTGAACTTCTTACCAAAAGCAAGGTCTTCACTAATTAAAAACTTCTGTAAAAAAATATGCTATGTGCTTATATAGAGCCGTATTCAATTGGCCAAATTGCAATTGAATGAGGCCCTATATCTTTTAGCATATTTCTTTGCTTTTGGTTTGGTAAAAATATTTTCTCTGGCATTAAATATTTCTTGTGAGAATTATTTTTACTATTAATTTATGTAATTTAAAGATTCAATCAACAAATATGTTACAATATTTTAAACCTTAAAGGAAGTGTTTAAAGGAATAATTGCTGTAATAGATGTTTTCTCTTGTGATTTACTTGTTATACATACATTAACTAGAGCGTGTGACAAACCTTTACAGTGTCTAATAATATCAGACATAATGCAAACATCTATCACATGGTAGGTCTCTATGAAATATATATTCTAGCTCTCCACAGTGACCTTATTACACTGGAGAGCTACTTATACATATATACTGTATATATATATGTATATATATATATATTTTTTTATTTTTTTTTAAAGCCTGCTATTTTTTTTTTTATTTCAGTGGGAATTTAATATCAGTATTGCTTTTATATACAGTATATATATATATATATATATATATATATATATATATATATATATATATATATATATATAAAGAATGTGTTATATATTAATGGAAATTTATTTTAATTCTCATGCAGTTGAAATTATAATCTACCTTTTTTCTCCAGCCCTACTTCATTAGATTCCTTTACAGAAATATTAGACTAATGTTACTTTTGACTACTTTATCTTTTATTGGCATGACTGTGCATCTATTACATCACATTGGTACTTATAGTACATTTAGCTGATTATTGGCTTATTGTAGGGTGCTCTTTTATTATATTTGCCCATTGAAAGTAAATAAATAGCCACTGGCTTCATGCCACTAACAATAGCCTCTTTTGTCCCTCCCATGAATCAAAATGTATCCAGAGCTCAAAACACTTGTTCGTCATGTATGTCTATGAAGATTCCTTATTGGATAAATTATTGAACTGCAGAGAACATTGTTGACATGTTGGTACTGATACAGGTAAGAAAAGCCAATTGTATATATTAATATAACATATTTCTGCTAACAAGTCTGTTTAATAATAAAGACTTAAAATGAAAGTTCCTTCTTATATATACTGTCAAAGTAAGACTAGTAAGTTGCAATTATATTAAATAAGTATATTTCTTTAACAAATGCTTCTTTTTGTTCTGGGAATAAAAGTGACATTTTTCATATTTTGGAAAACAAATCTATAAACCATAGAGTGTGTATGGATGTGCTTTAGATGCTAAGACCAAACCATCTGCTATACAAATTTAGAGTTAATTGGGCTGAAGGAGTAGCTCACTGATAATGTCACTGCCTGTTTTTAGCTCACTAAAAGGTTTGTTAAATGAACAGAGAAAGCTTGTTTCGTTAAACTACATCAGCCTTTACATCTATCACAAGTGAATAAGGGTATTGAAACAGGGAGATGAAATCATAATGTACTAAGATATGATATTATTATTTTATTTATACAGAGCCAACATTTCCATGGGTCGAGGATGAGGAACAAGGGCATCAATGAAGAAAGAAAGGATGAGTTCTTCAATCAACATAGAAGTGATTACTTATCCAGAGCTAAAGAGTGAGGAACACTGGCATAGATGATCACCACTAGGCGATGCTAGGTAATGTATATTCCCCTCTTACAGGTATCTTTTTTTATGTATGTTTTTATTTTATATGTATTTAGTGTTATGGACTATGAAGGTTCATATGGACACGCGGGGGGGTTAGGGTCCATGGCGGTCCAATATTGACTCTTGTGGTGGTAGGAAGGGTGCCATGGGAGCCCCATGTTTATACGTGCCATGGAAGTCCATAAAGACCCCCATGGTTCCATTAGCACCTCCATGGTATAGGGGTTAATATTAGGTACCAATGGCTTCCATTAGGCCTGTGGTAGAATAGGGGATAATTTTCTGTGCCATGGGGGTCCATTTAACGATGGAAGGAGACTTTGAATACTTAGGACATTTGGATCTGCACAGCAGGAAAGTGGCAGTAACTACTGCAAGTCATCCTAGGAGCAAGAAAGAAAGAAAACCCTGGACCATATTCTATTAGAAGCCTGCAAATGCCTTTAACCTGTAATTATGGCCATGGGTGTTTTTTTCTCTAAATGTTTAAATGTATTCTATTGACTGAAGCCCACAATTTACCTTCTTAAGCCTAAACACGTAAACTCTGGCTTTTAACGTAGGATTTCATGGAGCATGATCATATGATCTGACAATATTTAAGCAAGCCCATAATTTACTTCTTTGACACAGACAATAGGAAAATGAGACTGTCATCATGATGTCAGTAAAACATGGAAGTTAGACGTAATCTGCAATTAGAGGCTACAAATTAATTAGTGCCAATAATAATATTTGCTGATTGGGCTCACAATCAAGCACTCTATAAAATGTATTAGATTGTCTGTTTTAGTCCATGTGGTTTCATGACATTAATTAACCCTTTGTCTCCCGGGATCGATATTACTCAGAAATAACATTTAAAAATAATATTTTTTTATTTCATATATGTGGGTTTGAGACTGTTGTGCAATTAATTCTAATGTCTTTCCGTGCCTTACCATGTTTTTAAAGTACAGTATTGAGTGTTTAATAGTTAATAGCAATTTGAAAAAGCCCTTGCGTCTCCTATTTAGTAGTCGTACTATTTTTTATAGAATTTATGTGATATTTTTTTTAGTTGCGGGTTAGACTTTATTTGTGAGCTAGAGCTACGAGTCTAATGGAATATCAATTTTGTGTAACTTTAATTATTTAGAGCTCGTAATATTCAAGCTGTACTAAAACCAATAGAGTTCTAAGGCCAAATTTGCATCTTTGTCTGGCCCATAGTGTTTGTGGGCGGGTAACTTCTAATCAGATTGAGAGTAGCTAGTAGAATATGTGGCAATATTAATAGCTGTTTTAAGTATGTATACATTTATGAATTGGGCAATAGAAGACACACCCACCTCAGCAAGCAATAAGGAACAGCAAGCAAGAAAATAAGATGAAAGCCTACAGAAAATAATAATTGAACATAAAAGCAGCAATATGTAAAATCGTGTTTATTTTTTTGCTTTCTGCCATTTTGCTCACTGTTGATTTTGTTAAACAAAAGACTGTAGAGAAAAACATCTGATCACAGTGGTACATTAAAATAGTTCTGTTATTGACTTTGTCATCTGAGAATATGACTTCCACTTGTCAAGCTCCAATGCTTATATATACCCTGCTTTTATGTTATAAGTTATGAGTATTTTGAGTGCTTCAATTATATGTTTGGCAAATTAAACCAACATTACGAGAAATGACTATAATGCACACAGATTACATCTATAATTACATGCAAAACAATGGGATTCAGGATAATTGTGGAATGGTGACGTTCAGCCATTTGTAAAATATGACACCTTTTGAAAATATAAATGTTTCCAATTTTATTTACTTTTCTCTCATGAAACAAAAAGCATGAAAAAAGAAAAGGAAAGAAATCATTACGTGTTGCAAATTTGTGTCCTTACCTATGTTTAAATTCTTTGTTTCTTTATAGAAAAAGAGACGGCAGAAAAAAGAAAGAAAAAGATTGGTTAGACAATTAAGATAAAGAAAGACAAATCTACCAAGAAACTACAATTAGTTTAGCTTGTATAGTATTAGATAATTTGCATAAATATTTTCGTTTTAACAAAGCAAAAAAAAATCTAAATATTGGATATATGTCTCGAAACTCCCATAGTAAAGTGATAATTCACAAACAATAGTTCATTGGTATGTCTTATTAAAACTAACTCTAGCCAAATGTGCTTGTCTCTATGGAACCCATTATTGTTTTGATCTTCCTCCGTGTAGTCGATACTTCTCATACCTGCTTAATGCTAAACTATTTTTAAAACATATATTTGCTTTTTAAATATATATACAGTATATTTATGCAGTTTACCTCCTGATTACAAGCACTTAATGTTAACTTGAAAAATAACAATAAGCAGACACAAACTAAAGTCCATTTAGAATATCTGGCAAGATGAGTTAAAAAATGAAGGAAAATCTTTCAGACTACAATGTTCAAATAAGGATTTCTAATACCTTTATTAATACAGAAATGTGATAAGTAAGTGAAGAAGAAAGGAAAAGAAGCGGCTTAATTATTTTTTTAATTAAATCATGGTGTCAATCTGTTGTTAGATAAAAAAATGAGCATTTCAAAGGAATCTGATTGCCTACTTCCTGGTGTGTCTACGCAAAAATGTCCTTTCTATATTACTGGTTATTAATTGCAGGTTCATGGATTGGTGTTGGTCTATGAAACCGACGCAAGGTTGAAGCAGAAAACATGAAGGGCTGAAACAAGGGAAAGAGAGTGAGGAAAATATAGATGAGGCAAATGAGTGAAGAAAAAAAAGCTAAAAATGTGAACAGAGAATGAAAAAGGGTGAAAACAAAATATGAATAGAGATAAGAACTATAGAGGGAAAATGATATGGTCAGAAAAATGGATTAAGAATAAGGAAGGAAATTTAATGGTGAGTTGACCAGTAAAACATGTCACTATCAATACTACATATAGATAATTGGGAGAACTGAATGTTTAAGGTATATATAAGTTTCCTAAGTTTCAAGTGTTTGGTAAGAAACCGGCAGTGATCATCAGAAAAAAAATGGTTATATAGATCAGTTCAGTGTATAGACAGGAAAGTAAATTCCAGCTTTGCACACCCACAGGAAGCTTACATAACCAAGTATGAAGAGGAAATGCAGTTAGGTAACGAGATTGACCTTTCAAAGGAAGTACTTGCTGCAGGATGGAATCACATGATTGGGTGGGGTCTGAGCTTACAACTGAATCAGAGCACAATGATATATAGAGAAAGAGAATACATATCCCAGGCTGCTTTGCAACACAGGAACCCCAGAGTATTATACAAAGGTCCTTCCTCCTGATTGCCAAAAATGAATTATGAATTTTATGTTAATCTTAGCAAGGATTTTCAGGGGTGTCAACTGACAAAAGCCTCAGCTTGCCTGAAAAGATATAGCAAACATCAGGGTGAGTTTAAAAAAAAAGATTTTTAGGGCATTTTTTCATGCAAAAATTTTTTTGGCATACACTACTGATTATCCTCTATCAAATGCATTCGTAATCCATGAAACTTAGATATGCCTTTAAACATATCATTGTTATTAGTTACTAGTCAAGGATCTTCTGGATGACAGAAGTGGGCTACACCATCATTTTAGGAGGTACATTGGTCCCTGCCCTGGGACTGTACTTCATTTTTTGTTGTGTAACTTGATTTTATAAAGAATGAATAAAGACTGGAAGTATTTTCCTTGGCCTCAAACTATTTTAAACCGCTCAATGATTTTCTACATTTCTCATTCACTTGCCAACATCTGGCCTTTGATTTAAAATGTTTCTGTGTTTTCTGAAACATATACTGTCCTGAAAAAAAGATTAGCAATGAAACAAAAACATACTCTGAAGACAACTGACTTTTTAATCCTGTAGAGGGCAATGTAGAACCAACCTCCAAAGAAAATGCTAGCGAACGTAACATAACTGTACACATGGATCATCTTCTGACAGAGATAAATGCCATTCTTAGACCATAGGACATTAGCAAAGCTCAAAACAGCTGTTCAAAGTGTCACATTCTCCTTCACTGATGAAGAAGCCTGCAACACTTTGCTCTTTAACATACCAAAGGCCTCCCTTCTGTGGAAAAACCCCTAATAAATTATTCAGGATAAGAATAAATTATATGTTTTATACAGGATATTTAAAGACTAAGAAAAAAAACTATACTTCTCAATAACTAAAAATTGTTAAGAACTTCAGAGAAACAAGAAAAAATATATTTTTAAAATCTAAAACATATAGGAAATATTTTATGTGCATATTTTTACGCCTTCCAATAAATTATATATTTGTTTATGGTGTTTGTCTCAGCATTTCTTTCTGTTTGCTTGTTTTTTTTTTCTTCATATTTATGAACTGGAACCCAAAAGCGGAGATGGGTGAGATGATAGGTCACCTCTCTAGTGTGGCACAGATGCCTACTGAATTCCTTTACAGAGATATATATGTAATATATATTTGTACTTAACGAGATATCAAGTTGTGTTCAGTATCACTCACACAAAGAGTTTGTGCAAACAAATGATTACAATACTTCACTGTCTCAGCAAATTTATATCATGACAAACTAAAACCTTAGTGGTTTTGAGTTATGTCAGGTCAGCTATAAAATTCATATTAACCAAAGCATGCTGCATGACATTCCAGCTAACTTTCATGTCAGGATTAAAATCTCACCGAAGTTCCAAAATGCTGGTGACATTTCTAGAGGGAAAGATGCGTCGTATATAATTAACATCTCCCACGAAGAGGCTTCCGTCAATTCCAACTGCCAAGGCTATGGGCGCCAACAGCTTGTTTCCCTCTGCGAGGCCATTGCAACTTGGGCAAGAGATACTCCTTCGACGTCCATTACCCATAATGCTCATAATCACAGCAGGCTGTTGTGATAGGAACTGATTTTCCCCACTGCCTTTGTGCAGTATTCCTAACAAGACAAAATACAAATGATTGATACAGTGACAATGGAACCAATTAAAATACAGAATATATAGATCTTGGTTGTTAATGGTTGTCATAGCCATATCATGCAAATATGCCAGTGATTATCTAGTGCAAAGTTAGGAAGGATATCCTATTTTTAATGGGTAGCCAAATAGCTTTAGCACTATTTAATTAAAACCATGATACAGCCAAGTGTCCTACGACATTACTGTGACGAGAAAATAGTAGTGGTTAGAATTAGAAAATAACAGCTGGATACAAATGAGATAGTTACAGTAGAACCTCCAAGGGTCTTTCCTAAGACTTCTTACAATGGGAAGGAAAACAGTTGGAAAATAATGTCTTCAGTCAAAACAGTAGTGTAGGAAATTAGCACCTATATGTCACTTGAAATCCAATAAATATAGTTATACACACCAGCTACTCCTCAAAACCTCCAAAAAGCCACAATTATAGTTGGCACCATTACATTATTGTGTCATGAATGGGTACTACATGTCTTTTACAATACACAGGGTAAGACCAGAATACTACAACATTGCACATAATTGGTTGAACTTTCTGACTTTCAAGCATTAAAATTAAATTACGCTAATTATTTTGATAAAATTGTACATTTTAAGGCTGAAACTATTTCAAAAGATAAACAATAACAACTCTTATTTGCTTCTTACTTATTTTTGATTAATAAATAAATAAATGAATATATTCATATAGTTTGCACCATTTAACTTTAATTAAAAAATAGAAATTAATGATTTTTGTTATACATTATATTAGTTATATTGCTTATGTTTTTATTACCATCCTTTTGAATGTAAAAGTAGCAAAGCAAAATAATTGTTTAGCACGAGATAGCATTTCGCCCCAAGTGTTTTTCAATTCACAGGAAGGGTGTATATATCACACTACTCTTACAGCCCTATTAAATTCTCTCAGCATGCAAAATCGTAGCCCGTAATGTAGCCCGCAAGACTTACAGCTATTAAATTGGCCCTGTAAAGCAACCCGTAAACGACTTGCGGTTAAGGGGGCGAAAAATACCTACGAAATGTCCAAATCTGATAAAATCGGTAGCGAATCCTTTGATCTGTCAAGACCGTAACTGTTGCATTTGAAAATCGCTACTAAATTGCTATGAATCTACTGCGGTTCAAACCCTTAAACCACAAATGGAGCCAAAAAGCCAACGGGTACTAGAGAGGACCCACAAGGGGGTTAAAGTCCTATGCGTAGCACTGTAAATGCAAATATAAACACAATTCTGTACATATAGTTAAAGTGAAAGTGATGTTAGGTCATAAAATTAATAGCACAACATCGACCCCGGCAATCAATGTGTTAATACATATAATGGAGCTCGCATGGACTTGAATATCATATTTACTGATTTATTAATATTGCATTATTTCTGTAATGCGGGTCCGATCGTAACTCATAATTGAGACCCGTAAGGCTTTGAAAACTAACCTCCATTTTTTTGTGACGTAATGATGACGATCTCATTTGCCATTGGCTCCATCTAAACCCGTAATTACGGGTTTGACTAATTGATCATGTTCACAGCCGCACATCTAACGTCCACAAGAATGGTTTATGGGTTAGCGTCTCCAGCCCGTAACTCGCGGCATGTTTCAATTTAATAGCTCTGTAACGCAGCCAAATTTTAAGATTGCAGCCTTTGCGGGTGTGCCGATGCCGATACAGGCTTTCAAATTAAATAGGGCTGAATGTCCCTTTAAATTATCATTAAATCCTGTCTTATTGGGTTGTCCTAACGACCATAGCTGAGAAACACTGATTAATATAATTCCATTGATGAGTTATGATTTACATATATATATATATATATATATTAAGTGTTCTGATAAAAGCATGTATTCTGTTCATTTGTAATGATTTTTCATGATGTTTTATTATTATCCAAGCTTACCACTCCTTATATTTAGGATATGATGCTTATCCAAAGACCAGCCACCAATATTCGATGGGTCCAACTCAAATCCTTGTAGTACTGCAGTTCTTTTCTCCCACAAAATTAAACTGAGGCACGTCTCATATTCAAATCCCACAGACACTGGAAGATATAGTGCAAAGCGTTAAATCGTATTATGAAGATGGAAACAATGTGACAATTAAGCATCTGCATTGTAAACATAATGACACAAAAAATACACATTAACACAAACATTTTTAATTATTAAAAATTACAGAAAATATACGGCGCTTTAAGAAACCGTAATGGAAACGGCTGCTAATATATAAACTGGAACATTGTGAATAATAAAGGAGAAGATAATATATAAATCAGAACATTTTGAATAATGGAAAAGTGGCGCTAGTTTTTTCTCTTTATTAGGCTTGGAATTTAATAGTTCATCTTCTTTCAATTGCTTAGAACATTTGCAATATAGTGATAAATGATGGTATCTGCTCATTGTACTTTTGCGTTCAGTACACTGGCTGGGTTGAAACTGACTTACTTAAAGTAGAGATCTAATGGCAATTTCGGAGGTTTTAACATCATAAATATATATCTTAATTCATTTTTCTTTCCAATTAATTTGTGAAGCTGCAATTTACAGAAGTTCTCCTCTTAAGTAGGATTTCACAATACGATCTTGTTAGTGATGTCAGGTTGGAATGGGTTATGTGCATTATGTGTCTGTAAGTGAGGTTATAAAATGAGACAGGGGTGAAGAATTAATAGAGCGTTTCAATGATTAAAGAAGTTATTAAAGATATTCGTGCGTACATGCAAACTTTGCAGCACTCCCACTATGATTCATTATTTTAATATAGGCAGTAGCTAAAAGGCTGGATTTGCCATCTAGGTTGTCTATAGTTAGTTTTTCTTTACCTAAACAAATGATGGGAAACTCAGTCCTACGAGGGCCACCAACAGTCTAGGATTTCGTTATCTATCCTTTTGTGTATACAGTATCTCTCTGACTGAGCTCAGTGAATTACTGAGTTTCATTCACTCTGATTGATCCGCCTAGGCTAAATCCTGTTTGCTACCCTCCTAGGACCAAATTGCCCAACACTGACCTAGACAAAGCCTGGAAGTGGAGAGGAAAAGTAAAGGTGGGAAGGTCACAAAGATATATAGGATGGTGGAGAAAAATAAGGGAATACCTACAAGCTAAACAGAAACAAAATATAAGGCCCGTCAGAATGGACAAAGAATAATAACAAGAAAAGAAGAAGAATGAAATAATATATAGGGAGAGAAATGTAAAAAAATACATTATGGACAAAATAGCTCTATCTATCTATCTATCTTTCTATCTTTCTATCTTATATTTCTTGATATTCTAATGAAAAGTGCCTCCTTTTCTGATGACATCCTGAGCTAGATGATAGATAGACAGACAGATAGATAGATAGAGCATGGATAGTAGACATAGATATATATATTTTAGTTTGTCAAGAGGAAAAATTCAAGTCCTAACCAAGCTTGGTAAATTATTCCCATCTATAAGTATGGTAGGGACTTGAATGGCTATACTAAGAGGAAAAGCAAATGGACAGTGCCTGCCATTGACCCTTGTCTTAATCATTATCTATTTTCCTCCTAGCTTACATGTAATAATGGACTGAGTGCACTAATGTTTGCTAAAGAGAAATCAGCATGTTTTGATTATAAGCCATTATAATTATAATTTCCAGAAAAATGTAAGTGTAAACAATTAACTGGAAAATGTTTAAGGTAAAATTTAAATGTGTATGAACATTGTTTCACAAATGTTGGCTTTTAACACTTTTGTTATCAAATAATGTACAGTATTTAAGTATGAAAAATCACAAAATGTAAATATATAATTGTAAAGACGTAAAAATATTGATTATCATAATGATTTGCATTTAACATCGTTCGGGGCTATATTGCAATTCTTTGCCATATTATCTTGAAAATAAAAGTATACTTTTCTTTCAAACACAAGTTTTTCATTTACTTCTATTAAATACTGTGTTCAAATATTATTTTGCTTTTCTTTAGGAACAACTCATGTAAAAAGACTATTTTTCACATTAGGATGAAGAGTGCATCAAGCATATATCAACGTACAGTGTTTGGTTTGTTAATAACATTCTGTGGACTGATAGACTGAAAAGAAAAGTAAAATCTAATTTCCGTGCCAAACAGACCTATCAACATGGTACATTACACCTCAAAGCACAAGAATTATTTGTTATATATAGCAGCAAATTTAGAAAGCATGTATTTCCAACTGGGCATGTACAGTGGAAAGATAAAATAAGAAGCCCACAAGTGCAACCAAGGCTGACAACTTTTGCTGAAACTATGATTAACTTAGAAGCAAAATAGCATGCTATCTTGTTCCACTATACTCAGAGAAGATGAAACTTTCATTTCATCCAATTTATGTATTAACCAATATAGCATGGAGATGATCACGTACCCACTGCATCTGAAAGTCCATATACTCGTTGACCATATGCATCGTTTTTATCCCAAACAAATGTGTAGGCCAAGTTAGGTGATGCTTGGAATGACTTTTGGAACAGATGTCCTTCGACTGCTACCATCAGGTGAACTTTGATAAGATTAAGAGGTACCATGGACTGTGTCATAATGATCTTCAGCAAAGACTTGTATCCAGATGTGCGGGAACTCAGATAGCAGAGCCTCAGGTTAGATCCAGGCATCTCTATCTCCTCGTGAAGAACCTTGGAAAGAAAACATTACAGGCGATTGTTATATTTGTAAAAAAAAACTATGAAGTGAAGTATTTCAGACAGCAATATATTTCTGCCAAGACCAACAAGGTTTATGTCAGCACATATTGTTCTTAAGAAAGCTACCCAACTAGGTGATTTGACAAGAGTTTCCAGAGATGTCTACAGTGATTCCTGCAACTTAAAAAAACAAACCATATGAAGAAACACACACGCCCCAATCAGATGAGGTCCTGTCCGATTTATTTTCCTGAAGAGCTGACAATGGAAGACACTACCAGTAAATGCTCCCTAGTATCTGATTGTCTAGCCAGTTGCTAAAAAATATCATTTCCTCTCAAAAGTCATCAAAAGTTCCTCTACTCTAGTGCAGTAATGGTTACATGGTGGTTAAAGGTTGATATATCAGTTTTTGAAAGAGGAGTATTTGGGGAGTAATGTGACATATTCCCCAAGCCAAAGAGTAGAAACTAGAAAACTCCCTGTTTCATTGGCATTACAAAAGAAACCACAAGTTAACTGACAATCAAACCCGATAAAGTAAAATATTGTACGTTTATATTTGTTATATAAAACACACATCAAGGTTTTTATTTAATAGAAACCTATATTTGAAGCCCAATGCCATATAACTCTTAGGTATAATAAGGGTAAAAGGTGAATATCGTGATGGACGAGGGTCTTGAGCTCTCCTAATGTCACCTTCTAGCAAATCTACCACCATTATCAGATTGAATTCTTCTAATTCTGAATTAAAATTTTAGGAGTCATGGAGGCAGCATTTACATACATACATACATATCATTAATATAAAAAAAGTAAATGCTGTAAAAAATGCTTAGACACAGTGGTGCCTTGATTACTATTTTTTTCAAGTATATCCATGGCAAATTGATAAACACGTAGTAAATATCGCTGCAGTTGATTAATTAAAACAAATGTTATTTCAAATCATTATGCATCAGATTCTAGAAAACAATATATATTTTGACTTTTTGTACTAACCCTTACCATTTTACTTTTTTTTTTTTCTTTTTTGTGTCTTTGGAAAATGTAATTCTGCAGAGAACACATAGTATTACAAACCTCTGGTTGAACTACTGCATTTCATCTGAAATAAACAGGAACACATTCTTGTGATCCCTTTGAATCCGTACAAGTAAGTGCTCTGAAATGGTAATTTCTTTGTTAAGTATTCTGGTTCACATTATCATAGAAAATTATATATTTTTTTCTCTGTGCTTGTTCTCTGATAGTATTATACTAGGTTTTTCAATACCTGTGTTTCTGGCACAATTGGATTTTGTCTTGGAAATGAGCTGAAGAAGGTTGAGAGAGGAGAGGAGATGATTACTGGATCAGGTCTCACAAACCCGCTCAGATCACAGCTTGGAATGGTGTTTTCCTCTGTCTTCATGGCCAATGTGTCCATAGCATAAAAGCTGTTCCATGGTAGCCAAACAGTCCTCTCTTGGCTCATGAATGGTGCCCGCTCAAAGTGAAGAGTTAGAGATGCACCACCATTGGCTATTAAATCAAATCTAAAAGAAGATGTTACACTATTTAGAAAGTAACCAAAACATGGCATATTTTAAACTGCTTTACAACCCAAGAGATAGCTTCTCAAGAAGCCTCAAAATTATTTGCAAGAGATTTCAAAAAGGTTTAAAGAGACTCTATGATTAATTTTTAACATTATTACTAAACAGTATGAAAAACTGGCTACACATTTTACCTTTCATTTTCTTCTGATATATTCAGCATTGTTTGTGAGGCATTATTTTGCAAAGGAGTGGCTCTTGACTACTAATTACCTGCTTTGATGAGATTATTAGAGACATTGTCTGCTTGTCTGCTATGCCCCAATGTTATCATGCAGTTGGATCTTCCCCACACGTATCATGCAATCTGAGATTCAAATTGGCATATTGATCAACACATTGACATAATGGAGCTTCACAAACAATGCTGAATATATCAGGGATGTACTGTAGGGAAAATGGCTAGTACAATATATTGCAGTTTTTAACAGTGGCAAAAACAATATGCCCCAATGTTATCATGCAGTTAGATCTTCCCCACACATATCTGAGATTCAAATCAGCATATTGATCAACACATTGGCATAATGGAGCCTCACAAACAATGCTGAATACATCAGGGATGTACTGTAGGTAAAATGGCTAGTACAATATATTGCAGTTTTTAACATGGTGACAGTGTCCCATCGAATGCAATGTTTTATACTAATAAACATTCTTTAACAAAATTAGATCAACATGTATAAAACCTTCTTTAGAACACTGGAATGATATTCAAAAATCAGAATAAGTTTTAAATCAAAATTTTCCCTGTACACACATTGGAGGAATCAGGAACAAATGTGACAAAACACATGAAAACATTTTAAAGAACTAGAATTGTAATGAACAATCTCTCTCTCCCTCCCTCTCTCTCTTCCTCCCTTTCTCTCTTTCCTCCCCTCTCTTCCTCCCTCCCCCTTTGCTCTCCTGCCACCTTTAACATGCACGTACGAATACGTAGCTATGTACGCTAGATATATATTCGCACATGCGCGGTTCATGGGTTAGTCAATTTTAACAATAGTAACGCTTGTGTGCGCCTACGCACAACGCACCGCGTGGGTGTTATGCATGGATTGGTCATTATTATAGTGGATATTTAAAATAGCTACAGGTAGTATTGTACATGTTCATTTATTTGTCATGCAAAAGTTCCTACTTCCTCTTGTGTGTACTTTAGCGTGTGTACACTTCACAACATCGGAAAATAGGCAAAGATTTGAAGGTAATTTAGTTACATTCAAACAGCAGTGAAAATAATAAAAAAATAAAAAGCGCCTCTCACAACGGTCAAAGGATGAAGCGGCCTTTCTTAATTTTTGTTTCCTTTTCACTGCTCACTTAGCTTGTGAAATTGAATGAGCAGAAGAGCTGCGCCAAGTAATCATTATCTGCTGCCAATTGCTGTTTCCTGTGTAATTTCTATTAACAGCAGTACATCACAAAAGAAACTACAGTGATTTCGCTAAGTTGATTTAAGCAAATATATATTTTGAATACATTATTAGTTGTATTGTTCTGAGAGCAGACAAGAAGACAGACAGCCCCACCCCTCCACTGGCAGATTATCTCGCTGTAATCAGGAAAATACATGTCTTATATAGCACAGACTGGGAGGACTCCATAAAAGGCTTCTTAGCAAAGAAAGAAACATTCTGGATATGCAACTAAGACTCAAAATGTACCACCTTTAGCCCACTTACCATGGGATGGATCCTGGTATAGGACATCCCCGGGTTACAAACAACCTGACTTACAAATGACCCGTACTTAAGGACAGGATTTTGTTTGTATGTTCTGTTTGTTTGAATTCAAAGAAAGAGACCAATAGTTTCTGTAACTTATTATTACAGAACAGGGGAGTTATTATTATTATTATTACAGTATTACACCACATATGAGCAATTATATTATTATTATTATTCATCAGGGATCCGATTTACATACAAATCCGTCCTAAAGACGTTCTCAGGATCTTATCGAGTCTGGGGAACGTGTGTATATGTGAATTGGGGTAATGTGGCAGAAACCCTGATTATTATTCATCTATATTTATGGACATTCATGGCAACACCACTATATATATATATATATATATATATACATACACATATATATAGAGAGAGAGTGAGGTACTCGTGAGTGTCTAATAATCAAGATAAATAATCAGAGTATTGTAGTATAAAGTGATACCTTTTTTATTGGACAAACATATTTAATGAGAAGACGAGCTTCCGAGAGTAACACCTCTCTTTTTCAAGAGTTAACTTCTGACTTGAAAAAGAGAGGTGTTACTCTTGAAAGCTCATCTTTTCATTCAATATGTTTATCCAACAAAAAAGGTATCACTATATACTGCAATACCCTGATTATTCACACATACATACGTATATATATATATATATATATATATATATATATATACCATTTCTGATGTTTTATAAAGTTGTGTGACTATGGGTGATAAATGTGTTCTACAAGCACATTTGAAGCCTAAAATAAATATGAGCATCTCAATAAGCACTTTATTCATCTGAGGCTTAATCTCATCCTATAGTAACCAAACCTCTGACACTATATTATATATTCCTGTATATGTACCTGTATCTGATTACATATGGGTTGAATCAACCAAATGAAGGCGCTATCAACACGCTTATATAAAGTTCAGGCTTGAATCAGACCCCAGACACATTTTTTGTCGTTGTTTTCAAACAATATAATCCAATAGTCTTCCATAAAAGCCAAGAATACTTACGTGCCATCCTGGCGAGTTATTGTATATCCATACTTTGGATATTTCACAAAAGACACGTTGACGCCAACTAGCGGAGTTCCATCTGTGGTCACTACTTGGCCTCTAATGAGTGAGACAAGGCTGTCAAACAAACATACATTTAAAGGTTAGTTATACATAGAAGCAGTATTATGAGACAGCAATGCTTGCGGTATCACAGAGCAATGAGGGTAGACACTGTTTATGTTTTCAGACGGTAAAGCCTTTGCAGACATCTCTGCGATCTTAGAGATTTACTTTTGAAAAGGTGCCATTTATACATGATAGACAAGCAGACAAATTATAGTTGATCGGTAAGCAGGCAAACAGCAAGAAAAGAAAAAGCGTTCTGAAAAACTGAAGCAAGCCATATAAGTATACTGGCAAAAGGTATTTAATCCTTCTGAATGACTTTAAATCTAATTAACAGCAATATCCTTTGCTGCACATAAATATTACTTATGTACTAATGACTTTTTTCCCAGCAAAAATTATAGGTTTTGACGCTAAAATCTATATACAGCTATACAGCGTTTAGCTCTCCACGTGTGTGCCTGCACTCGGGAGCCATATGTGAAAAAAAGGACTAAACGGCGCATTATATCACTATAATTGTCTGAGCGCTATGGCGAATTGAAGGGCATAGAGCGGGGATTGGCGCTCAAATGGTGAAATAGCAGGGTTTAGCGATAAGCAGGGATTTAGAGGAAAAAGGACGCTATAGTGAATTAGCGCTCAGAGGCGTAATGTTAAGCGGGGGTATACCTGTATAAAAATTTAGAATCTATAATACAGAATTCTACAGAATGTATAAAACATAAACTAGGAATTAAAAGGAATATTAACTAGCACTTTAAATAGTATATAATAGAATATACTGAGTAAGTATAATATTGTACAAACTGTATTAAAGAGATAATCCCATATTTACACTTGAAGAACTAGACTTTAAAATACATAAAACAAGCATGTATTGTACAAAAGTATCCAGCAATTAACTTGCTTGAGCTTCATGTTCAACAGTGTGAGGCCTGGTAAATTAAGCAGATCTTTATACGTCTTATTAAAAGCTATTTTATCAAGGTTGTCACGTTTCAATTAAAGCAGCCCAATGCTTCTATGCATTCAAGTTCCCCCCTTTAACAGTAGATGCTAATGAGTAAAATCAAGAACGGTGCCCCCTACTGCAGCGGATGTTTTTATGTACTTTCCCCCATTAACAAGTTTAGTTCTTCATTTCTTCATAATAGTATGCTTAAATGCTGCATTGTATTTATATATCTCTAGCATATCTATATTAAAAGTGCATAATGTAAATATGCTCATTTAAAAGGCAGGAAAAATATATTCTTTGTATTTTCAGATAAAAGCAAGCATTGTTTCTTGCAGCGATGGCAAATTGGCAGGTTTGGGGCTTTTTAGCTGGATTTAATAGTTTTGGTACATGCAGAGATTCTTGACACCGAAAATTCCTGGACCGGCTCCCAGCTTTAGAACGAAAGGGATCAAAATGACCTGCGTCTTACGAGAGATAATGGAATCCCTGTCAGAGCCGTGAAAATCAATCCTGTGCATTTAGCTTTTCACTCTGTTATGCCATCACATATTCCCCCATCAATCAATAGTAAAGCCGAAAAAATAGTGTAATCTCAGCACATCTGTCTTAATTGTAAGCACCGATATGCCTTTAATTTGTGCTTTGTGGGTACTGTGAGCAATAAGGAGGTTGCGGTTTACCTGAAGTATGGACACTATAAAAGCCATTCTATTGCCTTTTAAAAGTAAGGCTTTAAAACTCCATTTTTTGTTCTATTGCTTGACATAATGTCCTAGGAATGTTATGCAGTTTTCTTTGCACAAATGAAAACTATCAATTTATATTTCTTTTTGTAGCAAGTTAAATAGAAGTTCATGGAGGAGGAAAGTATCCTGCCAGGCTATTACCAGTTTTAACAGGTCTTAATGGCTTCCAGGGGTTGGCTGATCTCGGATGACTTTGGAGCAGAGTTAGACAGGTTCAGAAACCTGTGCCTGCAGGATGTCTCATAGCTATAATAAACTGAGTCTTTGCAAATAATTTGTGGCAGTACTATAAGGAGACGTTAAGTTACTTTCATGCTCATATTGATAAATAAAAGGGCAACAACATAGAAGGAAGTGGAGAAGTAGTGGCATTTGATATACTCAAATACTCCTTCAGTGAAGATCAGAAATATGTTGTTCCACACAAAATAACTTATTATTTTGTTAAATGCTAATGTTAAAAAAGTAAAATGAGTGGAATGCATTAATTTTATCTATAGAGTTTACTAATGTCCCTTCTAGTGTATGTTGCATCTTTGAATCCAAATGGCAACGATGGCTGCACCTATATATATATTGCTACAGGTGTCTTATACTGGATGATTGAAAAGTAGGCAAACAATGCAACTAAGTAGGATGTTTGGTTGATGTTTGGCAGCAGAAATAGAGAGGTACTAATGCCACTCTATAGAACCATAATTGGACCATACCTAGAAGACCGTATGCAGTTCGCCACTTTGGTTCCATGACCCACCAGGTACTTGAGTGTGAGAGTACTCCATGGTGCACTGAGCATGATAGAGTACATGGCTAATTTATGGATTCTTCATCCACTTGTCCCTTCTGTGGCATGGGGCAGTCAGTGTACTATGTTTACTTTAGTTGCGCCAGACTACAGCCCCTATTATCACTTTTGAGGGGCCTACTGCTGCAGTTTTGGCTGCATTTCTCTACTTACCCTTTTTATTTTTGGGTGCCCAATGTCCAGGGGTAACAGGAATGGCACCTCCTCCTGTTCCTGCCGTTAGCTGAACTGGCTATTTATAAGTCTAGGAAGCAGTGTCTGTCAGAGGAAGTTTCACTGACTTGTGACTCCATGTTCTGGGCACTTTTGCACTGCCATATCCAGGCAGAGTACCACCTAGCGTTGTCCACTGGGATGATGTGTGAGTATACCTCCCAGTGAAATCACCCCACCAGGATTAATTTATTTTGTGAATGTACAGGATTTTATGCTCACTCCTCTCTTTTTTAATTTCTTGTATAGACCTTATGCAATAGTGTGGTTGAAGAAGCTTTGGGCAGCATGTAGTGACATCTTAATATATTGGGCACCGAATGTGAGACTCCTTCATAATAGATTATTAAAAGCATGTTGTGCTTGCTAATTTGAATACCACTGACAACACTTATAAAACGTAGAATTCCAGATTTCCACAATAATAACATTAATGATCTACACCCCAGGTCTTGGCATGTGATGTTATGATGTCACTGTGCACATAGGAGGCACGGCAACTTGTAATGTCTCAGAGCTAAGCAAAATAGAATTGGAAACGCGGCAGGTCCAATCACAAGTAAAGAATCGGCAACATTGTAGCGGCAGCACATAATAGTTATCCATAAATATCTCACTATTCCAGTTCATGCAGTGTATTATTAATCCCAGCGGTAGCATTCTTTACATTTATTTAAGTGACACATTCCCAAGTGCAAAACAGAATTTGGAGAGTTTTGCTCTTTTTCTGCATGATTTAACATTAATTCTGCATAAAACTCAGGAGTTAAATGTTTTAATTAGTCATTAATCGTTAGTACATTCTCATTCAATTAATTAAAAAAGCAATATTTATTATTAAACTTACAAACATCAATTTCAAAATAGCCACTTGCCTCCACACCTTATGAGGTCATCTAGGGGTGGGACCAATTCTGACAGAAATTTGTGCCAAGGTAAATCAATTTCACATATTTTCAGCCAATAAAAGCATCTGCTATTGTGGAAACATATACTTGTGTCTGACCGTTTAGGACTGCCTACGCGGGAGAGTTGCTCCCACCACTTGATGACCTAATAAGGAGTGGAGGCAAGCAGATCATCTGGAGCTTTACAAGTTGATGTTTGAAACTTTAATATTGAACACTGTTTTTTTTTTTTTTTTTAAATCACTAAATGGGTGTTTTAATTATCAATGCCTATTTAAAATATCTAGCTCCTGTTGTTGGGTCCTTTAAAAGCGCTAAACACGAAAAAAACACACAGTACAAAATGGAGAACTGCCACAAAGTTGAAGGGAAAAAGCATAAAGCTCACACAGCTGCTTTAAGCTTCTTCTTTTAACTACGTATGATCCTCTAAATCTGTATTAATCTTTCTATTTTGTACCTGCTGTTGAAGGGATTTTCTCCTGGAATTATGTGTGTGCTGTCTTTTCCCACCAAAAGTTTGATTCTGTCATAGAAAGATTTCACCGCTGGAGAGCCCGTCTGGCTTTGCTGGATGATATCAAGAGGGTCACGTGAGCCACGGCAAAGTAAACTCGACTGGCAAGTGGTCTGGAGGCAGCAATCTGGGTCCAAGCAGTCCACAAGGCCATCTGTGTGAAGACAAGGAGAGGGACTGAGTAACAAGGGACACACCTCAGTTTCTAAAGTATGGAAAATTGTCACTATATGCAAAAATATAAACAATTTAGAATAACTTTAGAAAATTTACAGTACACACTTGAAGAGATACAGAAGATTTTCCAAATATTGATTGCTCACAAATGCTACTTATTCCTTGGAGTATGCCTATATGGTTTCCAGTCTTAACTTTGAGAAGAATGAGCATGTGCAGACCCTACTGAGTCATTGTGCTATTTAGACTAATTTATCCTTGGGATCTGCTTGTGCTAATTTTTCTCAATGCAAGATGGTTTTAAATCAAAATCCAAAGCTCAAAAAAGTAATTAGTATTTAATTGTAATTTTAGCTCATGTATGGTGGGTGGATCAAAATGGCCGATTGACAAGTTACATTTTTTAATAACTTAAAATACTTGTTAGTACCTATAATTTCATGTTTAGAACATTCACAGCGACATTCCAAAACTACTTAATTAAAAAAAAAACTGACATGTACGTGTTTTACTATTAGATTTCTATTGATTCAGTTCACCTTAACATATGTTATTAGTTAATCTTATTTATGTTCCGTTGATAACGTCCCTTTAATGCTGTTATGTATCTTATGGAATGGTAAAACTATAACACATATCAAGGCATTCATCCACTCAGTTACAATTTTTTACAGTGCGATTGCAAAGCTTTTGTTGGAAAGCTTTTATATATAAAACAAGACAGGAACTAATGGCATTATTTTTGACTACAGTTCAGACAATTTACACATAATGCTTTGTGGAGCTTTAATAGATCTGCTCAATCGATTAGAATCAGTTATGTCAGTTGACCGTTTCCGTTTCCTGCATCCAATTTCTGCTACTTATACAAACCCAAATCCTAATATTAACCATTGCCTTGCACTAACCTTGCAAGGATGCCAAATGTATGGATAGATAGAATTGTATATAAATATGAAATATTCTGTGGGGTTCCCTGGTGGTCCAGTGGTTAGTATTCAGTGTTTTCACTACTGGGACCTGGGTTTGATTCCAGTCAGGGAACCAAGAGGTCACACCAACCTGAAGTCATGCAGGGTTGGCCTGGTCACTACTTAGTTTGGAGACCCTCTAGGAATACCAGTATGCTGTGACCCACTGGTGAAAGAACTGGCAACCCACTTCAGTATCTCTGCCATGAATACCAAGTGGATCAGCATGGAGTGTTACAGCCCATGAGGTCACGCAGAGTCAGACACGACTGTGCAACGTAAACACACATACACTCTGTCTGCGTTAACGTAAACACTGGCTATAGGAGAGAAGGTGGCATTGGGTGTGGAAAATGTATGGTTGAAGGCCCTGGCTGTTTGATGTATATTAGATGTTGTGTCTGGTAATGATGGTGTACAGTAGAAAATGAGCACTATGGGTATTGCTGTAACTTCTTGCGTGTATGAGAGTCTGTGAGGCTCTTGGTGACTATATGGGCTTATTCAGTACTTGGGCCTGGTCAGTACTTGGATGGGAGACTAGCTATGAATACCAGGAGCTGTATTTGGTGGCCCACTGTAGAAGGGAATGGCAACCCACTTCAGTATCTCTGCCATGAATACCAAGTGGATCAGCATGGAGTGTCACGGAGAATCAGACACGTCTGTGCAACGTAAACACACACACACTCTACCAAGTGGATCAGCATGGTGCGTTACAGTCCATGAGGTCACGGAGAGTTTGACCTGACTGAACAACGCAAATACACATGAAATATTCTGTTCAACTGTAATGTTGGCCTATATAAATAAAGAGTAATAATAATGATTGTACATAAGCAGCTCATTATATTCAAAATAGTTCTGTAATAGGAAAACACAACTGGAAAACAATTCTCCGGACAGATATGGCAAATGATCTGAAGGTGTTTTTGCACATTGGTAAAGTTATACAAAATAGAAAATTATAATTTTTTTGTAGATATTATAACGCAATAAATAATCATAACTATTAAATAATGTACCATTTTCTCTAAAATTTAATGGAACTGTAAGTTTAAAAATACAACCAAAAATACCATTTGAGATCACAATGTACTACCCATTACAGACTGATATGAAGGCTGCTTCAATTTTAGTTGACAATAAGACTGGTGAACAGTAGGAAATACTCAATGATTTAACAGTAATCCATTTTAAAATAAAAATGAGCACTATTTTCAACCTCAGCCATTAAGTTTGTACGCGTGGAACTGTCACAAGCTTATGATTGCACACATCTCTATAAAGTGTGATCATCGTCTTTTCAAAAGAATATATGTCCATTCTGTTTCTTCTTATGTCAGTTAATACGTGTGAACCTATTACACCCGTAATGACCTCATCACGCGGCATGATAATGGGCTTCAGGAGCTGAGCACTTTCTGAAGACACACTGAACTTTAAATTGGCACACCAATCTCCCAGTGGCCTGTCAGTCAGGTGAATCACATCTTTGTGCCAGCGAGCCCCCTTGGATATAGTCTGACATTGCAATCTCCACTAAATTACCCTGTCACTGCCAATCTTACAGTTATCCTGCAAACAATCAAGCAGGCAATCAAACTCTTCAGAATTGCCAGTTCAGGACCTGGGAGGTTAGGATGTCTACATTCAATCCCAGTAAAAATAGAAGGGTATCATTCTTCTGACATTGGATGAGAGACATATATTTATTTCTCATTTCTTACCCTTACAAAGGGCACCAGTGCAGGGCATCTGGATATACCCTTCAAGACAGTTATGACTTCTTTTCTTACAAGGTCTTGGCTGTTTTTGTTACACTGTTATATGCCGAAACATACAACAATGCACTCAACAAGAATGAATGGGCATGTGGTATAACAGGAATGGCGGCTTAGCTGGGCCACCGATATGGATTAAAAGGATATTGTCACTACATTTTCAAATACAAGATTGTATATAGTTACTGAGGTTTTTTTTTTATGTTGTGAACCAAAACATCTCTCTGTAACCTTATTACCCTTAAATGATAAATGATTTTCAGCACCTTCCTGCACAGCTAAATGGGCACAAGCTTCTCTTTAGAGAAGCCATCAACACCATGGTTGGAATAGATTATATCTATTTTATATATCAGTCGTGGAAAATCTGAGATAAAGGAACAATGTTGAAAAATATTTAGTGGCACTTCATGGATACTCACTTCTAGTCTATTAAAAAAATCTGAAAAGAGTTTAGCCTGGCTACTTAATTCATCTATTATATTTTATATTATTTTATTATAGATATAGTGAATCTATTTACTGGTGTTTTTTAGGGACTATATTTATTAATCTATTAATATGAGCTAAATTAAACTGTAGTAAGTTTTTGCTGATTTATTTATTTATTTTTCTTCTGAGGTTTGTTTCAATAAATCGCAAAATAAAAATATAAAATCTAAGTAAAAAAACACTTTGATATTGAACCTTGTTCGCTGGCCAACCTGAGTTTTGGAGCGATACAGCAGTGCTCGGCAGTGTCCATATGAAATGCACATTGGGGGAACCACTTAATACGGTGCATATTCTAGACCTTATGTAGATAGTAACTGTATGTGATTGTGATGCAAAATAACTGATAACTGTGATCGATAAAGAAACTTGTAACTTGCCCGTCATAAATGACGGTATCATAGCATGTTATCCTGAATTGTCTATGCTGTCTCTCTCTCTCTCTCTGTGTTATGTGGCAAGTATGCTGTCTCTCCTTGTGCTGTCTGCATGCTGTCTCTCTCTATGCGCTCTCTCTCTCTTATAGTATACTGCCTGATTATGTGCCAGTGTTACTGCAAATATCAGTGCACATTCCTCTATATATACCCAAATATACTGCAGAGTAGGAGCCCTGGGATATTGTCAGACAAATAGAGGCATGTGACCAGGGGTCTATTTCTGCTTAGGCATAAGAGGGTCAGGCCTAGGACAGCACATTTTCAGGGGGCAGCAGGTTTCCTGAAGATACAGTGCAGTACATTGAAATATGTTGGTTAAATATAGATTCTGGCACAGAGACATGACTGTATATTTGTAAAGAATATTCTTTGGCCTGTTAAATGATTTATGTTGTTTATCATAGATGAGGGAGGTGGGGAGGGGAAGTTCACATTAGAATGTATGGCTTGACTTCTTGGAAGTGTGAATTGTCCTGTCTGTAAGTGTACTTAACACTTTCTGCCATAATATATCTATATTTATTTATATATATATATATATATATATATATATATATATATATATATATATATATATATACACACACACACATAAATGCACGCACATTTACACATTTATGATTTGAGATATAGAAATGGGGAAAGGAGGAGCTGCAAGTGGGGCGAGGGGAGTGGGAGTACAGATCTGAATGGCCTAGGGCATTCACAAGAGGGACATTTGGGGGGCTGGGGGAACAAAGAGATTCTCTATTAAAATCAGAGGAAGTATACTTTATATCACAGTACAATTTCAGTAAACATATCAGGGGGAAATTACATTTTTTGACTAATGTTAAAATATACATTTTATTTAAAGGTTTGCAAAATACTTTATACTTTACATGTTAGATATTTCATATGCAAACACACATTTAAACCCTGCAGAAAGTACAGTGAACATACCCCTTTAAGCAAAAGAGGAAAGCAGCATGGAGAACACCCAATTTAAGAAGCAAGGTGCTGAAGTTGTACTTAGTTCTAGGAAGGAAACTTGTGCCTAATATATTGATCTCCTGAGCTTATCACAAACAGGTTCCATGAATCACTTGCAGAAGGGAGACATAGGCTGCTTGGTTCAGTGTGATGCATTTACAGTCTTGGATAGCTATGGGTTTACAGCACTAATAATACTTTATCTTGTGTCCCTATAACAAGAACTGTGGCAGAATTATCTTACAGTTCAGCAGAAGACAACAAGAAAATAGACTAATTAGATAGATTGTGAGGTTCCTTTTGCACATCCAAATGCTAGATAAGAATGGACCACTGTGAGATCTTTCTTACTCCTTGGGCGAGACCTTTTAAATTAGTTAAAGTTATTGTATTATTATGAAGAATGCAAAAAACTAACAACATTAACAGCTGTGTAAGCTATTAATAAAAGAAAAAACAGTTTTTAAAGCAAATCTTATTTTTGCCAACTTGGTGCCTGAGAAGGTATGGGAGAGGATGGAAGAGGGAGAGGGGAGGGAGATTTGATATCATTGGAGCTTTTAGAATTTGACACTTAATTCCTCTCCTCACAGATGCTCAAAAGCAGGCAGCGTTCAAGGATAAATGCAAGCCCTGCACCTGCAGAAATGTAAACAGCCCTCTTATACATACATCTTTCACCAAAGTATTGTGGATGGCTCCAGGAACCAGCAGAAGTGTCAACAATGTTTTATTATTTGAAACTAGCCTTCCGACATTTACTATACTTAATCACACTCTTAGTCAAACTCAGATCTTTATTTCATTGTAGAATATTGTAAATATTAGTGGATATAGCCCAAAATCTTAAAACACAATAAATTCAGTAAATATCAAAAGATTGTTTAAGACATCTTTCTGATTCGGTGGGCTTTATTTCCAATGCATCTCAGGCTGTGAAGAGGCTACAGTTACTATTTCTATTCACTTTTCCACAGAAAACATTTCTTGCAATTTTAGAGAACCTTAGTGAAACTGGCCTAACGTCTACACTAAAAAATTATTTTATTTTTTTTTACTAGCAGGCCAACTTTCTTCCTCGTACAAATCAATTTTTATTGTAATCTATTCTCTCTGTCAGTTTCATGACATCTGTCTTTAAGAAAGCCAGACACCATGCATCAAATGCTGGAAACTCAATCATTACTCTTGGTAAGGTAATACAAACTACCAGGTTAAATGGGACAAGGGTAAAATAGGGCAAAGGAGATTTTATTTGAAGAAAATTTTAGATCAATAAAACTATGTTAGTGCAATAAATAAATGTTAGCGCAATACATATATATATATATATATATATATATATATATATATATATAGTATTTCAGAGGTGGACAGAATATCTAAGCCCATAATAATTGGGAAAAATATTTAGGAGACAATAATTTTGGGTACCCTGGTGGTCCAGTGGTTAGGATTTGGTGCTTTTTCACCACTGCAACCTCGGTTCAATTCCAGATAGGGGAACCAAGAGGTCACAGCATCCTAAAGCCAAGCAGGGTTGGGTCTGGTCAGTACTTGGATGGGAGACCATCTGGGAATACCAGGAACTGTATGCTGTGGCCCACTGGAGAAGGAACCCGCAACCCACTCCAGTATCTCTGACATGAATACCAAGTGGACCAGCATGGTGTGTTGCTGTCCGTGAGATCACAGAGAGTTGGACACAACTAAACAACGCAAACATTACACATTTTAGGAACTCTGGCTCCAAGGAAGTTTCCATCAGGTGCAATGTGGTACTGGTACAAAGCAAACAAGGCTCTTGTTTAAAAATGGGAGTGTTCCTCTACCTATTGGTGAATACAGCAAACATAAACATCATGGCTGCCTCCATGTTGTGTAGAATAGCTGTTTAAAATTAAAAAAAAATCATAAAGTGCTACATGGCATAGTACAGAAAAAGTGATGCAAAATAGTAGTTCAGTTGGTAATGATAACTTATTATCTTTTACATATTCCATAGCACTATGAGCAAAAAACATATAGTAGTAAAGAAAGAGTAGAGATGAACTGCTGTCATGAGAGCTTATAATCTACATGGATATAGTACACATATATATTAATGTTCCTGTATCCAAACTGCTGAAAACAAAGTATAGAAAGGTGCATGCTTAGCATTTTCTTCTCATGCCGAGTTATTAGTGAATTTTCCGGATCATACAAGGAGTTAAAATGTTCTATTTAACAAGACATTTAATATTATTTTTCTTATATTTATTGCTATTTTAAGAGCCACAAGGCACAACACAACTTGTTAAAATATTCTTATGAAGTGCTGCTCAGCTTTTTAAAAGCAGATGAAATAATTCATGACATTTGTCGGTCAATGAAAAAATGCATACAGATTCTTAAGGATAATTATAGCTTTAACTATATTCCACTAAGATTTTGGTCGGTTACACAATTAAACCAAAATACCAAATCAAGAGAAATTCAGCAAGTGGTAATTTAAAAATGTGCATAACAATCTTCCTATTTCCATACGCATGAAGGAAATAAATAGATTTGACTGGGATAAGAAATGTACTTGGTAAAAGTGAATAATTTACATAGCTAGTAGCATCGTGCTACGGGAGAAACAGCTGTTCCCTGAGGCAAAGTTATTTGTGTTCCTTACAAGATAATATTCATCGAATGTCTTATCCGGGTTAACAAACAGACTTGAGAATTACTACAATTTCACACCTGTTTTTAAATTATAAGGTAGAAGGTAATAGTAATACTCGAGGCAATAAGATAGATAGGACAGGGGTGCTGAAATCGCCTGCGGATATTACTGAGTTAATGAATAAAACACAGAAATATAGATATCAACGGCATTGAAAAAGTATAAGTCTGTCCTAGAGATCACCCACCTACTCAGACCCACTCATTGGGGGTGGTGCAACACTATTTTCGCTTCATTACTTTCTCCATTTTTCTCCTGACCTCAGAGATGTATTTAGTCTTTATGATGTGTGAGGCCCGTTCAGATATTCATTTTTCCTTTATTTGTAACGAGCCAACATATTCGGAAGCACTTTACAGGGGTATGTTTAAGTCATGCCTGCTCTTCCCTCAGAATACTTTTCTTTTTTAACGCTTTCTACATCTTCATCCCAGGATCACCACCTACATAAATATCTAGAACAGAGATCATCGTCCTTTTAATACCTACTGCTCACTTTGGAAGGTAAAATGTCCTTACCGCCTTATTTCTGGTTACATCAATCATATGACCCTAGGTATGTATCACCCTGTACTTCCTGGATAGTGATTCGGTCCTGACGGCTGCCCCTAGGCTCTTTCACCAGCTCTCCAACCAGCCAAGCGTGGTGCTGCGGGTCTCCGGCGTGTGACGTAACTCGTGAGCTACATTACCTAGTGATTACCCCACCACCCATCATGATAGTTTGCGTCACCCACTAGTGGGCAGTAGTCTCCAGGTGGCCTACCAATGATCTAGAACAGACCTGGGCATTGAACGGCCCGCGGGCCACATCCGGCCCTTTGGCTGTCCCTGTCCAGCCCGCTTCAGTGCCCTACAGTGGGTTACAAATGTATGTCCTGGACAAAAAAACACAACTGTAAAAGGGGGCAATTTGTGAGCAGCAGGGTTGTGACTAACTGGGATGGATAGCATTCTGTAGATACTGCTCATGGCACTGAGAAAATAAAATAAAGCTATAAAATTAATATTGAGCAGAATTAAATTCAGCCTATGGTTCGGCCCTCCACAACATGCCAAGTTTCTGATGTGGCCCCTTTGGGAAATTAATTGCTCACCCCTGATCTAGAAGAATTAGTGTGTTGATGTATCTATACAATACACAAGAAAGTGCCAATATCCATACAGCCCCCATAAAATAATCTGTGGCATTGTATTTAAAAAAAAGTGGCATACCAATGTCTTCTAAAAATGTCCTGCCCTTGTTGGCCTATCCAGAAATACATCACTGCTCCTAATCCACCATTCTTTTTTCTCAACTTCTCTTAGTAAGTATTTTTAGAACATAAAAAAATGAACACACCTCTGATTTATTAATTTTATACGCAATTATGTTGCTGTGGAATATTCCATTTTAGTTTCTGATGATCAATTCCATGAGGTGAGAGGAGACTTTGAATGCAAAGGAAGCTTATATCTATGAAAATATGGCAGCTAAAATTACCAATGCTTTCAACCAGACTAAAAGCACACACCTTCCTGGGAAAGTAGCAGAAAGACTCAGAATACCAAATTATATGAACATAAAAAAATTGAATACAAAAATGTAAAATTGTCTTTGATTTTGTTTTATCATCTAAATAGATTTGCCCATTATCAGGATTAGTTATGCAAAAGACTATAGGCAAATATTTGACCGCAGTAATACTTTATGATATGGGGCACGTCATACATTCTCCGTGTGCAGTCTCAGTGAACCAGTTTCCGAGCACTGCAAAGCTTAGTGAATTTAGGCAGTCTGACTCACACATCTGCTATATGAATGACTTGGATTCATCTTGGGTAAATCCAGCCACTAATCTCTATTTACTGTGTCAACTAACTGCATTCATGCATGTTTACTAATTCATTATTATTATTATTTGTGAGACCTGGTTGGGTTGAGTTTCCCCAAGGACAGATTGGAGAATTGCGGCTCCAAATTAACGCTAGCAGTAGAAAATGTGTGCCTAAGCATCCATTGCGAAACTCAAGGGAGCAATATTGAATATTCAAGGGTGAATAATCTGTAAACTATCTATAACAATAGGGGAAATGAATCTCTTTTTACCAGCATGTCAATTTGCTATGCAGTGTTAACTGCAATCAATTTTACATAGCACAAGTGGCAAAAAGTGCTGCAAGATTTACTTAACCCTTTCTACATTTTTGTGGTTGCATTTTGGCTAAAATTACATGCTCAGCGTCTCACATATATATATAGTTAAAAAAATGAGAACTACAACAATATATGTATATTTTTTCCCAACAAGATAATGTTAGAAACATTGGCCCCTATTAATTTGTCCAAATTGTAGTTACTGGAGCCCGTAATGTAGCCGGCAAAAGTTACTGCTATTAAATTGGCCTCTTTTAGCGAGCCGCAATTGATCTGCAAATTCCTGCGGTTGTCAAAATCGTAACTCTGACCCAGTTAAGCCTTTGATCTGTCAAGCCCGCAATCACTACAAAGGCAAATCGCTATTAAATTGCTACAATTTCTCAAGCCCGCAATTGTTTTCACACCTGTAAATAGCAAATATAGCCAAAAATCCCACTAGTAGCAGATAGGACTTGCAAGGGGGTTAAACACCTGATCATAGCACATAAAAAATCAATACTCCACTTTAAAAGATGGGGAAAGCAATGATAGACATTAGAATTAATTGCACAACAGTCTCAAGCTTGCAAATCTGCAATATTTTTTTTTTATGGATAATGTCCTTGCTATATTGATCCCGGCAATCAATGGGTTAATACATATCATTGAACTTGCATGGACTAGAATAGTAGATTTATAGATTTTTTTAGATTGCAAATCGGACTTCTAAACACTAATTGATTGTGGTTTAACCTCCATGTTACATAGTAATTACATAGTTACATAGCAATTGAGGTTGAAAAAAGACTTTTGGTCCATCAAGTTCAACCTTTTAATATCTCCTCTGATCTGCAATATGCGGATTAGTTAATTGATCCAGAGGAACAGAAAAAAAAAAAAAACAAGTGAATCTTAGCCAATCGTCTCAAAGGGAAAACAAAATTAATTCCTTCCTGACTCCAGATACCGGCGATCGGTTTCCTCCCTGGATCAATAATCTCTCTCTAATTATCCAGGATAACCCTGAATGCCCTTTTTAATTAAAAATAAATCCAGTCCCCTTATAAAGTTATCTATCGAATCTGCTGTCACCACCTCCTTTGGTAGAGAATTTCCCAGATTAACCACCCTTACTGTAAAGAACCGTTTTTCCTTTCTTTAAGGTGGAATCTTTTTACTTCTAACCTCAAAGGATGTCCTCTTGTCAGTTGAAAACCTCTTGGCACACAAAGTTTACTTGGCAAAGCCTTATATTGACCCTGGAGCAGATATTTACTGCAATTCCTGTACCCGTTAGTTTGCACAATAGTCTTCCATGTGGCACTGTATCAAAAGCCTTTGCAAAATCCAAAAAGACTATATCCACTGAGTTGCCTCTATCTAGGTTCCTACTAACCTCCTCATAGAAACTAATTAGATTTGTTTCACATGACATATCTCTTGTAAATCCATGTTGGCTCCTACTTATAATCCTGTTTGAATCAACATTTTCTTGTATATTATCCATTATTAACCCTTCTAAAAGCTTTCCCACTACAAAAGTGAGGCTCACTGGTGTAAATTTCCCCGGATTTGCTCTTGCTCTCTCCTTAAATATATGTATCACGTCTGCTTTTCCCCAGTCATCTGGTAGCGACCCATGTTTTACTGACGTCATGATGACGGTCTCAATTTCTATTGGCTCTTTCTAAATCGGTAGTTAAGGCCTTGCTTAACTGATCATGACCTGAAATGCTACTTATGGTTACATGGTTTACAGTTTTGGATTTCGTCCATGTAGTTGCGGGCCTGTTCAATTAAATTGCTCTGTAACTGTTGCAAACTTCAATGGAATTTAATAGGGCCATTGTCTCTACAGACATACTTTGGATTAGACAAACTTCAGGCCTCCCGCTATACATAGAAGAGACACACTCTTAGTCTGCCTATATTCAAACATACACTGCAGACCAGACACACTTCTGACCTCCATCTATACATGTACAGTAGATCAGAAAAACCTGGCCTCTTTGCATATACACATACTGTAGAACAGACACATCCCTGGCCTTCTTCTATACACCCATGTATTGTAGAATATACACACAACTCATTTCTCTCTATACACATCTGGAAAACACAGATAAGACACACCATTGGTCTGTCTATGTAAAACACATACTGCAGAACTCACACACTCCTAGCGTCCCTCAATAGAGACTTATGCACATATTTACTGCAGAACAGACATACTTTTGGCTTTGCTATGTACAAATACTGCAAAAAAGTCATACTCCCGACCACACTCCGACTCACTCTTCGGATGCCTTTATACACACATATATTGCAGACCAGACACACACCTGGCCTCCATTTCTACACACCTATACTGCAGAACAGGCATATTATACTACATGCATATATACTGTATACTGCAGAACAGACACACTCTTGGCCTTCTTTTATACACGCACTCACTGGAGAACAGACATGGATTTGCCTCCTTCTGTGGGCAACTCGGTCCCACGAGAGCCACCAACAGTCCAGGATTTTTCTATTTCTCTGTATATCTCTGCTTCAGCTCATCTGAGTTACATCATTTCATTCGGAATGTTCCACCAAGGCTCATGCAGAGAGAGACTGAAATCCTGGACTGTTGGAGGCCATTGTAGAACCGCTGTTTTATACACATATATACTGCAAATCAGACATACTTCCCATTCAGTGATCAGGCACTTGCTCCTTCAGATGCAAATTGAGCCTGTGGTACCTAGCAAAAGTACTGACATAATCGACAATGGACGAGCTGTTCCTTTAAATCCGTTCGTGGATTTCTAAAGCTGGACGTCACATCAGATTGATGTTAATAAAATCTGTGTTGACCCCAGAAATCTCCTGCATTTATAAGGTTAACTACACAACCTGCGGTACCTACAGCGCTCCGATAACATGATTTGTTGTAATACGATTACTGTGTTATAACACATCATTTTATTTAAAGACTAGTGTTGCCAGGCTGTATTTAATTCTTATAGATTTTATAGCAGCCATTGTGTAGAATACAGCGCAGGGCTGAGCGTAAATGTTGGTTTATTCTTTCCTTTTGTGATATAAGATTAACAGCTTCGAGGATTTCTATTATTTGCTGAAATCACAAGGAAGCAATTAAGTTTCAGGTACAGCTGTGGAAATAAAGGAAAATATCAGGTGTGAATCAAGTGAAATTATAATTGAAAAAAATCTGATCCCACTCCTGCTTTATAGGAAAATGCCTCATTACAAAGCAGCCATGAAGCTCTGTAAAGAGATTAGAGACACACTCTGACATGTATATAAACACTGAGCACCGGCAAAAAGATCTATCCATATATCTATCTATTTATCACTGCATATACCTATTTATATATATATCTATATACTGTATATACTAGCGACTGGCCCGTCAAAAATGACAGCATAAAAAGTTATAGCCTCACAATGCCGTTGTTTGGGGCACAATGCGAGGCTCTCCTGTCATCTAACTTGCAGGCCTTGCGATGAGCGCCTTCATTGCGAGCAGCTCCCCCTTCTACTTTACGGGCCTCATTGCAGGCCGCAGCATGTGCTGTGCACAAGCCTGTAACTTTGCAAGCGTTACAGACAAACTCTCTCACCCCTGTGTCTCTTTCCTCACTCTCCATCCCCTGGGTCTCTTCCCCCTCCCTCCTTCCCCTGTGTCTCTTTCCCCCCACCCCCTCCCCAGTGTCTCTTCCCCCCCCCTCTCTCCCGTGTCTCTTTGCCCCCACTCCCTGCCCTGTGTTTTTTCCCGCCTTATCTCCCTCCCCGTGTCTATTTCCCGCCCTCTCCCTCCCCTTTGTCTCTTCCCCCTCTCTCTCTCCCCTGTCTCTCTTTAGGGCCCTCTCCCTCTGTCTCTCATTTGGCGTTTACGGGTTTGAAAATATTTACAGGCTTGGCCGCGGTTAAACCCGTAACTTTTTTCAAGCCCGCAAGGCTTGAATCTTAAATCGCTATTGCTCAAAGGCTTGAAAAAAAAGTTATGGATTTAACTGCCGCAATTTTTTTTTAATGCATGTAACTCGGAAGCGGTTCAGGGCCTCTCCCCCCCTCTACCTTGCGAGCCTTTGGTGCTCATTGCAAGCCTTTCCCCCCAACTAACTTTCTGGTCTCGCGATGAGCAGCCTTGGCGCTCATCGCAGGCCTCGCAATGAGCACCTTTTGGCGCTCATTGCGATCCTCTCCCCCCCCCCTCTACTTTAAGCTCCAAGCATGCGCAAGCGTTACCAACAAATTTGCAATTACAACACACACACATATATATATATATATATATATATATATATATAGCTTCAGGATTTGAGAGGTCAAACCTCTTGAAATGTCATCAATATAAGTCGATTGTCCAATACAAAAGATATCACAGAATACTGCAATATTCATTATTAATCTAGATAGGTAGGTAGATAGATAGATAGATTATTATTATCTTTTATTTGTAACATGCCAATATATTCTGTAGTGCTGTACAGGGGATAAAAAAGAGGAAAAATACAATCATAGCAGACGGTAGAAGATGGAAGGCCCTGTTTTGAGCTTAAAATCTTTGCAGAAAGAGCTTTTTCCCAAAGCACCTGCTACTTAGATAGACATAACAAGAGACAGTTGTGACATGGGTGTGCCAAAGTCTAATTTGGCCTATGTCAGCATAAAATCTAAATATGATCCTGCATACATCTATATACCATATATGTATATATAAAACATTAACCATGAGTATATACATTTATTACACATATATCATTATATGTGTACTAGTTTAAAATACAAAAAGTAAATTGTGTGTACATTGCACATTTCTAGATCTCCCTCATAAAGCTATTGAAATTGCAACACTTCATGCCAATATGATTTAACAAATCTATATATCTAAGGGCTAGTTGTACTTATTATTGCTGTTGTTGTTCAGTCCTTAAGTCGTATCCGACTCTCCGTGACCTTATGGACCGCAGCACCCAGGCACATATTATATGCTTATATGGTTTTCTTTGCAAAGATACTGGAGTGGGTTGCCAGTTCCTTCTCCTGTGGTCTGCGATTTGTCTGGCCTCTCTGCTATGACCGGCCCATCTTGTATGACCCTTCATGACTTAGCTCACAGCTTCATTGAGGTATACAAGCCCCTTCACCACGAAAGGGTATTTGTTAAAAAAAAAAAAAAAAAAAGCAAAAACAATCACACTGCCTAGGTGTAGGAGAGAGGCACATGCAGACTATCTTTTAATAAATATATTTCCTTAATAAAATACATATTTATGCACTTTACCAGCAAATTATACATTAACAAAAAAAACATTCAGTGGCCTTTTAAAAATTACAGGTCATCTAGAAAAAAAACATTAACAAATGCAAAATTGACACACATTGTTATATTTTAGTGCTCATTAGTCCTGATGTGAATATTAATGTCCTTCTTCTATTTATGCAAAACACAAAGTATCCCGTACACAAAAATCTAGTGGGTAACCTGCAACAGTAGAAAGTATATTCCTAAATTAAATTGTTTGGTAGCTAATTGAATTCTATTACACATTTTTTGCTTTGTTGTAATTGTATTTTTGTGCATGGTGTAATAGCCAATATCTCATGCTTTGAAATGCACCGATGCCAGGATTCTTCCTAGAGCAATTGCAGCGTCTTACGGAATCGTAGGTTTTTTTTTTTATATGGTAATTTATCATGTTGGCACTTAAAAGACTATCTGGGTCACTGTGCTGTTAATTGTATATGGTTATGCAAATATTGCCTGTTTGTTTTTTTCCTCTTCAGCGCAAGGTGTCTTGATTTACAGTTTTTTTTATTTGCTGTTGTACTGAGGTATTTTATACTATTAAATATAATATTAAACTTATACTTGGATAAATATACTAAAAAGGGCACCAACCTTTACAGTATACACTAAGCCTTATTGTACAGGGCCTGTTTTGTCCATTGCAGAAATATATTTCTTATCAGGGAATTTGGCATCACAGTATATATGAAACATGGCACAGTTCTTGCAATGCTTTGTGCATCTACCGATAAGTATAAACACCAGTATACAAGGGGCCGAGAGCCCTAATTACAATCTACAGTACAGGTGGTCTCAAAAGACCCGACTTACAGACAGACCCTACTTAAGAACGGACTCCCAAGTCTTTTTAGATGTTCTGTCTGTTTGAATTAAAAGAAATGGCACAATAGCTTCTGTAACGTATTATTACAGTGCAGGGATGTTATTATTATTATATTGTATTATTACAGGTTTTACCACATTATAGTATTGTTATCATTATTATTATTAATTAATTAATTAGGGTTCCGACTTACATACACACCCAACTTAAGAACATTCTCAGAAACGGATCTCGTCCTTAACCCGAAGATCACCTGTATATCATGCCATATACAAGAAGAAAGACTTTTATATCTGCACAATGGGAATGTTGCGGCTAAACTACCAGTGCATTCACAGTTTACAAAAAAACACCATTCGGAAGAAATCAACTCATGAAAGAACATGGAACCCTGTGGTAATTAATAATTGCAGTAGTTTTTGGTAAACAAAATGGTTAGTTTGACCTGCCTAAAACTTTATAAATACCCTCCTACGTATAGGTGTGGGCGGACACTACTTAGCAATAGTTTATTATCTAAATTAACATTTAAAATATATTCTGACATGTTTATTTTTTCCAATACAATGGCAATAGAGAGATTTTTTTTTTTTTTTAAAGTGATCCCAATAGTCAATTGTGCACTTCATGCTGTAACATTTTTGGTTACAAATCTTTTTCATGTGATTGTACTCTATAATATTGTGTTATTCAATAAAAGAGTAATTTAAAGAGAAAAAGAGCCACCTTCATCATATATGGTAGCAGCCTTGGCCTCAAACAGTTGTGGGGATATGGGATATCTCACTAAATTCCAAGATGGCTTAGCCAAACCTGAGATGCAAATGATATATGCAGCAATAACAGGAAAACTTAGTATGAAACTGAAGTGGTCTATAGTGTAGAAACCATATGTTATGGTTAAGTTATTTTATATGAAGAGCACACCTAGAGAAGGCTAACAACCTATGTGGCATTTATGGAATTTGCCTTTATTTGCCAGTTATTGCCCATATCTCAGGATACTGGGAGCTGCGTCACCTGGTTGTCTCAAAAGATCAGGCGCCAATCAACCTACAGCTGCAGTTCTAAACTGTATTGGTTACATTTAGCTCACATCAGCTGACATACAGAGGTCTTACAGTAACAAATGGCCAAAGCTATATTTTTGCACAAATATTTCTACAATTTCGCATGCAAGTTCCACATACAATTAAGTTTCCTTTATATTAATGATCACTCTTAGAGATGTGTGTATATATGTAGAAGTTATGTAAATTATCTAGTTTGCCAGTTACTCCTCCATATTTGCGGAAAGTGGAAGCAGTTGTATTTCCAAAAGGTTTTCGTCACAGACACTGAATACTGTGAGCTGGTTGGACTAAAAGTTCAACACCCAGCTCAAGAGCCAATCAGAATGCAGCTAAGTTTTAAGCTGAATGTATATCATCATGTTCTGTGTTCCTCCGTAGCTCATATCACCTAACATATCCAAAGGACTTGTCATAATAAAAAAGGCAAGTGTTAAACCTTTTACACATATATTTGAACTTCTACAACTGAACTCTTTCACATAAAAGGAAATTATATTTAGGTGGATTTTCTCCTTTCAATTAAGAAATGTGATATATATTTTCTCCTTTTCATGTCAGCATATATTGAAATCTATTGTATACAGTCGTACTTTGGTACTCGTCTGCCTGAAATCTAGTTGAATTCGGTTTTGAACGCATTTGGAAGAGCAAAGATTGGTTTGACACTCAACTCTTGCAAAGTGCTTGCAAATACCTGTTAGATTACGCCTTATGGGAAATCCTTATTGTTTGGTACTGGTCATTTTCGCTACTTGTCATGTCTTCTGGAAACAATTAACAACGAGTACCAAGGTACATGGTTCCCTGGCGTTCCAGCGGTTAGGATTCAGTGTTTTCACTGCTTCGCCCCAGTCATGGAACCAAGCCATGACAAGTTGGGCCCACTGGAGAAGAAACTGGCAACCCACTCCAGTATCTCTGCCATGAATACCAAGTGGATCAGAATGGTGTGTTGAGGTAATGGAGAGTCGGCCAAGACTGAGCGACACAAACACACACCAGGTACCACTGTATTCGCAAATTGATGATTTTTTACCATTCTTTTGTACACAGAACTTTTGTAAATATTTAGAATAATCAATTTCCAATGCAAGTACAAATGTAAAAATGACTGAAATAGAAAAAAAAAAAACTTAATATGATACTAGTAGTACTTAATACAGTAATTGTCAGAGGCTAACCAATCTCTGCACTGCTGTCCCCATGATTTTAAGGCATCATGATAACCTGAGCTTGGATAAACCTTCGCTTCAGATCCAGATCACGTTTCAGGCTCTACATAAATGATATGAGCCGACCATGCATAACCAGTTTTCTATTACATTCTTTGAAAGTCATGATTTATGCAAGTTGTTGAATCCTTTGACAGAATGTTCATTTAAAAGCCCCCTATGTTTGTTAATAAATGTAGCCGTAATGTAATCTTCTGTTAAGTGATATTTAATTAGGCTGCAGTATTTGGAAAAGCAGAGAGTGTCCAAATGTACAACTTTTCCAACCGATAAAGTATCAAATCAAGATATATCTCACAAGCCTAATTTTAACCCATATATTAGTATATCCATAGCAATTTTCATAAATATACTTAGATTATAAATGGGCTACAGTGGGATAATAGATTTTGCTTGGAACTTGCTCTGATTTCCATAACTACTAAATTACAGAAGCGTCCCTCCCACTTGCAAAGATGGATGCGTTTAATGCAACCCATTAGTGCATTGCTGTTTGTGAGATATATGGCCACACCAGGGGGACATAAAACATTTCGGACACTGATTGTAATAACCAGTTCAGTGCTGGTGAAGTGTCAACAACTTGCATATTAATGCACTTGAAGGATCCCAGTGTAGACACCCCCTATACATATTCATACTTATGATTTACACATACAAGGATAAATTGCATTTGCATTTTCATTTTGAAAACCTTGAACTTATTTAAAGGGACACAACAGACTCCAGTTTAGGAGAGTGTTTGAGATGCATGTTTCTAAGCAAAAGCAAGATTTTTTGTAACATTTAAAGTTAGTTTTAGAAAATAAACATTTTTAACGACTTAAAAAATATAATTAGTAGAAGCTGATTTTAAGTTGTGCCCCTACTTTCCTGTTTCTATGCATGAGCATTGCTAGCCAATCTGTTTCTTTCTGAGTTCTATAGTAGGCAAGCACAGCTACTGCATAGGACCTGGAAGTCAGAGTGTAGACCAGGGGTTGTTAACCTTTCAATAACTTCCGCCCACTTTTCATGGTAAAATTTCCTTACCATCTACCAATGCTGCGTTTACTCATTTTACCCTATCTAATTTCTGGTTAAATAAATCATATGACTCTAGTTATGTATCGGCCTGTACTTACAAGATAATGAACCGGTCCTGACTGCTGTCTCTAGGCTCTCTCACCAGCTCTCCAACCTGCCAAGCACGGTGTAAGGGTCTACGGCGTGTGACGTCACTCGTCAGCGACGCCACCTAGCGATTACCCCGCCGCCAACGATGAAAGTGGGCGGTAGGGACCAAGTTGACTACCACTGGTGTAGAGCATGAAGATAACATGCTGACAGGCAAGTAAGCTTCTTCCAAAGAAGATTCTAAACTCTGGCAAAGCTTAGTGAATTTTGGACATTATACATAAGAGATTTGTCTGATTCAACTAACTGGGCATGTCCTTCCTGCAACCCCCTGCCCCCCCCCCCCCCCTCCCCATAGCAACATTCTAAGTCAATTTTTTAACACTAATTTTCATTTATTTTATTTTTTTAAATAACCACTTACAAATAATGTTATGTATATGTAAAGGTTTAATTTCTAAATAGTTTTAAATGCCAAGATAACTGGGATCTATCCTGGTGCCGGGCATGCTCGCATCTCAATGTAGTAGTAAACCACATCCCACTAACCCTCTAACCCTAACCCATTAGCTCTAACCCTAAGCCCCTTACCCTAACCCTAACCGCCTAAACCTCACTTCCTAACCCTAACCCCCTACATCACTTACTGGGCCTAACCCTAAAACCCTAACCCCCTAATCCGCAAAACCCTGACCACGTACCGGGCACTTAGACCAGCGCTTCCCGTGCGTACATATAACAGGATAGGTATGATCACTGTCCATTGATAGGAAAATGTGGACAAGTAGTAATAAGTGAGCTCTTTAAACAGTAAAATAGATTTATTATATAAACATAGAAATATGCATAAAGCTGCACAGCTCCACTAAGTCAATGTGTTATTGGTCTGTCTCTATTATCCAATTCAATATATTGATGTACACTCTTATTCCTTATACTAATCTGTACTAGCATTCCCTTGCTCACAAGTTCGTAAAGACTATAGGGTCACCTATATATATGGGCAGGTCATAGCAGAAAGGTCATAGTCCACTGGAGAAGGAACTGGCAACCCACAACTGTATCAGTGTATGAGGTCCATAGAACCACAGAGAGTCAGACACAACTGAACGACTGAACAACAACAAAATAATTACCTTGGTCCTGTCAGCCAATGAGACACTGATTTATCGGTGTTAGCACACATTGGCTGACAAAGACAAGCACAATGTTGTGCTAAAAGATGCATATTGTGCAAGTTTCAGACAGATTTAAACATGTTTTAAACGTGAAAATGCTTGGATTCAATGTTTTTACTTCATCATAGTTTTTAAAATATATTTACATACTGTGCTTTAAAATTAAAGGGCTCTTTTGATAATGAACAATTTATACATTGAAAGTAAAAAACAATAAATGCAGCCTTTCATTTCTTAACTATTATATGCAATTATTCCTGTAGTGAGAGCATGCATTTATGTTTCTATTGCTCTGCTTCTACAAGTGGTAGGTGATACTGAATTCAGAGTTGTATTAAAGCAGTTTCAATTGAAATGTGCCAATCCTAAGTGTCAGGGCTTTCAATGGGAAGAATGGAAGTCTCATCATTCTGCAACTTTCTTCCCAGTTGGAAAAGCATCCCAATTAAGAACCTCAACCAAGAAAATGCCCACAGAAAAGTATAATTGCTTATATATGTTATTACATTAAAATGTCTATTTTTTCACACTTAATAACTCACTGTGGTTTGAAAAATTATATATAGTTTTTTTTGTAATGATTGTCATTATGAAAATGTATTTATGGAGAAATAGTGTATAGTACGCACAGGACAAGGAACTACATGTAAAAGAATCTTGTGGAAATCAGTCAACCTTACTTCCTTCCTCTCTTATAAAAATTCTGCCAGTTTAATTGTTTATTTTATTTTCTCAATATATGTATCTAACATCTGGTGCAAACCACAACACATTAGCATAGTGCTATTTGAAGCTACTGCCTATTCTTAGACAAATGTGATAATGAAATTATGTTTTTGTGTCAAAATTGTGTAAAACTGCTTGTTTGGCACAGTAATAATCCTGGCTACATCTGTTTGCCTGTTTTGCAGATACCATGCTGTTTGTAAAATGCCTATCAGTTTTCAGATTCTAATAGGTACAGTTTGTCACAGAGCTGAATAATTTTAAATGATAGAAACATGGCAGGCAATAGGAACCAAAGCAACATGATTTTTCCCTTAGTACATTTTATAATTTTATTAAATGTGAATCTGTTGTGTATTTACATTACTTTAATTTCACACTGAAATAAAAAATATGTTTTAACACCATATAGCTACAATAATTCATAATTTCTTAATATTTTTTTCGTTTAAAGGAATGTATTCATTTTACAGTACCTTGCAATGAAGCCCATAAAAAGCTCTGGTGCAACCAATTACCTTCAGAAGTCACATAATTAGTGAAATGATGCCCACCTGTGTGCAACATAAGTGTCACATGATCTGTCATTACATATACACACCTTTTTTGAAAGGCCACAGAGACTGCAACACCTAAGCAAGAGGCACCACTAACCAAACACTGCCATGAAGACCAAGGAACTCTCCAAACAAGTAAGGGACAATGTTGTTGAGAAGCACAAGTCAGGGTTAGGTTATAAAAAAATAGCCAAATCTTTGATGATCCCCAGGAGCATTATCACATCTATCATAACCAAATGGAAAGAACATGGCACAACAGCAATCCTGCCAAGAGATGGCCGTCCACCAAAACTCACGGACCGGGCAAGGAGGGCATTAATCAGAGAGGCAGCACAGAGACCTAAGGTAACCCTGGAGGAGCTGCAGAGTTCCACAGCAGAGACTGGAGTATCTGTACATAGGATGACAATAAGCCGTACACTCCATAGAGTTGGGCTCTATGGCAGAGTGGCCAGAAGGAAGACATTAATTTCAGCAAAAAACTAAATGGTATGCTTTGAGTTTGCGAAAAGGCATGTGGGAGACTCCCAAAATGTATGGAGGAAGGTGCTCTGGTCTGATGAGACTAAAATTGAACTTTTTGGCCATCAAAGAAAACGGTATGTCTGGCACAAACCCAACACATCACATAACCTAAAGAACACCATCCCCACCACTCTGTGTGTGATTTCAGGTTAGGATGGAGGTTCACCTTCCACCAGGACAATGACCCCAAACACACTGCTAAAGCAACAATAGAGTGGTTTAAGGGGAAACATGTAAATATGTTGGAATGGCCTAGTCAAAGCCCAGACCTCAATCCAATAGAAAATCTGTAGTCACACGTAAAGATTGCTGTTCACAAGCGCAAACCATCCAACTTGAAGGAGCTGGAGCAGTTTTGCAAGGAGTAATGGGCAAAAATCCCAGTGGTAAGATGTGGCAAGCTCATAGAGACTTATCCAAAGCAACTTGGAGCTGTGATTGCCGCAAAAGGTGGCTCTACAAAGTATTGACTTTAGGGGGTGAATAGTTATGCACATTGACTTTTTCTGTTATTCTGTCCTATTTGTTGTTTGCTTCACAATAATAATAAAAAAAAAAAAACATCTTCAAAGTTGTGGGCATCTTCTTTAAATTAAATGATGCAAATCCTCAAACAATCCATTTTAATTCCAGGTTGTGAGGCAAGGGGGGTGGATACTGCAAGGCACTGTAATTCACAACATGTCTAGCATGCATGTGAAAGAGAGAGTTTTTTACAGCACAATTAACGGAAAAAGAGTGTGGCAATGGTAAAAAATAAATGTATATTACCATCATGGCCGGATTACCCATTAGGCCAAATAGGCAGCCGCCCAGGGGCGCTTCCCTGTGAGGGGCACCACTTCTTAAAAAAATGGTTCCTGGCTTTAAAAAAAATGAAATGTTGCAGTTCATAGACTGGCTACTAGGGGGTAACCAACTAGAACAAGACAGTTACAACAGGAAAGGGAACTTACACACACAGAAAAGGCAAAAATGGGTCTGTGCATACCTTGCATACTCACTCGCAGGGGCTCCTCCACTTCACTGTATAGGGGCTCCAAAAAGGTAGATACGGCCCTGAATACCATACAAATGCAGCTTTGCAACAATGCCGGGGCCACCTCCTGACAAACTCCCATTTGGGAGCGGTCACCACCTTCATCAGTCATTTTTCTGACATTGATTGGAAACCATTTACCAGGAAGCCCATGGCTGTATAAAGTTAAGAAAGTGGGGGTTTGACTGGGCTTGGAATTAGTAGATTTGTTATTAATAATAATGGTTAATAAAATAGATAGGACAGGCATAATAGGAGGGGTTTCCTATAATAGAACCAAAGTTATAAATAGGCTGTTCCTCTCCTCCCTGTCAGTTGGATTTTGGTATCAGATCACATCTCCCTCTCTTAGAGAATACATAGCCACCATAGATAAAGGAGGTTTACAGGTGAGAAGCTGGATTGGGTTTGTCACAGCTGAGGGTAGTGCAGGGGTGCTTGCCCACATATGTGTATTAGCAGCAAGGTGCGCACATGGTGATGTATGTACTCTGGGACACAGGGTCCCCTTGAGTTCCAGTGTGTGGGTGGGCAAGCAACTATCATTATTTTCTTTAGTTATAAGTTTATCAACTTACAGTAAATAAAGGAGCTAAGGCCTTATCTACCAAAAACTAATGTGTTGGGTCTTTTTTGTGTGGTGTCTTTATAGGGTTGATCCATAACTGACAATGAACCGGTGAAGGTGTAGGCAGATTAGCTGTACAAACAACAATGGTTCTGACATTGTTGGAAAGCTGCATTTGGGGTTTAACTAAAATTACGATACTTCATCTTGATACTTGTGCAAAAAACTTTTTAAAGTATTGCAAAGTACATTGTTGTCTGGACAGAAAGGGTTACAGCACAGTTGAAAAAAAATCAATGATTTTAAATACTACTATTAGGCTACAGTATTTTTTTAATTTGCTTCCTAAGGCGTGCAGGTAGACTCCATCCTGCCTATACATGTCTATATAGTAGCATATGGGATGAGCAACAAACATGGCCTTTTTATTGCTCTGATTCTATGCACAAAAACGACAATTAGGCAAAGGAGTTTGCGTTCTTTTTATGATTGGCCTGAAAGCTGCTCTTTAAAGTGCATGATAGAAAATCCACATGAAACCTACTCAAGCATGTTTAAAAGAGGTTACAAAGGCTTTGAAGTACGCTGAAGGCCTAATTAATATAAAATACTGCTGTCTAAGATCCAAGACAGACTGCGCCAAGACAGAGCAAAGCTTTGTTCAGTGGCTCTTGGCTGCTGACCACTAGTACAGAGAACGGGTTAATTTCTCCATTTCAAAGTGTGCAATTATATACAACTGTAGGCTCTAGGCTTTCCTCCAGCAGGTAGGCCACACGTCAATCACCATTTGAGTGATCCTTCATTCTTTGCTGTTTTCCCCCAAGAATAGGCTATTTCTGGACACAAGAAGTAAGTAATAGAATAATGACTTGCTGTCAAGTGCTGCTGACTCACCACATATCTTAAGATCCATCTGGGCAAAATAATTAGGTGTAATATTTTAGCCACTTACAGTATTATGGACAAGTAAAAACAGCACTCCTTAAAATATTAGTTACAAATACTGCACTGTGACAGACTTTTTAAAACAACCCCAAACCTGTCACCTCAATAACAAGTTGGGTTCTTTAAAGAACATAAAAACTTTCTATATATAGTACTGGACATTTTTTTTGTTACGGTAAATTTAAATAATTTTGGAGATATGCACAATTTTTAGTGCAGCTCCAAGGACCTTTCCTGTTATCTGCCTGCCACACACTCCCAATTTGTTCTGGGTTAGGGGTTGGGGTTTAGGATTAGGGTAGTGGCAGATAACAGAGTAAAAGAGTGATGCATGCAGTCAGGGGGGCGCTCCGATTTTGTAATGTGAGGTTCTAATATACTAATTTTTTCTACAGTATGCTTGATTAGTGTAGGGGATTGGATCTAACTATTGATAAAACTGGGATAGAACATTTTTCGCCCAACATGTCACAAATTACCACATCAGGACTGCACATAATAACGACAGTCATCATTTGCATATGTGAGCCACTCATTAACATGTCCAAGCAACATATTAGCATATGAAAGCTGCACATACGGCACTGTATACCTTAAGAATTATTTACTTTAGAAAACAATATTTAGTATGAAGTATTGCCATTTTTAATATTCTTGCAGCTTAATTTATTTAATCTGGTTCCATTTAGTATAGATTCCTTAACGGTATTAAAATCCATAATTTGAACACCACAGGTTCCCCAAACCTTATTACCAAATGCAGATTCCATATGTAGATTCAAATCAGTGTTACTTTCCTTGAGTTCACCTGCCATCTCAAAACCTAGACTTTTTGGTGCACAAAAGGCAATGTTGGCAGGTTATAAAACGTTTCTATTTGGAACATCCATTGGTGTATTCTCCTATGACAAAGTAATTCATATTGCAACCTCTGTTATATCCATATAAGTAGCAATGCTGGTACAATATTCATGGTTGACTACCATTTCATCTTAAACTCTATTCTTGGCCATGATCTTCTACTGGCCTTTGGTCTGGGAGGTCACTTTGCAAAGTATAGAACAGACTCTCTCACACCAGCACTTGATGGCACCTGATAGGCCAGGGTTTAAGTTTATCCCTGCTTGGTAGGGAAGGTCAAACGCTGGCTTAGTCGTTTTGATTGACCCACCTATGCTTTGGTAGGGACATGCAGCAAACTAGGGGCGTTAATCCCCATCGAGCTGACATTTTAACCTGCCTGTTACAGATACTATATACTATAGTTCTACATTGAATGAAGATGTTTCCAGTAGGATCAGACTCCTCAGCACTTGATGAATCTCTGCTTATGTCTCAAGCAATACAGATATCTCTTCACTTAAAATAAAGATTGTATTTTGAAGAGTGAGCAAACAAAACATCCTTTTCATTTACTGATAATCCTGGAAGACAGAATAGGAAGTGTATGATACTTGAAACAAATGGCATGACCATCACAAGAGCGATGAGCAACCTTATAACAAGCGACTGGAATCTGCAGATACCACCAGATAAATCTGAAAATATTAATAGATTTGTTTAAAGAAATCAATTTGTGTCACTGCATCTGAATGAGGGTATTTTATAATGTACCCCTGTGTATTTTCTTTTTTTCAAATAAAGCTCTCAAAGTAGAAAAAATATTTGTATGTTTAATTGTTCTGGAGCTTGCGCCAGTCAGTAGTATGTAGACATCTCTATGATCTGTGCTCTTCCTGTAAGTTTTAGTGAAGTTTAAATACGTATTAATATTTTTTCATGAAAATCACAACTTTGATAATGTTTAAAGAAAAATTGTGTTTTGTTGTTATTATATAGTATGTATCCGCAGCAGGTAATATATACATACTTTACTTTCAGTGTCCCATCAAACAAGACTACATTGCTTTTGGTAATTCTGGATATTATTTCTATGTACAGCTCTTTTGTTTCTCATAAAAAATAATACTGAGAGAAACCCAAGCTTTGCTTCAAGTCTCAGTTGTGCTGACCGTGCATCATTTTCAAGATTGCATTAAGAATGATGTCACTGTAAGGGCTTTTGTTGTCTATCAAAACCTTGGAAGGTTTTATACTAAACCGATTTTGGTATTAAAGGGACATGGCTAAATAATGTCTATTAAAGTGACATGGAAATATATTTTTTCTTTGGTGCATCGTAACAAGGGTATTTCCTAATGTGTCACAGTGTGTTTTCTTTTTTAAAATAAAGATTTCAGAGCACAAAAAAGTATAACTGATCTTGGGGGAGTGCCCTCTGCCAGCCAATGCTCCCTGCACTGCATGTTAATTTCAATACAACTGATTGCAATATTTAAAATGTGCTCTTTTAAATGCTTAAAAAAACAACAGTTGTGTTATACAACCCTTTAAATTATTGTATGTAAGTAATGCTTTTAGTCTTATTATATTTGAGTAGGCAAAAAATAATAATCAAATTTATGTGATATTTTTTATTTTGCTTCTTCATTTCTCGATCCTCCCTCCTCCTTCAAGAGAAGACTTAGGTGATACATATGGTTAAGTGATACATATGATTTGGGTCTATTAATTGAAATTGCCAATGTAGGTTAGGAAAATGTAACACATTTGTGAAGTAAGTAAGAAGAAACTAACAACATTAGCATATATATATATATATATATATATATATATATATATATATATATATATATATATATAGTACATTTGTGTGTACATTTGAATGTCTGAAACACGTTAAAAAAACTTGTTTCCTACTCAGAACTCTGAGAAATACAATTATTACACTGCATTCTGGGAAGCTGAGCAGGGACATGCAAATGTGCCCACAAATGCTTTGTTCTTCTATCCATAACCATTTAAAACATTGCTTCCTTTAAGCGTATGCCTGCTGTATTACACAGTCTTTATGCAAAGCCAAGGTTGGATTATACACAAGCTGGGAATCCTACCCACGGACAGACGTTTCAAGGTTCCTGCCTATCATCAGCGTGGGGCGGGATCTCAGCCTGTGTTGTGGATCTCATGAGTAGGTAGTTCACCACAACAATCATTTAATATATGGTGGGCAAAAGAGCGATAGAAGCCCTCCACTGTACAGTAGAACAGTAAATAAATAGTATATATATAAGCATTTAATAAAAGCCCCTAAACACAAGCTAAATCTGCTAAAAATAATGTCCCCTATGCTAATCCCCTATATCGCACATGTTTAAGAGCAAAGTAAATCTCCCTAGCTATATTAATCAAGCATCCCGGGTACATTGCGAGAGAACTGCTATGAGTAACTGCGGCAAAAGATCACAAATTTCTCTGTTACACTTTTACAACAAAACTCTATCAGCCTTATTAAATTTAAATTCGGCCAATTGAATAGGGCGCTAATTAAGCACATAGCATAATTTTTTTACAGAATTTTTTTAGTTAGTGAACTTCAATCCAAAAGCAAGGTCTTCATTAACTAAAAACTTCTGTAAAAAAAATATGCTATGTGCTTAATTAGAGCCCTATACAATTGGCCAAATTGCAATTTAATAAGGCTGTAAGCTAATAAGATTTTACAGATCACTCGCAAACCAGAGCAAAAAGATGAATAAAATATTACGGGCACCAAAAACCACTCGCAAATGGTTTTAAAACCATTACAGAGTGCCGCAGCAGCAGTTAAACAGAGTGTATAGCACCAAAAAAGCAATCAAAATTATTAAGTTCATCATTATTTGACACTTAACAGTCCAATATAAACATACTTTACATATTTTATTATTGTGTCCGTTTTATTATACATAGCATCAAGGGTACCACACAACTCATATCAGGAAATCTCGTGGACTAGGAACAAATGCTCTAATGCATTGTCTACATACATATAATATATATATATATACACAAAATAAACCCAATAATTTAATTTAAGTAAATATAAAAAAATAAAAAAATAATACATTATATATATATATATATTATATATATATATATATATATATAGTTTCTTGTTGCAGTTACAGTGCTTATTCTCACTCATTATAATAATCATGACATACTCATTTTCTATTAGTTCCTAGAGCCGTTCTCATCCGTAAAGCTTGGTTTGGGTACATCCTTCACTGAAATTTCTTGCGAACAAGGCAGGATTTACGGGTGTGAACTGAGTGCCGTAATTTTGCGTGTGAAAAGATAAATTTGTAACGTAGGGTAGATTTTAGGCTATACCACAAATTACACCACTCAATTAGCATAGGGGATCAATATCGTCTCTAAACTCACAAATTACACAGCTGCTAATCTTGTTAGTTTGTTGAATACTTCACAAAAATGTTAAGTTTTCCCTAACTAAATGGTTTGAATTCAATATCTTATATAATATTATACTTTTACTCTTTTTAGGAGATGGCAGTGCCTCTTTAAGATCTCTTTTAAAAGAAATGAAGAATCGTTTGCTAGTGATTGTAGTTGACGACAGAACGCGTATCTTTTGTTTGACATATAACAAAAGAAATCACAAAAGCAAAAACACAAAAAGCGTGTTGTCAACAAGAAAATGGCTAATATTGTCTAATTACAAATTACAAATATCATTATTAGCGCCTTGACCATCTATACAAAGCAACTCTAAAGTCCTAAGAAATTGCAGGCCTTTATATTTCAAAACCCGATGAAAAAAAATAAAATCTTTTGTCAGCTTCGAATTTAAAACCCCCTACCGAGCCAAGACTTGTTGAGAAAAACTAAATGACATGATTTGCTTTTGTACTTTGGAAAGCGTGTATTATCTTAAATGTCACAGAGCTTTTGCAGTATAGAAATCACAGGATTCAGGGTGTGATTGGTGCAAAAGCTTGTCTATATGCTTATTTTAGAAAAGCCTCTTCTTTCAGTTTTCTTTTTCCAATGTTCGGAAAAAAAAATTGGAATGCTCAGATTTAGAAGAGGTTAAGGCTTCAGCCTAACCCGAGACAGACCCATAAATGCATTTCATCAATTTCTTTGAAAAGGAGGTGAAAAAATCATGGTGTAGGATAATTGGCTAAAAGCAACATTCACTATTTTTCTTTACAGTGGCTGTCAGGGTAAACAAGACGGTGTATTTATTTTGTTTTCCTCTAGTGCCGCTTGGATATTTCGTTGGAAGCATTTTCCAAGTCGGCCTAGTTCTCCTTGTGAGAGAAAAGTCATGTCGGATAAACTTTTCTATAGACACGTGGCCAAATATTAGAATTTTCGGCTTATGTTTTGCATCTTAATGGGCAGTTTGTACCCTACTTAGCAGTCTTAGTAGTAGGTTTTAGAATATAATGAGAAAGCTCTTTGGCCTAAGGCTGAGCTCCCAAAAGACACATTCACACTTACCTTTTGCTACGGAAGCTGGAAAGCAGATTTTATAAATCTATGAGGTGAAACATTTTATATGCCACATTAACATTATTCTAAGTTTATTTCTAGTGTAAGAGTCATGGGTCTCATAATAAAATATTTTTTTTGCTTAACTCATTGATTTAACTTGCTGAACAAAATTTGAAAAATATACTACGTAACAGTGCTCAATGCCAAGTAGCATCTGCAAAGGCAAGTAAAATATTAGCATGTATTAATAAGGGTATAGAAGCAATGGAAGCAAATATAATTCTGCCACTATACAAATCTCTAGTACACCCTCATTTGGAATATGGAGTACAATTTTGGCCACCACTTTATAAAAAGGACATTTTAGAGCTGGAAAATATTCAGAGAAGGGCAAACAAATAAGGGGAATGGGCGGCTAAGCTATGAAGAAAGACTAAACAAATTAAACTTATTTTCTCTAGAAAAAAGGTTTCTAAGAGGCAATATGATTACCTTATTTAAATATATCTAGGGTTTCCCTTCCTCTGGATCAATTATCAATTAACATTTACAGCCTTATTAAATTGCGATTCGGCCAATTGAATAGGGCTCTATATAAGCACAGAGCTTAATTTTTACAGAAGTTTTTAGTTAATTAAGACCTTGCTTTTGGATCGAAGTTCACTAACTAAAAACTTCTGTAAAAAAAAATATGCTCGGTGCTTATATAGAGCCCTATTCGATTGGCCGAATCGTAATTTAATAAGGCTGTAAATCTGCAAAGATCTAAAAAGGCTGAATTTGATGGAATAAAAGTCTTCTTTCAACCTCAATTACTATATAACTATGCAACTATGTACAGCACTAGGGCTACAACAAGTATGTCTCTCTTATTTGATTGACTTGTAATCTTAGACTTAAAGGGACTCTGTCATCCCAACAGGAAGCTGATTTCATTTTAAAGAACAATAAAAAACTGGCTGTATATTATACTAGGTGTTTTCCTCTACAGTAAATTATTTCTGAAATATTTCAAATTGATTCTGTGGCTCCTATGTGCTAATGCAAAGCTCTGAAAGCTAATGTGCAGCTCAGAATACTTGATACTGCCAGATAACACTGCCGGGCTTTATGTTGGCTGCTATAGAGATAGACAAGCAGACTGTAATCCTAATTAGCACAGCAAAGCAGCTAATTAATATGTGTGAGAAGCTCATTTGCCTACAAATACATAGAATTTCCCTCGAGTGATTTACTTTAGAAAAAAATGGTCAACAAAACATATAGTCAGTTTTTCATGTTCTTTAAGAATAATAAAAAACTATGATATTGGGGTATCAGAGTCCATTTACAACATTAGGATTTCACCGTAAACATGCAAATTAGATTGCAAGCTCAATGGTACATTGTCTGTAAATAAAGTGCGTAATGAAAGACAATCCCATATAGGAATCACATATAAGGAAGGTCAGTAATGTAATTTTAGGCCTCAGTCATGGTGGAGGTAATGGAACAGTGAGAGTAACAATGTTGAATAACCAATGGAAATGTATGAATTTTTTAGTGTAACTATAGCTCAGGGGTGGGCAATATCGGTCCTGGAGGGACACACACATGCCTGGATTTGATGATATCCCTGCTGCGCACAGGTGAGTCAATCACGTCTTCAGTCATCCTGATTGACTCACCTGTGCACAGAAATGATATCTTCAAATCCAAGCTTGTGTGTGGTCCTCCAGGACCAAACTTGCCCTCCCCTGCTATAGTGTATGATTTACATATGTGGCTTTGTGAGAGCTTATATTTAAGAAATGTCAAACTTATTTATAGAAAAATTATTTAGAAAAAAAAATTCATAAAATGTAATGTATTATTATTTACTGATGGAAACCATTACTTTACTAAAGTTCCTATATTACTAACTGGTAATGTGATTCTGTGGTTAGTTGCACTTCTATTTTATCCTACTGAAAGTTCTACAACAAGACAGAACTAAATAAAGATGTTATCTATACCCAAGGTCCCTATCATGTGACTAATCTGGTAAGGAAAAAAAACATGTGTGCCTCCAATAAAGCAAAATTACATATAATAATTAAAAATGAAAAGCTTTTAGTTTTTCCTAAAAATATTTTGCATTCTATCAAGTCAAATCAGCCTCCTGAAGATATTACACTTCAGTGGTTCCTTTAGGATATTTCTGCCATAGTATAACTGCGGATAAGCAAAATACTTGATTATAAGCTGTCATTTTATTTCTCTCAGTTGCATTTTCCTGCCAATTAAATCTGTTTCTTTAAGATGTTACCACCCACTTTGTACACCTTAATCACATACAACAGTCTTTTCAGTAGTATATACTTGTGTGTATTTGTGTGCATCTCATGGGTAGACTCTAGTCTGCTTTTAAGGAATAAAGTGTTTGAAGGAGCCCAAGGAGTGTTTAAAAGTTTGAAGAAGCCTAATTGACAGACATTTCAAGGAAATACAATTCTTAAAAATAGAGATACATATTTGACATTTTTTAATCAAAGAAAATATTGAAAATAGTTTCCTAGAATAAGAAATATAATATTTTTTTTAAAGAACTGGTTTAATGTGCTTGAAATCCTTGGTTAGTTTAAACCGCACAAGTGTAAACAAAATGCTGGATCAACAGTTACATTTCTAATCAGTAAAAACATTCACTTGAAGCCTGGAATATATTGTATATTTTTTTCTCTACAAAAACACTGCAACTTGACCTTGAGGCATCAATAATTATAAATAATAAAATATACCTACAGGCAAGTATATGCTGAAGGTTTCTTTGTACACCTTTGGTGTCTGAGTGATGGTCTCCTAAGGATTTCAGTCGTAACCCCAGAGACTTATGGGTCATCACGATTGGTTATCCATTATTCTCTGTGTACCCATAACAATTACAGAGAGCATTTCCAATTGCCACCAATATACAGCAAAACAAAGCATGCTCCACGTGTTTGATCAGGAAATCATTTTCTTTAGACTCTGGGATCTCAGAACTAGTTGGTAAATATACTAAATAAATTGGCGGATATGCTCCCAGTAGGACATCCAAAAACTTACAAATCTGACATCTGTATAAAATTTATTTAGTCTATTTTAAACTTTAAATTGTAGGAATAAAACTGCTAGCAATGTTTTAAAAACCTTTCCCATGAGAACAACGTGGATTTTGTTTTGGACGCAACAATTAAACTATAACAGAGCGTAATAAAATAAAAATTGGCAACTTTCGGCTGTGCTTTTTGCAAGATTTGAGCTTTTATCTCCCGCATTTGAATCTACATATTGTGTGTGTATCTACTTTATTTACAAAATTGATATAATTTTCCCTGGTACACTGTATATATCTGCTGTTTGTATCCTTGTCATGTGCATGCCCATTTTCTGATCTTAGTTGGCACCCGTGTTTCGCAGGTCTGGCCAGAGTACTCCTGCCACACTCCCTGAATTGGCGTTATCGTGGTTCAGTTTCAAGCTGGAGATGTCTTTTAGCACTATGAAGATCCCAGACCAATTGTCCTACTTTTCAGGCACCATGCATGGCATACTTCTATGCTCTCCTACATATAGTACCAGTCTCAGCTACAGAGTTATGCTCCTGAGCTCACAACTTACCTTGTCGGTGCCAGTTCTCAATGGCAACTGAGTGGAAACTGTTGGAGGAAAGCAGCAAAGGATGGACAAATCTTCATATATTAGGCAACACTTATGCTAGGGAATAAGGGCATACTACTCTGTATACTGGGTTCCCTGGTGGTCAAGTGGTTAGTGGTGCTTTCACCACTGCTACCTGGGTTTGATTCCTTAGTTAGGAGACCACCTAGAAATACCAGGAGCTGTATGCTGGGGCCCACTGGTGAAAGAACTAGCAACCCACTTCAGTATCTCCACCATGAATACCAAGTTGATCAGCAAGGAGTGTTACAGTCCATGAGGTCACGGAGAGTCAGACATGACTGTCGACGTAAACACACATACACTTCGTCTACGTTAACATAAACACTGGCTATAGGAGAGAAGGTGACATTGGGTGTGGAAAATGTATGGTTGACGGCCCTGGCTGTTAAATGTATATTAGAGGTTGTGTCTGGTAATGATGGTGTACAGTATAAAATGAGCACTATGGGTATTGCTGTAACTCCTTGGGTGTATGAGAGTCTGTGAGGCTGTTGGTGGCTATATGGGCTTATTCACTTTTAAAAACTGGCCATGAATACAATATCTACTTTGTTTAGTTGGATAGCGGCTATTGTGCCTCTCTGGGATCTTCATGCTCTCTGTTGTTACGCAGCCCTTTTATTCTGTAGGACTAATGGCTTTTAATTTTTTGTTTTCCACAAGGAATCGACAATTAAAAATAAAACATCTTAGGCATCAAAAAAGATTAAAAGTAACACCAGTTTTCATGGAAAACCAAGTAATTTTTTATCTGCAGGAGGGACATAAAGTTTGCTGCTTTAACAAGTGGGCTTTTATGCAGAAATAGTCATAGTGCTTGACTTTGTTTATACTGCAAGCAAAAAAGATCAGACAGACCATCTGCTTTAGATGCCAATGTGCCATTGATATAGAAACATTTTTCCAAAATTCAGCTCTACTAATCCATCTTATGCGCTGCCATTTGAAGCTGAAATTGCTACTCCATGCACTATGATTCAACAGCTTGTGTTCAGAAAAAAGTGAAGCTGCTATATAGCCTCTTGTTAACATCAGCAGCTAACATAGCCGCGTATGTTGTACTAGTAACTCCATTCCAATAAAGGAGACCTCACTGAGCATCCGTACAGCTCTTTTTTAACACTGTTACAATTACATAATTTTTGCCATCCAATATACAGAATATTTTAAACCCAAGTTTCACTTACTTTGAACTTTTGCAGCGATGAGCTTTTTTTAATTATATATGAACATTACAGTAGTTATTTATGCATCTATATTAATTAGGACATGCCAACTAGCAAGACGGGATTATATCTGCTAAATATAACAAATGTTACAGAGTGTCAGGACACTTTAACCCTGGGTGTCAGAAGTGGGTTTTCTCTATTATTTATTTAAGCTGATATTTACGACAAACAAGAACTCACACGCAGCACTGTATGAAATATACGACCATAATCGTACGTGGCCAATTCTGTGACACCATCACACTGTGGAGCCATTGTCACCCCTGTGGTTATTAGCTTCATCTTATATGCAGCCACATATCTAGTTATTTTAAGTTATTCTTTTAAATAGTTTTAGAATTAAATGTTTCCCATAGTTTTATAGTGAGCACTAGTTTAATTAAGTAGTGTGATCACTTCTCCTTATATTAATTTCCACTTATCATAACCATTCTTTTGTATGCATGTAAAAAATGACACCAAAGTGTTTAGTCTTAAAGGACCATTTTTTTAAATTGAATCAAAAATTAAACTGTATCAAAATTAATTTCTTCTATGCTTTTTATAAACACTATAAACTTTTTCATCAACAAAAACTAATTATATTTACATAATTCAAAAAATGTGCAGTAAACTGTATACAATATATATACATTATATGTACCTGTTTTTATTTGTATTCATATGCATTATCTAAGTATAATTTGTTTTTATTGATGGAAGAGTTTTGTCTGCTGTACAATATTATGTATTACACATTATTTGTGTTATAAAGTGCTCATTTCCGGCTAGGGAAATGAATCAGCAGCTATAGTGGCTTCCGTTTTTATGTGTAAGTGGACCCTGCCCAGCTGTGTATATGTTGTTAAAAACACTGCTCCACAAAGATGGAGGAGGATCTCAATGAGGGACAATGTGAGGGATAAAATGACTGCCCCTATACTGAGAAATTTATGTGGCAAAAAAAGCAAGTAAGACAAAAATATTTCTTATATCCCCTACAATATTTTTAAAAAGTATAGAAGAGCTTAATATTCAGTGTAATTGTTTTTCACAGAGTTCAGTGGTCTTTAAAGGATATATTTCTTGCAGATACAAAACAGCAGAATCACCATTTTGTGTGTGTTGAAAATGTTTTCGATGTTTCACCTCCCAAACAAGTCTTTGTCAAGAACAGCAGGTGGTAAAAATTCCCACTAGAATAGTGTGGAGCGAAACAATGGGAACAATGGAACGGACCAATTACTCTTATACCCCAGATTGAACTATTGGTGGTGAGTTGTACAAGACAGGAAGATAATAAATGCTTAGCAGTATCATGTTCAATACAAAATCTGATTATCTCATCTGGTATGTGCATTCAGGAGAGTAGATTTTAATAAATAAATAAAAACTTATTTGTGTTATTTCTTCATTAACATGTTGTTCAATCAAAAATACTAAAATAAAAAATAATTACACCACACAAGTGGAATACAGACAATATGATAATAGGGCATGTTCTACAGCGAGGCGCAAGCAAAATAAATATGTCAGAAAGGGAGCAATGGTCCATAAAGACATTTGGAGTAATTTGCAATTTAGAATTTAGATTTTCTAGAATGAGGAACAAGAAAAAATAAATCTATCAAAATATTACCATTAATTAAGGTATCAGTAGTCCATAAGGGTATTTGGGGCAAGTTGCAGATTCATACTTTTTCTGATAGCTGACATTTTTTTTAAACTTAAAGTACTTTAACTTTTTGACACTGCACACTGGCTTCTCCAATGCCTGAGATAGCTGGTCCTTAAAATGTATAAGAAAACTGTGTGAGTAGTGCCTATATTATCGCTCTCACGTGGACTACATTATAGGGTAGAAAGAAATAATAACCGCACTTATTCATCTGTCTAGTAGGCTATGGGAGAGGTTTCCATTTACTTTAAGCATACATCTATTAACCAGTATGTGTAGATCTCACTCTTGAACCTTTCTAAGGTCATGTGCTTGCTTTCTACAAAATAAGTAAGGAACAAATATTTCCTTGTAAAAATATTAGGCAGTGTTATATGCAAGTTTATACTGTATATAGTATTTTATTTTCATAAACCCTTCAAACCATTTAATTTAGTTAAGTATATAAAACAGCTCTATAAACCAATAATTTAAACCTTAAAGGTCAAGAATAGACTGTACTCACTAAAGAGCTAAAAGTATTTTCTTCTATCTAATTTGCTAACATTGACTACATTTCGAATTTACGTAACAAAATGTGTTTTCTTTCTTTTTTGCAAGGCATTCTGGGAGGTGTAAATGTGCCAGTGGATAAAGGTCTAAAAACTGGCCTATAGCAATAACCTGTAACATTTTTACGACCTTATTATTAACAATATATGAGGAGTTGCAAGTCTTTCGCCGAAAAAGAACTAGAGTATAATACACCTTAAGGCAAAAAAATAGTTGAAATTATTTATTGATCACTAGATCATCTTTACCTGACTTTTTTGTAATCAGTATTTTCCTGAAATGAAAGAGAATTTTTTTTTGTGTGCGTAAATCACTCACAACTAAAGTGCACATATAACCTTCTATTCTTTGGGGATTTGGAAATGGAAGACTTTTGCTCACCTCCCTCATTATCCTTGTTATCAGCACAAGAAGTTTCCATGGCAACATTGCATCCGGACCCTCTCCAGCCGGTCTGGCAGATACACTGCCAGCTGTTCTGACCGAGTGTGCATCTCCCATTGCCATTGCAGAGATCAGGGCAGCCATCTGGTTAAAGAAAGGAAGAAGATAAGTATAAAAGATAGCGATCTGGACGAGATGACTGTGGTCTGCATAGATGATAAAATGAAACCATGCCTGAAAATTGATCTTCCATCAGTGAAAGCCACGCTTGGTTGATTGGATCTTATATCAACATTAGGCCTTCGCAGATATGACAATATGTTCCATGCGCCTTAAAAACTTGTTATAATTCAGCCAAGCTTTTTAATCAAGCCCCTTGGAGAATGGCGACCCAAGAAAATAATATTGGATTTTTTACTTTAAAGATTTTTAAAGTGATATACATATATTTAAAATAATACTTTTTGGAAAAAAATAATTTTAATTAGGCAAAAAATATATAAATGTCATTAAAAATAATTAATGCAAATATGTCAACTCTTGTCAAAATAAATTTATATACATAAATATAAAAAGTAAAAAAGTATATATATATATATATATATATATTATATAGATAGATCATCAATACTTTAATTATATTAAAATGATTAGAAGTACACCTATACTCTTTATATTGTCCCAATAATTTATTATTATTTACAATTTAATTTTTTAAATAATTTTGTAATATTGTTTTGTGGTAAATTTTATTGATTTTGTTTTTACTGCTGTATTCTTACATTTTGAATTAAATAAAATACTAACAAGTGTACAAAAATAATAATACAGCTTCTCATTTTTTATTCAACTGTTAAATCTACCATTTTGGTTTCTTCTTGAGGTGGCAGGAGACATTTAATGTACCGGAAGTTTCTATCTGTACAATAAGAGCTTGATATCTAAAACTGCCAGTACTTTTGTAAGCGCTAATGAAAACCGTATTAGTTTACAAGAACACACCTACCTGAAAAAAAGTAGCACAGAGGATCAGTTAAGAAAAGAAAATGGGACCTTGCAGTAAACAATAATTTTATCTAAAAGTAAAAAAAATAAATTATGTGTTTTATTGATGTTTATTTATTTATTTTGCCTACTTCCAAGTTTAGTTATTCAAAACACTATATAGAAAAAAGTTGACCACAATGGTTTAAAAATTAAATAAAACTTTGAGTGTGCAAATTACTCATATCACACCTTAATGTGCATTACTAATAATAAGATGTTGTATTTAAGTGGCTGAGTAGGTGATATTGCTGCTTTAACACCAGGAGAATACTATTTGCAGAATTTGCACACCATTTGCAATATGAACCTCCAGGCTTTATGTGTTATGTCACATGTACTGTATTTGTAGCTCTGTAGGAGCTGTGCTAGGTAATTATAAATAATTAGAATGATGGTATGCTGTTGCCTGCATTTTGCAGATAAAGATAAATGAGTTTATGGTGTAGTGCCATAAACATGGAAATAATGCATAAAATTATAAGTTTGCATTGTACAAATGAATATATTACCAGAAAAAATAAATGCCAACAATGTGGCGTTGAGCAAATATTGTGTACGTGAACAGTGCAGAGCTCAAGAAATCATTTTAGCCCAGGGCAGTATATCTATATATACCTATTGCAGGTTATATAGGATTTTGGCATAAGAAAGGGTATACTGGTTTTCTTGAATTCAGCAGAAATCAAGTTCAACCATACATACTAAACCAATGGTTACATTTCTTTTTACTCACAAAAATAAACTAAACCAGTGTGCTTGTATGTCCGGCTTCCCAGGAAATCTAGGGTTCCCCTAGTACATGTGGTTGGTTCCTTACAATAACTGAACATTTTCTCCAAATATAGACTTTTTTTAGCATAAGCAAAAAATCACAGTTAATTATTATATACAATGACGACACAATGCTTTTAACCTTAAAACGGCAATGTTGTCATACTTTATATACTAGTTTTCCCAAACAATCAGTCACATAGGATAAAATCTAATGAAGCTAAAATGACTGTAAATGGAATCCTGTTCTGACATTGTCCCCCCCCCCCCTGTGCTCTATGCCATGGAGCATTACAGTGGTCCTTAACATATTTGAATTTTAAATATTACTTTTGAGTCCATAACATCAATATTAAATAGCATTTGTGTACATGATCCGGACAAGCTATGGCAAGCCTGGACAAGCTAGTAAAGCGTAAAGATATTACACTATTAACAGCGTAAAGATATTACACTATTAACAAAGGTCCGCATAGTATGATATTCCCAATAGTAACACACGGATGTGAGAGCTGGACCACAAAGAAGGCTGAGCCCTGTAGAATTGACACCTTTGAATTGTAGTGTGAGAGAAAACGGCTTAAAGTCACTTGGACTGCAAGAAGATCTAATTAATCAGTACTTCAGGAAATCAAGACAAACTGTTTACTGGATGGTATGATCATGAGGCTGAAGCTCAAATATTTTGTCCATATAATGAGAAGACAGGATTCCCTAGAGAAGACTCTAATGCTGGGAAAGATTGAAGGCACAAGAAGAAGGGGGAGGCAGAGCGGAGATGGATAGCTGAGGTCATTGAAGCAATGACTGACAGATTTGCCTGGCAGCTGGGTTCCATAGGGTCATGGAGAGTCGGACACAACTGAACGACTAAACAACAACAACATAATCTGCTCAAAATCATAATTTTCTGAAAAAAAAATGCTTTATGTTCTCTTTAGAGTTCTCTACTTTGTTGAAATAGGGCATGATTCTAGCTGCAAGAGATAATTATTTTATTATTATTATGACACAACACTGGATAAAGCTGGCTATCCAGGAATAAAAGAATGAAAAACGTAGTAAAAAAAAATCCATGGCACCTTTTTAGTAGACGATAGCATGCATCTTTGTATGGCGCCTACTTATACAACCCACCCCTTTCCAACACAACAGTGTCTCCTCAATGAACTCATTGAATCCTTGTAGTAAAACTATACAATTAAATCATATTTAAATGATAACCTCTTGCAGTGATCTACCTGTGTTGAAACTGTCTGACTGTAGAGATTTCTTAAGTCAGGGCTGTAATTATTACCGAAACACACAGCATAAAAAGCAATTGAATGAGGCCTACAAGTCAAGGAGTAAGTAGGGAACCTCAAAAGATCTCTCTATTACAAAGATATGTTAAATAGATTAGAAATGAGTTTAATTCATTGTACAACTTGACAGAGTAAAAGTTATTCCACTTGTAAGTTGGAACTGATTATGCCTGATTTTATTGTTATTACAATAAAGGGAGGATTTCTATAAAGATAGATCAATGCCTTCAAAAGCCTACTCCTCACAGAGCTTTTCAACCAGAACCATTTTCACATAATTATTCTCCAAAGTACAACATCCACTGAATATTTTGTTAATATGTGCTCTATTCTTTGATCGTTATCTCTAGGGACAAATGTTTCATTATAGGGAATACTTTTGTGGAGCTCTGTATAAAGATGATGTTCTTGTAACGTGGTGTTATTAGTTTTAAAGCTAATTGGTAGAGTTACTGTGCTATAATTCGGCAGGAAGCTGTCCGGTCTATGGGAGATGATTCTGAGGAATTGCGAAAGACATGGGAGCTCATATTCATTTTATTGTTTAGTTGAGGGAACTGTTTATCTGTTATTGACCCACTGTCAACTGTGCAGTCCAGCTTTGCAGTGCTATCAGAAATCAAACTCTGCAAACACTAAAATAAAATAGTTGGCTCCCAAGAGGTCAAATGCTTGTGTACTCATATTTAATGGAACTGAATCTCACATTTTCTTTTATGCATTTAAAAGTTTTTTTTCTTTTTTTTTATATGAATTAGAAATTATTACATTAACAAAATGCAAAAAAAATAAATATAAAAAAATTATTAAAAATAGTAAATGATGTATTTGATCCACATAACAAACTTTTGGCTTTATCTAGATCTACCAGTAAACCTCTTATCTGTTTACTTAGCTCATTTTGTATTCAAAAAGATCGTAATGAAGCATAATCTTGTGACCATACAAGAGATTCCTTCAACATCAAGTAATAATAGTTACAGCATACAATTTAGGCCAAATTTAAATTTAGGGTAACTTTTATATACTTGCAGCCTTATTAAATTGCAATTCGGTAAATTTAAAAGGGCTCTATATAAGCACACAGCATATTTTTTTACAGAAGTTTTTAGTTAGTGAACTTCTATCCAAAAGCAAGGTCTTCACTAACTAAAAACTTCTGTAAATAAAATATGCTATGTGCTTAAATAGAGCCCTTTTAAATGTGCTGAATCGCAATTTAATAAGGCTGATAGTTTCCATACAATCAACTTCTACGATGTTAACACATTGTATAGAACAAATGGTATTCTACATGTCTTTTTAACTGTAATACAGTACAAAAAGCTTTATAGTTAGGATTAAAGGAAAATACATGACTTAATAAAATCTGACCCACTAGCACCTCATTGATTACATCACAAGGTACCAGACAACATAAGTACTCCCAAGCATCAGTAACCTTTGCCATGTTTTTCCATGCTATGGCATCTAGCACATTTCTGAATCAAAATCCTATTGTTTTTCTCTAACAGACTGAAATGATATAAAGAATGATATATGTGTCTGTACCTCATATATTCAGGTTATAGCCTGATAGAATGAGGTTTGCGCTGCTATGAGAGATGCAGTCCATGGCTCTGCATCCTGCAAGGTGTGGGGAAATGACGGGTAGATTACAGGTTAGGGCCTTAACATATGAGGCATTTTGCAATTTTACATTCCGATAAAGATACAAAACATATTATTAATACATAACCCCCCGTTTATTATATTATTAATTATGTGTGACCTTATTAAATCATCAAGAAAATGATCTATTTAAGAAGACAACTTAAGAGTAGGAGGTAGGCAAAAATGATTAACAAAATAGCAAAAGTGACAAAGTAGCTTTCACATCTAAAAATATAATATAAATTATTCATTATTTTATATTATTTTGTTAAATTTCTGTTATGCATGAATGATAATAAAAAAACAATATAGACTTATAATTATCAATTAGTTTATAGTCATACTTAAGGTCAAGTGGTTTCTTTGCAGATATCCTGGAGAGTTGGTCAGTCAAGCCATAATAAATTATTTAGGTACATAATAAATATTCAGAACAAGAAACATTTATATGAAGAACACTGTCTTATGGGTGCATTAACAGTCTGCTGCCATGAGATATATTTAAATGCAAATAGACATCACCCTAATATCAGTGGTTTGGAGTGCAATCACTGGTATTTGCCGCCTCTGAAAATAACTGGGAGCAATAACTCAAGTAAATGTAACATACAACATAAATTACATTTTATGTAAAAGGCAGTATCTAGGTTTTTTTTGTAATAACATGTAAAAAACAGCAAAAAAATATAGTCTTAGTAGATAGTATTTTTTTGTTTCTATGATGGAGAGGATGGGTGCATGATAAGGATGACCTTCTTTGTAGCTGCTTAAATTATAAATATATATTTCCTAGAAATGATCCTGTTGCATTGCTATATTATTGTTCAGGGAGTATCAAGGGTGCTTGTGTAAAGGGTCCATTAACAAAGAGGGCCCTAAATGTTCAACATTGATTTTGAGAATATATACTCAATTTCAACATAGCAGTCCATAATGTATATGTGTCTTTGGGAAGGGGGCTTTGGTTGCTACTGTACTGTAGTGGGCCCCAACATCTCCTATAGTGGTCCTTGGATAACTGTAAAACTGTGACTGGGTAGCTTTAATGGCGCCTTCTCATGCCAAGAACGGATTGGGTTTGTTTGAGATTTTGCTATATATTGTACCAACCATTATGGGTGGAGGAGCTAAAGAAAATCTGGTGGGATACCGCATATAGTATAAATATACCACACAACTGCTTCTCTACACATAAATACACACATTGAAAATTCTGTGGAGGATTTGTCCCCCTCGTCCCTCCCAGATTCCTACACCAATGCTAACCATTTATATTTACAGTTAATCATTCTTGACAGCTACATCATTGTGTTTGCCCCTCTGATATTCTCATAGACACTGTATAGTAAGTAGCAGAGGTCTGCCACCCAATCTCTAGCTTTCGAGTCAAACTCTCTTAACAGACTAATATATAGCTAACCAACCCATTATCAAACAAATCACCACCCGAACTCTACTTTCATGAAGTATTGCAACAAAAACATAATGGATTCATCTACTCATAAATGAAATCTTCCCAAATTCTGATGTTTCCCCCAAAAAAATGTTAATGTTGTTAGTTTGTTAAATACTTTCAAAGTAGAGTGATGCTTTAAGGACAAATCCATTCCCTTTTAGCCACAAAAAACGTACACTTTTTTCTCACTCTACAGTGGACATCTGAACAAGCAAACTGATATGAGGGTGAAAGGCTTCTTTTAATATCTAACTTCAGTAGAGAATGCATTATTCGGATTTAGAAAACAATCTTGCCATGCAGCATTACATACATGTTACAGAAATTCACACAAGTACTGTGAATGAAATATAAAACTAGCTTTTAAAAGTGGTGACAGTGGATACATTATTTTTATAACACTCTAATATTTGACGATAAATATCTTCTCTGCCAAGGAATAGAGCCAAGGAATGGATGCTCTATGAGCAAAAAAATCAGGAAACTTATTCCGTGATTTATAATTTATCCTTATTATCTATTTGTAGACTAATGTTCAATTCTCATTTAAAAGTCAGACAGCTGGCAAAGCCAATATTTGCATTAAGTGATCTAGGATGTCGGAATATGCCCACTTGTAAACAAAAACATAAAAAAAAAAATAGTACATGTCACTAAAGTAGATGAAGAATTAAAATTTTGTAATAATTTATAAAAAGTTGTGAAATTAAACAAGAAACAACATTTCCTATTAATGATTTGGCTCAATGACAACAGCAAAGTTCAATACTAAACTGCAAGTACTTACACAAACTCTTTTCCTTGGTACAACAGTACGCTGTGGGTTCTGAAGTGTATGGTTATTGGATTTAAACAATCCCAATACTCACATCAAATCCACAAAACCACATAAATACTATCAATCCCAATAAAATAGATTTTTTTCTAGAACCTTCCTGAAGTAGATCTATATTATTACATGGACAGGATATAGATTGTGGCCCATATTTTATGCAGTGATAATATTCTCCTTTATGAAAGCCTAAGGGACATCAATGTCTCATGATAGCTGAAGGTCATTGACCCCTTCCGTCTGAGACCTCTAAGCTTATTTTTTTTACCATACCTTTCATGTAATTTTTCATTCTTCCTGTCAAGTGGCAAAGTGTAGCTCTATTTTTATTTTAATGATTGTTTTCATGGACCTTTTTATATTCAGGCATTGGTCTAAAAGAACATACAGCTGCAGTAGTGTTTTTTTTTTTTTGAAGAATGTGGACACCATTGGAAGGAAGAAGTATTATTCTGTTACAGTATTTGCAATGCTTCTCTAGAAGTTCTCTTCAGATTTGTGACGGACATTTTTTTAGTGCGCCTGTATATATTAATATATTACTAGTAGATATTGTAATGTATTCTAAATGTGGTTTTCAAGAATGATTTAATACTAGTTTGGTCCAAACACTAAGGCCTTTTTCATGTGGCAACGTTTCACAAAAAGCTTCCATGTGGCCTTAATTTGTTATTATTGGCAAAGCAAGTGTTAACTGCTGGAAAGCACTGAAAACCTGCTATAAGATTAAACTATTATATGGAATTTGTACTGCTGAGAAAACATATTGCTAAGGTATTATTTAGAACAAAGTAAACAATGTAATTACAATTCATTGAGTTTATTCCTATATACACATGACTAAAAAAAATACAGTATATAACATAAAAGTTTTTTTTTTCTGCATTTAATTTAATTTTAGTACTTTTTAAAGTCACTTTCAGATATTCTATTTTTTCATTTACTTATATTAGCTTGCAGTTTTGGAGTTTTCTCTAACCTAAATAGTATAATGTTGAGAAATATCCATTTCATCTATATTCATACATTTTAAGAGCTGAAAATAAATAAACTCACATTAAGATTGCAAAAAATATTGCTGTAAATTAAGAACTTACATATAGGTTTATATGTGTGAAAACAAAATAAGTTTTTTATATTTAATTAATATTGCATTATTTGTTGGTACTAACCTAAATTATTACATTTGTAAGATGTTCTTGTATTGATGGACATGAAGAATGGCTGTTTTGAATATATTCATGTTACGCCTGCCTGATTTGGGGGCTACGCTCACCCCAATTCTCTCTCACTATGGGTCGCAACTTTTTGTTAAGATCTCAACATCCAACAGGTAATTCAGATGACAGCATCATTTATGAAGAGGCAGGCACTATCAGATCCCTTTACTTAGGATCTCAGAATCACACACCCTGTACCCTTGATTAGTACAAGCAGACTCTGACACCACCTTTATTTAGTGTGTCCCAAATCAGACTGCACTTCTTTATTTTTCAAGACACATTTTCAGATAACACAAAACACCAGCCCCCAGGTTTGTAGCCAAGCCCCCATCTCTTAGTTGCTAGATCTCAACTTACAGGGTTTATAAACTAAACTTCCTCCTTCAATACTCACTACAGGGATCTATGCATGACTGACTCTCAAATCCACATAAATTATTTAGAATCTTTAACCCTTTGTATATCCCAGATATGACTGCAATAACTTTATATTATCTAAGCATAGCCTACTTAACCCAAAACAGTCCAGTGGGCCCTTCTGTTCATAACGGTTCATATGATAAAATTGTAATAACATTTATTTTTTGTGGATAAAACAGTATTTGAAAAAGAAGACAGGTTATTGTAAACTCAAAACTCACATAAATCATGAAAAACCCTACTTTACAAGATTTTTTCATTATAATCCCAACACATTTCACAATCAGTATAATATAAATTCCAGGACTTCATAAGGAATGTGTTTGGCGCATACTAAACAAAATGTCATAATAACTTTATTTTGGATGAGACCTTATTTCCAAGTGGGACTGTCAATTCTTTATTGCATCGTTGTCTTTAGTTAATAGGTTTTCTTACCTTTAACAGTTGTTATTGGGCCTTATTATTTGGCTATAAACCATATATTACCTACAGCACAGTTAGATTTGTATTATGCCCTATCTGCTTTCTGATATATACAATATTTAGTTAGAAATTACCAAAATAAGACTAATACATGTGGTTATATTTGTTATATGCATAGGACAATATTTCCTTCTTTGCACACAAATTGTTGAAATATTCTAGTTATATCATATGTATCTTGTATAAACTATATGGTGGCTTACCATGGTACATAAAATGTTCTGAAATAGCAAAATTGCCAACACACTGCAACAGGCAGAGAATTCTTATAGCTAAACAGAACTTTTCCTGTGTAAAAACTGCAGCCATTTTGATATCTCGTCTGTTGAAGATATTGGGCGTTATTATTTGACTATAAACCATATATTGCTTACTGCACAGTTATATTTGTATTGTGTCCTATTTGCTTTCTGATAGATTCCATATTTAGTTAGAAAATACCAAAAAAAGAGTAATACATAGGGGTAAATTTGTTATATGTATATGGCAATATTCCCTTCTTTGCATACAAATTGCTGAAATATTCTAGTTATATCCAATATATGTTGTATAAACTACACAGTGGCTTGCCATGGTACAGAAAATGTTATGAAATAGCAAAATTGCCAACACACTGCAGCAGGCAGGGAATTCTTATAGCTAAACAGAACTTTTCCTGTGTAAGAACTGCAGCCATTTTGATATCTCGTCTGTTGAAGATATTGGGCGTTATTATTTGGCTATAAACCATATATTGCTTACTGCACAGTTATATTTGTATTGTGTCCTATTTACTTTCTGATAAATTCCATATTTAGTTAGAAAGTACAAAAAAAAGAGTGGGTACATTTGTTATTTTTATATGGCAATATTCCCTTCTTTGCATACAAATTGCCTAAATATTCTAGTTATATCCAATATATGTTAAATAAATTATATGGTGGCTTGTCATGGTACAGAAAATGTTATGAAATAGCAAAATTGCCCAGGGAGGAATTCTTACAGCTAAACAGAACTTTTCCTGTGTAAAAACTGCAGCCATTTTAACATCTCTATTGAATTGCATATACAGATGTGTACCGTCATACTCAATCTTATTTTTGTGGCTAAATCCCAGAGCATAAATTGCAACACACGCACAATGCCATCTTATAAATTGCTTCTCCATCTTCCACATCTAGTTTTAAAGCATCAACACAGTTATCTAGAGGGGGACAAAACCTGACTGATTTTCTCAATGCGACTACAGAGATCAGCAAATGTTACCTCAGAAACATGGATTGAGAAGCTTGAAATGCATTAGAAACCTATTCCAAAGGCCTTTATTCTTCTGGACAATGGTGGTAAATAGCACTGTATTGCTATATCTTCTGCCATTCTGCAAAATAATTGTTCCAGTCTCCAGTTCTGCTTTTATTTGGCAAAGAGTTTTTATAATAGGTCAGGGCAGACTGAAAGCGGTGTAGATGTTGAGAGTGTAGAGCAATACTCTGCTTTTACAGCTGCTCTGCTAGTGTATGATTAATGTTTGGAGCTTGCATGTTGCTCATACAGAGATCCAAAGCACTATAAAAAGAAATGGCATGATGCATCCTTGTTTGGGAATAGCTGACACTTATCGATAGCTTTCCTTGTTAATAATTCATAGAAAACCATTTGACTGTACAGTGGGGGCCCGGCTGGATTCATGGTTCTCTTCAAATCTTGCCGGATTCTTAATTACAGGAAACACACAGCTCTTCTGAGAGTTCATTATTTCAAACATTGGGGCGGAATTTAAAATCCTGTAGGGTCTGAAAAAATCTACAAAACCTCAGTTTTACTAGCTATTCTCTCTTAGGAACCTTACTTGTTATCTAATAACATAAAATATGACAGATTGCGATAGTGAACTACGAGGTAATTTATCAGTCAAAGTCACAACAAATCCTCTCTATACTTGTTAGTTTTTTAAGATGCCGACCACTAAATGGTCATTTATTTATTTCAAAGCAAAATCCATGGTAATATTTAAAATGTCACAAGGACACGTTCAGGATAGGATAGTTGTCATTTTCTGAAATAACAGGCTTATATCTTATATATTGGGCAGTGATCCTGAAGCCATTTGTGAAGTAAAAGCAACAACAAATTTAGAGGCGCACAATCAGAGAACGAACAACCCCTAAGTAGGTTTGTTCTATATGTCTGGTCACCCACACTGAGCGCAACCTCTTTTATCTCACTTGTGCCCTTCACAGGAAGTAATATCCTATAGTATATCAGTCTGGTGTCACTCAGAAGAGTGATCCAGCCCCGAAATACCAGGCAATCCATGGAGCCCCCAGTTGTGAAGTATGCAACAAACTAACAACATAAGCAGCTATATAAATCATGGACATAAAAGTATTTTCAGAAAAATATTCTTTAGTAATCTTTGCTAGTGCATGGGGGCTGCCATGCTAGTAATACTTCTATTTCATGGCGCAATAGGGTACTTACAGAGCAGGGCAAGCAATGATTGCAGAAATACTAGCAAGCTACCACTACTGATCCTATGGGAGAGAGAGGGGTTGTATTCAGTGCTGTAATCTTATCTGAATTGACCAATCAATCAACTAATCCACCTTCCTCCTTCCACTCTTGAATAGATATAGAAATTAGAAGTACACCCCTATTCCTGGTCCAATCAAACAGAAAGTGTAGAAGACACAAACATGGTTTTACCTAAAAATAATTTTATGGCCACAGCTGCTAATGATGTTAAAGGGATATGGAAGGCTTCTGGATTTCACCAGGAATATAACATACCTCTCTATCTCATTATTTTTGTGTACTATATTCCATTAAGAACTGCTTAAAAGCTATATTTTTTCTGCCTAAAATCTTGGGCTCTCCCTTCTGCAGCTCATGAAGAGCACTGTCTCGTAGCAATCAATCAATTGCAACATACTGCAACATGCTGCTGGAGAGAGGTCACAGATTGGCTAATTTGAAACACTGCACTTTACAATTTGTGTATTCACGAGCTGCATTTGCTAGAGAGTCCAAACAGATACACATTCTATGATCTTATTCAGAAAAAAACAGAATGTCTTAAATAAGCAAAAAGAAAAGTAAGTATATAGATAAGAATATTATCTTCCTAGTGAAAACTTTAATTTGTTACAAACTTCACAGATTATAATTGTTATTATCCTTTATTTGTAACATGCCAACATATTCTATGGCACCATACAGGGGTTAGGTACAAGGCAAAAACACATTGCAAAGAATGGAGGGCCCTGCCTTTGAGCTTAAAATCCCTAAAGTACAAATTGAAAACTTACAATGTAAAGGGTATGGGTGTGGACATAACGATCTAAAAGCGCACATGACACCAAGGGCCTCATTCAATTGCAGGTCGTAACTCGATCGCAAATTGCTGATTTCCTGCGATCGAGTTGCGTCCTTGCGTTGCTCTACGTCTACGTTGCTATTCAATTGTCCGGGCCCACAAATTAGTCCCCCTTCCTGGTAATCACAAACCATGCTATCGGCAGTAAGCATTGGCGGGTTTGAACATGATCGCGGCCACAAGGCCGTAACTCGTAGTTCAAGCCCTGCAAATATAAATTCAGTACAACACTGTAAATAATTGGGAACACAATGGGTGACATTAGAATTAAAAGCAGAACATTCTCAAGCTCGCACATCGCCAAAATACAATACTTTATTTCATGTTCAATTTCCGTCCAAAAAGTCCTACGGCTTGAATGACCCCAAGACCGTAAATCGTTAGGGACTTCAATGAAATAAGGAGGATGGATTCCAAAGTCCTACAGAGGTTGAAGCCCGTAGGACTTTATGACGAAGATTGAACATAAAATAAAGTATTTTTTATGCAGATTTGCGGGCTTGAGTATGTTGTGCTATTAATTCTAAGACCTAACATCACTTTCACTTTTAATAAAAGGCCAGGATTGCTTATTTATTTGCTTTTAAAGTGCTATGATTCGTAAGTAAGCCCTTTGCGACACCTCCTTGGCCCAAGTAACCTGTGGTTTGACTTTAGCCATTTACGGTATTGACGGAAGGGTAAATCAGAACAATTGAATAGCAAATCAGGATTTTTTGCGGCCTCAACTCTTGCGGCCGTGAAAAATGTCTTCTATATTCAATATAACATTTATTATATATATATATATATATATATATATATATAGTAAATAAACAGTACAGCATATGTCTGCTGTATTACACAGCTTTGAGCAAAGCTCAGGATGGAACATACACAAGCTAGGAATCCTACCCATGTACAGCTGTTTCAAGGTTACTGCCTCTCATCAGTGTGGGACCGATACTTGCCGTAGTAGATTTTTTGAAGAGGTAGTTTACCACAACAATCATTTAATTTATTAATTTATATATATTTACTGCCAAATATATCAGAACAGCAACAGAGACAAACATAGAGGGAGGATTAGCCAGCAAAATAAAATAAACAGTGTGACGCGTTTCATATTATAATACTTAGTCAGTGTTATGGAATCAAATCTTAATAAATATAGAGGATGTGTCATTAACCCTTTACGAATATGCTAAACCTTTGTGGATTTTATTTCACCTATTTTATTTAAATCATGTAGAAAAAAAATGAACACCGATCTCTCCATTAATTCATTGTTTCAATAAATGAACCCATTTCCCAGCCATAAAGATAAGATTTAAGAAACACATATTTCCAGTAAGAGTTGTGGAAGTTTAATTTATTAGGAATTTTAAAAGCCAGAGTGCATATAAACTCTGAAACACTCAACATAGAGTAAAACAAATCTATCTACTATACTTTATGCTCGACAGCTTAGGCATTTTTCATTTAAAAAATTAAAATGACTTGGTTTGTGCAATAAAGTAATCCCTTTCAATTAAGTTGTAAAAATCAAAATGCTTCCCCACATCTTAAAATAAAGACACAACTGAAATAAAAAAGGGAGTTAATTGATGATTGGAATTTAACTCAACATGCTTTCTATCCAGAAAGGATTAAGGGATGAAGAGGAATAAGGGGGGAATTCAGGCTTTTATGAGCTTGCATCTACATTTAATTGAACAAGGTTTCATATTCTGGAGGAAAAAAAAAGAGTGCTAACATTTATGAGAAATTAATTTTAGTTTATCTCTACATTTGGTATTCTTGAGAGCTTTAAAGAAAAAGAATTGATGTGATGCATAATAAGATTTAAGTTGCTTAGCAATGGCAAAACTTACATGGCTGCCCATGGCACCCTTTTAAAATTGAAGGAAGAACTTGAAAAGGGTATGATCAAAGGCATTAAGTTATAATCCTTCTGGACATCTAAGGTTCTATATTAAATAAAGCTGCTCTGTAACTTAACATTTCAAAGAGTTTGCAGATTTTCATAGGGCGGACATCATTTTATATACTTCCTACAAAGTCACAATGCCCCTGGCTGGTTATTGTGAAATGAGGTTATCTAAGGAAACTCCTGCATACTCTTTAGAAAGGCTTTTGACAAAATAATAAGGAAATTACAATTTAAAGCACTGACTTTTATGAACTCATTCTGGCTCTGGAAGATGCTACTAGGTTCATTTAGTTGAATCTATAAAAAAAACCAATGATCAAACACCCATGACTTATAGCTATTAAAAGGCCACTGTTGCACAAAACTTTAAAAGTTATTAATGATATGAATTATATGAATTAATTGAAAAAAACAACACTAAAACAACAGACACACAGATGCACCTTTATCTTATCAGTGAGTTAAGAGGATGTATTAACAAAAAAGGGGTTCCCTGGTGGTCCAGTGGTTAGGATTCAGTGCTTTCCCCGCTGCTACCTTGGATTGATTCCAGTCCAAAGCGGTCACACCACCCTGAAGCCATGCACGGTTCGGCCTGGTCAGTACGTGGATGGGAGACCACCTAGGAATACCAGGAGCTGTATGCTATGGCCCACTGGGGAAGGAACTGGCAACCCACTCCAGTATCTCTGCCATGAATACCAAGTGGATCAGCATGGTGTGTTGTGGTTCATGAGGTCACTGAGAGTCGGACACAACTGAACGCACACACATACATAAACAAGGACTTATAGGGCACTATTACATTGTCAAAATCGCAACTACCCAAGTCCGTAATGGAGCCTGCAAAAGTTACTGATATTTAATTGGCCTTCTGTAGCTACCCGCAATCTATTTGCGAGCTACAGGCTGAAAATCCCTAAATAAAAATAAAAACACAATACTGGACTTTCAAAGACTGGGAAAGCAATGAAAGACATTAGAAATAATCGCACAACAGTCTCAAGCTCGCAAATCTGCAATAAAAAAAAACTACGTTAATTTCCCTGTTATATCATTTGCGGAAATCAAGGAGAGTTAATACATATCAGGCCACCCACATGGGCTATAATTGATTTTTACTAGCCTGAATTGCGAGCCTGATTGCATATCGGCCGTATAAACACCTATTGACTAACATTTAAACTCCATGTTTTACTGATGTCATGGTGACGGTCTCATTTACTATTGGCTCTGTCTAAATTGTAACTTACAGGCTTGCTTAATTGATCATGATCATGCCCTGATATGCTACATACAGGTTCATGGTTTACGAATCTAGACTTCGGCCATAATCGCGGGCTTGTTCAATTAAATCAATCTGTAACTGTTGCAATTTCTTTTAAATTAAATGAGGCTTAATGCGACCTTTATGTGAGTTGTCTTTTCTGATTTACATTAAAACCAATGGGAACAAAAGCACAATATGCTGCAGTTCTGACATCCATAAGGCTCACTGTCATTCTGTTTCATGTAATGTATACCAGGACAGAGGAGGAGAGAACAATCTCACAGTCTATATTAATGTCATTTTTCCATACTACACATCAATTATTTCTCATACAAAAATAACTTTGGTAATGGTTAAAAAGTGATCTTTTAAATATATGCTAGAAATTGTGGTATTACATAGGCCCTTTAAATGGCAAAGAGGTAGATATGGAGATGGGACCAACATATGAATTAACTCATACAGAGAGAGCACGGTCATTTTTTAAATGTATGTCATTATATTATAAAATATGTTCCCTGCACAGAAGATTTTATAGGATAAAGTATAATTTGTAACACATAAGAAAACCTACTAATTACAATTTACTATCATGCCTTTAAAATAGCAGGTATTTGAACATTGCATGTTTTTCTTTGCAAGAAACTGAAGTTTGAAAATGTTCTGTGCAACCTGCTTTTGCAACAACACTGAATGTGTTTGCCTATACGAAGTACAACCAGTAGAGGGAGCAACTGAGTTCTCCATAACTTCTCCATAGTCCCATAACTGACGTAGTGCACTATCCTGATAAGAGGTTCTGCTTTTGTTGCAAGGCCACATTTCTTCAGTAAGCTTTTGTGACCTTTGCAGCACTCATTATATATGTTTAATGTTGATCCTAAACTGATCCTCTCTCTCCATAGTGAAACAAAGAGATGTTAGACAGACCCTGATAACAAGATTCTTTTTAAGAGCTGTTTTGGGGTGCTTCAATCCAACCTGTAGGTGTTTCAGTATAAGGAAATGATGGTTTTCAATATCAACATGTGGCTTCATAATGAAGCCATATATGATTTGTCAGCCTGACATTAATTATGCTATTTTTTGTCTTTTCAAAGTTGTTAAGTAAATCTAATTATCTGTTAAACGCAATTAACACATACTGAGCATATTTGTTGAAATGTACTAATTGGAAATAAAGTCATTGCAACAGGGTCATGACAGTGAAATATTTGACTGTAAATGGCTTTTTCCCACTTCATATTAAGCAACTGGTACCCCATCTATATTTGTTCACATTTGATGTAAGTAAAAGAGTACCAATGATACATTTACTATATTCAGTAAAGGCATTAAGTTTCCTGGATTATGAGTGCATAGAGGAGAATCAGTAGAGTATGAAAACTTTTATTGGATGAAAAAATCCCTAAATAAACATTATTAAACATACTCTAAAGTTTGGTAAATCTATTGAGTTTTCAAGCAGTTGATTTTGAGAGTTAGACCCCGGCCAATCACAGGCAGCTATAACATTGTTTCAATCTGGAAAGTCAGTTTGTGCAGCAAAGCATCATGGAATGTGTAGTCTTGTTTTTAACCTGCACAAGGAGGGAAGGACGAGCTCAGGCATTGCTATGTGGATCTCTGCACTGTGCTGCTTTTGGCTGGAAGGTTGGTATAAGGTTAAAGACTGTACCCGGATGCAGTTTTTCTATTGGTAGGTACACTGTACGTATGTAAGCAGCTCTGGGGGTGTGGAACATTTTTTTTTATTTTTTATAAATCTGTATGTGTATAAAATGACTCCATGTAATGTGTGTTTCTGATATAAGCAGCATGTGTTAGATTAGAAAAAGGGAAAAACAGGGAAACTTAAAAATCTTAGTGATTCTGGGCCATGGTGACATTTCATTTTCAGTATTTTTATGCTGTTATGATTTTCACCATTTACATTGGTGTGTAAGGGCAATTTGGAGCAGTGAGAGGAGGTGATACGTGGTGAAATATTAATTTGAATGTGTCCGTATACATCAGCATAAGATGCCGGTATCTCCTCTCACCGTGCATAGGATCTGGAAAAAATATATTTCACTGCTCAAACTGTAAATAATTTAATATATGCATATATTTCTTCCACTCACATAATTGCTGCAAAAGAAAATGTATGTACTGTAGCATGAATAAAATTGCTTTCCCCTACACAAACACTACTTTTTTGGTAAGCCACAGCTAGAACAATTTTGTACTGTGTGGATTATGTAGCATGCGGCTTCTTATTGATTTACAGCTTTCTTGGAGAAATGTTTATTAAATGCTTTGTAAAGGACTACTGTAGTTCAAGAAAAGAACTGCATGATTGTAAGCAGTTGTGTAAGGACATGAACATATACACTTTTATAGAGAAAATCTGAATCTGTGAGGACTCTGTGTATAGAAGAACCCATCTTGTCTTTGTTTCACTGCTTCCTGAGAGCTGGAGCACAGGGGGGAATTTTATCTAAATATAGTGGAAAAAGTGAAGAAGAGGATAGGATGATGTTAAATAACTGGATCTCACTGAATTTGACATTAACTCCCTTCCCCTGCACATGCTTAGAAGTAGTTAAAGGGACATAGAGTGCACATTTTTCTATTATGCATTTAAAAGAGCATGTTATAACTTTTCTTTTACTAAAACAAATTTTAATAAAATGTTTTAAACTTATTGCAAACTAACAGGAAATGGCACAGGAAATACCTCCTGTTAAATTGAAAATGTATTACAATGTCATGGCTGATTTAGCTGTCTGCCTACATAATTATGGGCATATCTAAATTCCCTGGATTCTGAATGCATTTGATAGGGGAGAATAAGTAGTGTATGAAAAAAAAATGTGCATGAAAAAATGCCAAAAAACATTAACAAACTCACTCTGATGTCTGCTAAAGCTCTTGAGTTGAGTTGACACCCCTGAAAATTCCTGCTAAAATTAGCATAAATTTCATAATTAGTTTTGGCCAATCGCAGGCAGCTAATACATTTTATTACAATGTAACAATCAGTGATGGCAGTTTGTGCAGTAAGGAATCAGGAAGAGTCAGACACTGGTATGTAGATCTCTTCATTGGGCTGCGGCTGGCTTGAAGGTTAGTATAGGGTTAAAATCTGTATTTGAATCCAATGTTTCTATTGGTAGGTATCAGGTGCCTATGTAAGCAGCTCTGGGGTGTGGAAAACAGGTTTTATTTTTAAATAAAATAAATCTGTATGCATATAGAATGACTCAATGTAATGTGTGTTACTATATTAGCAGCATGTGTTAGATTAGAAAAAGGTAAACACAGGTAAAGTTAGATATGCCTTTAATATCAAAATATATCCAGTAGGCACATCTGCCCATTTTCTCTACATATAAAACTCAGAAAAGGCTTCTGATTCCATTAATATATTCAGAAATTAAGGGGTGGAATTTACTAAGCATTTTCTCTCTTGAAATGAGATGAGAAGGGTCGTGGTCTCTGTTTTTCTACATAAGAAATAGGGCATAATGAATCAGGAGATGCACATGAGATGCACATGAGATGCACTTGAGAAGCTTAGTAAATATCCTCCTATCTCTGAATCGTATATTCTCCAAAACATGATCTCTTGTTCTACTACGGACATTTTTCTAAAAGATGCTTCTGAACTTTAACAAGTTATTAATATTTGAAGGTTTCTATTATGCAAACACTCCATCTTCTCTCCTCCAAGCATCCTTATAAATATTAAATGTCTGAAATAAAGCATATATTTTTCTATTTAAACTTGTATATTCTGCCAGTAGACAGTATAATATTTTTGTTCCTTATTTTATGAGTTTTCTGATTTCTTTTCTTTTTAGTCCAGACTTCCATATTACCTGTGTTCACATCAGTTGTTATTGTACCAAGTTGCTTCACTTATGGTGGGTGAGCTGAATCTAAACATTATAAATTGGATTATATACTTCTACACACCATAAGCAACTGCAAGTGACATGACCAAATAAAGAGGCTGGTTGGTATTTTCTACATCACCAGCCATTGAAACGATTATCTAACTGAAAAGTAATTTTTGCACAAATTGCTTTTTCTTTCCAATTTCATCCTGATCATATATGGTTCTCATATGAAATCCTTCACTAATTCTCAGAATTGGAGATGTTTTAGGTGGGGGATACTGAAGAGGAACCGAGCGACAAATATTTATTAGTATTCAAGATTTTTATTTTTACTTAAAGTGAATCGATCTTGATTATTTTCATATCAAACATTAGATCTGCAAAAACTACCTGTACTTTGTACTAATTAATATGAATTATTGTTAAGATAAGTGCATCATACCCCTATAGCCTTGGAGTAACATCATGATCAATCAACTTTCAACCTTAAAACACTACTTCATCTCCATGTATTTACCTTACTTGAAATGGAGGATGCTGAGCTACCATGTAACATAACTAAACAGGGCACACATGATAATGTAACTTGCCGCGTATAAGCATGATGTCGGTAATATTCATTCAGAAGAAGGCATGGCATTACTATACTAGTGAATTACTTTTAGAATCACAACACATATATATATATGTAGAATTGCCTGGTATTTTGGGCCTGGATCACTCTATTTAGTGAGACCAGACTGATATACTACAGGATATTTCTTCACATGTGAGCTAAAAGAGCTTGCTCTCAGAGTTCTTCTCTAATTGACCACATCTATTTTTCTTGTTAGGTGTGCAAATGACCCTTAGGGCTAAGGGTGATAGGGGGTTTCAGACATGGATGCCTTGCTCTCTGTGCTTTAGAGAGTTCAGCTATACTCTACTAATGAGGACCAAAGTGGCCAAAACGTACGCCTGGGGTTTGCGGTTTCTCCTGTTCAGGGTAGATTTGCCTGGTATTTCGGGGCTGGGTCACTCTTTTGAGTGAGATCAGACTGATAAACTACAGGATATTTCTCCATGTGAAGGGCTCAAGTGAGCTAAAAGAGGTTGCTCTCAGAGTGGGTTATCACCTCTATTTTTTCTTGTTTCTCTATTTTTTGCTTTTATTGACAATATGCCAGGAAATAATTAATGCAGACCAGGGTTCCCTGGTGGTCCAGTGGTTAGGATTATTGTGGTCCAGTGGTTAGGATTATTGTCAGTCATTTTGATACATGTTTTGGTCCATATTAAAATGGCATACACATTGTTAAACATATTTTACTGCAATTGCAACATTGAACAAGCCCTCTTTTTGCAATATATTAGCATCTATATGGTTTAAATATTGGGAATGCAGTATAGTTTTAGGCCCTTTTTTGGGCACTCCGACTTTTGTGTGCACGAGACGTGCGCAACGTCAGGTGGGCGCTGACAAATGCGAACACCCACACTAGCGCAGCCAAAAACAGGGCGCCCCGCTATTAGAACTGAGGAGAGAGGGTGAGTACTGGGTGAGAGTGACCTGGGGTTAGAGGGTGGGTACTAGGGGGAGAGACAGAGTGAGTAGTGGGAAGAGAGAATACTGAGGGGAGAAGGGACAGCTGAGGAGACAGAGTGAGTACCGGGGAGGGTGAAATAGGGAGAGGGTAAGTACTGGGGAAGACAGGGTGAGTACTAAGGAGGGTGAATACTGAGGGCGGGGGTGAGTACTTGAGGAGAGGGTGATTATTCAGGGTTGGAAAGCTGATGTGCAAAATGCTGTACTGCCGCACTGGTGTGGGTGCGCACATTTGTCAGCCTTTGTGGGCGCGCACATAATGTCACGCATGTGCGCGCCCACAAAGGCTGACAAATGCGCGCACAATGGCGCGCCCAAAAGTCGTGCTACCCTTTTTTGTGATAATGTACATGTAGTTTAACTACAATCATGCACAAACAAGACCATTCCTGCACTAGATAGGGTTAAGAAACAATATCAGTTCTGTGAAATCAACAGTATTCACACATTTTGTTTCTCCCTTGAAATATTTAGTTGCTTAGAAGGATTTTAAAAGCCTCACACAACAGTAACACAGCAGTTTTGAATTCATTCCCAGCACTAAGAGAAAATATTGCAGCCAAAAAGCATAGAATTGACATTTTCTTCTCATTGTGGTCTGATCCCATAGTGTGAGTTGAACAGTGGTAAATATTACTTAACTCTTTAACATTCAATCTGATTTCTTTGGATATTAAATTGAAATTTGTTTTGCATTTAATATTATACACTAAAGGTTTTTTGATTCCATGGTGTAAACCAGTACTAAAACAATATATATTATAAGATTGTAAAATATGTGCATATTTTTTGGATAGTATTTGTGTTCTGATACATAGTTATTTGATTCATACACAAATATTTAAACATGATTATATATATAATAGTTTACGGTATTGCATATTTGATATGCATATTATTTCTTTATTGTTTTTCTTAAATTAATATATTTATATGAGAGAAAATATGAATAGATAATCGAGGCCCAACTACAATGCTGTTGTGAACTGAAATGTGCCTTCAATAATACAGATAGATAGTAGATAGATAGATAGAAGATAGATAGATAGATGCTATAGTTAATTTAGTATTTAAGTACTTTAGTAATTAAATGGACAATCACAGATAGGAAGATGGACAGATATAAATAGATGGATTGAAAGCTAAAAAAAATAGAAAGATTAGATAATAGATAGATAAATGTGCCATTAATAAATGGATAGATAGATTGATATATATATATATATATATATATATATATATATATATATATATATATATATACTGTATATAGATTGTTTGTGCCATAAATAATATAGATAGATAGATAGATAGATAGATAGATGATAGATAGATAGAAAGATAGATAGTACCAACAATAATATAGGTAGGTAGATAGATAGATAGATAGATAGATAGATAGATAGATAAATAGAAAAATAGACAGATAGATAGATAGATAAATAGAAAAATAGACAGATAGATAGATAGATAGACAGATAGCCAGATAGATAGATAGATAGATAGATAGATAGATAGATAGATAGATAGATAGATAAATAGAAAAATAGACAGATAGATAGATAGATAGATAGATAGATAGATAGATAGATAGATAGATAGATAGATAGATAGTACCAACAATAATATAGATAGATAGATAGATAGATAGATAGATAGATAGATAGATAAATAGATAGATAGATAGATAGAAAAATAGACAGATAGATAGATAGATAGATAGATAGATAGATAGATAGATAGATAGATAGATAGATAGAAAAATAGACAGATAGATAGATAGATGGATAGATAGATAGATAGACAGATAGATAGCCAGATAGATAGATAGATAGATAGATAGATAGATAAATAGAAAAATAGACAGATAGATAGCCAGATAGATAGATAGATAGATAGATAGATAGATAGATAGATAGATAGATAGACAGATAGACAGATAGATAGGCAGATAGATAGATAGATAGATAGATAGATAGATAGATAGACAGACAGATAGATAGATAGATAGATGATAGATAGATAGATAGTACCAATAATAATATAGGTAGATAGATAGAAAAATAGACAGATAGATAGATAGATAGATAGAAAAATAGACAGATAGATAGATAGATGATAGATAGATAGTACCAACAATAATATAGATAGATAGATAGATAGATAGATAGATTGATAGATAGATAGATAGATAGAAAAATAGATAGATAGATAGATAGATAGATAGATAGATAGATAGATAGATAGATAGATAGATAGATAGACAGATAGATGGAAAAATAGACAGATAGATAGATAAATAAATAGATAGATGATAGATAGAAAGATAGACAGTACCATCAATAATATAGACAGATAGATAGATAGATAGATAGATAGATAGATAGATAGATAGATAGATGATATATACTATAGTTAATTTAGTATTTTCTTTCAACTCTCTTAATTTAGTATATATTTTAGTATTTAAGTGGACAATCGCAGACAGGCAGACAGATAGATATAGACAGATGGACTGAAAGATGAAAAATAGATAGATAGATAGACAGACACATATATAGGTGATATATACTATAGTTAATTTAGTATTTTCTTTCGACTCTACTTAATGATAAGACCTGAACTTAAAGAGTGCGTTAGTGAAGCAGACATCAGCTAAATACCTCTGCATAATGGTGGTGCATATATTCTGACCACAAAGCCTAAATAAAATATCACAGCTGACTGCAACTCATCTGAAGTCAAGGAAACATCAACACAGATTAAGGGCCTTGTTTCCAGATCTGCTGGGAATAGCAGAATGTAGCTGGGAAGTCTGTTCCTGCAGCACGGTGCCAGCTTCCATTCACTTCCTGCCTAATACAGCAAGTTAAAAAGACACTTCTGGGTTTAGTGTATTGTCCTCCTGGGAGGAGAAGGGACAAGAAGAACGTGTTCTTATCGCACTTTATTTTCTGTTTCTTACTTGACCTGCTCTGACATTTTTTAAACACAAACTGCAAGACTTTTTTTAAAAGAAGACAGCAGCGAGGGATCGCTTGTGGGGGGCTTCACCTTTAGGGTCCCACAGGATATTCCAAGTGCTGAAAATTGGCAAGTTGAAGTAAAAATCATTTGCAGCAGACGGCTCGTTGTCTGTTTTGCATTGCTGTTGTTACACTGAGAGAGGAAGGGTGGTCATGTGGAACCACAAGCACTGTTTTGTTATGTGATGTATATTGCACTGAATATATTGTCGGTGATGTGCTGCATACGCACAGGTTAGGTCCTCTGAGCACATTTCTAAAATATTTAAAGTGACACAGTGGTATAATTTAGGACTATAGGCAGGGCCGGATTAATACCTTTAGTGGCCCTAAGATGTTGGTGCCTCCATATATATATATCTAATTCAAAATAACATATATAGTTGTGAGCAATACGGGTTGTTGCTAACGCTTGCAAGTTTGCGTAGCGAGCCTGCAGCAACTGCGGCCGGAATGAAATACACAGCTAAACAAACGGTTTCCCCTCGCGCACGCAGCTTATTTACACTACACACTTCACACATTTCTGATACACCTCAGCTCATCAACAGTGCAAATGTACATTGTATGCTGCAGGAACATCAAAAAAAGATTGTTAGCTCTTCAGGATATTGCTTGCTGCATATATTAATTACAAATAGGTAAAGTATATTAATTTATGATTTTCTTAATTAATTATCATAAAAAATACATATTGAGAAGAAAACAAAAGGACCAGACGACAGGATCGCAATAAACGCAGAAGGCGTTCAGCGCGCGGCTCACAATGAGGGCCAAGGGTGCTCAGAGGAGCAAAAGTACACCACAAGCGCAGACCTTGCAATGAGCGCCGAAGGGGCTCTGATAACCAAAAATACACCAACCGAGAGGCTCGCTTTGAGCGCCGAAGGCGCTCATTGCGAACCACGCGATGAGCTTCCAAGGTGCTCAGCGCAAGGCTTGCAGTGAAAGCCAATGGTACTCAGATGACAAAAAAACGTACTTTGTGTGGCAAACAGTATTACCTGCCTTACAATTTTATTGCCATCATTTTTTGACGGGCAATTCACTAGTACAATAAATAGTTGAAATGCATATCATCAAGCTCTATTATTGATATGTTATTATTATTTTTATTATATATATATATATATATATATATATATATATATATATATATATATATATGTAATTTTTTTAATTTATTGTAGAAGTCCCTCTTTGTGGAACTTGGTCCAGTTTCAACATTTGCAGTTTTGCACCACATGGTCCATGACAGATCCGGCAATGAACATTTTTGTGGTGCCCCCTTCACTTGATGCCCTAAGCAGATGCTTATTTTACTTAATGGTAAATGTAGCCCTGACTATAGGTAACAATAAGTACTCTATCAATTGAATGTTATAGAATTACATTTTATTTTCCTACAGTAAACATACACTGAAGAGTAGGCGTGCTCATAATTACTGATTAGACTAAAGTTTTATTATTATCTATAGTTTTAAATTATACCATATTTCAAAGCTCTTCTTATTCAATTTAAAAGACAAGTGCATTGAAGAAAATGCTCACATTTCTGTAGTATGTAGCAAACCAGAAAGCCATGAACATAAACATTTACTTTAGAAGACTTTGCCTCTATATTGCAAGCTGCCATTATTTTGCACTTCCTGATAGGGTCATGTACTGAACAGTGGAGGGAGGAATGGGGTGGAGGGAGAGAGAATTGATATTTGTTAAGTTAATTTGACCTTTTGGAATCTGACATCTATCATTTTTACTCCTCATGTCAGAAAAAGGCACCTTGCATCAATAGATGCAACACTAGCTAAAGTATCATTGATTCCTTCATGGACCAACATATACATCAGCATTATGTTCTAATTAAAAACTAATGTATTAACATGTTTCTTTTTATATTTATGTTTTTAGTCAGACTTTAATTTTTCAAGCATTTTTTTTATTTTTTATTTAATTCTTTATCAATATTACCGCCCAAATTGAAAAAAGAAGGTGCCCAAATTGAAAAAAGAAGGTGCTCATTGGGCCAGGTGTACTAATTGTAGCTTTTATTACAATTCCAATCTCATATCTAATCATGGGAATAGCCACCTAGCAACAATCTAGCACTTTTTAACTGCCACCATAATATTGGGACAATTTTAAAGAATATGGCAATTGTCAATATTACGGACTTGTAACTTTGTGAATCTTGACCTCTGTGTTACTAATCACTTGTCATGTATATAGATGGGATTGTAAGTCTGCGAGTTTTCAATCTTCAAATTTCCCAAGGGAAAGCACTATGGGCGCTGGAATCTAAGCTCAAAAAATGGGCCCGCCATCTTTTGTAATGTGTTAATAGAGCTACGGAATATTTAGGTGCGTCACAAAAAAACGATAATAATAATAATGGGTTAAAGCTTACTCTCAGGGCTTTCTGTATTTGTATGCATTGTGATTTCTCCATCTGATATGCAACTCCCATTGACTTGATTTAATGTAAGACAAGACAACATTTACTTAGCCCAGTAAATAGGAGGGTAGGGTTTAATAAATCTACAATCCCTATCCCTTATTCACGTTATTATGAACATATCATTACCATCAGAACAAACTTGTAAATTCTTAGGGCCTCATTCTATTAGCGGCCGCAGCCGTTGCGGGGCCGCAAGGACCGGCCGCAAGTTATTCGGCTATTCTATTCCCTTACGGCCGGAGGCTCCGGCAGGCTTGCGGCCGGTGCCTTGCTATCTCTTGCGGCCGCTCGCGCCAGAGGAAATCCTTTGATCTAAAACGGCCGCAAGAGTTTCGGCCGTAAGAAATTCCTATTTGCAATTCAATTGCTCCGGGAAACCTCTCTGCAAGGCTAAAAGCGAGCCGCAGCTTACTTGCAGGAAAGAGGTCCCGCTAGCACCAATTAAGCACATAAAATAGCCCAAATAAAGCCATCCTGCACTTTGAGAAGACTATAAAGGGATTTTAGGTGTTAGAAAAAATAGCACATAATTATCCTATACTCAAATCCGTAAAATATTTTATTTTTACTATCCGTAAAATATCCATGTAAAAAGTCCAGAGTGCTTGGAGCACCTCAGACACGCCCACGCCGCAGCCGGAAAATAAACAGTTAATTTGAACTCGGGTTTGGGCTGATGTGCAAGCTTGGGAGGGGGTTACTTTTAATCCTCATGTCCCCCAATATGATCCCTAGCATTTACAGAGCTGTACAGAGCAGGCTTGAATTTATTTTTGAGTTTTTATATTTCACAGCTTACGGCCGGTTCCAAGATATGCGGCCGGCCGTAAAAGGAGATCCTTGCGGGGCCGTATAATAGAATCGCGAGTTAACTGAACCTTCGCAAGGAATCGCAGCCTTACGGCCGATTTACGGCCGCTAATAGAATGAGGCCCTAAGTCATTATTAAAGTAAAATTTAACATATTCCCATATTATGCCAAATTATTAAGGAAAGAGTGTTTTTTACCAGATAAAAATGTACAACATATACACCTCTCCTGATTATATAAACGGCAAGTCTCCATGCTGTTACCAGTTGACTGAGTTTCACTTCCTTAGATTTTTAAAGATTGTGTGTAAGAACTAAACATACAGTGGGATTAACAAAAACGCAATAAGCCATGACATTGATTGGCAGTTTCTCAAAATTATAGCTCCCTATTTACAAAGTAAAGTAAACCCAAAGCCTTTTAATATGCTCTCCATAATAAAAGAGGGTAGGAGCTGTGCGTTCGTGGGGGGATAGAGATGCCATTAAGCAAACAATGCTTGAGAAATGCAGACGTTGTCTCTCAATCAAACATCTGGGACTCACAGAAACCTTTCTGGTAACCAATGAGACAACGCAACAGGATTCACGATAATCCCAATTGTAAAATGTGTGCCACGCTCCGTAGAACAAACAGATTGCAAAAGGGAGTACTAAAAACAATTTTGAGTTTATTAGACTAAGTTAGGGGGCAATTCAGTTGGATAATATGTCTTCACACATGGAAGATTGAGCCAAAAGAGCTTTAACTTGTGAAGAACACAAACGTATATTAGAAGTTGATATACATCAGATGTGACCATTAAACAGAAATAAAACTAAGTTTAAAGTACCAGTCTCGTATATTTGTTCTGAAACCTTCTCTGTAATAAAAGATTTAAGGTAATTTAGCCAAGAAAAGTACTAGAAAGTTTTTTTTCATTCCGTAATGATACTAAAGCAAGTCTGAACCAACTCTATCTCACTTTAATGTAAGGATATATGAGACATCTTATGGCATATTATATTGTGACTGTTGTAAGGTATGAAAATTAAAATGAACTATGTTCCATTACATTTATAAAGTTAATTTTAAATCTAAATTCTATTTTGTCTAAGCTAATAAAGGTGTGTTTTACACTGTTTATGTAAATAATAGTGCAATCAGGTATTAATGTAATTTATATTAATGTATTTGAAAAAAATCATAACATGCTTAGCACAAAGAGATAGTCAAAGAAGCTGCAATGCAAGTATTACAATTACCCATCTTCCCTCTCTGACAGAAAGGACGACTGACAGGGCGGCAGGCATTATATATATATATATATATATATATATATATATATATATATATATATACATGTCCCAGCTCAGCTTCCCAGAATGCAGTGTAATAACTGTTTTTCTATGAATTCGGAGTTGGAAGCAGGTTTTTTAACTTGTTTTAGACATTCAAATGTGAACACAGATGTACTATTTATTTACTATATATATATCCCCTTCTGGATCGCTACCTTGTCGTGGTGAAGGGGCTTGTGTACCTCAATGACGCTGTGAGTTATACCATGTAGGGTCACCCAAGATGGGCAGGTCATAGCAGAGAGGTCCGACAAATTGTGGTCCACTAGAGAAGGAACTTGCAACCCACTCCAGTATCTTTGCCAAGAACACCTTATGAATGAGCACAATTAGACACAAGATGTGCCTGGCGTGCTGAATGACTAAACAACAACAAACATTAAAATGGGTCATTTCATAATATCAGTATCATATATAGATTTTTTCTTTTCACTCTTACCAAGGTATCTGTTTGCCACTGTTATTGTTGAAAGATTGAGAAACAGTCATTTTTAGATATTCCACACACAAACTATTGGACATAGGTGTAGGAGCAAAAGGGGGATACAACATATTACATACACAGACCACAAAACAGCATCATACACATACTGAAAGATCTGGGCAAGATCTGTCCCCAACATCCCCCACCCATACTTTAGGGGCTTATATAGCCCTAGTTTATCCCTTCTGTTTGGACTCTATATCAAGCTCCTAGATGGAGGATAATATTAAGCAGAATTTGGACCACATCACAGTAAAGATCTCCTAAAATTATGTTGAAATACTTTTTGAATGATTGAAATATGAAAATTTTTCACTGAGAAATGAATAAAGTAAAGTCTGTGTTTACATGTCACTGACTGTTTACTGCCAGACCCACAGCTACAGCTCAGTATAGTGTATAGTGAGCAAAAGAAAAAAGAGTTAACCCTTAACAAATTCATCTGTGCAGAGCATGAAATGCAGGACTCCTCTAAACAGGTCAGTTATGGGATAACTGGTCAGTGCATTCCCGAGTTCAGGGAAAAACTGCTATCATTCACTGTCTTCACCGGCTATCTGATATTAATCATGCAACAGCCAGTAAGCAGGATACACTGTGTTTGAAAACAGCCTTAAAACTTTAGTTTTTTTAGCTGTTATTACAGTAATTAAAAAAAAATAGATAATTTTAACATACAATCTTGCTCCACATCATAAAGAGCACTTACAGTGAGGTAAATGGCCCTTTAAGTCTGTATTGTAAGGTAAAGGAGGGAGGGACTATTTCTAGCATTCAAAAATTTATGACAATTTTTGTGTTCATATACAAAATATTTTATATGCAACTTTACATTTTCACACATAGTGTTCATTTTGCGTTCACTAATTTAATTTAAGTGCTAGTATCCTTTTAAGCATAAATATTCCTTTAAAAATAGCTATTTATCTCTGATATACTGCATTTCCCTGTGAAATTACCCCATAAAAAGAGCATCTGTTGGTAATATAATTTCATATTTTATGATCAAACCAAGAAAGTGTTCTTTTGGGGTTTGTGCTGTAACAAACCACATCTCTGGAGCTATGAAAATGCTCTAGTTTATTTATTATCATAAAATTAAATTGGTGTTTGTTAAATGTTTTTTGAAATACTCACATGAAACATGATGGTCACTATAGAGTAATGGCCACTATAGAGTGATGGCCACTATAGTTTGATCAACTGTTTTGGCCTTACACAACAATGGTGTAATATCCAGACCTTCTGGGCAAACATATTCAGGAAATGATGAAAACTGGACATGTTTTCTATGCATAGTTTAAAGGGCCATTTACCTCACTGTAAGTGATCTTCATGGTGTGAAAGAGCTCAAGACAGTATGTTAAAATTATCATTTTTTAAATTAAACTAACAACAGCTAAGACATTAAAAGTTTTAAATATATGTTTATATACAAGGCGATCCTGTCCACTCCCTGTTGCATGAATAATAACAGATTGCTCATTTTAGCACGCTCGGCTGTGGTGATTCTCTGTATGAAAGACTACAATTAATAGCAGCTTTCCCCTGGGCTTAGTTTACACATGCAGTTATCAATTAACCCTTAGCTGAGCTGTTTAGGTGAGTCCAGCATTCCTTTCCTGCACAGATAGATCTGTTAAGGGTTAAGCATAGAGCCAGCGGAGCACTGGTCTGCATTGTTCAAATCCCTGAGGAGCAAGAGAGCAGAAACCTGAATATAATACAAAATACATTTTATATAATACAGAATAAAATTACATAATGACAATGTCTGTTCTCTTCAAACTGGAGATGTAAGCAGTCTTAATATTGACTTGAAGAAAAAAAACACACACCATTGCAACCTGATTGGCTGCAATAATGCAAAATAATGTGGGTAGACAATTGCACATGTAAACACAAATTTGGTTTCTCTGTGAAAAATGCACATATTTCCAAAATTCAAAAAGTATATCAACATGACTTTTGGAGATCTTTATTGTGATGTAGTCCAAATTGTGCTGAATTAAGTGGCCGTTTAATGTAGTATAACAACATTATCCACTAGGGTTTGCTAAATAAAGTTATCAGTAGTCAGGTACAAATTACAATTAGAAACATTATGCAGCCACTGTGGATAGATTAAATACTATCCAGTTTATGTTGAAATTATCCGTATTTCTCAAATTATCTCAACATATTTCTACATAAATCGATTTATCCAATGTAGAGGTTTTAAGCAAAAAATAAAGATAAATGGAATTCAATATAAACAATATGATAAGTAAAACATTGGAAAATATGTATACATTAAATCCAAATATTTTCCTACTAAGTAACTAAGTTTGCCACTAAGGATTGGATCAGCTTTTTAAAGCATAACAGTTTCGTAAATTAACAACACTATTTAGCTATAATGTTACAAAAGTTATAACTCTTTTCTCTAGAGAACACTCATTTGGCCAGCACAATTTGTTCCAAACAAGTGAATCATACAATGTGGAACACGAGCAAGGGATTCTGGGTATGTTCACGTAAATGAGCATAGCAAGTTTCTTGAAGGGCAAAGTTATTAATCACGTCTTTCTGTTGTATTGTTGGATGGCAGCAATTAATATTGTTGATAAAATCTGAATTATGATCTGATATCTTTGAATATGTCCTAAAACATATGTCGTGCTTATTCCCAGAAAAAAAATTAAATTAACTTGTAATCCCTAAGTGTGGTTAGAGGGAACAATTCTGTTTTAAGAATTCTTTATTCCGAAAATTCTTATCTGATAGAAAAAAACAGCCCAGTTTGAATACTCAGGGGACGACATCCGACCTTTACAGTCACATTTAATGGATCTTTGTAAAAAATAGAATATAAATTGTTATGTGTTATATAACCACAGAAAAAGAAATTTAGATTTATTTTAAGCAAAAATTCACTGTGTTTGCTTTTATTTGTCCTTTACCTTATTTCTTAGCTTTGCAAGCAAGTAGTCTACTAATTAATCATATGCCCAAGACGTCCTTGGTACTAAAGACATTCAGGCACATATTTACCAAGTGGTGCTATACCATTACTTATTAAACTTTTCCAGCCTTTGAAAAGTCCAAAAAAGAGAAGTTGTGCTGTTCTCACATTTTATTACTTAATTCATTTATTCAAAAACGTATTAAAATATTTACTTTTACTTTTTTTCAGTTGATTCTACTGTGCCTTCATCAAATTAGTACCAACAACTAAATTGTTAAAAAAAAATGTATTATGTGATTTACATGACTGTGGATTGCAGGATGATGCTATCAATATATAAAAAAATTTGGATTACTCTTTTACTCTCTGCTCTTATAACAACGCTGCTTATTTAAAAATGTTGGACTTTACACAGCACAGATTTTATTTGCCTCACAATTGATTCTAAGATCTCAATTTGTAATTCCCTTTATAAATTAACAAGCATGTCTGATGGCAGTTTCACCACCTCTGTGGCTTTCTCAAAGGCTGATGCTATAATGAGCTGTGTTGTTATATGGTATCAATAAAGACTTAGGTTTGAAGAGGCATATAAGTGAGTTCTTAGAGTGATATTCACAATTACAAATAAATGTTATGCTGAGTAAAGGCCAACATTTTAAAATAAGCAGTGTTGTTATATGGTATCAATAAAGATTTAAGTTTGAAGTGGCATAAAAGTGAGTTATTACAGTAATATTTGGTGCAATTTGGTGTCAAGCATCTTTAGTATAATTTCAATACCAGCTCTCTGCTGTTAACTAAACTCTAAATGTTACATTTTTCAACAGTCAAATATTTACGTTGAAGGTAAACTAAACACACCCATTCATTTATCTGGTAGATAAATTAACCTGATTATTTAATTAACCAATATAAAAATAAAAATATTTCTTTACAAAACATGCATATCTATAGAATAGTTTGAATCTAAAGCTATTATTAATCCTTAAGCAAAGGATTGAAAGATTTCTTGAACTCTGCACGGTTTCATTGTCAAGAAAATGATGTTTATAATTAAAAAATATGACTAATATAATGCACTGTTATTCTTATAATACATCTTCTTTTAGGAAAATTAGAAGGAAAAATGCAATGCAATAAAGAACATGATCAAAACATTGCTGGCTCAGAAACTGTCAACAGTTTTAACAAGAGAATGTTCCTGAATATATTGATCAAAGCAAGTCCCAGTTATCATTTTTCTTTGGACGCCAGCAATCTTCTGGTCAAAATTCTATGCTTTAAGAAATGATAAATTGTCAAAAGTATTGCTCCATCAAGGTTTGCCAAAACCGGAGACATAATAACCCACAGTTAAGTTTTAATTTTTTTATTGTATTTTACAAATAAAGTATGCCCAATTTAAAACACAACCACTATTCAAATTAAATATATCAAAGAAATGTCAAGAACAATATAAAAATATAAAAATAAATTTGAATCGTTACTAACTGTTTTTATTTTTGCAAAGTTATTGCTGTTAATAAAACTTTTACATTGTATTTTAAATAAACTAATCACAGTTACTTAAATTTGTTCAATTTAAGCATAAGCTATATTTGCAGTTGTTTGATGTTGACTCCCTTGATGGAACAAAACACAACAGCAATTTTGACAATATGTTGAATGAGAATAAAGCAATATGTGCCTCTTTCGGTGCCCGTCGTTTGCCTACCAATGGTGCAGTGCTCCCCATTCCATCCCTCTCTGCATTCACATTTTCCATCTTTACAAGTTCCATGTTCGGTGCATCGAGGGTGGCAAACGCGTTGATCACACGCCACCCCAGTCCACCCTTCCTCACAGCGACATGCTCCGCCAATACAAACACCATGAGTGCCACAGTCCACTGAGCATACCTCTGTAACATAGAAAATGTTTATTACAAAAATAGATATACACAGGGCACCAAATATGGAAGCATGTTTTACTTGTCAACAAAGTATGTTTGGAAATTGCACCAACAGAAACATCATGAAGTTGAATAAGTTAAAAACAGCAAACATGTGGACCACCGATAATAAAATAATGGACTAAGAATTGTTGGATGATTCATTTTCAATTAGAATTGAAATGATGGAGTAAAATTGGCTTTTTTATTAAGGATAAAAAATTAGAGATCAAGTGGTTGTTGGTTGAAACTATTTTTGTTGGACTATGATTGAATAAAATAAAAACAGTTACCTTGTCTATAAGTAATACTATACAGATCTATATGTTACTGAGTAAAACCTTTAAAGTGAATAATTAAATGTGCATAGGTAATACCTTATAACATGCACTACTAAGTACAGTATATTTTATATTCACAATCATAATATTATTTTATACAATCTGCCATTTTGAAAGGCAGACCATTAAGGCTGGTTAAGAAACATAGCTTAAAGGGATGTGTTTGACTCCCCCCTCCCCATCTTTTAAGTGTGATTTTTTTTTTTTTTTTTAGTTGTACCTTTTTAGTTCATGAACAATTGCCCAAAGCAAGAAGGCAAGCTAATAGGTATATCAAGAGTTAATAGATATGAAATATAGAGTGGATATAACAAGGGAGAAGGTTAGGTCAACAAGAATAGAGAGAAAGAAAAATGAATAACAGAGAATGGAGATGGAAGAAGGACATTTACACTAAAAAAATGAGAGAAATCACAAAAGGTATATTATTCAGGGTAAAAGGCGTATAATAGTCTCAGAGCACAGATTTATAAATAATTCTCGATCATTATGATTTTGAGGGAAATCTGGTCTGCTTCTGTGTGAATAAATCATCTAGCTCTACCTATGTTCACAACTAAGCAAGCTGTTTTCCCACCCACATTTTCTCATGGTGGGGGAGATTTATTAACTTTTATTCATGCAAGATAATTCATGCATTCCCTTCCTACATTTAATAATACATTAAATTAAATTTACATTTTTATTTACTAAAATATACTAATGATACCATATATGTAGATTATCAATTCTACAAGAGCAGGGCCCTCAACACCTCCATGTTTGTTTTATTTATTCTGTGTCTTCTGTACGTAATGGTACAAGATATGATGGAGTTTAAAACATAAATGATAATACTTCTGAATTCATAACAAAATAGGTGGTTGCCCTGTTTGAAATAGTTCAAAGACATTTCCAGCAAATGAGATAATTAATAAAGAAACCTCAGAAATAATTGTGAAGAATAACATTATTTTAGCCTTTGAAGCTCTATCATTTTTCTGTGGCTCGAAATATTTCATTAAAGTGCATGCAAAACTTTGAGATTTTGTGAAAAGTGCAATGTTTATTTGGAAACTCAAAGAATTTTATTATCTTTTGTCTAGTAAAAAAGCAATTCTTACATCATTCAAAATATTAATCATATTCTGAATGTAGGATAAAGGAGATATATTTTTTTAATTTTAACACAGTTTTTAAAATCATATTAATGATAAAGTTGAATTTATTTGTATTACTAATATGGATTTCAAGGGGCTGAAACGAATGTGAAAGCCGTTTAGAAATATTTTTCTTACCAACAGAGCAATCAGGACCCATCCAGTTAGGATCACAGCTACACAGACCTGAGTCGGTGAGGTACGTTCCATGTCCACTGCACTGGTCTGGACATTGTGTTCTTGGAAGTTCACAATTCTGGCCACCCCAACCTGGACTGCAGAGGCACTCTCCATTCACACACACCCCGTGGTTAGAGCAAGTTGGGTCCATACAATCAACTGAAAAATCAGACAGAAAAAACAGATAAATAACCCCAATTAACAAATGCAATGTTTAAATAATTTATGCATTGTTCAATTATAGTACAACACACTGACTGCTACTGGAAAAAAATGCATATTTAGAGAGAATTAACCATATTTTATATCATCATTCATCGCTGATAAAAACAATCTCAAATCATTTAAATCAGTGGCTTCTCGACCTTTCTGATCTGGGAACTAGCAAGATACGCCAATGCTCATGAGGATCACTTTTACGATCCAGGACATTTTGAACAGGGTTATTTTATAAATCACACACTAAATGTTCATCTAGTTTTGCAGTGATTTGCATAGAGTACATTTTACCTGCAAGTACGTTCTTAAATCTATAACTATAAATAGTGGTAATGGTATATTTCAAGTGTTAAGGTCTCCTCCCCAATCAGTCCCAGGAATCCTACATCTTTGTGGTACTTAAAGGAACTCTGTCACCCCAAGATCAAGTGTTTTTGCAAGTCATTTTTAAAGAGTATGAACAACAGGCTATATGTTCTCCATTTTTTATTTATAGTGAATCAGTCCTGGGAAATGCCATGTTGTTGTGGATGCATTTATATGCAAATCAACAGTTCATGTATATTAATTAGCTGCTTTTATGTGCTAATGAGGATTACAATCTGCTTCTATGTCTCTGTAGTGGAACAAATAAAGAAGTACAATAATATTTGGAAATTACATCCCCCTTCCAGCCTTATCAAACACTCTGAGCTGCACATTAGCATACTGAGCCACACATTAGCATACTGAGCCACACATTAGCATGCTGAGCTACACATTAGCATAATGAGCTGCACATTTGCATACTGAGTCGCACATTAGCATACTAAGCTGCACATTTGCATACAGGAGCTACAAAATTAATTCTAAATATTTCAGAAAGTATTTACTGTTTAGAAAAAACCCTAGAACATTTTATGCTATTTAATTCAATTTCCTGTTGGGATGACATAGTCTCTTAATTGCAGCTCAGCATGCTTGTGGAGGAGCGGTAACAGGTATAGCAATTATTACAATCTTACAAGCTTACAATAGATCCATTCAGCAAAAAGTGCTTATTAAATGGTACGTGCCTAATAAGAGGCCGACCAAGAATGGAGGGTCCCTGGGTCTGATTACAACCAAGAAAATGACATTTTAAATTAAGATTTCTGTCATTAAATTTATTTATTTATTTTTTGATAATTACAATAAATTATAAACTATATTATTTAGACATGTTGTTTACAGTACTAGATATTTTCTGTAGTTATAAGACAAAGGTGTTATCTTTTGAGTACGGCCACATTTTCATTCAAGTCACTGTCTCACTAGCCACTTCTCTTCATGAGCATGTTTTACATTTATGATGGGATTTAAATTTTATATATACAGCTATTAAAAGTAGTGGCAGAACAGTCCCGCCACAAGAGAATCTTCATTTTTATGTCACAATTAGACCGATTTGTAGTGATATAACGGATTGTCCAACTTGAAGGATGGATGCGTTAAAAAAAGTGAGTCGTTATAAAGTCTTCAGCCAAAAAGAAACTGTATTGGGAAAAAAAAAAAAAAAGGATGCGAATGCAGTTCTTATCCCACAGGTTAAAGAAATGAGGTCAAGGCGTTCTCTGAACAATATGTACTGTAAGCCCCCAATGAACCATGTATTACATTTATGAAGTTAAATGTCATTGAAAAATGACTTGACCATGAAACGTCCAAATACAAGAGTGCTAAGTTAACCTAATTTGTCAATTTCACTTATGTCCCCACCACAACGCAGAGCAAAATGTGACAAATGTTCCATTTCATTTTCTCTTGCAAATTTGTTAATAAAGCAACAGTGTTTATGCAGCAGAAAATATGGATTCTATTGATTTCTGTGCCACGGCTATTTCAGGTAAATTGTTTGACCGACGGAGCTATGATGAATATCCAAACTAAAAAGCTAAGTTGAATAAAAAATACTGCTGATTCAGGGATTCAGATTCCATTTTCCACTTTGATAAGGGCACATGAATGACACCGCTTCATTATTTTTGGAAGACTAATCAATACAATAAATTGCATCATTTTATAGTAATGTGTAAAAATGTGTTTGCTTGTTTAGTTGAACGTTTAAAACGCTGCCAAAACGTTAAAAAGGAAAGGTAAACAATATATCGATTTGACCTTTTATTTTATTTAATGTAAATTTGATATGCATGGTATGTACAGTGCTAATGAAGTAGAGGATTTCTAACCTAGGGAATGTAATTCCACTGAACAGATGGACTCTCTCCAGGTTTTCACTTAAAAGAATACAATCACCAGGATTGATCACACTTTGTGTGAGTGGGTGATAAGGTGTAATACATGCAGTTATATTTCATTCCGTGGTGCTGATATGTTTTTTGTTTTTTTAATTGTGCGGGGGCAGCACTGCTTGTACATTATCACTGCACACTATAGGGCTAGATACTACCATTCTGGATATATTTATCAATACTGACCTCTATTAGTATGTTTTTATTTTATTTTAATATAGCATTGTTATATTAATACTACATATATTACTTAATATCAATTCATATTAATATTATATTTATAAAGTAATATGGCATGTCAATATTGGCAGAGAATTCACGCACATGATTACTTATGACAGTTATATGTATTTTTATAGGTATATAGAAGTCTCCCTGTTTTTAACTTTTTCTTGTCTAACACATACTTCTCATATTAGAAACATACAGATTAAATTCATTCATTCTATACACATACAGATTTATCTATTTATCTTTAATCGTTTCCACACCCCCCGCGGTACCTACATAGGAACCTGGTACTAACCAATAGAAACACTGCATTCAAGTAATTATTTTTTTTTAAAATAAACTAACCTTCAAGTCAACAGCGCAGAGATTCAGAGCAGCACTGCCTGAAGCTACTTCCTTGCAGAGACTAATCCTGAGACATTGCAACAAAGTTGTAGCTGGTTCTGATTGGCCAAAACAAATAATGAATGTTATGCTGGTTTAGCTGGGGTTTACAGGGGCATTCCTTCTCAAAATCAATTGCCTGAAAACTGAAAACATTTGCAAACTGTAGGGTAAATTTATTAATGTTTGTTTTGGTACTTTTGTATGCAAAAAAAAATGCTTTGCATATACTACTGAATCAGATGCATTTATAATCCAGGAAACTTCTATATACCTTTAAAGATAACACCACCATCCCAATTTTTAAGTACACTCTTTTGGAGAACATTTCTTCGTTTTTTAATTTTGTATGCATTTAAATATTCTACATAGCTTACATAAAATAACGGAACAAAACATTTTTAGCCAATAACATAACATAAATTCAATCTATAATGCATTATTATATGCAATTATTCTGCAGTGATAGAAATAATTTTTATTTATCTTTTTCTGTAACTTGGAGGTGACCTTGAATGCAGACGCATTTAGCTAGTTCAAATAAAATAAAACCTTACAAACTTTAATCTATGGAAATCTTATTACTGTACACATAAATGTAGATTTGACAGCAGATCAAATGGGCCATCTAGACTTTCCATTTCGTCTACCTAAAAATGTAGCTTAATTAAGACTCAGGCACGTTGAATTTCTTTACTGCGTTAGTCCCGATGACTTGTGCTAGAAATTGTCACACTTACCGTATTTACGCAAATCTAGTGCGCCATTAAATCTAATGCGCACTCCTAATTTGGAACCCATGAATCAAAAAAAGTTGTTGGTGGTGAATGTAATGCCAGGTGTCAGGCTCTGTGTGCCAGGCTCTGTGTGCCACTGTGCTGGGGCTCTTTGGGTGCTAGGCCCTGTGTGCCACTATGCTAGGCTCTTAGTATCAGTCTCTAAGTGTCTTTGAGGAGTCACTTCCACCAATAAAAGGAAGTGGCATAAAGTTCTGTACTGTGGCATAGTTTAGTTAGTGCCTACAAGACCCCAAGAGCATTCTGTGGATGTGGAAATCATAGTGCAGCCTGTGTCTACAAGATTAAATGTGTAAACTGTGCCTATGAGAACCAAAGTGTAGCTTGTGCCTATAAGAACCAAAGTGAAACCTGTGCCTACAAGATCCAAAGTGTAGTCTGTGCCTAAAAGAACCAAATTGCAGCCTGTGCCTATAAGAGCCAAAGTGTAGTCTGTGCCTATAAGAACCAAATTTCCAAGCAATAACCTCTCTACTCCTTCTCCTCCTCTACATCGCCACCATCCCATTGTCTTCTCAGGACTGTTAAAGCGAAGTTAAATTCTATGTTATTTGATGTAACTTTTTTTTTTTATATATATCTGTTTAGTTTTAAGGTTTTGTGTCAAAAACAAGACCATCAGTTCAAAATAAAATGTGAAAATTCTGGTTTGCTGAAAGAATTAATTAAATTACAGTGATCCCTATTGGAACTCAACCTTTTTGGAACTCTACCTGCCGTCTGGAACGGATTAAGGACAAGTTCCAAGGTACCATTGTATATATATATATATATATATATATATATATATATATATATATATATACAGTACACAAAATTGAAGAACCTACTTTAAATATGTGGCACTAATAAAACATATTTAATTCAAAGTCATTTATTTTTCTATACTATTATAAAGTGAAGTTGCTCTTGCAGAATTGTCTTTGCATTCTAAATTACTGATGTCTACATTGACTGTTTTCGGGCATTTGTTGGTATATAATGTATTCAAATGTTTCGCTAAACATAAGGTTGTTTTGCCATTTACCATATGTTTTACTGTTAAAACACTAGCCATCTTTCTGTCTTCAAGCCTCCAATGGTATAGTCTGTCTTTTATTGCATTTTGTGAAATGTTTTGTCTTGATGTTTGATGAGTTCAGCTACAGTAATTTTTCATAGAGCTTTCGAAATTTCATTTTTACAACATAATATCTTTCTGGTGTTAAACAAAATCCAAGAAAACTGTATCTACCCAGGCTGGGTTTAAAAAAAAGTAGTGAAAGTTTGTACATTGCAAACATCGTCTTTAATACTCAGGAAAAACAACAAATTCTGTCTTAAAGGACCAATGTAGTTCGGAGAAATCTACATTTGTGACGTATGTATAAACATATCATGATAGTAGTTGTGTAAACTATACGTATAAAAGGATTTTAGAGAAATTCACAGTTTCCAACTCTTTTGCATGAGGACTTTCATGTTGGATGTCCCCAATACTTTCTTTTAGCTTTGATCCTGAGGGTGTGTGTATATCCACTAATTATTTTTATCTGTTCTAGAGTGGAGGGAGGCTGAAAAGAGGTGGCTTTGTTGCTCCACTGATAATTTATAGATGTTTTAGCCCTCACACATGCTCAGAAGTATATAGGTGAAAGTAACCTTGCAATATCTGATTATCCTGCTCTGTGGCATCCCAATCATGCCCTGACTAGGAAGAATTACCATCATGGCAGCTTCTAAGCACTAACAGAATCTGCTGAAATGACCATTCTCTAATAATGTTTTTGTGTTCATATCTTACTCAGCTACTGATGTTATTAGTTTTGTTGCAAAACCATGTGTTGTTTTTCCTAAACTACAATGGTTCTTGCTAAAATTCCATATTTACAATATTATCTGTTGAAGATCTGACTTGAAAAGATGGTAAATATTGTTTTTGTTTTTTTAAATAAAGATAAATAAAATATTATATCCAATTATGTTTTATTGGAGGCAGACTTTTTTTTGTTAGCCTGATTGGTCACCTGGAAGGTTACTGGATGCAGATATTATTTTCATTCAGTTCTATTATAAAAACTTCCACAAAGCAATAAAAAGTTATAATATGATCAGCTGAAACATGTGCATCCAAGCTTCATTTTAATGTTAGAAAAGAAGGAGATGGCTGCCCTCTGTAAAGAATAACTATGTTTACCAGTTAATGGGACAAGGTCAGCCCAACAAGTTGGTTTCATCTTAAAGAGAATTAAAAGCAGCCTTTACGGTATTTTTCTACAATTCCTGAGATATTTAGCATTGTGTGTGCGGTATTGGCTTTGCCACCACCTGTCTGGTGGGTCTTGAGGAGAGGTTTGGGAACTGCTGCTCTAGACTTTAGAGCTTACTGTAAGTATAACGCTGCAAAATTGTATTATTACATGTTACAAGGACTAAAGATAGGACATCCTTGGTTTAGATCATTTCTACAGAGAATGCAACTTAGCTGAAGTTCACAAAAGGCGTCCCTTTAGTTTTAACACCCACTTTCAAGTGGCAAAAAAAATATTATATGCTATTTAAAAAAATCTTTAAAATGCATGATGCAGACTCGTGAGTTTTGTGTCCCTTTAACAATTAACTAAAATGTGTTTATCTCATTGGAACTCAACTTATCATTAAGAGAGCATTACTACACTAAACATTTGTTTCCGCCATATTAAATAGGGGCTTAGACTGAGAGCTGGAAGATCCACAATTCATTTGGCAGGTGTGTCTGACAGAATTGGCAGACAATATGGAACTAAAAGAAATATTGTTTCCTCTTTGTTGAGATTACATTTTCTCTCCTGATTTATAGATTCTTAAAGACATGCCAACATTACTGCTTATTTAATGGCAGACTGGAGGACACCTAATTTCACATTGTCTTGTATGACAGCATCATAATTTTATTGCCACCCTTGCATAAATGTTGGCTACATCTTTAGATTAAAGTCACACCTTTTCCAGAATGCATTTAAAGGACCACACTGGATCACACTAGTCTGAACAATTATACTCCTTTTGAATGCACTGCTGACAATGCAAATACAACTACCTGATTTACAATCACTCAACATGACTTCTTCTACATCTGCTTCTTTTATAAATGTGAGGATATCACAGGAGCAAACACTATGTTATATATATATACATTTTAAGGGAACGTTCCATCAAAAATACATACCTGGATATTTTATCTTAAAGAGTAGATTTGTAGAAGTTTAAATTATAGTTGTACAAGTACAGCACTGGACTTTTTTGCTATAATCTCTCTTAATGTTATATGGTGTTAGCTGCTGAAGAACATAGAACAATTAAAGAGCTCTTAAACTACTGGCCTTGTGTGTGTGGCCTTATCTTAGCTGTAGGTGCCAGAATCCACCTATGTCAGACCACAAATCTGAAGTGCTATGGAATATGTTGGCATGCTACAAATAAAGGACAATAATAATAAGGATGGCTGCACCCATAAGAGTAAACAGGAAAGTAGGGGCAGTTCCAAAAACTGCCAACATGTATGTTGTCTTTTGGCTTGTCATAAGCAAGTGCAGTATTTTATATGATCATTTTATTGTGGAGGATAATATTCATGGAACAGAAATGAGCAAATTAGGAAAGTTCCATGACTTGTACATCGATAGTTAATCGTCAACAGGTAGGCTCCTTCATGTAGAGGAAGCTTAAGTTTGGGTGGACCTTGAACTTTAACAAACATATACCTTCTTCGCAATTGTCTCCCTTGAAGCCTGGAGAGCATACGCAGTTTCCTTCCATGCAGGAACCATGGCCTCCACATGAAGGGTCAATGCACTGGCTGCTGGGGACATCACATTCTGCACCTTTCCAACCACTGTAGCATATACACGTCCCTTTAGAGTACTGTCCATTCCCGCTACACAGAACTGGGCACGCGGCTACAAGAGAGAAAGACAGGACACAAAACATAAAGAATAAATGCTTACATTTGCTTACAGTATTGCAATACAGCCTAATAAACCAATTCACTTGTGGTTTTGGATAAGCTGTATATTGATTACTTACGGTGCCCTGTGACCTCCTTAAATATATATTTAATCGGAGCAATATAAAATTCAATACACTTTGATCTTGGTGACTGTGTAACATATTGAACAGATGCTGTAAAACTGTATCAATGGAAAAAGAATGCTCACATACTATAATACACATGATATAGGTCAGAGGTCCACATACTGCAAAACTACTGGTACTATGAAACATGATTAATAAGATATAATATAAATATATAAATAGTACAAAGTCAGTGGTGTATTTAGGCCAAGATTCATGTGGCACAGGCCTAGGGTACAACATTTTTAAGGGGCAGTAGGCTGCCTGAAGATGCTGCTGCATGGAATATGCACAGAATTGGAATATGGAATATGGTCTAAAACAAAAAAACGGGGTTCAGTAAGAAGAAATAAATCACAGGAGATGGGATGGAAGGATGTAAAGCAGCTTTAGAGTTAATTTATAACATCTTAAAAAAGCATTTGTTTTTGGTTTATTTTATTTTTATATTTTAGATGTTTTGCTGATTGCATTGAGAGAAGAAAAAACATTACACAGCCCCCTTCAAAGACCACAAAATCAATAACTGGACATTTCGCACTTATAAGACCACAATATCCGTTGGGCTAAGGAGGCTCAGTGATGAAATTCAAGTAACTGAGTTTCTTCGCACAATGCAAAATCAGATCATTATCAGAACAGAAATTAACCAATTCATGAGACATGATTAAATCCAGACAGTTCAGGGTAAACTTAGCCCAAAATGGCATGTGCTGGGAAATGGAGATACAGCTTAACTTAAACAAATATGTATAATTTTAGAGGCTGATAAAGCTCTGCCCAGTTCCATAGGAAGATATAACAGTGTTTGTTATTGTGTAATTGTTTAGTCGTGTCCGACTCTCCGTGGTGCTATGGATGCCAGCACGCCAGGCACATCTTGTGTCTGGTTGTGCTTATCCATAAGGCTTTCTTGGCAAAGATACTGGGATGTGTTGCCTACATGGTATAGCACACAAGTTCCTTCACCATGACAAGGTAGCAATTAATAAGGGGTATAATAGTGAAGTCTCATGATTTAAAAAATATGTATATATTTCATCAATATACTCAATGTATTTCTCACTCTAACTTTATATTGCAATATGGCTGCTATTCCAATTTCATATTCACAGGACAACATGAAGTTGCCATTTCAGACAGCTAATTGAAAATATGGGATGTATTTTGTTTAACATTTATCTTTTTAATCAAATCACCATTTTTCATAACAAGCCAAATGCTATCTTCATTCCATTCTAATTGCAGAAATGTGTTTCCTTGAGACAGTACTCAAAATCATTCAAGGCACAAAAATAAAACCATACACCATGGTAATGAAAACTACAGGGGCATAATAATAATAAAATGGTTCAACAAAATCATTATATCTCCCAGAGATAAAGTCATGACCTGCTATTTATCAGCATGTTCATTTTTAGTATATATTTTATGCACCAAAGTATCAAGTGTATACAGAAAAAGCAAAAACATACAGCATGAGATTATATGTGTGTAATGCCATGTGAACACAATTATATAAAACATGCAAAATATGCTTAATGGAAATGTATAATATAGACACACAAATAAACATTTATGTGCTGTTTGTTATTGTAAAATTACATTTGTTCCCCTCATCTGTAGATAGATAGATAGATAGATAGATAGATAGATAGACAGAAAGACAGACAGACAGACAGATAGATAGATAGATAGATAGGTAGATAGATAGATAGATACATAGATAGATAGATAGATAGGTAGATAGATAGATAGATAGATAGATAGATAGATAGATAGATAGATAGATAGATAGATAGATACATAGATAGATAGATAGATAGATAGATAGATAGATAGATAGATAGATAGATAGATAGATAGATAGATATCCTGTTTCGAGCCTGACCTTAAATACGAGAAACCCTCTGTGTTCTGAAATCTGCCAAAAATTAATTTGGTGTATAAGGGCAACAAACTGAATAATATCTAGCTTACTGGTATATGTGTGCATATAAGGATATATATATACTGCTTGTACGAATATCACCAGAGAACCTCACTAAGGCAGTTTTTTTTATCTCTTTACATTTCTGAGTTATCATTTGAGCTTTGCTTATTGTATACATGTGTCTCATTTATAGTACAATATACTACCAAATGTTCTATTAACTATGGTTGTAGTCTCTGTGGGATATATACTAAGCAAATACATATTTCCTATGTGTATCATGTTGTTCTTGTTTAAGATAACTGCCTTAGGTTTAGATACCTTTTAATTTAGACCAGCACAAGCGTTCCCCGTAAGAAACCATAGCGATCCCTTCTTCATATTTAATCAATAAACATGGTCCTGCTGCTACAAAACAAACATAACTGCCTAAACATAATGATGAAAATGGAGTACACCCTGGGGCACCTGCACTTTTTTCATATCTGGCTCAGCTGTACCACTTGGCCAAACTCTATGTCACTCTTTACACTTTTTTTTCACCTTTCTCCCCGTATCTTTTCTAACTCTTCTAATACATTAGTTTGTCTATCTATGCATTGCTTCTGAAAAATAACATATATTTTCTTTATTTATTACATTTATTTTCAATGTATTTATTTGTCAAGGTGAAATTCCACATAAACACAAGTTGCACTTATGTGAAAAAGAACTACAGAGATTCAAATATGTCATGAAAAGGTTAGGTGATTTGAGTTGCTGAAGAACACAGACACATGAATATTGAACTGCTACTACTTAGACCTACAGCTCCAGCTTGATAGGCACTTGAATTGGCTCTTGATCTTTCAGAATGTATGTTACATTGGCAGAAATTGAATGAATGTTGCTTCTAATGGCAGCTAGTGACAAACATGGAGAAAAATAACACTAGTCACGTTCTATAACTTTTAAATATATTGTTAATTTTCCGAAAGGTGTCTTGTGTGCTCTTTCATATAAAAGAAAGTCAAGTGCAGGTGACTTTTCCTTTAAGACATACATCAGTGTTTCTCAATTGTATTCTATGGGACATGTTAACAAGCTTAGTCTTAGGGATAACCATGTTTGAGTACCACTGGCTCAATCAAAATGGTTGAGCCACTTATTAAATCAACTGAGTTCAAGCAGAAATCCTTAAATCCCAACCAGTTAGCTTGTCCTGAGAATAGAGATGAGAAATACTGACCTACAAGATTGTTTTATTGCAAGTGGAGCTTTACGTGTTTAAAACAGATTGTTCACACCCAGCCTTTGCCTTACAAAAAACTCTTGTCAAATAATAAAGGAAAAATCTTATAAAAAATATTGTTTGAAGAAAATGTTGTTTATAGAACATTGTAGATCCAGACAATAATTGAATTGACCATATGAAGTGTGATCTGTGACTGTCAGGAATAAGGTTAATTTTATCTGAGTAGAATTCCTAGCCATAGATTGGTTGTTTTTCACATTTTCTTAGTGTAATACAGTAAAATCCCTGTTATACGGCACTCAACCAACCGGGACTCTCAAGCAACCCTGCACCTGCATAAATTCCCCATTTGCAATAAAATCCCAATTATCTGGCATTATCTGGCACTATATGGCCCAGTTTAGTAGTTAATGACTTTTTAAAGGCATTTTGAGGCATTTTGAGGGGTTTAAGGGTCGTTTAGACCCTTTTTTTGGGACTCCCGATTAACCAGAAACTACACTTATTAGGCAATAGGGAGTCCCCGCGGGTGCCGGATAACGGGGAGTATACTGTGTTGGTTTATAGCAGGGGTGGGCAGGTTCGATCCTGGAGGGCCACATACTGCCTGGATTTGATGATATCCCTGCTGTGTATAGGTGAGTTAATCACTTCTTCAGTCATCCTGATTGACTCACCTGTGCACGGAAAGGATATCTTCAAATGCAGGCTTGCCCACCCCTGGTTTATAGGATACATATTCATAAAACTTTAAATTTTAATTTTTTGTCTTAGTCTGCCATATTTGCTCTCTCTTTTAATTAAACATTTTGTCAATCCACCTATTTTTAAAATATATATATTTTCTATTTAATTGTCTTATCCATCACCATACTGGAAATTGTGTTTTTTCCCTTACCAGCATTATAGACATTCACCCTCCAGACCTAAAACATTCTTGCAATAGGGTTCAAAAGAGGTACATTTTAAGATGACATAATAGGGGGAAGATGAGATGAGAACATTTAGTGGAAATGCACATTCTACCAACATTACATTTAAGAATGGCAGGATGTGGTGACAAATTCTGCCAAGAAACTAAGACAAAACTCAGCTTGTTGAAAAACTCTATAAGAACTCTATAAAAACTCTTTTAACCATTTTGTCTCACTGTTAGGCGTGAAGGTGAGCGACTTCCCTTGCTATAATTTTGTTGACTTTGGTCAAATTATTGTGTTCAACATTGTGTCTCAAAAGTTGGTGGTTCCTTGTCATATCATAAGCGGAGAAACTTAAACAATCTAGTTCACAGTAGGCTCCAGCATGGTGTTAGTCTCTGGTATGTATCAATGGTATTGGACAATGACAATGAAATATGTTTGGGACTTGCATTGTGTTTCTAATGATGGGTGAAACAAAACAATAATTACCGTTAATTTCTAATAAGTTATTTTTAATGTTTATTGCTGGCAATGTCTATAGCTAAAATAGTAGTGGGGCCATTCTTCATCCAAGTGCGTCTTTTTGGTGGTTGGGGAATAATCTAGAGGTACGGTGTGTATTCTGCAGTCACTATCAACTTCAATATCCACATAGTACAGTTTTCTCTGATTTGTATCTAATCACTGTCACTTTATAGTAACCTGTATGTGAGGGTTTTATGTTCACTACTAAAAATACAATGACTGAACCAAGCCATCGTACTGTCTTTTTGATTATGATGTTTCCAAGTATATTCCTCTAAGAACTTGATTAATACACTTTGCCTTCTAGTTCTAAGGTTTTATGATTGTCGGTTTAAGCTCTCAATTGGACAAGGATATATTTTCTTTCTCTGCGGTGGCTCAAATTGACACCATTTCTTTATTTGACAAAATACTGCAGCCGGCACCTTTACAAGAGGTTTATATTTGTTTAACACAACAGTTTTGTTCAGGGGTAATTTAGCAGTACTCTTCTAGTAATATGTCTATTTTTATATGGGGAGAATTCATTGTTGTGTATAAAACAGTATGTACTTTGCCTCAAGTTAAGGAATGGGGATTTATAAGACTGACGTACATATTTGTTTTCCTTTAATGTTATAAGAAAGTTGATAAAAGCGGAACAGAGTAAGTAAGAACAAAAAGAGACAATTCTATGCTTTTGGAAAAATGCTTTGGAGTTATGAACAATTGCACCCAAAATGTCATAATGGAGCGGCCAGATGTTAGTGACATGGGGTAATAAAATCTTTTGCATTTCAGTATCATATATATGAAGCTCAAATCTATCTCTCAGCAACAGACCTATCCTCCCTATATCCTTCTAGCATATATTGTCAACTCCCATATATATGAAGATGATGCTCAGATCTATCTCTCAGCAACAGACCTAACATTCCTATATCATTATAGCATATATTGCCACTCCCATATATATGAAGATGAAGCTCAAATCTATATCTCAGCAACAGACCTATCCTCCCTATATCCTTCTAGCATTTATTGCCAACTCCCATATATATGAAGATGATGCTCAGATCTCTCTCAGCAACAGACCTTTCCTCCCTATATCCTTCTAGCCTATATTGCCAACTCCCATATATATGAAGATGATGCTCACATCTATCTCTCAGCAACAGACCTATCCTCCCTATATCCTTCTAGCATATATTGCCAACTCCCATATATATGAAGATGATGCTCAAATCTATCTCTCAGCAACAGACCTATCCTCCATATATCCTTCTAGCATTTATTGCCAACTCCCATATATATGAAGATGATGCTCAAATCTATCTCTCAGCAACAGACCTATCCTCCCTATGTCCTTCTAGCATATATTGCCAACTCCCATATATATGAAGATGAAGCTCAAATCTATCTCTCAGCAACAGACCTATCCTCCCTATGTCCTTCTAGCATATATTGCCAACTCCCATATATATGAAGATGAAGCTCAAATCTATCTCTCAGCAACAGACCTATCCTCCTTATATCCTTCTAGCATATATTGCCAAATACCTCCCATATATATTATACTGAAATCCAAAAGATTAAAAAGAACCCTTCTGGAGGTCTGCCGACCAACTCACTCTCAACAATACAAAGACTGAGCTCCTAATCTTCCCACCCTCTACTACAGCTCCCACTCCTCACATACCCCTCACTGTTGACAATGCCATTACTACTCCCTGTCACTGGGTTCTATTAGAGCATACCCTCTCTCTCATTCCTCACATACAGTCAAAAAACAAATCATGTTGTCCTCAACTGAAAAACATCTCCAAAAACATGTCATAAGACACAGTTCAAATTCTCATATATTCTCTTATCATATTTGACCTTGACTACTGTTACTTGTTACCCTCATCTATAACACTCAGTACCTCTCTGTCAGTCACTCCACTGGCATCCCATAGCCTCCCAAAAAAATTCAATCCTGATCCTATCATATAAAGTCCTTAACTATAGTGCACTTCCTTGCATTTGTGCCTTGTCTTAAAATACCCCCCAAACAACCCACTTCACTCTGCTAATGGCATTCTTCTTTCTTCCTCTCTTGTCACATCTTTTAGCTCCTTCATTCAGGACTTTTCTTGAGCTGCACCTAGTCTATGAAACACATTGCCTCACTCCACCAAACTATCTTTCTGCCTCAAAACCTTCATCTAACAAGGATCTTGAGCAGGAAGCAAATATATTAACTTGTTTTTACGCTAGCAAATATACACACAAATGTACTATTTGCTTGCTGTACTCTTCTCCACACATATCAATTAAATAGATATAAATACATATGTGTGTGTCCATGTTTGCATTATTCAGTCGTGTCCAACTCTTTTTGACCTCATGGACCGTAACACAGCATGCTGATCCACTTGGTATTCATGGCAAAGATACTGGAGTGGGTTGCCCGGTTCTTCTCCAGTGGGCCACATCACACAGCTCATCCAAGTACGGGCCAGGCCCAACCCTGCATGGCTTAAAGGTGGTGTGATTTCTTGGTTCTTTGACTGGAATTAAACCCAGGTCGCAGTGGTGAAATCAACAAATCCTAACCACTGGACCACCAGGGAACCCTATATATTTGTGAAAATTATATTTGTATACAAAATATGTATATCATATCGCTACTGTTTTATCCATCTTTTACACATGCAGGTGCTACCTTACTTTTATTTACCACAGCCATATTTGTAAAATATATAGTATATAAACAACCTGACTGAAAAACACCATTTCAATAGTTTGCTTTTCTGATGCATCCAAGAATTTCACAAGGACAAAAAACCCATCAGGTGTGTCAAATCTCTGACATTCACAATCCATGAGGGGAAAGCCACACACGCTGACTTAAGCACTAAAGTATGGATGCTTTAATTAATCCGGGGTGAATTTAATTGCTTCAGTTAAGTGGAAATCGGGTTAAAAATGAAGCAGTGCATGCTGAGGTGTGTTAAAAACATGACATATGAGTTGGAGAAATCGATAAATTAAAAGTGCACAGATGTTTTAATTAAACCCAGGGAAGTTAACTATGATCACTTGAGACTTTTAAGCCTATGATTAATTCAATTAATTTAAAATACCTGTAGCAAGTGGATGCCTCTATTTTGAGAGTTATAAAAGTTTTATGTGGATAAATATATAATCTCTTTGACAAATACAACAAAATGAGATTTTTCAATGTAATTAAGAATTAGCCAATTTAGATATTTCATTGGCTCAAAGAAGTGTTTGCAGATAAAATGTTAGTTTATCAGCCTTATTCAAAATATTAAGCCATTGTCTTTCACCTGCTACATAGGTCCCATCAACTCCATAATATTTAATTTGGATTATATCTCCTTTAGGGGAAATCTGGGAGAGTAATTGTCCAATGCATTATTCCATAACTATTTTAGTTATCCCCTTCTGGATCGTTGTTGTGTTGAAGGGGCTTGTGTACTTCACTGAAGTTGTGAGCTATACCATGTAGGGTCACCCAAGATGGGCGGTTCATAGCAGAGAGGTTAGGCAAATAGTGGTCCAGTGGAGAAGGAACTGGCAACCCACTCCAGTATCCTTGCCAAAAAAAACTTATGGATAAGCACAACCAGACACAAGATGTGCCTGGCGTGTTGCAGTTCATAGGGTGACGGAGAGTCATACTTGACTGAACAACAACAACAACTAAACAACAACAAAATATTAGTTATGGAACCACTGCCAAGTTCTCACTATTCAATACTATCATCCCCAGCTACTTCCCAGGAGGGAAATCATCCCACAAATCTCTTTTCCATTTTCCCTAGAAGCCTTCAACAAGCATTTCAATAATTTTCCTAGTATCTAAAGCCTTAAAGGAATCTTACAGTCATTCCACAGAATTACATAATTGCCACCCTTCATCCTTACATTTATATTATGATGCTATACCCATACATGCATATATATGATAGCTCAGCCACAAATGTGGAATCTCTCAATATACCAAATAAAACCATTCTCTAAATCCTTAATGCCTTATATCCAGTCACCAGAAACACAGAATAGCTGCAAATTACCCTGAAATGGTTTTCAAGATGTTAAATCCCTTTGTAAGGCGTGACAACTTCTCTCAAGGCCTCAAACATCTTAGCAAAAAGCCAAAAACAGCTCTATAGGATCTCACCCCTGTCTCCCTACTCACTGTCTTTAGGGTGACCCTTATTATACCAAAGAGAGACATAGGGTCCACTGAAAAAATTGTAAATACTGATCTACACTTATACATCGTATGACACTAGCTAGGATTCCCAGCTGTATCTTGACTACTCTGTGACGTATTATGACGAAGCAAGTGGAAATCATGTTATCTCACTTGTATTAGTTTATTAACATAAGCTAAGCAATTCACATAAGCATAAGGCTGTCCTTAGGATTTATTAAGTCAAAGCTTTTTAGGTAGATAGAATGGGCAGCCTCGGTAGTAATCCAGTAAATCTATATTTCTATAGATGATAGTTTACCACCATCTTATTTTGTTACCCTACATATCAAATCTGCCTCCTCCCCCTTCTTCAACAATTTCTTACGCAATTAACCAAGTTGCGAAAATGTCTTGACATTTGCTCATGGCCGTCTGTTATTTTTTTGTTTTGTTATTGTGAAATGTTGGAAAAGTTCAAACAGTTTGGAACAGTCGAAAAATAGACCTCGCCTCAACACTTTTGCCAGATTACTGTGACATTTCGTATCTCTGTATGATTTTACAAAAATACCAATGTATAAAGTGCCAGGTGAACACTAACTATTTGGACGAGCATTATACATTAATGTTCTGTGCTTGGCAACCTTTTCTCTAAGCTTGTTGTTTTTTATAACATTTTTAGCGAAAAAAAAAATAAAAAAAAAGGTAAATTAGCACAGATTTGCAGAATTGTGGAGGAAAACAAGATTTTTTTTTAACATCTTTACCATTTAACAGCCTCATTTTTATATATCCCGTCAAGTGATTTTTATTTTTTATTTTGGAACATTGCATTGAACTCAACAGGGAATAAAAGCTGCAAAAATCATAAGGAATCAAGCACCCACCAAGCTATGGTTGTGAAAGAATTGCTGCTCTCAGCATCACTGTTTGCTGCTGAGCCCTCAAGCCCTTAGGTACACACAGCTGTACTTCAAACTTCTGAAAGAGAATGATGGAGCCTGCCAAATAACTTTGTGTAGCACAAACTCTCAGTGACTTTTCCAGAAAATAGCTATTTTTTTACACAATAGACTGATAAATACCATTTTTTTAAAGGTACACAGTACACACTGCATTTTAAATAGAAGTTAAATAAGCAGCACACTTAGAGAAGTTAAATAATGCAAGTAAAAGTTATTGAACTATTCTACTATGGCCCTCACTGGTCCATTTTTGCTATGTTTAGTACTGACCCCCTTCTGGATCGCTACCTTGTTGTGGTGAAGGGGTTTGTGTACCCCAATGAAGCTATATATTGCGGCAGAGACTGAATCCCCAAATACTGCAAAATATGTTTTAGCTGGCTCTAAGCAGCCACAAAGAAATTATGAATTTATGCTAATTGACAGGCTCATTAAATTGGAGCCTCATAAGCCCTACGTGTAGCTCGTAACGGCTGCATGCTTTAAATATGGCCGTTTTACGTGGCTATTAAATAAGAAGTACTGCGAGTTACAAGTGAGAGGCGCTAAATCGTAAACCATTTGTTGGCCGTCGGAGTTGCGGGCTGGAGTTCAAACAATTATGCAAGCCCGTAGTTACAAGTTCGGATGGAGCCAATGGCAACAGAGATCGTCATCATTGCGTAACAAGAAAATGGAGGATGGATTTCAAAGTCTTACTGGGTTCAATTACGAGCTACGAGCGAACCCACATTCCAGTCATGATGCAATATTAATAAAGCCACAAATATGATATTCTATCACATGCGAGTTACAGTATATGTATTAACACATTGATTGCCAGGATCGATAACATACAAAAATTATAAATAAAATAAAGTATTTTTCAAGGCCGATTTGCGGGCTTGAGAATGTTGTGCTATTAATTCTAAGACCTAACATGACTTTCCCTTTTAATATTAGTACAGTAGAGTGTTTTTATTGGATTTACAAGTGCTACGTATTGGACTTTACCCCCCTTGCGGTTCCTCTCGAGCACACGTTGGCCTTTGGGCTCCATTTGCGTGTTACGTACTTGCTCGCATGTGAATTCTTTGCAATTTAATAGCTGAATTGAAAATGTAGCGGGTACTGGCAAGACGGCTCAAAGGATTTACGTCTGGGAAGTTCAACCTTGCTCAACACGTAGCCTATTCTTGGCTGTCCTGTGTCTTAACACGCAAGTCCACGGCAAGCTACGTTATAGGTCTAATTTAAAACATTTGGAGTTAAGGGCTACATTTTAAAACATAGCCACAATTTAATGAGGCTGTTAGTCTGGATTTTCAGGGGCATTCCTTCTCGAAATTAACTGCCAGAAAACTGAAGAAATTTGCAAACTTTAGGGAAAGTTTATTAATGTTTATTTTGGGATTTTCTTCATGCTAATTTTTTTTTTATACACTACTGCTTCTCCTCTATCCGATGCATTCATAATCCAGGAAACTTCTATATACCTTTAATGACACTTTTTATTCTGCATAAAAAAATATTGTTGCAGACTTGAGCACGAGTTGCTCCTTCCTCCAACATTCTGAGAAAGGGGTGTGACTTATCTACCGTGATTGACAGCAAAGTACTCTAAGGAAAAGTGAACTGGGTGCAGAAGACACTTGACTGACAAATAGCTGGGCAGACAGTGAATACAAAAATTAAACCAACCTCTCTCAATTTCTGAAACTGAGAGGATATAGATGATTATATGACATCAGAAAATGTTTTTTTCTGGTGTTTACTTAAAAACATAAAAGAAATGTGGGACCTTTTCATATCTGTAATAATTCTTGATTTGTTATTGCATTTTTATACAATAAAAGATACATTTTCCAAAGTATTAGAGTCATATAGGAACATAACCATTATGCAGCTCAATTCTTCCCTAGACTTTGTACTTAATATAGCGGTAAATTGAATGTCTAGAAGTTTACATTATTTAGAAACTATAGGCAGACCATATGCGCCAGTGGAGATTTAATAAGTATTATTCATTACATGGTACATGCCAGTAATGGGAGCTAAAAGCCATGTGAGATAATGGATATTAATGATTTCTAACAATTCTTACAGAATAATTTTCTTCCTGAGCTCCTGACCAAACAAAACATTAAACACGTAATACAGGGACTTTAACAGAACGTTTTGATGCCAAAGGAAATGGGAACAATTGAAAAAATCTGTAAAAGAGAGAAAATAAAATAAATAATTATATCACAATAATGTGACTGAATTGACAAAAGATTATTTGTGGTCACCAGACTGACTCTTGAAAGTGATATGGAAGATTTCTGGATTTTATTAGGTATACAATATACCCGTGTTGTTATTTACTTTTATGTACTTTATGAAGAAAAATATTTTGCAGTGATATATCTGGTTGTAAGAACACCTGACACTATATATGCATACAGTATGTAAACATAGATAAGTTATTCTTATATATATATATATATATATATATATATATATATATATATATATATATATATAAATCTTGCCTTCTCCATCTAAAAAACATTTCCAAAATATGCTACTACCTTACACAAGACACAACTAAGATTCTAATACACTCTCTCGTCATTTCTCGGCTCAACTCGCTCCTTGTTGGCCTGCCCACCACCAGCCTTTCCCCACTTCAATCCATAATAAATACCTCTGCTAGACTCATCTTCCATACACAACGTTCAGTGTTGGCAGCACCTCCACTGGCTTCCCATAGCCTAAAGAATAACATTTAAAATCATGACCCTAACTTACAAAGCCCTCAACAACAGCACTACCCCAGTAAATCTCTGCTCGAATCTTCAAATACTCCCCCACACGCCCTCTTCCTTCTGCTAACGACATTCTTCTTTCTACCACTCTTGTCACCTCTTCTCACTCCTGCCTTCAGGATTTTTTTCGTGCTGCCCCTATTCTCTGGAACTCCTTGCCTCGCTCCACCAGACAATCTTCCTGCCTCAAATCCTTCAAAACCTCACTAAAAACACATCTCTTTAAAGAAGCCTATCATCTTCCATCCTAACACGCACAACACTTCTCTCTCCCTCCTGTGCCACACACAAACCTTAACCTTTAGACTGTAAGTCTACAAGTTTCAATCTTGCGTGGCGCTTTGGGGACAGGGCCCTCCATTCTTTGCAATGTGTTATTTTTAAATTTGTCGTTGCCTGGAACTTAACTTATGTAAAGCGCTACGGAATATGTTGGCACTTTACAAATAAACAGTAATAATAATAATAATAATATAGAGAGAGGGGGGAAATGTTATATATATATACTACAGGATATTTCTCCCTGTGAAGGGCACAAGTGAGCTAAAAGTGGTTGCTCTCTGAGTGGCTTATTATGGCCATAGAACTAACATATTAAGGTTGGTTTGTTCTCTGATGAGCACCACTGACTTAGTTTTTTTGTTTATGCAAATTACCCTTAGGGTTTAGTCTCCCTAAGGGTAATAGGGGGCTCCAGACGTGGACCCCTTGCTCACTGTGCCTTAGGGAGTTCAGCTGCACCTCAATGACGAGGCCCATAAAGGCCGAAACGCGTCTGGAGTTTGCTGTTTCTCCTGTTCAGGGTAGAATTGACTGGTATTTCGGGGCTGGGTCACTCTTTTGAGTGGGACCAAACTGATATACTACTGAATATTTCTCCCTGTGAAGGGCACAAGTGAGCTAAGAGAGGCTGCTCTCAGAGTGACTTAGTTTTTTTGTATATAAATATATATATATATTTATATATTTATTTGTTTTACTCAATAAATACAATTTTAATGAGCAAATGTCTCTCTCTCTATATTCCATGTATATTCATGAGTTATGAAGTAAGCTAGTTAATGAGCTAGCTGTCTTAAGTACAACCCTGTTGAATGAGGATACCATAGAGCAGGAAAACTTAACTTCATTCCCTGGGTGCCACATATATATTTAGGCATACCCCTTCTTGAGCAGAGACTGAACAGTAAGACCAAACTCCATGCTGGCTGTCCAACCTCAAGAACGAATACTTCTAAGACATGCCCCTGATTAACTAAGAAGTGCCGGAGCTACAAAGCAGTTATTCTTCAGGTATGATGACTCTACACCCCATTTGAAAGAGATATGGGATAAGCCACAAGATCTTGCTAAATTCAGTCATTTATCTTGCAGCTTCAATTACATTACAAATCTGCTTGTAAATGGAAACATATAATACAGTAATAATAATTTTCACAATATTTTTTCTTAGAATTGTACTGGATTAATTTAATGTGCTATAGTTGTGATTGTGCATTAGAATTTACTCTATGTCACCAATCCCTGTGTATGTGCAACTGCAATGCTTAGAGCAGCAACATTAGGAAGTTGGAGAGTTAGTGTGAGCAATGTTGACATCAATACATTTTACATTTAGTGACATTGTCCCCTTAAACAAAAAATAAATGTAGTCATTGCATCCACAGACCAAGGCCTCCATTCAATTGCAAGCTCGCAGTGGACTTTATACCGGCTGTAAGTCTGGGGGCTTGAAATTTGCAACAGTTACAGATTGATTCAATTGAACAAGCCCGTAGCTACCTGGCTGAAAGCCTGAACCGTAAACCCTGCACCCGTAAGTAGCATTTCAGGGCATGATCAATTAAGCAAGGCCATAACTACTGATTTAGAACAGCCAATAGTAAATGAAATCGTCATCATAACATCAGAAAAACATGGAGGTTCAACCACAATCAATTAGCGTTTAGAAGTCCGATATGCGATCAGACTCGCAATCCGGCAATGTACAAAATAATAAAAATAAATGACGACACTGTTCTAGTCCATGTGGGTGGCCTGATATGTATTAACTCCCTGATTACCGAGATTAATATAACACGGAAATTAAACATAAAAAAAATATTTTTGATTGCAGATTTGTGAGGTTGTTGTGCAATTAATTCTAATGTCTTGCATCACTTTCCCCGTCTTTTAAAGTACATTATTGATTTTTTATTTGCATTTACAGTGCTACGACCAGGTGTTTAACCCCCTTGCAAGTCCTATCTGGTACTCGTAGGATTTTCTTCTACATTTGCCATCTACAGGTGTGAAAACAATTGCGGGCTTGAGGAATTGTAGCAATTGAATAGCGATTTGCGATTGTAACATTTAAGGGCTTAAAAGGCTTAAATGGGTTAGAGTTACGATTTTGAAACCGCAGAGATTTTCAGTCTGTAACCTGCAACTAGTTTGCGGGTAGCTAAAAAATGCCAATTTAATAGCAAATTAGTTTACGGGCTACATTACAGGTTCCAGTAACTAACAACTGCTCAATTGAATAGGGGCCCAATTGTACTATTTTTTTACCATTTACAAACCAGAAAGAAGTGCTTGATTTACTAGGAAAAGACCCGTCAACTTCCTGCAATGAAGGTTAGCCTAACTTCTAAAATGTAATGTAAGTATCTGTACTTCGATATTACTATTCACGTTATTAGAGTCGCCAGTAACTTTTTTCTTTTGCAGCTCTCTGACATTGATTCATGGTTTTATCTTGCTAATATATATAATGACATCAATCAAATTAAGTCTCATGCTGTCATCTTCTGCTGCAGTTATTGTGTTTCTTAAACATTTAGTTAACATGTGACATAGAGCCCAGACACTGCATTATTTTATCATTTGCAAATGGGAATAAAATATACATTTTCGTTTCTCATCTATTTTTATTAAACATTTTACTTTTAGACCCTGAAGAAAGAAATGTTTTTTTAGTGCATTGCAGGCCCTGTCAATTTATATTGCAATTCATCACCTTACCTGCGCAGTGTTAGCAATTATAAAAATATATTTTCATATACCTCAAGCTCTTGTTTGATGGCATCTAATGTAACTGAGTCTGGCAATGGATGCGGGCAGCTAATATAATAAATATTATTAAATTGTTTGACTGCCCTTGTTGGGATTTCATGTACAATATATTAGAATGAATACAACACATTAGAAATGTGAGGGGCATGACTTTAATGGGACACTAAACAAATAAATAGCTCAGAGGCAGCGAGTCACCTCACAATATTTGATTTTGAAGCCAAAGTTCATATCATTATCTCCCCACTGCAAGAGACATTCAGTTGGGATAGAATCATTTCATTCATCCTTATATGAAGCTGGCAAGGTTAACAGTTAATTTTAGACACCCCTACAATGGCACAAGGGGTTCCCTGGTGGTCCAGTGGTTAGGATTCGGTGCTTTCACCACTAGGTTCAATTCCAGTCAGGGAATCAAGAGGTCACACCACCCTGAAGACAAGCAGGGTTGGGCCTGGTTAGTACTTGGATGGAAGACCACCTAGGAATACCAGAAGGTGTATGCTGTGGCCCACTTGAGAAGAAAATGGCAACCCCCTCCAGTATCTCTGCCATGAATACCAAGTGGATCTGCATGGTGTGTTGCGGACCATGAGGTCACAGAGTCATGACTGAACAACACAGGCACACAATAGCACATCTTCCAACTTTTTTGTTTTGGAGGGATAGTCCTTTTTTTTAAGGGAAATCTCCCTGTCCCTTTTAGCCACCCAAATGTTCCTCTTTTAAAGGAAAGTTGTATATCTATAGGCAAACCATGTTCCCTAGTCTTATTATGTCCAATTTTCTGTGATTCCTTCTTTTGTTTTCTCTCTATGGGCCTCATTCAATTGCAATTTGGCCAGTTGAATAGGGCTCTAAATAAACACATAAAATATTTTTTTTAAAGAAGTTTTTAGTTAGTAAACATCTATCCAAAAGCAAGGTTTTTCACTAACTAAGAACTTATTTAAAAAAATATGCTATGGGCTTATTTAGAGCCCTATTCAATGGGCCAAATCGCAACTGAATGAGGCCCTATGTAAGGTAGAAGCCTGGAGGGTCAGTTCTACAGAATATAATTTTATGGAGCACTACACCCCTATTAACAGTGTATCTTTAAACTTAGTTTACACATACACAATTGCAGTAACACTAATAGTAAATATTTTTTTAAATAATAGGTTTCCCGCGTTGGTCATTTAAAATGATGAGAGGTATGTAAAAGTATAGATAGTTCATAATGACCGTATCTACAGTTTGGGGGAATGCACTAAAAACAGATGAAAGAAAAAGCTCCTGTAATTCCGAAGTGAGAAGAAAAGGAGAGAAAAATAGACATTGCTAATCAATCAGTCATAATAATTCAATATCTAAGGGCTATGGAGTGATTGATGAATATTGCGAGGTCACTATCACTTTTACATTAATTATGATGGGTGTAGTTAAAGGTATATATAAGTTTCCTGGGTTTCAAATGTTTGAAAAGAAACAGGAAGTGATTATCAAAAAAATATGTCTTATATAGAAAAGTTCAGTTTACTTCCAAAGTAAAATGTAGGAGAGTTAAATGCAGTTTTGTACACTCACAGGGTACTTACATAACTAAGTACACTGAAGAGATAAGACAGGTACAGAGTTTGACCTTTCTGGTAGAGACCACAGGAAGTAATGCTGCAAGGTGGAATCACATGGTTGGGCGGGTCTGAGCTCAAAGCTGAATCAGATAACAATGAGAGAGAGAGACTACATATTCCAGGCTGCTTTGCAACACAGAAACCCCAAATTCTGATACAAATGTATCAAATAAAATCTCCTTTCTCCTGACTGGCCAAAACTATTTATGAATGTAATGCTAAATTCGGCAGAGATTTTCAGGGGTGTCAACTTGCAGATTAAAAAAAAATAGCAAATAGGGTAAGTTTGTAAATCTTTATTTTAATATATTTTTATGCAAAAAATGTTTTCATACACTACTGATTCTCCTCATTCAGATGCTTTCACAATCCAGGACACTTAGATATGCCATTAACTCAGAAGATGCAATAGATTTGTGTGCATGATTGAGGATGTGTATGTAATTTTGGTAGTGATAAGGGGGATGAAATGAGTGGTTGAGGGGAACAAATGAGAAATATCCAACAATAATTGTAAACAGTTGTATACATGGATATTTTGGGCTTCTTGATACATGTAGGATAAGGGAATTTAAACTGATTATTTAATTAAAGACATTTCCATGAATAAAAGAATATTGCAAAATGTTTGCTTGCAAGCTCTTTTAAGATAAATAAGTGAAATGTATAGCAATCTTCAAAAGGAACTAACACATTTAGAAACAATTCAAAGGAAGGTGACTTGTCTAAAATGTAAAACATAGACTCTATGATCTGAATATGTTTAGCTTAGAGAAAAGAAGGGAGAGGAGTGATATGATAGAAACAATTAAGATATCAATGAATTTAATAAAGATGAAGAGGGAAGTATCTTCAAGAAAAAGAAGAAGAAAAAGAAGTAGAAGTCATGACTTGAAGTTGGAAATATGGGGGTAATATGCAATACTAATTTACAGAAAGGGTATTACATAAATCAACAGCCTCCCAGTTGGCATGGTATGAACCAGCACAATTAAGGAATTTAAGCATACATGAGGTTATCCTAAGGATTAATTAGGCCACACTTTTTTATAGATAGAATGGACAGACTAGATTGGTCTATAGGCTTATTTCTTCCATCAAATGTATGTTTCTATGGTTGGGTAGGTTTATATATGGTGATCTTGCCACTGCTGAGTAGTACTTGGCAAGCCATCATTAGCTCCAGGATAGTAAAGTACAAAAAGGATGGATATATAATAAATAATCCCAAACTCTGTTTCATTTTGTTCTTATATCCAAAAAACAGTTTGCTCGTTATCAAGTTTAGTTGTATAAAAGACCATGTAGAAAAAAACTGTACACACTGATCCTTTAAATTTATGTTAAAGTACTGCAAAGGAATATTTTTATTATGAAAAACCATAAGCCCGTTATCTGATTGCTTTGGATTTGCACTAATAAAAATGCTGCCTTTGTTTGTTATAAATGGAAAAGTAATTGCTCAAGAAGAACTAGTAAACTTGAAAGAAGCAAAACACTTGAATAATGAGAGCTATTATGAGAGGTCAGGAAAAGCTTCTGATGGAACATAATGCAAATTGCTTCGAGAAAAAAAAAGAGCCAATTTTAGTGTGAGATATTAACCCAAACAGATTGCTTATTATAATGCATAATCAATATAACTTAACTGCTAAGTGCTACTGTAAATACGACTATCAACTTGCTTTTACATTATTCTGCATCATCTATTTTCCATTCGCAAGTTTTATTATGAGATTTAGGAAAGCATCATGCAGAGTATTACCCAGGATAGAAGAACAAATAGAAGCAATAACTAAACATGTGTTCTGCTTTTACTTATATTTAAGAGAAAGATTTATAATAGTGGGATTTGTATTGTGAAGTCATCTTCTTTCTACCACTCTTGTCACCTCCTCTCACTCCCGCCTCCAGGGCTTTTCTCTTGCTGCCCCTATTCTCTGGAACTCCTTGCCTCGCTTCACCAGACTATCCTCCTGCCTTAAATCCTTCAAAACTTCAATAAAAACGCACTTCTTTAAAGAAGCCTATAACCTTCCTCCCTAACATGCTCGGCACTACTCTCTCCCTACTGTACCACATACACACTTCAACCTTTAGATTGTAAGTCTGCGAGTTTCAATCCTGCGCAGTGCTTTAGGGAAAGCGCTATGGACACCGGACAGGGCTCTCCATTCATTGCAATGTGTGAATCTTGAACTTGTCAATGCCTATAACTTAACTTATGTATAGCGCTACGGAATATGTTGGCACGTTACAAATAAATGATAATAATAATAATAATTTATACTATATACCAGTGGCTCTAAACCTTTTTGATCTAGGGCCCTTCCAATGCTCATAAGTGCTACTAAATGTGACACTACAATTCAAGTTAGTTTTGCACGTATTTTAATAGAGTATGTTCATAAATAATCTATCTCATGATAGTGATGTGTTGAAAGTGTTAGGCACTTCTCAGGCTCAGAGACCCGCACCGGTCCTAGGGCTGGTTGTTGTGAACTACTTCTGTACAATGTAGTTGTGTATTGTGTTCACTGCAGTCTCATTTAAAAAAGCACTACTCTCACACGTTCTATCATGCCTATAAAAGAAAATTATATTGTCTTTCTTGTATGAAGCATGAGGGATCTGTAGTCTAGAAAACTTATTTTTAAGTTGCCTATGACATGACATGATTCACTTTATCATCTGTAAACTAACTCTTTCAATATAAAGTGAATAGTAATCCACATACATTTATATACTCTTAAATAGCATGTATATAGCTTGTACTAGCTATTTTATTTTCTAAAGTAAAACATTCCTGAGACATTCACTATTGTGTGTGCTACATTATTATGCAAAATATTGGATCCCTAATGATAGTGCTTTGATGTGCTAGTGACACAGGACCCCATTTTATTGTCCCAATCGCAATTTCTGGAGCCCATAAAAGTTACAGATATTTAATTGTCTACATTTTGCTACTCGCTATCCATTTGCAAGTTACAGGCTCAAAATCACTCCGTCTTATCTCCTCCTTTGATGTTTGAAGGACGCAAATATTACCAGAGCTAAAGACACAAAATCCATATTTAATTGTAGCAAGTCAACAAGCCAGCAATTGCCTTCAAACTCGCAAATGGCAAAAGTATCACAAAATCCTACAAGCACTAGATAGGACTCGCAAGTGGCTTAAACACCTGTTCGTAACATAATAAAAGCAAATATAAACACACTACTGTACTTTCAAATACTGGGAAAGTAATGAAAGGCATTAGAATTAATTGTTCAACAGTTTAAAACTCACAAATCTGCAATAAAAAAAAATATTTCGGTGGTATAGTGATCTCAGGAAACAAGGCTTTAACACATATCAGGCCATTCACATGGATTAGAAAAGATGATTTATTAATTATTATGGATTTCTATAAATGTAAATGTCAAATATCTAACAACAAGTTACTGGTACCAAGGAGGTCTCGCAAAGGGCTTAATGACAAATCGGAGCACTTTAAAAGCAAATAAAAATGCAATATTGTACTTTTCTGAAGAGTGAAAGTGATGTTAGGTCTTGGAATTAATAGCACAACATTCTCCAATACTTTATTTCATGTTATATCGATCACGGCAATCAATGTGAAGTCCTAAGGGCGTCAACCTCCAAGCACGTAGGACTTTGAAATCCAAACTCCATTTTTCATTGAAGTCCTACGGGCTAGAACATAATCACTGACGAAAAGCCATAACTCGTGGTTCAAGTCAATAAAATATAGAGGTTGGAATTCAAAGTCATTCGGCCTTGTATCAGCGATCATGTTCAAGCCGCAAATTTTACTGCCGATAGCATGGTTTCCGATTTTCGGAAGTGGTGTCTAACTTGCGGAGCACGCAACTCAATTGCGGACATTTGGCTGTCTGAGATTGAGTTGCGAGCCCCAAATTGAATGAGGCTCATAGTTTTTAGAATTCTTTCAAATGAAGGCAACTGCTTGGGGTGACAGGGGCTCTTTAAAGCCAACAGTAATCATTAAAAAAGCGAACAGACTGTGCATATAAAAAGAATAATGTAATCTTTCAAAACCACGCTAAAAACTAATCTATTTAAAGAAGCGTATCACTGTCATCCTTAATATGCAATGCATTGTACCTTACCCTTCTATACTGACCCATACCATCTAGAGTGTAAGTTGTGAGTTTTCAATCTTATTATGTGCTTTAGACAAAGTATTTTGTATTCTTGATGTTAAACTCAATAACAGGGCCCTCCATTCTTTTGTAATTTGTTAAAATTGTTTTTGACTCTGTTTAGCGCTATGGGAATATGTCGGCGCATTACAAATAAAGGTTAATAATAAATAATAAGGCTTACTTTAGAAATAAGACAAACAAACTGATTTCTCTTATCAAGTGGTCAGTTAATTAGCGGTTAGCTGTAGTACTTGGAAAACTTTGCTAAACCCTTATCTTTTTCCCCATGTCCATTTGAATGTGACTCTGAGATCAAAGAAAAATATTTGTTTAGGTTTAACAGGTATATTAATAGGCCAGATGAGCCAGCAATATTTTGTTAGTGACCATGGACATAAGTAGGTCATGTGTTCAGAACATGCCTTCTGCTTAAGTTAGTGTAACTTAAGTAGAATACAAGTGGAACTTCCTGCTATGCATAGAAAGGAAACGTATTGCTTTTGGTGCCTGCCCAAAAATGTAGAAAGGATACTTAATAAAGGGAACAACTGTACTGTGCTTAAGGTGAGATAAACATCAACTTCTTGCAGAGCTGGAATTTAACTAGAATGACCTGCAAGTGTGCAGGCAGAAAGTATCAAGTAAAAATGGTTATACCTACAGGGCACAGACAGTAAGACAAGACTGGAAAGATATTAATGAAGTTGTGAAGGGTATAAGAACCTCCAACTTCCTTTAGTTAATTAGAAGCTCATTCAACCTGTTTAGTTAAAAAAATAACAGGGATTGCAAAGAACAACTTCCTCCGTACTGCACAAAGAGTACTGATGAATTAGGAGCTTCCCACGGATACAGGATATTATAGTACACCTGTTGCTGAAGTTGCACTTGCTGTTATGTGCTGCTACTCGAAGCTAAACTTTACTGAATCTAACTTGTGTTTTTATTCTCTTTCATCCATTGTTTGTCATTAGTGATTATCAGATATCTGTTCCTAATGCACTAGACTAGGACGAGGCCTATGTTTATTGCTTACTCCACATCTTGCATATTAACAGTGTGTAGGATGGTTGGAGCAGTGGTTTCTCTCTGAAGTCCTAAACTGCAAATTAGAAAGGGCTGAGAGCTATGAGAGAGAGATGCTATTTCGTATACCAGTTTGCGGCCGTCAGAGTTGCATGGACACACGCAAACAATTAAGCAAGCACGTAGTTACGGGTCCAGATGGAGCCAATGGAAAAAGAGATTGTTAGCATTATGTCACTGAAAAAGGGGAGGGTAGATTTCAAAGTCCTACGTGCTTCAATTACAGTTTGTGATATTAAGATATAATGCAATATTAATAAAGCCGTAAATATGATATTCCATTACATGTGAGGTACAGTATATGTCGTAACACATTAATTGCAGGTATCGATATAACACAAAATATGAACATGAAATAAAGTATTTTTCAGGGTCGATTTGCGGGCTTGGGAATGTTGTGCTATTAATTCTAAGACCTAACATCACTTTCCCTTATATTAATGTACAGTAGTGAGTTTTTATTTGCATTACAAGTGCTATGTATTGTACTTTACCCCCCTTGCGGGTGCTCTAGACCACACGTAGTCCTTTGGGCTCCGTTTGCTCGCGAGTAACCACGTTGCAATTTAATAGCTGAGTTGAACAAGTAGCGGTTACAGGCTTGTCAGATCAAAGGATTTACGTGCGCAAAGTCCAACGTTGCTCTGCACATAGCCTTTTCTTGGCCATCCTGCGGTCCGCTGCGAGCAACATTACAGGGCTAATTTTATAGCCGTAACACGTAAATCTGGAGTTACGGGCTACGTTTTAAAACTTAGCCCCAATTTAATAAAAATGAGATATAAGATAACACACTTTTTTTGCCACAATTGCAGAAAAATCAATAACGGCCATGCCATGTACATAGGTAGACTGACCAGCCAGAGCCATCTGGAATTGTGAATAAGGCCTGTCCAACAAACAACATGGAGGGATCTTAGTTGGCAGGGCAACCTGTTCTAGCCATTACCTGATTTAAAACATATTTCCAAATCCCAACAGAGAGCAAATAAAAGAACCACTACTAAGTAACAGAAACACATTTGAAAAACTTTTTGCTTTGCTTCTGAATAAAAAGTTTGTTTTTAATGTTAGAAAGTAAAAAAATAGCACAGCGGTAAGAACATAGCCCTTGATGTAGGTGAACATGTTTTGAATACTGCCGTCAGCACTCCTTTTGACCTTGGGCAAGTGACTCGGCTTCTTTATGTCTCAAGCACTTATACCAGCTTGTAATCTTTTTGACAAATTATTCTTGCAAAACTCTTTGAACCTTGTTATACACTCACTGACAGAGCTATGTAATTTTTTGGCAACTGAAACACTGATTTTTAAAGAAAGAGAACTTGACTCACAGTGTTGTCATGCAGAGCACTGATACGTATTTCTAAGCAAGTTATTTATTAAAATTGTAGGAAGATAGGTAGTTGAAGTTTACTTTGCATATTTTCCACATTATGATAGCTCAAAGTGACTGGCAACTCCACTGACTTGAATGGAAAATAGATAAGTAGTTGTTTATTTAACCCAGTAAAAAGTACAAAATATTGAGAGTAAATTTTAACCCATCTGTCCATTGTTTTATTCTGTAGATACACAATGAGCTACCCAGACTTTGCATGTGCATATTGGTGTACAGATAAATATATGGCCTGGTGTTCAAATGTCAAATATCCTTTTTCATAGGAATAACAAGTACATAAAATAAGTTTTCTGGGGAAGGATCTGTGGCTGAAGACCAAATCCAGAACAGCATTTCAAATAAAGAAAGGAGACTATCTGGTGCTAAAGAGTGGGTGGGTCCAAACTACAGAGAACTTACAATTTAGAGGGAGTGAGTTGGAATATAAGACAGGATGGTAAGAAAGATAGGTGATGGACAGTGTATGAGTCAATAGACTCAGCTGAAGGTAGCCTTTATGGGGTTTTATACAGATGTCACTTTGTGTTTGACGTCTTAAAGTTATGCTTTTGGAGCATAATAAACTGATTCCAGTGTTTAATTGCTGTTGGGGCTTTCCTCTGTCAGCCAAAAAGCAGTAATATATATGCAAACAAATTTGGGAATATTTATTATTGTAAATTCAATATCTATGTATGTATGTATGAATCTATCTATCTATCATTTAAACTTAATATATATATATATATATATATATATATATATATATATATATATATATATATATAGGTCCTCATTCAATTGCGAGTTGGCCAATTGAATAGGGCTCTATATAAGCACATAACATATTTTTTAGACAGAACTTTTTAGTTAATGAACTTCTATCCAAAATCAAGGTCTTCACTAACTAAAAACTTTGGTCAAAAAATATGTTATGTGCTTATATAGAGCTCTCTTCAATTGTCAAAATTGCAATTGTATGAGGACCATAGTAAATAAATAGTACATTTGTGTTCTCATTTAAATGTCTAAAATAAGATAAAAAACATATTACTGCTCGGAATTCTGATAAATATAGTTATTGCACTGTATTCTGGTCTGGGAACCTGGATAGAGATATGCAAACGAGCCCACAAATATTTCACTTTTTAATCCAAAATCATTTTAAACATTGCTCCTTTTAAGCATATGCCTGGTCTATTACACAGGTTTAAAACATAGGATAGGATAGGAGTATGCAGGAATTAGGAGACCTACCCACAGACAGCTGTTTTGATCTTAAACGTATCTCATCATGTGGGGCTGGTACCTAACTCCTGCTATAGCTAAGGCTAATAACCACATCATCATTTAACATATGGTGGGCAAAAGAGTGATAGAAGCCCTCCACCGTACAGAGTACAGTAAATAAATAGTACATTTGTGTTCACATTTAAATGTCTAAAATAAATTAAAAAATATATTTCCTGCTCAGAATTCCGAGAAATATATTATTGCACTGCATTCTGGGAATGTGGGCAGGGACATGCAAATGAGCCCACAAAGGTTTCACTCTATTATCCAATACCATTTCAAACACATATACATACAGTATATGCCAAATATATACAGTGCCTTGCAAAAGTATTCACCCCCTTGGCATTTTTCGGGTTTTGTTCCCTCACAACCTGGAATTAACATGGATTGTTTGAGGATTTGCATCATTTAATTTACAGAACATGCCCACAACTTTGAAGATATTTTTTTTTTATTGTGAAGCAAACAGCAAATAACAGAAAATAACAGAAAAAGTCAATGTGCATAACTATTTACCCCCCTAAAGCCAATACTTTGTAGAGCCACCTGTTGCGGCAATCACAGCTCCAAGTCGCTTTATATAAGTCTCTATGAGCTTGCCACATCTTACCACTGGGATTTTTGCCCCTTCCTTGCAAAACTGCTCCAGCTCCTTCAAGTTGGAAGGTTTGCGCTTGTGAACAGCAATCTTTAAGTCTGATCACAGATTTCCTGTTGGATTGAGGTCTGGGCTTTGACTAGGCCATTCCAACACATTTACATGTTTCCCCTTAAACCACTCAAGTGTTGCTTTAGCAGTGTGTTTGGGGTCATTGTCCTGCTGGAAGTTGAACCTCCGTCCTAGCCTCAAATCATTCACAGAGTGGTACAGGTTTTGCTCAAGAATATCCCTGTATTTAGCACCATCCATCTTTCCCTCAACTCTGACCAGTTTCCCAGTTTTGGCTGCTGAAAAACATCCCCACAGCATGATACTGCCACCACCATGTTTCACTGTGGGGATGGTGTTCTTTGGATGATGTGATATGTTGGGTTTGTGCCAGACATAGCGTTTTCTTTGATGGCCGGAAAGTTCAATTTTAGTCTCATCAGACCAGAGCACCTTCCTCCATATATTTTGGGAGTCTCTCACATGCCTTTTCGCAAACTCAAAACGAGCCATTTTGTTTTTTGCTGAAAGTAATGGCTTTCTTCTGGCCACTCTGCCATAAAGCCCAAACCTATGGAGCGTACGGCTTATTGTCGTCTTATGTACAGATACTCCAGTCTCTGCTGTGGAACTCTGCAGCTCCTCCAGGGTTACCTTAGGTCTCTGTGCTGCCTCTCTGATTAATGCCCTCCTTGCACGGTCCGTGAGTTTTGGTGGGCAGCTGTCTCTTGGCAGGTTTGCTGTTGTGCCATGTTATTTCCTTTCGGTTATTATAGATTTGATAATGTTCCTGGGGATCATCAAAGATTTTGATTTTTTTTATAATTGATACATTGTCCCTTACTTGTTTGGAGAGTTCCTTGGTCTTCAAGGCAGTGTTTGGTTAGTGGTGCATCTTGCTTAGGTGTTGCAGCCTCTGGGGCCTTACAAAAAAAGGTGTGTATATGTAATGACAGATCATGTGACACTTAGATTGCACACAGGTGGACATCATTTCACTAATTATGTGACTTCTGAAGGTAATTGGTTGCACCAGAGCTTTTTATTGGGGTTTTTAACAAAGGGTGTGAATACATACGCACATGCCAATTTTCTGATTTCTATTTCTAAAAAATAGTTTTATGTATATATTTTTCTCATTTCACTTCACCAACTTAGACTATTGTGTTCTGATCCATCACATAAAATTCAGATTAACAGAACATTAAACTTAAGGCTGTAATGTAACAAAATAGGTAAAAAGTCAAGGGGAGGTGAATACTTTTGCAAGGCACTGTAGTATGTAAAACAGAGTTTAGTATTTTTATGAAGCCTTTCCAGAACTTTGGTATTTCACTGTATTTTAACTTCTTTGTACTATATGCTGTTATTTCAAGAAGCCTTGTTTAGAAGCCGTACTGCATAATGTAAATTTTTTACACTCTGGGAAGAGAAAAATTGTCCTCCAATCATTAACTGCCTATGCAGCATTACAAAGTCACAAAGTATGTGAATTTACTTAATGCAGGATTTGAAATCCATAAAATTGAAGTTCTTTAATGAACTAACACTACATGATGGAATGCTTGTGTATACCCCTCTAGATTTTAGATGACAGTATGACAGACACACAACACAGCAACCTACTGCAGTGAGAAGCTCACTATAATCCTTATCGGCTATAAACATTGTCTCCACAAAAGGGAATATATCAATCAAATGCTTCCTGAGACACAAAGCATATCCTTTAAAGTATATCATTATGGAAATGTTTAAACTGTGTTGTTCTCTCATTTTAAAGCACTCAAGGATGTCGCATGGTGTGATGAACAGTACATAAATATAATTTGTTCCTGCTAGTGCTTGTACACTGGGGACTCTTCTGTACTTGAAGGGCATTAGAATTTATTCACTGTAGTAAGTAAAATTTGGAACGTATTTTTTTTATGTATGTCTCTTTTGAAATGAAGCCTAATAGAGGAAATAATCAAATGGGTTGCTGTTGTATTATATGTATAACTGTACTGCTATACCTTAAAATAAGAATATGCAAATTAAAAATGAATTACATATTTTTATGTTGATGGAACAAATACTACCAAAACAAGGGGGAGACAGGTAGGGGAATAGAGAGTAGAGGAAGGGAAGAAGGGAAAGAAGAATAAAGAAAAGACACATATGAGAGGAACTGTCTGGATCGAATGGATCGAAGAGGAGAGACAGTCAGTCAATGATTTAAAAAAAAGACCAGGGCAAAGGAGGGTGCAGACAGCCAAGGAAAGGGATGAGAAACTTCAGGAAGAAGGTGAATTGGAGACAGGAAACAACTGAAGTAGTAGAAGAGAAATTACCAAGTATAACATGAGCATGACTTCAATGACAAGGAGAGACAGCTAGGGCAATACATAATTTAGAAACAGATAAGGGATGAAACAGAACAAGGAAAGAGGAAACAGAGATAGCCAAAGGCCAAAGGAAGTATGCGAGGCAGGGGCAAGGAACAAAGAAAGAATAGAGACTGTCTGAGGAAGTGAAATAATAGATTGTTAGATGATTTGTGAGAGATCATATCCAAGATAGTAGAAGGCAGAGGCAGTTCTAGCAGTGGTGCAGGTGGTGCAGTTCACAAGGGTCCTCCTCTGCTGGGGGCGGGGGGGGGGGGGGCAGTGCTGTGCATTTTTTTTTTTTTTTGCATTTAATTAAAACTGGGTGAAGCTAGGGATAAATGTTTAAGGATGGGAAAGGATAGAATCAGGTCACAAGAGATGGGTCCATCAGGGCCAGTATAGAAACAGCAAAGAGAAGAAACAACAAGGGGAAGCTAGAGAGAAATAGCCAAAGATAGGAGAGGATAGAATAAGACTAAGAGAGGGGGGTCGTTAAAGCCAGTGAGGAGAAGGAACAATTTGGGTAGAAAAGCAAAAATAGACAATAGGCCATTAGATGAATACGCAGTCGGGGGCAATGAAGACAGAGGTAGCCAGTGGAAACTTGAGAGCTAAAGAAGAGTGATGGAGACGACCAATGAAGAAGTAAGAGAACCAGTCACAGAAAGGCAGCGGTGTCAGTATGAATAAGGAGAGAAGGAAACAAGTTTGGGGGGATGTACACTTAACAATCGATTACTTCTGTGTATGCAGGACTCTAACTGAGAAAATGTGTTAAGGAGTAGCTTACAGCCATGAGAATACATCAATATTCTTCACAAACTGCACTATTCCAATGAACTCTGAATGCTGCAAGTTTGATACAGGTCTTATGATAAACTTTACCATTTTTAGAGATATGGAATAAAAAATACAAAGATTTATGTAATACATTTTTAATTAATGACAGCCACCACATTATATAAAGCAGAAGCTCTGGTACAGTATAGATATTAATCAGAGGGATGTTTATCTCACATGATGCACATTACTCTTCATGCTAAAGTAGTCTGCGGGACTGATTCATCAAAGTGAGGTAAATGTACCACAGAATCAGAAAACTGAAGTGGTATTTATCTGACAGGAGATCAGTATCACCATGTGATGAATATATTATCTAGTTTTTGATGAAGTTTAAGCATTCAAAATAAACTTGCTTCCTGATACCCCAAACCATCAAGGTGATGAGGAATAAATCAGCATTAAACACAATAAATGCAATCAGTCTCCTCCACAGTTTGTTCAAAGCAAATTTAGTACATTACTAAGAAGTGCAAGCTTTGCCAGTGTGATCCATATCTTCCTGAGGGGCACATTAATCTGACTTCATTATAGGCAAAAAGCTCCCAACACGGCATCTACTGACTTTGTCTTGAATGGGAGACAGAGATACGGTTATTAGTTGGCACGCTAATGAAGCTTGATGAATCTGTCCCATTTTGTTTCACACCACCTGCTCACATCTGGTGCCCAATACATCATGGTAGGGCAGCCACTTTGAATCAATCAATTGGATATGTGTTAAAGGGGTTGCTTAAAATATTTTTTGTCTAAGCAATTTTTTTTTATAATAATATTTTAATCTTGTTTGTATCAATTAACTTTATTAAGAATGATTATTATTAGAAGAAGCTGACAGACTGGCCATATGTTGGCATTAAGCTCCGTTTTTTCTGCATGAGTGGAGCTGTTCCAGGTATTTCACAACACAGGAAGTTAATGGGTGAAGAGTGATGTCAAAGGCTTACCGGCCTGTAGATTTCTTGAAAATATGTTTTTGAAGCTCTCCTTTTTATTAATGTAAAGTTAGAGAGCTAATGAAATAATATTTTGAAAACCACCATGAATGTAATGATTTGATGGTTGTAGTGAAATACTCTCTACAAAAATCTACCGCACAACCAGCAACCAGCCCCACATGGCACCCTGACTTTAGCGCGCAGCAGAAATGCGCAACGACACCTGCGCACTGATACAAAAACACGCCACAGACATCTGCTCTCAGGACAAGGTTATATGAGAGAATAGAAGAGAAAAGGACAGAGATAAAGTGAGAAGGAAAGAGGGGAGAGAAAGAGAGAATGAGATAGGAGCGGAGATGATGAGACTAGAGAAAGATAAAGAAAGCAATAGAAAGAGAAGTGTGAAAGAGAAAGAAAGAAGAGAGAGGAAGTGAATAGTCAGCAAGAGAAAGAGAGAAGAGAGTGAAAGAGAGGGAATGAGGGAAAGAGAGTTGAAAGGAAGCAAAAAAAGTGGAGAGAGTGTAGGAGAGGAGGGAAAGAATTGAGAGTCAGAGTGTAAGAGAGAGAGATAAAGGGGAGAAATGTGGAAAGAAAGAGTGAGAAGCAAGAGTGAACGAGAGAAGGAGGAGGTAGAGAGAGAGTGCAGAAGAGAGGAGGAAAGAATGAACTGGAAACAGAGACGGTGAAAGCTCTCTTTTTTCCTGCTCCCTCTTTCTTCTGACTCTTACCTCCTCTCTCCTCCCCTCAAGTCCTGCGGGTGCCGTCCTGTCCTACGCGCAGATGTCGGGGGCTAGCTATTGACTGGCTCGCTTTTGTGTCGGCGTGCTATTGACGGTGCGCATTTGTCATGCGCTCAAAAGTCATGCTACCAGCCCCAAAATGATATGATCCATTAAGACTGAAACAGTGCTGTGTGGTTTGGGCATTATCCAACCCGTACTATGCATAAAGCTGTGTATTACAGCAAGCATATGCTTAAAATTAACCATGTAATAAGTGGTTTTTGGCTTAATAGAATGAGAGTGCATTGTGGTCTCATTTGCATGTCCCTGCTCGGTTCCCAGAGTGCAGTGCATCAAGTGTATTTCTGAGAAACTTGAGCAGGAAATAGGTTTATTAACTTATATTTTTTTTAACTTTATTTAAAAAAATATTATTGGAATATGTAATACTAGGAGCCTTCTCACCCATCACCCATCCATGTAATTTAACATTTAAAATAATACAACTTGCAAAACAAATACACACTAACAAATGTTGACCAAACTGGAGAGTCACCTGACTATTTGGTAACTAATTGAGGTTGAGTGTTTATGGGCATATAAGTGCCTGTAAACCTCTCAGTAGAGACCTCTTGTGTAAATAGATCTGTTGTAAAAATGGCTTATTGCCTCTTCCTTTGCAAATAGAAATATATAATACTGCAGTTTAATCAATTGAGTTAACAGTTGTGTGACATTATTTAAGAGTTGGATTCAGTTGGTCGGATAACTGCACATTTTAAAACATGTTTTTAAATAAAACTGTTTGTTTCTCATATATATATATATATATATATATATACACAAAAATATATATATTATATATATATATATATATATATATATTTATATATATTATATATATATATTTTTTAATAATATTTATATATATATATATATATATATATATATATATATATATGTATATATATATATATATTAAGAGAGAGAAAATTTTCCTTGTACCTATATCTACTTATTGTGAAGTAGAAAAATATACACTCACAGTCTCCCAAAAGCACAAAAAAGATTTAAATGTTTCAAAGAAGTAAAAAGAATGAGCTTTTGTTAAATTGCGACTTAGCTATGGGACTACAAAATAAAGCATGTTAAGAAAAAAAGTTAGCTTTATAAAATGATGAAATTATTTCTTTGCAGTACAATGTGTATTCTTACAATAACATATCTTTTGTGGTTATTGGAAAATATTAAAGCTGGACAAAAATGAATCTAGATTTTCGTATAGTAATCCATAGAAAAGTGAAAAGCATCTGCAGTTTTATACAAGCTGGTAGACAACACAATGCAGAGGAGAGAATATAAAGGACAAATGTACTGAATCTATTCAACGTTACAGCTATAAAATTCCTGGTGCCAAAATGGCCACAATGCGCCTAAGAACAATGACAAATTGTGTGGCTGGCTTATACAGCAGGAAAGGAGTTAAGCCCTTAAGTTTCTTGCAGTATCATGCATCAAACCATGATTAATAGCAAAGTAAAGAAGTGAATGGTTCTGCAGTGCCAGCTCACTTAATATAAATTACACTCCATTCTTAAATCAGCAGTGCAGGTTTAAATGTTTAAAATATCCATTCATTCTGAAAGAACAAAGGGATATCCTTTTTAAACTAAAAAATTGTAATATTTCACAAATCGTTTGCATAGATTGTTTATAGTTAAATTAAATAATTAACAACACACTGCAATTTCAAAGAATAGTAGCTAGATGTTTTAATTAGGCATTGATCAGTAATCAAAAATATTTATAATGGTTTAAAAAAGTAATATTCAATATTAAACTTACATTCAAAGCTCAGACTCTGCTGCTGGCCTCCTCCAAATACAGGGAGTGCAGAATTATTAGGCAAATGAGTATTTTGACCACATCATCCTCTTTATGCATGTTGTCTTACTCCAAGCTGTATAGGCTCGAAAGCCTACTACCAATTAAGCATATTAGGTGATGTGCATCTCTGTAATGAGAAGGGGTGTGGTCTAATGACATCAACACCCTATATCAGGTGTGCATAATTATTAGGCAACTTCCTTTCCTTTGGCAAAATGGGTCAAAAGAAGGAATTGACAGGCTCAGAAAAGTAAAAAATAGTGAGATATCTGGCAGAGGGATGCAGCACTCTTAAAATTGCAAAGCTTCTGAAGCGTGATCATCGAACAATCAAGCGTTTCATTCAAAATAGTCAACAGGGTCGCAAGAAGCGTGTGAAAAAACCAAGGCGCAAAATAACTGCCCATGAACTGAGAAAAGTCAAGCGTGTAGCTGCCACGATGCCACTTGCCACCAGTTTGGCCATATTTCAGAGCTGCAACATCACTGGAGTGCCCAAAAGCACAAGGTGTGCGATACTCAGAGACATGGCCAAGGTAAGAAAGGCTGAAAGACGACCACCACTGAACAAGACACACAAGCTGAAACGTCAAGACTGGGCCAAGAAATATCTCAAGACTGATTTTTCTAAGGTTTTATGGACTGATGAAATGAGAGTGAGTCTTGATGGGCCAGATGGATGGGCCCGTGGCTGGATTGGTAAAGGGCAGAGAGCTCCAGTCCGACTCAGACGCCAGCAAGGTGGAGGTGGAGTACTGGTTTGGGCTGGTATCATCAAAGATGAGCTTGTGGGGCCTTTTCGGGTTGAGGATGGAGTCAAGCTCAACTCCCAGTCCTACTGCCAGTTCCTGGAAGACACCTTCTTCAAGCAGTAGTACAGGAAGAAGTCTGCATCCTTCAAGAAAAACATGATTTTCATGCAGGACAATGCTCCAACACACGCGTCTAAGTACTCCACAGCGTGGCTGGCAAGAAAGGGTATAGAAGAAGAAAATCTAATGACATGGCCTCCTTGTTCACCTGATCTGAAACCCATTGAGAACCTGTGAGATTTACAAGGAGGGAAAACAGTACACCTCTCTGAACAGTGTCTGGGAAGCTGTGGTTGCTGCTGCACGCAATGTTGATGGTGAACAGATCAAAACACTGACAGAATCCATGGATGGCAGGCTTTTGAGTGTCCTTGCAAAGAAAGGTGGCTATATTGGTCACTGATTTGTTTTTGTTTTGTTTTTGAATGTCAGAAATGTATATTTGTGAATGTTGAGATGTTATATTGGTTTCACTGGTAAAAATAAATAATTGAAATGGGTATATATTGTTTTTTTGTTAAGTTGCCTAATAATTATGCACAGTAATAGTCACCTGCACACACAGATATCCCCCTAAAATAGCTAAAACTAAAAACAAACTAAAAACTACTTCCAAAAATATTCAGCTTTGATATTAATGAGTTTTTTGGGTTCATTGAGAACATGGTTGTTGTTCAATAATAAAATTAATCCTCAAAAATACAACTTGCCTAATAATTCTGCACTCCCTGTATAAGGTCAATGGGGGAGGATCCTTTGTCATGCAGGCCATGCTATCTTGTTCAGGTATTAATTAACAATTAATCTGCATAATGCAGATCAGAGGAGATCTTAAAAGGTTGAACTTGATGGGCTAAAAGTATTTTTTCAACTTCAAAGGTACAAAGTGACATCAACACAATGCTGTCCATTGGCTGGAGACTTACCATATTTTTCCGTGTATAAGACGGTATTTTTTACCAATTTTTTTAAAGTCTAAATTAGGGGGGTCGTCTTATATACAGAATGTTGCAATTAGATACCCTGGTCTGGTACTGTAATGCTGCACCTGGCCACTAGATTTAAGGCAGGAGAAAAGACACACATTTTGAAATGCATTGGTTCCAATTAGATAGAATTACACTGCAAGTGTGCATAAAAAAATCTGTATTTTATACGTTTTTATTGTGTTACACATATATTTAAGGGCACTTTCGGTCATAATTTTAACCGATTGCCGTTCCAGCTCAATATATTTTTGATCCCTGTGTTAAACCGGAAAAATGCAATTGCACATCGCGACTGAGCACAAGGATATTGAGCTGGAATGGAAATCAGTGAAAATCATAACAAAAAGTGCCCTTAAATATATGTGTAACACAATAATACAGATTTGCATATATATTTATTTCTGGGCTCCAAAAATAGGGGTCGTCTTATACAAGGGGGTGTCTTATAGACGGAAAAATATGGTACTTGTATTATAGTAGTTTTTCTTGGCAACAAGTTTATTTGCTGTGGAGGCAACCATTTTACCCTCTCAACAATTTTTTCTTAAAATCCTTCAGTCCTCTAGCCAAAGTCTTTTGCCCGTGATGACCCTATCCGGATGGAGGCAATGAGCTTAAAGGGTGACTGATATAATCATTGAAAATTAGTTTAAATATTGAACTTTGCTATAATATATCATTATATAATAAATTTATTAAGGGTTGATACATAATAAAACACCACAAATGTTACAGTTTCCACTAGGTAGCCAAGAAAAGGGCTAAAAGTCTTGTGTGGACTTTCAAGTGAAAAATATTCCTCTACAATTACATTTCGGTCCATCTGTTAAATAAATATTCATGTTTGAAACCACTTTGTAAAATATATCACAACTTAAATATACCTCTACCTAAACATAGCATTTCATTTAAAAATGTAATGTCTGCCACATTCAGCAGGCAAACTGTGTGAGGGAATATAACATTTTGACAACCAATAGAGATTTGATTTACAATACTAGACAAGGTAACAAGGAGGGGAAATTACGTATCCTCCACTCAACTCTCCTCCAATATCAAATACAACAAAGGGGACCGTAAGCACATTATTTTCACATATATATATAGTGATGGGCTAATGCATATTAAAGATAAGCTATAACATAAATTAACACAATGTCAGAAAAAGCATGTCACGAGGTCTGGAGTGAGATCATAGGTTAAACTATTTAATTGTGAAAGAAAATAATCGTAGTTTAGCTTGTTGGTAAAAGGTGTGTGTTTTGGAGGATCACAAACAACAATAGACATGCATTCATCAAAAAGTGAAAAAATACTTTGTAGAATAATATATGCATACCTTTTGCGCAGTCTGCACCATGGAATCCTGGGAAGCAATGGCAAACACCTGATACGCATTCACCGTTACCATGACAATTTCTGGGACAATCTTGAACTGAATCTGGAAAAAAAATATATATAAATATAATTTTACAGCAAAAAATGGAAAACATGGAAACATTTTAGAATTAATTGTAGAACAGTCTCAAACCCACAAATATGCAATAAAAATATTATTTTCAAATATTATTTCTGTGTCATATCTCAAGGGGTTTAATACATATCATGAAACCCACACGGACTAAAACAGATGATCTAATGTATTTTGCAGTTTACATCTAACTTCCATGTTTTACTGACGTCATGATGACGGTCTCATTTACTCTTGGCTGTGTCTAAGAAATACATTACGGGCTTACTTAAATATTGTCAGATCATATGATCACACCCCCTAAAATCCTAATAAAAAAGGACTCATTTTGTTTTGCATCGTAAGATAGAGCCCGATTCAAGTGAGGTTGCAAGTTAATTTGTTATTTGTTAATTTGTTATTCAGTTGTCATCTTTTTGCGGGCTCCAAACGGGTAAATTGCGATGGTTAAACCTGTAACGTACAGCATCACAAAGCCTTTGATCTTTCACTTTGGCAAGAGTTAGGATGACAAAAATCGTAAATCGCTATTCAATTGCTACAATTCCCCAAGCCTGCAAATGTTTTCATACCCGTAAATGGCAAAAGAAGGAGAAAATCCTACAAGTTCTAGAGAGGACCCGCAAGGGAGGTAAACACCTATTCGTAGCACTGTAAATGCAAATAAAAAAATCTTTACTTCACTGTAAATAACGGGGAAAGCGATGAAGACATTAGAATTAATTGCACAACAGTCTCAAGCTCGCAAATTGTCAGGAAATAAAAAAGGAATTTTTTGTTTCATTTCGGGGTTAAATCAATCTTGGGTATCAATGAGTTAATACATATCAGGCCAACCACATGGACTAGAACAGTATTGGCATTCATTTTCATAATTCGTTATTTTGCAGGTTTGCGAGTCTGATCGCATATCCGACCCCCAAACCTAATTTATTGACATGTAACCTCCATGTTTTACTGCCGTAATAATGCCTCTTTTTATGTCTCATTTTCTATTGGCTGATTTGAAATGGGAGGTTACGGGCTTGCATAATTGATCATGTTCACGCCCTGAACTGCCATGAGCCAGTGCATGGTTTACGGTTTCAGCTTTGGGACAGTAACTTGCGGGCTTGAGCAATTGAATAGCATTGTAATCAGAGACGAATGGGAGCCAGCTGCAAGCCTGCAGACATACGGCCTACTATGATCGAGTTGCGGGCTTGCAATTGAATCGGGCCCATAGTAAGCAAAACCTGTTGAAACTTAATTGAAACTAACAGGATATGCACAGAGTATACTGTACATACTTATATAGGTTTCATTGGTAGAAAATATGATTCATACATCTGTATCACTGCTCATTGGCTGAAAGGGACAAGTCCCCAGATCAATTACATGTTTGAATCAGTTATGCTTTGAGAACATAATTTAAAAAAAGATAACACACAATGGCACATTGTCAAATACAGTATCAACTTAAAAAAAAGCTTTCAGTGTCTCTTTAAAACTTTGTACTCAGCATATCCATTAGCTCTGACTTTTTGACTAATATCACTGTGTATTTTCTAACATTGCTGTTTATATGGTTCTTTAATCAAGCACAGAAACACATTTCAAGGGAATACCATCTTATTGTAGAATGTGCTAGTGAGAATTTTTTTGTAGATACTGCAAGGCAGATCTCCAAAGGATTCAATGTCTATTTTCCATAGGGGTAATTTGCCATTGCAGTCTCAGTCAGGTAACTTGCAGCCCCTGCAATGCTCAGTGAATTTGGGCAAGTGTCCCTTTAAAAGATATGAAAATTCTGCATTATCTTTACTAGGATAAAGTTAGTCAAATGTAATTGTTTCAGCTACTTGAGGAAAAAGTGCCTTTTCCTATGAGTTATGTTTTAAATTGTAAAGTTAAAGCTCTTCTGAGCAACACGGTGTAGAAGACCAGAATATATTAAATCTGATAAAACTACAGTGACTTAATTAGCCTGCAGAGAATCTGTCTGGTTGGTTATGCAGCAAGTGATTACATTAATATTATATTTTTACTATTCAAGCTTTTTTTTCGTTTTAGACAAAACTTTTGGGGCAACTAATACTTCTCTTTGTTACTAAGAAAACCACAAAATTAAGAATATGTGAAAAATATGATTATAGTGAGACTGCCACTATATATAAACAAATCTAAAATACCAAGGATTACCAGTTAAAGCCCCACTGTAATGGCTATTGAATTTGTACTGGGCCCCAAAGATTTATTATGGTGGCCCTGATTATTTATACAATATGATAGTATCCTTGCCTGTCCTTGTTTTATGATTTTACTAATATTGTTATGTTATATATGTTAAGGCGGTCTGAATGGTCTTATTAATCCATATTTACCCATTAGAATTAGAATAGAAGCAGAAACATAGAAACAGATGGGCTGAATAAAAGAGATATATACCGTATTTGCCGGCGTATAAGACGACTTTTTTGCCCTGAAAAACATGCCTCCAAGTGGGGGAGTCGTCTTAAACGCAGGGTGCACTTTGTCTACGCAGAGCTCGTGCCGGTCACAGGGAGATGCAGGGGCGGGGCGGAGGCGATGCAGTCGTGCGGGTCACAGAGAGATGCAGGGGCGGGCTGGAGGCGCTGCGGTCGCGTTGCAGGGGCGGGCCAGAGGCGATGCAGTCGTGCTGATCACAGGGAGATGCAGGGGCGGGCTGGAGTCGCTGCGGTCGCGTTGCAGGGGCGGGCCGGAGGCGATGCAGTCGTGCTGATCACAGGGAGATGCAGGGGCAAGCCGGAGGCGCTGAGGTCGCGTTGCAGGGGCGGGCCAGAGGTGATGCTGTCGTGTAACAAACTCTATATTTTGAGTGGCAATGTTGGGGGTCGTCTTATACGCCCAGTCGCCTTATACGCCGGCAAATATGGTATTTAAATGAACAGTTAAGCCTCAAATTTTCTGAAAAGATTTAGTTTTTGCAAAAAAAAATAGTTTTCTGAAGTCTAGTATTTTTACTTTTTTATCCTACCACAGGATTTTTTATTTTGCAGAATTCAACTGTAAATGCTCTTCCCTTCACTCAATTTTCAAAAACGTGTTTTATCCACTTTTATTATCAGCAATGCACTGCATTAAAAAACACAAAATGGCTAACTAGCCAAAAAATTTGCAGATTCTGAATGGCTGAACAAAATAAAATCAACCTACCACAATATTTAAATTAAATTAAAAAAGGGTTCCGTTGTGCTCATGACAGAATATGTGTTGTTTAACTATCAATTTGTATCCAAAATATAAGCTATTCTGCTAACTTATTTTGTTTTGGGAGAGCAATACAAAGGATCCATATACAGGTGGTCCCTGGGTTACAGACGACCCGGGTTACAGACGACACACTCTTATGAACAGGCTCAGAAGGGTTTTTGTATGAGTTTGTATTTGAATTAAAAGACAAATCATAATAGTTTATTTAACTTATTATTACATTACAGGGATATTATTATTATTACAGTAATACTTTATATTATTATCACATATGTGCTATTATTAATATTATTATTATCCAGATATCCAAGTTACATACAAATTGGGTTTAAAGACATTCCCAGGAACATATGTCTTGCTTAATCTTGGGAACGCCTGTATCACCACAGAAGCTTTGTTTACCCATTTTAGAAGCAGATATTTTTCATATGGAAAAACAATGGAATACCAATGACGAATTTCAAAACTACACAAAAGCTCAACATGGTACTAAACAAGGATGCTTTTAATAATGCAATTTCTGGCCATGTTGCAAGAGACATATTAATGATTGTAAAAAAACGTCTGCTTGTTTTCAGAAATGTCATCGTATTTGCTTGGAGTGAGTTTAATGTCACCAGTTATCCGTGTTTTGCTTGAAACCACATGAAGGTAGTTTTTCTATATCCAAAGGTGTACTTAGAGTGATGTTAAGTTGACATGTGTCGGCGGCTCCTTCTCATATAGCTCATCACAGAGAGCAAAGGCTTTCAGATTTTTCTCATTGCCCTTGATAAGAAAAGTTCTGATAATAGGCATATGTGCACGAGTCTATGAACTGAATGAAATGCTGCTCTATTCCCTTGATATCTGTCCAATTACTGTCACTACCTTATCTAGATGTCTACCTGCCTATTAGACCTATTACAGCACCATTGAATCCTCAGTAGTGGTCTGCACAAGCCCACTCAGACCAGATGCCTGTCACGCTGTCACCATTTACAATTTGTAAATTCATAATATAACATGAGCCCATGTGGTTCAGATTTTATAAAACTTACATGAACATGGATGCCGGTTTTCAGACAAATTTTTGCAGGATCACCGTGATCACGTTTTATATATGGATTTTTGAATAACTAAATTTGATATTGAACAAAATGTTTTTAGAAATAATAAATATATATATATATATATATATATATATATATATATACACCATATATACCCGAGTATAAGCCGAGGCACCTATTTCACCACAAAATACTGGGTAAAATGAGTGACTCGAGTATTAGCCGAGGGTGGCAAATGTGCTGCCCCCTGTGTCCCTCTTGTGCCCTCTGTGTCCCCCTCTCTCTCCCGTGTCTCTTCTCCCCTCTCCCTTCCCTGTGTCTCTTCCCCCCCTCTCCCTTCCCTGTGTCTCTTCCCCCATCTCCCTTCCCTGTGTCTCTTCCCCCCCTGCTCATTCTCAACCTCCCTCCTCAACCCCACTCCTCATCTTCAACCTCCCTCCTCAACATCCCATCCTCATCCTCAACCCCCCCCCATCCTCAAACCCCTACTCAACCTCAACTCCCCTCCTCAACCTCCCTCCTCAACCTCAACCCCCCTCCTCATCCTCAACCCTCTCCTCATCCTCAACCCCCTCCTCAACCCCCCCCATCCTCCTCATCCTCCCTCCTCATCCTCAACCTCCCTCCTCAACCTCCTTCCTCAACCTCCTTCCTCAACCTCCCCTCCTCAACTTCCCTCCTCATCCTCAACCTCCCTCCTCAACCTCTCAACATTCAAATACGCCTCCAATATGACAATGTTGATAAGCAGAAACCGAAATGGAGTAAGATTCACTGCAGCAAAATTTGCATACATGTACATATAAAAAAAAAAATATATATATATATATATATATATATGTGTGTGTGTGTGTTCAAGATGGCTAACAAAAGGTAATTGGCTATACAAAAAAACGAAAGCAAGACTTTACTGCATCGCCTGTGGAACCCTACACAGATAATAGCTATATGACTATCCTTCTCTACAAGTAAGTTTGAATATATCAGTGGAAATATTAACTAAAGGAAAATAAACTTGCTTTACGGGTGTATAGCGATATCAGTTTTGAAGATACCCTCTGCTCGTTACATTGGGTATTTAGCGGGATTAAGAAATTTAGCCTGTACTCCATTACATTAAATATAGGTTGCTAATTTTTCTCTATGGATTTAATATATAAGTGAAATTATTTTTTTGCTGGATTAGAAATCTGCAGCTGTATTACTATATTAAATATAGGGTGCAATAACAAGGCATATCCCAAATCTGCACCGACTCCAGTACAGCCTCTCTTGTGAAGTGGCTTGTAGATGGTTTATAACAGAAAAGCAATAAGGTAAAGTGTGTTTGCCTTAGCAAATTAGCAAAACTGAAGCTTGAAGTTTGTTGACTTTGAATTATTGCCACTTACGAGCCATTGCAAAGCAGACGTATGTATAATAATTACTGAACTGACTGTCACATCCAGAGGCAACCTCAGGCACCTAGTCTCTCAGGTTCACAATATATTTAACAGAGACAGATGAGAATCAGGTGCAAGGAAGTTCTGTTTCTATAGCGCAATACATATAGACAAAGTAGACAGTAGCTTAGGGCGTCAATCTTCAAGGGGCACTAAATTAAACAAAAGTTAATTAAAAAAATAGATATAAATATGCTTAGTATTTTAAACAAAATAATCAAATGTGGAACATTTAAAACTGTAAATAAATGTCATATTCCTAACATATTATAAATCATTTAGATTTTTTTGTATACAGTGTTCTACTTCACTGTTATTGTTCTTTATTGTAATCAATTTAAATAATATGTGTAGTTTATTTACTTATTTTGAAATTAACCACATATAAAAAATATGCTGTATAAAGTATCATAAACTGTTTTGAATCTTGGGGTTCCATGTTTTCTCACTAAGGATTTCACAGGAAGATTTCCCTATAAGGTTTCTCTCTGTTGACAAGCAACATTTATGGTATGTATAAGATGGTGATTCTGAGGTACAAGTTGCCAATTTGCTGGATCACAAGAAGCCATGTTGTGGTATTGGCTAGGCATCCAATGCTGGGTTTGTTTGTAAAACACTGGTTTATAGTTGTATTTCATTTTTTGCACATGTGGTCACCAAGTAAATAGATGATCAATATATATGTATATATATATATATATATATATATATTTTTTTTTTTTAGGGTTGTTGTAATGGAAAGCATAACACTATAACTCAAGTTCATTAAAAAGGAAAGAGAGCTACTCTTTTATTGGAAGACTTAAGCTATTTAAGCTACCCTTAATGTGTAAATGTTATATAGTGCCATCCTGTATTACATGCTACCACTTAGATTCCTATGGGTGATGAATATGTACCTACATTTCCATTAAAAACATTTATTTATCCAATCAGTTTCCGGAGATGTTTACACTGATGCACATTCATTACAAGGTTCCCAATGACCTGAAGATTTTAAGTTTCTGTTTAGTGATATGTGAAGGCTCCACAAGATCTCTCTTACGTGCTTCTCAAATTAGATCAACAAGATGGCGTTTCTTGCTCATATGCCAAACATGGTCTACTATAGTAACAGACTATTGAAGAAAACATAAAGCTGGCACCATCTCTTTATGTGACCTTAGACATTTTGATAAAACAACCTTTCAGTAAATATTTATATTCTAACAGATCTTGTGGGTGGCTTTCAATTGAGGCCAGAGAAGGGATCCATCTATACTGCAAACAAAAATATAGAGACAAAGAGAATGAGAAAAATGGTGATAGTAAGAGTGGGGAGCCAAGGTAGAGAACCAAGGTAGAGAAAAAAGGGGTGGACCTATGTACTTGATTGTACAATTAAATCTTTCACTACATGTAAATATAAGAGATGTTTAATACCTTAATTGGACCCAAAGGTTTGCTTAAAAAGTGAAGATGGAATATTGTGTATATATAATAGGAAATATGTTTATAATCTCTTTCAGAAATATGTATACAATTCAGTATAACCAAGACCCAAGGTTAACAAATACATACCTAAAACAACTGTATTAAAAGACACAATCTCCTTGTCTTTGCCATCATTGTAAAAAGCCAGGTGCCAAAAGCCCACATCAAGGTACTGGACAAACACAGCTTCATTCTGCACCAAGGTCTGGATACTGCGGCGTTCTCGAGGGGTTTCCACTACACTCCATTTTTCTTTGCCGTCCAGGCGTTCCATAAAGTCATACTGGAAATAAGCACAAATACAACATTTTATTAATTTTCTAGTAAATAAAAAATACAATTAATTAATATAAATGTAGCCATTTTAGCTAAAAAAATGTCACACAAAACCATTTAAATGATATGGGGATTTTTTATCAGCTTCATCTTTCGACTGGGGCTCCTCCTCCTTTTACAATTTTCCTAACTTAAGTGGTAGAGTGTACTACCACTTCCCTAGGAGTGCCTGATCAATGCACATAAATTAGACTTTGTAACTAAAGCTATGAAAAATAGATGTGAGGAGCTTTAGCCTAAAGATGATATTTTCAATTTAAGATGTCTCACAAAAGATTAACTTTATTTTCAATCAATAAATTGAAACATTGTTTACTCTGATCTGATATTATTATATATGGCCTATCCCATTGACATTTTGATAAAATGGCGGCTGGCACAATTTATGCACAGACTACAGACTGGGTAGAAACATTGCAAAAAAGCACATTGAGCTGCCTATTGCCAGGGGTAATAATGAAATTTGCACAAGATGGAGCTCCTCACGTGGGAGAGCTGGGATGTAGATCAGCTTCCTAAATAAAGGCAAATACTTTTGAGCTGTTAGACTCCCTTTAAAAACACAGAAGAGACCATTTAAGAGAAATATAAAAAAATATTTCTCTTTCTTTTCCTTCCTATGTCAGATATTGCGAAACGGTTATTAAGGCATTCACAATTTTCTTCTATAAAAGTTTTACTGTTTGTGGTCATCAGCCATTTTGTTTTTCAGCAATGCTTTTACCACATAATCAATTTTAAAATAAAGATTATTGTACAAGTAAATTAACAGAGTACTGCCTTTGTTTTGTATTCTTATTTTCAAAGACTTATTTGTTTAAATAAAAATATTTCAATTGAAATTGTGTGAATGGGAGTGTTCAATGCTTTAAGTATTACATTTATCAGATTTCTAAGACAAGAAAAGTGCATCTAAGTTCCACGAGTGGGTGATGAATCTATTCGATTTTTCATATTAGTATCATGTCTTAGGGCCTCATTCTATTAGCGGCCGTAAATCGGCCGTAAGGCTGCGATTCCTTGCGGGGGTCAGTTAACTCGCGATTCTATTATACGGCCCCGCAAGGATCTCATCTTACGGCCGGCCGCATATCTTGGAACCGGCCGTAAGCGCAGAAATGTAAAAACGCAAAAATAAATTCAAGCCTGCACTGTACAGCTCTGTAAATGCTAGGGATCATATTGGGGGACATGAGGATTAAAAGTAACCCACTCTCAAGCTTGCACATCAGCCCAAACCCGAGTTCAAATTAACTGTTTATTTTCCGGCTGCGGCGTGGGCGGGTCTGAGGTGCTCCAAGCACTCTGGACTTTTTACATGGATATTTTACGGATATTAAAAATAAAATATTTTACGGATTTGAGTATAGGATAATTATGTGCTATTTTTTCTAACACCTAAAATCCCTTTTTAGTCTTCTCAAAGTGCAGGATGGCTTTATTTGAGCTATTTTATGTGCTTAATTGGTGCTAGCGAGACCTCTTTCCTGCAAGTAAGCTGCGGCTCGCTTTTAGCCTTGCAGAGAGGTTTCCCGGAGCAATTGAATTGCAAAACTCTTGCGGCCGTTTTAGATCAAAGGCTTTCCTCTGGTGCGGGAAGGGAATAGAATAGCCGAATAGCTTGCGGCCGGTCCTTGCGGCCCCGCAACGGCTGCGGCCGCTAATAGAATGAGGCCCTTAGTCTTTTATTTACTATGGGCCTCATTCAATTGCGATTTGGCCAATTGAATAGCGCTCTAAATAAGCACATAGCATATTTTTTTTAAATAAGTTTTTAGTTAGTGAAGACCTTGCTTTTGGATAGATGTTTACTAACCAAAAACATCTTTAAAAATAATATGGTATGTGCTTATTTAGAGCCTTATTCAATTGGCAAAATTGCAATTGAATGAGGGCCTATGAGTGGAAGCACGTGAATGTGCTGGTAAGAATACATTAGCTGCCATTCAAGTGCATTGGATTTCACAATTAATAAAACCTAATGTGAATCTGAATAACACTTTATTACTTGTACAGTTCAGTCAATTAAATAATACAGAGGACCAGGGACAATTGTAACTTGACATAGTTAGTATTTTTTATTTCAAGGACTAGCAACAAATGTAAAATTATCTCAAATTGCACCACACCATTACTGGATATGTATGCAAAATGTATAAACTGCTTGCCAAATTCAACCAAGAAGAATAACAAACAAGTTAATCAATTTGGCTAGAAAAAGATGGCAGTCAAACAAATTAATCTATTTGCCTTAACCAAGAAATAAAGAACATTTGCTTTACTTAACTAAGACTAAGTAATATTACAGGAAGTTGGCGTCTTTGACTCAGCCAAGATGGAAGAAAATACAGAATGATTTCCAACACTCAACTAAAATGGACAAAGTACAAGCTGAAGGAAAATATAGTATGTTTTTCTTTACTCAACTAAAATGTAGAGAAAAACACGGTATATTGTGTAAATGTTCTGACTGGGACATGCTGATGTGCTTCAAATGGCTTTTTGGTCAACTTTTTACTCACATTAGGCATTATGTGTATGTGATTTAATTTACCATTTCAGGTTCACATAGCAAGAAAAAAAAAAAACTGTTATAACTCCAATAAATGACATAACAGGTGCCCAAAAGTAATTACGGTTCAATATGAATTTAATTACCCAATGGAAATATTATATACTGATCAATTCTATGAGAAACATAATGTCTTGATCTGTTTTAGAACTGTAGACATGTTAAAAATATGTTGCCATTTGGTAGAACCACTATTTCTTATACCGTCTATAAAAAAATAAGAGCAATGGTTATCAAAAGTATTCTGCAATTTCCAAAAGTTTGATATTTTTAATTAAATACGTTAAAACTTTTTTGCTTAGCAAATCATGTTCTGTACATTATACATTTTAGATACAATTTTATAGAAACTTATGATAAAATAATTAGGCACAATGAGAATCTATTTTACAAAAAAAAGGTGTCACATTTCACGGTAGTCCAATTATAATTAGTCGCCCCTCTATTCAAATGTAAAAAAGGTGGCCAAGAGATCGAATTACTATCTTGTAAAAATCAGGGAAATATGCCTGCAGTTTCAATACATCATAAAGGTAATTTCTCAACTGAGAGCTTTGTTAAAAGTTTCTGCGGAAGTGCCAATGATTGAGTCATAAGAAAATCCTAATTACCCTATGACTTTGCAATGGTCCCCTTGAAATTATTCGGATTTATAGCTCATTACTGCAGCAATATGAGTACTTTTACGGTGGAGCTGGCAATGTAGCTATTCAAGGTCACACAATGAATCACTGCACCCATGAGCTTACAATCTAATTTGGGTACCTGAAGCATGAAAATATTGCACAGGAAGATGAACCCAAATTTTGCTTCTCCATTACCGCCCATACCCTTTGTTCATTTCCACCAATAAAAATGTAAGAGATTAAGAACTAAAAATGCTGATATATAGAACAAGCACCAGATTAAAAAATGTATAGATTAAATGGTCAGTAAAGTCACTGGCGTGAATTTAAAAGTTAAACGGATTTCATTCTGCATCAAATGTACTGTATCTGCAGATTTGAGCAGGGTATGGCAGTCTTCTTCCATTGTCAAAAAAAAGGGACGTGGCTTATCTATGACACAAGCGTTTTTGGTATTCCATGGTGCATAAAATAGTTGACTGGGATATGTTGATATAACTGACTACACAAAAAGCTGACTGTAGCTGTTTTCAGATTCAGACAGATAAACAAAATTAAACTACCTATGCTCAGTTTTTTAAAATGAAGAAAGAGCTGCTGAATAGGACATTAAGCACATGCTCCTCGTAAAATGCATTTGTTTTACCAAATAGATATCAAATAGCGTAGCAATGACAGCATGTATTTGATTATAGTAGTAGTTTTTGTAACCTATTATTACAGTACAGGGGTATTATTATTATTACAGTATTACACGGTATTATTACCACATATGAGTCATTATAGTATTGTTATTATTATTATTATTATTATTCATCAGCGATCCAAGTTACATATCCCACCTAAAGACATCCTCAGAAACTAATCTCGTCCATAATGGGGGAACGTATATATGTATATATATATATATATACTGTATATATAAATACATTTGTTCTGTTGTGATGCCAGGAGGGATGTTGAGGGGGTGTGAAGTGAGGTGGTGCAGTAATATAAGCTAATTGATCTGTGCCCACACAGCAGGATAGCCAAAATGGATCAGCCTTCTAACGGAAAAAACATTAAGGAAATTCAAAACTGCCTTGCATATTCATAGGTCTATTTTTAAGCAAGGCCTAAGGATAAATAGTTAGATGGTCGGTGAATAGGTAAAAAATGCAAGACTCCAAACGCGAGGGTTAAACTTACAGAATTGTACAAAACAATATGCGCTGAATCCTGTTCCAAAAGCACCCCAAATGGTGCATAAATGCTTTAATATTTAATACTAGCGAATTGCCCGTCAAAAAAAGACGGCAATGAAATTGTAAGGTAGCTAATGCTATTTGGTGTGTAATAATGAAATATGTAATACAATTAATAAATGAATATACTTTACCTATTTTGAAGCATTGTGTTGAAGAGCTGCGAATCTGTTTTGATGTTGCTGCAGCATTAGTTGTGTGGAGCTGCTGTGTAAGCGTGCTGAATGTGTGCAGTGTAATAGTGTGCGTGCGCGAGACGAAACCGTTAGCGTAGTGGTGTACTTCTGCATTAGCGTAAAATGGCGGGTAATGTGTGGTATGCGTCTTAGTGGAATATTCGTAGGTCGTTTGTGGTGTTTTGGGAGTTTCTTGTGGTGTTTTCCGTGTTTAGAGTGCTGTAGCCTCGTTTTCGTTTTGTTCGGCGGCCATTTTTTCTCTCGTTTAGCAAATTTTTTTAGTGTCTAAACTCTTTTATTTTTAGTTAACTGAAGGTGTAAGTTGTTTTTTTGAGGTCCTGGATGCTCCCTCTTGCTGTAGGTAAGCTTTTTATGTATGTGTTGTGTGTATTTATTATGTTTTAAATTTTGTAATGTGGGCGATTTTTGCGAGGTCGTAATGTGTGGTAACGTGTCTCGTAGGTTTTTTTGCGTTGCGAGCTAAAGTTTGTGAGGGTTGCGGTTGATGTGTCGTGTTGTTTGCGTTTTAACGTAAATTTTGCGAGGGTCGCAGTTGCTGGCAAGGAGCGCCTTTGGCGCTCCATGTCAGCAACTGAGGCCCTTGCTTCGCGAGGGCCGCGGATCGCTGCGCGAGCCCGCAAGCGTTAGCAACAACTCGTACGCTCACAACTATATATGTGATAACAAGTAAATACAACTGATTTTTATGGTTAATGTCACGTTCATATACATATATAATATGTACTGAATGCTTGAGACCTCCACTCCTATTCCCGGCAGCCCCCGCAGGTACTCACAACACAATGGCCGCAGCCTGTGGTAAATGCAGCACTCAGTGCACTGGCTGCAGCAGCAGGATGCACTCTAATAAAGACATGACAGAGAGGAGACGGTTGTTCCTCCATTGGTGGGAAGACTATAAATATCATTCAACAATAAGAACTGCAGGGAACCAGTCTACGAGAATTTGGAACAGCTGTATCTCGAATATTTCTCGATCCTCAGATTATTGGTTCAATTGGGAACATGACAATCTAGAAGTATACTTGAATATCTACAGTAGTTAATAAATGAAAGTCAATATTTGTTCCTTTCCAAGATATTTGCTCATTACCTGGTCTAGTACATTAAAAGAGGATAGTGTATATACAGTATTGCATGGGTCATTTAATTAAATATATTTTTTCATTTCTAAAAACATTTTGCACAATAAAAAGTCTAGTTTTTTAAAACATAGCATATTATAAATATAGTACTGCAGTGGCCATTTAATCGTTATTGTTAAGTACAGTTGATTATCTATTGATCTATAATTCTAGGTAATGGTGAATGAGCTTTATATTTTGACAAAGTGAAATTAGTGCTAGTATGTGCATTTTGGAGGGACATGTCACCAGTTTATTTTTACTGAAAAACTAGAAATATATTTTCTCCAGGACTTACACTGGAATAGCATTTATATATGGCCTGTGTCCACATTTACTTTAACAAGCAAGGTTTCAGTTAACTCGCTGGAATAAATTTCAATTTCCATTCTTGCTAACATTTATTACTTGTGAGATTGCTTTAGTGGCACTGGCTGCATTGTGGGTTGAAAAATTCAATAAGTAACATTGTTCTCTTTTTCATGGTTATTATTAATTCAGCTATAATGAACCTATTAGCATTTTACTGGTGGCAGAAAAATAAATAGGTGAAGTGAGTCCTAAACATTTTAAGAGTACTTCGGAAAATATATGGCGCCGTTATCACTGCAAAAACAAAAATTATTCAAGTAAGCTGGAATTCGCAAAGCTGAATACCAAGGAGTTTCTGTTGGAAAAATTTGTATAAAAATGAAGTAAAGCCAGACGTTCATGCTTTGTCTTTTAAATGGAGCCATCAATGTTTTTTTCTAAGGAGAACATAAAATAGGTTTGATGTTGCATGATTAGAAAATGAGTACTTAATGCTCAGTGTTCAGGTGTAATAAAAATGTTTGATGTATTTTTTGGAGGAATAAACAAAATATATCAAATTATTCATTTGTATATGATACAAATTTACTGAGTGAAAATATAATTCATGGTAATAGTTTAGTTACCAGAAGATTTAGGCAATGGAGACAGTTCCTGATATGTGTTTGAGGTAATACATCAGCTAGGCCATTTTTTTTTACAACAAAATAAACCCATGCTTTCAAGCAAGTATAATGTTTGTATATACATATACCTCAGTTGCCCTTGTTCTTGTCTATATAAGCAATATTTTGTGATGAATTTAGATGATAAATGGGGGCTATACTGGTTATACTTGTCATGTGTAAAATTGCTGGGTACCTCAGCAGATTCCATTTTGGTGCACCTGCATTGGAGTGTATTTCAGCGGGATATGAGGTTTTATGTTACATTATTTGTATTTTTCTGAGTTAATTACATGGGGCCCTGTTCTATTGCCCAGATCGTAATGTTACACATACTTTGTAAGTAGAGTTGCCCCATATTCTGTTAGCTAATCGCATCCTGATTGCGAGTTACCCGCCCATAATCACTACTGACAAGTCAAAGACGCAACTTAGGACTAGCCACTCCATTGATTTTTGGACATCTCAAACATCAAAAGTTAAACTAAATACATATTCTTTTGGAACTTTATGTTCTCGCAAATATAGTCAGACCCGCAACTAGAAAAAGTATCACATTTCTGACCAAAATATTACGAGGAGTAAATAGGATGCCAAAGGGTTTTAACGCCAGTTGTGATAGCTGTAGCAGCAATTAAACACACAATACTGTAATGGCAAAGCATGGAAAGACATTAGAATAAATTGTACAACAGTCTCAAACCCACAAATAGGCAATTAAAAATATTATTTTTAACTGTTATTATGTAATATCGATCTCAGTATGCAAGGGGTTAATACATATCATGAGACCCACATGGACTAAACCAGATGCTCTAGTGCATTGTCTAGAGTGCTAGCCCGACAAAACATTACTTATTGTTTCTCTCATTAATGCTTAGTCTCCAATTGCAAGTTACGTCTATATTCTATTATTTACTGACATCATGAGAACGTCCTCATTTTCTATTTCCTGTGCCTAAGAAGTAAATTACGGGCTTGGTTTAATATTTTGCAAGATCATATAATCACGCACACTGAAATCTTACTTATGAAGGCAGGGTTTACGTATGGAGGCTGAAAGATGTAAATTGCGGGTTAGAGAAAGTAGAAAAAAGCACTCAAAAGCCGACAAATTTAAAGTAAGTTATGTTGCTCTAATAGAATAGGGCTCATGATTTTCAAGTGATATCTGTGTTGTGTATGGATTCGATTTATTGATAATTTGATTTGCGGTGGTACCAATATTTGCAAATTCCAATTTCCAATCAAACTGTGGACTGACCATGTATATGAGAAAGGACTATTGAAGTGTTATATTTATAGTATGGTCTTATTAAAAACCTGATAATATGCAGAGTGCTATTACAAAGTTTAAATAAATACAGACTTTAATTGTTAAATATTGTGTTTAATTATAGCTATTTGCCTGGGAGATATGGTTCTGTTGAAAGATTGCAACTATAAATAGCCACTTGACATTAGAACTAAAAAGAAGAGCAAGACCAAGTAGGCTAGCCCTCCCCCTCAGACTCTAAGCAATATAGAAGCATCCTTGACTCAAGCAGTTTGAAATGACATGTTTCTCTAAAAATGTTCTTATGTGTGTGGCTTATACATATGCTAATGTTAATAAATTCTTACATACAGTAGTGCTCAAAAGTTTGCATACCCTGGCAGAAATTGTAAAATTTTGGCATTTATTTTGAAAATATGACCGATCATACAAAAAAAAATCTTTTTTTGAAGGATAGTAAGCATGTGAAGCAATTTATTATCACATAGTTGTTTGGCTCCTTTTTAAATCATAATGATGAAAGAAATCACCCAAATGGCCATGTATCACGTCTCAATCCTGTAATGGAAAATTGGCTTTATTCATATGTATTTGTATTTATCATAAATATCATATGTACTAAGTAATCTGTACTGCAAAACAGCCATACAGACTGCTCATACAAATGGGCAATAAGAGGTCAGTTTCACTAACCTATGTCAGAAATTATTTATAACACCACTTAGTAAATCTGGGCTTACATGGCTGTTAATGCAGCAGTGTTGCTTTTTGGACACATTTAGACAAATGGACTTATTATAGACAATGTAATCTGCTGATTTCTGATCCTGATATTTACCTTGCTTAGTGATACCGGTCCCTGGAATAATGCACCAATGGCTTATCTGTGAATGGCTATATAAAGGGGCTTCCGGTGATGCCAAATTAAAGTAGATAAAGGACACTGCAGAGAATGATTTTCAGAAGTGTTTACTTACAAACATCAGGTGGTACCATCCAAATACTAAAATAGTTTATAATAATTTACTGCTGTATATATTTTATATAGCAAAAATCGTGATTACTGTTTTCAATATATTTTTTCATAACAAATAATAGAGCACTACAGAAAATAATCTGAATTTTTAAATTAAATGACCACCATGGTCATATTTTAAAAAATGACTGTTTTGAGGAACTACACTTAAAAATGTACATTTTTAAAATGTAAAAATAATAACCCTGCCCCAAATTTCTTAATATAATATTTTATATGGAATGCTGCTGCTGAGGAATCTTCTATTTTGACTTCAGCTGATCAGGTCTTTTAGTCGTTCAGTTGTATTCCACTCTCTGTGACCCTATGGACCGCAGCACGCCAGTTGTGCTCAAAAGTTTGCATACCTGGCAGGAATTGTGAATTTTTGGCATTTATTTTGAAATATATGATCATGCAAAAAAAAAAAAGTATTTTATTGAAGGATAGTGATCATATAAAGCCATTTATTATCACATAGTTGTTTGGCTCCTTTTTACATCATAATGATAACAGAAATCACCCAAATGGCCCTGATCAAAAGTTTACATACCCTTGAATGTTTGGCCTTGTTACAGAAACACAAGGTGACACACACATGTTAAAATGGCAATTAAAGGTTAATTCCCCACACCTGTGGCTTTTTAAATTGCAATTAGTGTGTATAAAAAGTAAATGAGATTGTTAGCTCTCACATAGATGCACTGAGCAGGCTAGATACTGAGCCATGGGGAGCAGAAAAGAACTGTCAAAAGACACTGCGTAACAAGTCAATGGAACTTCATAAAATGGAAAAGGTTATAAAAAGATATACAAAGCCTTGAAAATGCCAGTCAGTACGGTTCAATCACTTATAATGAAGTGAAAATTTGGGGATCTCTGGATACCAAGCCATGATCAGGTAGACCAAGAAAGATTTCACCCACAACTGCTATTTTGGAGTGACAAGACCAAAATAGAGCTTTATGGTCACAACCATAAGCGCAATGTTTGGAGAGTGGTAAACAAGGCCTATAGTGATAAGAATAGATTTCACCCACAACTGCCAGAAGAATTGTACGAAATACAAAGAAAACCCCACAGGTAATCTCAGGAGAAATACAGGCTGCTCTGGGAAAAGACTGTGTGGTTGTTTCAAGGAGCACAATACAACTATATTTGAAAATAAATGAGCTGCAGGGTTGAGTTGCCAGAAAGAAGCCTTTCCTGCACCAATGCCACAAAAAAATCCAGATTACAATATGCTCGACAACACATTGACACGCCTCACAGCTTCTGGCACACTGTACTTTGGAGTGACAAGACCAAAATAGAGCTTTATGGTCACAACCATTAGCGCAATGTTTGGATAGTGGTCAACAAGGCCTATAGTGATAAGAATACCATCCCCACTGTGAAGCATGGGGGTGGCTCACTGATGTTATGGGGTTGTGTGAGCTCTAAAGGCACAGGGAATCTTGTTATCAGAAAATACTGGCAGACAATTTGCATTCTTTTGCACAAAGGCTGCGCATGGGACGTTCTTGGACATGAATGCATGACAATGACCCTAAGCAAAAGGCGAAGTTGACCCTCCAGTGGTTACAGCAGAAAAAGGTGAAGGTTGTGGAGTGGCCATCACAGTGTCCTGGACCTTAATATCATCGAGCCACTCTGGGGAGATCTCAAACATGCGGTTCATGCAAGACGACCAAAGACTTTGCATGACCTGGAGGCATTTTTCCAAAACGAATGGGCAGCTATACCACCTGCAAGAATTAGGGGCCCCATAGACAACTATTACAAAAGACGGCACGCTGGCTTTGAGGCTAAAGGGGGCAATACTAAGGGTATGAAAACTTTTAAACAGGGTCATTACATTTTTTTTTTGTTGCCATGTTTTGTTTTATGATTGTGCCATTCTGTTATAACCTACAGGTGAATATGAATCCCATAAGAAATAAAATAAATGTGCTTTGCTTGCTCACTCATGTTTTCTTTAAAAATGGTACATATATTACCAATTCGCCAAGGGTATGCAAACTTTTGAGCAAAACTGTACATCTTGTGTCAGGTTTTCATGGCAAAGATACTGGATTGGGTTGCCAGTTCCCTCTGTAGTGGACAGCGATTTGTCTGACCACTCGGCTATGACCAGCCCATCTTGGGTGACCCTACATGGTACAGCTCACAGCTTCATTCAAGTACACAAGCCCTTTCACCTCGACAAAGTAGTGATCCATAAGGGGGTTCCTGTAAATAGCCAGCTATACATGTTATAGTGGAAAGTCACCAAGCCTCTCAGGGGTTATCTGAAGCTGCTAGAACTATATTTTTTATGGAAAAGTAGATAGACAGCAGCTGTCACAGCTTCTAAGAGTCTTAGTGAATCTGTCCTTAAGGGACGTATTAAACTGGAGAGATTGAAGGAAATCTAACAATAAAACAGATCAAAATCAATGTGCCAATGTGAACTTGCTGATGACTAAATTACACTTACCAAGATTTTTTCCTTACCAAATGACTTATCATCACTAATGTGGTAGTTCTATTAGTGTATTGAATGGTAAAACCATATTATTCTTGAATATAAAAAAACATTTTTTTTACTTAAAATAAATCAAACAAGACATATTTTGTTATTTATTGTATTCTATTTTGTTCCGTTTAGAAGCCTAATGCATTTTTTGTCTACTGATGGACACTCTAATACATTTCTCCCTTGAGGTTCTGACATTCACACTGGTATGTTACACAGCCTTCATAAACATGTTTTTATAGCATTTCAAGACTGACACTGCCTGTCTGGTAAAATTACTGTTTCACTAAGCGCCTTGTCAAGAAGATTACACGAAAAAAATAATTAGTAGTTAAAATAATGTATGCAAAGCATGTTGATCATTCTCAGCATGTAAAAAGCAGTGGCCCACGAAATCGGTACAAGTCGAGGTCTACTGATTAGGCTTTACCACTCTTAAACTTCTTGCTATCTGTGCAAAAGCACCATATGGTGGAATGTTGTTTTTTTTAAGTGGAAGTTAGCTTTTGGCAGAGTTTTACAGAAAAATAAACATTCAAATGTTCTGCTAAGGTCGCCTTTTAAAAAACTGTGAAAATAAATAATACTATACAAAAAAGGAAGCTAAGTCGCAGACATAATGAAATAGACATAAGTTTAAGAAAGATTGTGTCCTCAATGCCATAGACCAGTTAATAATCATTAAAATCATTGGCTCTCAACCTTTTTGATTGAGAGAACATTTACTTATCTACAAATACTCATGGAGACCACCTTTGAGATCCAGAACATTTTGAGCAGGGTGATACTACATGTGACACATTACATTTGAATTTAGTTTTGCACTATAAAAAATCTATTTATGACTAATGATACAGTTTTAGGCTCTCTTAAGGGCATTCACATTGCTGGAGAGCCATGTCTGCGGCCATTCATACCAGGTATTGCTTTAGCTTTCCCCTACCACATTGTAGGTTTTGACCCCTATCTAGTAAAACATGTGTTCTTGAGTACCTACAGAAAAGGTCTAAACGGACTGGCATCGGTCCTTGGACTGGCTGTTGAGAACCACTGATCTTGATTCTTACTTGATTCGTAAATCAAGTCATGGCCATTTAAAAGCATAATTAGCCCAATCACATTAGGATTATATTTTATTTGTGGAGAACTTGCAGACTCCTTAGGAGTACATTAAGAACATGGATACAATTTGGGCATTACATAAAGCTATGTGATAATATTTTTTGATTCCTCCTGCTCATCTGTAATTAATTGGCATTTTGGCTTCCGATCCCTCAAAGCATGTAAAAGTGAGAGGTGTGTGGGCCGCATGCTATGAATCTCCATATTGTAACTTATACTGGATACAGCATGGCTGGTGACTTAAATGACTACTGAATTCTGGAAAATGTATTCACACTGAATCAAGAATTTTAGTGAAAAATATTTCATATTTTGCATATTGCTCAGTATAGGATCTGTGACTTTGCATCTCAAGATCTTCCTTACACCCTCCTACATTAGGTTTAGCTTGTCCTTCCAAGAGTATATGCACAGATGATATGACCGTTGGGGATGGAGACATCAACACATCTGGGCAAGCTTCACTTAATTCATGACAGGGGAAGCCTCTCTTTAGTCATCAGTGTGATTCATTTATTCTAGCAGGAAAAGAGCCGTTTATTAAACAAATAATGTGTACACATATACATTATATGTACAAGGTAGCAGCGGTGTGTTTCTGTCTAGGCTCACGAGGCACAGGCCTAGGGCTGCACATTTTCAGGGTCCAGTAGCCTGAAGATGAAGTGCAGTACATTTAAATGTTTGTATATGCACATAAATGTCTATATTTGGTGATATTTATATCTATAAGTGTACTTGACACTTTCTGACAAACCATATATAGTATATACAAGAAACAAATAAACTTATGAATTGAGCTATAGAAATGAGAAAGGAAGAACTGCAAGTGGGGTTTGTGGGGTGCGCTAATCTGAGGTGCCTAGGACAGTATATAACGTAACGCACCCATGACCTGTTATTTATATGTATACATAAGTACTATGAGCCTCAATCAACTGAGGCTTCGGGAGAAACCTAGGCTTCGGAAATGGAGCCTGTATGTTATTTTGCTATTCAATCTACATCTTTTTGCCGTAATTCAAGCCCATATGACTTTGAAATCCAACCTCCATTTTTCATTGCCGTAATGATGACGATCTCTGTTTCCATTGGCTGTTTCAAATCAGGAGTTACGGCCTTGCTTAATTGATCAGGTTCAAGCTCGCAAATGCTACATACGATGGCATGGTTTCTGATTTTCGCTATCGCCCCATAACTTGCGGCCTTGCCTTAAGTCGCGAACGCTGCCCGCCCGTAGCAAGCCCCCAGTCATAACTTGTGGCCTTGCAGTTGAATGAGGCTCTATGTAAGTATAATTCATTTTTATTAATGGAACTAGAATATCAAAAAATTACGGCAATGAAAGTGTAAGTGAGCTAAGGGTGTTTGGTGTATATAATGTGTCTGATGTAGCGTCGTTCGTTTTCTATGTCGTGCAAGTTTTTCGTAATATTAGTTTTCTATGTCGTGCGTGTTTTTCGGAATATGCGTAGCTGTTTGATTGGCTTTTTGCGTGTGTATGGCAGTGTTTTGCGTGTTTAGGGACGTTTAGCCTCGTTTTCGTTTTGTTCGGCGGCCATTTTTTCTCTCGCTTAGGTGATTTTCGGGTCTCTAAACTCAGAAATTTGTGGTTAAATGAAGGTGTAACTTCACTTGCAGAGGTCCCCGGTCCCCCCCTTGCTGTGAGTAACCTTTTTATGTGTTTGTATTTGTTGTGTTTGTAATGTTTTTGGTGTTGCGCGGGTTGCGTCCTTGTTTTCTAATCTGGTAGGTGTTTTTTTTCGGCAAATCCGTAGGTGTTTGGTGGTGTTTCGCGGCCATTTTTTCTCTCGCTTAGAGAATTTTTTTGTGTCTAAACTGCTTTAATTTTATTTAAATTGAGGTGTAACTTTAGTTTTCGAGGTCCTGGATGCTCCCTCTTGCTGTAGGTAAGCTTTTTATGTTTTTGTTGTGTGTATTTGTTGGATTTTTGATGTTTTGATGTGCGCGTGTTGCAGATGTTTTTTGCGAGGTCGTAATGGGTGGTAACGTGTCTCGTATTTTGTTTGCGTTATGACGTAAAGTTTGCGACTCAAAACTTTAGATTTTTTAGCTGTTATTAGTGTAATTGAAAAAAAATAGATCATTTTAACATACAATCTTGTGCTCTTCCACACCATGAAGAGCACCTACAGTGAGGTAAATGGCCCTTTAAATACACCACTGTGTTCATTTTGCTTCTACTGTTATATCCATCAGTTTAAGGAAGGCTATTGGGAAGTAACATTTACAGTGATTTAGTAAATGCAAGTATCAATACTAACCACAGGATGTACGTGTGGAAAATAGCAGCAGAGCATGCTCTGTGTTACAGATTTTATTAATTACTCCATGAAAGTGCAATAACTAACAGAGAAAATGAACATAAAGGGGAACATCTAAACTGAAATAGACTGTAGCACTGAATATTTTGAAAGCTGCTTTAAAACAGTCATTAAGTCAATTATTTTTCTGCCAGGCAAGGTCTTTGCACATATGAATAAAGGTTATCTAGCTGTGTAAAACACTCCATGAATTCTCAACGAAATGACTTGAAGAAATATCCCATATCTCAGGGCTCATCTTGTTATCTAGGCTAGATCTATAAGGCAAACATACTTGGGGATACGCATCAAATTTGAGATTAATTCTTTCATTCGGGTCCTGTATTTGAAGTATTATCTGAAGCTTGATAATAATATATAAATGTGTGCTTAGTATACGTAAGTATAACATGACAGCCACACATTCTTAAAGGGCCGCTGTAGTCCAAAAGCTTCTGCCATGCATTTAACCCCAGACTGCCAAGCAGTTTAAATTAACGTGCTATTCAGACTGGGCTTCCAGGGCCAAGCAGGTTAATTTAACATGGTTGCATACTCATGCCAATGACCTTCCATTGAGGAGTGAAAAGCATGCATGCTCACCCTATGTGCGCACTTATACACTCTATATGTTACTCATTGATTAACCTTAGGGACAATCAGTAAACCGTATCATAAAGTTCCCCCTGGTCCCTTCCATGTCTACCTGCCCTCACCCCAATGATTATCCCTCTTCTGTGGTTCAGGTACTAATGCTGGCTTGTAGGTCCTGGCCAGGGCCATAAATGTCCAGGTGTAACCTGGAGTTTGTAGGAGGGGCCCCCTCCTAACATTCAAAAGCACTTCCTGCCATGCCTCTTACTGGCATGCCTCAGTTCACTTTGGGGTCCTTGGGGTCTGTGTTTGGAGGTCCTTTCTCAGCCATTCCCTGTGCTTTGGCTTTCACCATACCCTTAATTTGCAGATTATAGGCCCTATCCTCTAACCAGTGCTTATCTCTAGATCTGCCTAGCCCTTAAACAGGTTATCAAGGGGTCAAGTAGCTCCACCTAACACTTTCTGCTTCCATTTCAGTCCATTCCTATTGTCCTTGAGGGCATTCACATTGCCTGCTGCATTCATACCAGGTATTGCTTTAGCTTTCCCCTACCACGTTCTAGTTTTTGACCCCTATCTAGTAAAACATGCAGCTTTCCATAAGCCTATCATGCATATTCTAGCTTATATCTACTAAACCATGCAGCTTTCCATGAGCCTATCATGCATATTCTGGCCCATATCTTCTAAACCATGCAGCTTTTCATGAGCCTTTCATGCATATTCTGGCTCATATCTTCTAAACCATGCAGCTTTTCATGACCCTTTCATGCATATTCTGGTACCTATCTAATAAACCATGTGGCTTTCCATGAGCCTTTCATGCATATTTGGCCCATATCTACGAAACAATCTGGCTTGCTATGAGCCGTTCATGCATATTCTGGCCCATATCTACTAAACCATTTGGCTTTCCATGAGCCTTTCATGCATATTCTGGCCCATAACCACTACAGCAACAAGCGCTCCATTACAGATTGTGGTTCATAGCCACTGAGTAGTATTTTGCCCATATCCAAGATTAAAGCTTTTGCCCACACAATGAGCTTTCCATAAGTCCACCGTCAGTTACCACGTGAGGGGGACCCAACCACAATGTGTGGGTAACATGAAGTGCGTAGGACCACTGTGGTTTATAAAATATTAGATATTTATGATGTATGTAACAAACTAACAACATTAACAGCTACTTAAGCCACAAGCATAAAAACATCTTTAAGTCTCTGTTTATGTATAGAAAAATTCATCTTATTTGACTTTAGCACTTTACTGGTAGATTGGAAAATATGAGAGTGGTTATCTTATCTATAAGTGGAGGGAGGGTTGGGAAAGGACTTGTAAAGGGATGGGAGACTTGTTATATCAATTAACACTTGTATTTGACACCACTCACCTTCCCCAATGCATGTTCAAAAAAGAGGCAGTCACAAGTATAACTGTAAGTCCTACTGCAGAAAATGTAAATGTCTCACACACACAACCTTCACAAAATATCATGAATGCCTCCACGGACCAGCAGAGATATGAACAATTTTCTTTTCCTAATTAAAACAATAGCTTTATGATATTTTCCATTTCTAATTATGCTTTTTGTCAGCGTCACATTTTTCAAACATATTGTTTTTTTAATTTAACAGTGATCCTTTAAAGTGGTATTGACATTTGTTTCTTTGTTGCATCAGAAATAATGCATTTGATAATGTGTCACTGTATGTTTTCTGCTTTCAAGTAAAAACCTATTCAGAACTGCTATTGGGGGCTTCCCCTCTATCAGCCAATGAAGTCTACAGACTAAAGTATGCTCTCTGAATTTCCTGTTGATGTCAATGAAGGATTCACTTAAAGGGATATCTAAGTGAGCTGGATTAATATATTTCTGCACTCTATAGGCAAAAAACAGGCTATATGTACATCACATCTCATAAAACATTTTATTTTTATTAATATCTAAAAGTCCCTCTAATGATTGTGTTGGCATCCCCAGGGGGTGTCTACACAAGTTCCTGATCCCCACCCAATCAGCATGCAGCATCCAGGGAGCTAAATTAACCCACTATTTACCTGCTCTTGCTTGCTCAGCCAATAGTAGAGCAGTGTTGTCAACCTCATCAGTGCTTCCTGTCTATGCTGTTTGCTGTTGCCATAGCAACTAACATAGTGCTATGTCTCAAATCTTTCATCTAACCGGATTGGCCAAAACAAATTATGGAGAGGGTGTTAACCTTAATTTGAAAGTGTCAGAAATTACAATAGATTTTGCTAACTTCAAGGTAAGTGTTTAAATGTTTATTTTGGTATTTTTTCATGCAAACATTTTTATTTATATACTAATAATTCTCCTCTATCAGGTGCATTAATAATCCAGGAAACGTACATATCCCTCTAATATTGTTTCATGTACCAAACAACTTTTGAAAAATTGTATAGTTAGAATGTAAAAAAAACAGTTGTGTTCCATGTCCCTTTAATTATTGATCCTTTCCTATGTCAAATTCTCAGAAGATATTACTGGAGAGTGGGTTCCATATTGGTTAATATATACTTCTTATCGGTATATATCTCACAAAGGGTTAAAAATATCCATATACTGGCGTCTGAAATATTTTCTTGCAGAGGGTCGACACGGAAGACAGAAGCAATAAAAGCTGACATTTCTTGCTGGCTACATGCTGTTCTGCTCAGCTGGCTTTGGCAGTTTTCACTGCCTCCCCAACGCGCGCTGTCGATTTTACCTCAGATGGCAGGGCAGGCTCAGCAGTTGGTCTGATCGAAGAGTAACTGCAAACTGAAGCAAAAACTTCTTGTTTTAGCCCTTTTGACATGTGGTGAGATCTTAGGGGTGGACAAAACGTGGATCAAAAAATTAGGAAAATGTTGTTTAATACCGGTTCCCAGCATTCTTCTAGAAGAGAGCAACGCTAAGTTCACCATGAGAAAAAAAAATGGTACCCCTATGAGATTTACTGTCAAAACCAAGTCAAGGGAACTGATACTGTAACCAAGTTTGTATTTCATCAGTTAAAGAAATGCAGAGCGTTCCTTGCTGTTTGTTAGCAATGTGGTGTCATAAAAATGAGAGCAGGCTGTGGGTTTGAAGATCTTAAAATGTATTCACCCTCAGGCAATTGATTTTGTTGGTTTTCAAAAGCCTATCAAAATTTTCATCATACACAATGTATGACTGTCACGGTCTAAGAATATAGAGAGGGGTTGAGGTGAAATAAATAGATATTCCACAGAGTTTGGTCAATTATTAAAAAGTTTTAGAGCCAATGTGCAGGGAATTTCACAATTATTTTTTGAGGGCCCAAAATATGAGAAGTAAAGACTGTAATAATATGGCCGTATTACTGAAGGGGCTTTTATAACGTTCACAGATTTGATAAAAGCATAGTTTGTAATGTTATAGATGGATAAGGAATGTCACTCTTGATGTTTAAAGCGATATGTAAGTGAGCTGGATTATGAGTGCATCTGAATTAGTAGTGAATGAAAAAAAAATGTTTTTGCATGTAAAAATACCAAAGTAAGTATTTAAACACTTACCTTGAAGTTGGCAAAATATATTTTAATTTCTGTCAGTTAAAACTTAGGGTTAACACCCTCCAAACCCAGGCTAAATTGGTAAACAATTTGAAAAATAGTTTTGGCCAATCAGGAGGAAGTAAAGACTGGAACATTTGTATCACAATCTGGCAGTTGCTGCTGTGTTTTTTTTTCTCTCTGCCTGTCACCTTATGGGCAATTTCAGCTGTGACCCCACCAACCGTACACTTTATGTAAGCTTCCTAGGGGTGTGCACATCCACATATCAGTATCTAGCATATAAATATGTAAGTACATTCAAATTTTCAATATAATACATATTTTTCTACTAATCAGTAGCGGTTTATTAGGAAACATTTGAAACCCAGCTCACTTACATATCCCTTTAAGTTTGGTTATAAGTTTAAGGAATGTGTGAAAGAAAGCAATTTCTTTAGATTATAGGTTTGCAAGTTTTCAAGCTTGTGTTGGTGCTTTGGAAATAAGCTCTTTGTACGTTTGATTTTTAAGCTTAAAAACACGGTCTTCCATTGTTTGCAATGTGTTCATTTTATTTTTGCCTTGTATTTAACCCCTGTATAGCTCTACGGAATATATTGGCGCATTACATAATGATAATAATAATAATAATAATAATAATGGAACTATTTACAAAATAAATATATAAATAAACATAACCTTTAAAAATGTATATGAAATAATTATTTACATTTTATAAGTTTATAAGTTTCATATGAAATAATTATTTACTGTTGGATTCCATTTTCTGGTTTATTTTGGCATGCTACTAATTCAGTAACTTTTTCAGGGCAATGAGCTTTACTACTACTACTTATTTATTACTACTCAGCTCAATAACAGGGTCTTCCATTATTTTCATTGTGGGGTATTGTTTATACTTGTACCTAACCCCTGTATTGCGCTGTGGAATATGTTGGCGCGTTATAAATAAAGGATAATAATAATAATAATAATACTGAATGCACTAGCAGGATTAGCTACCATCATCCCATTGCGCAGATAGAAGCTTAGCCTGCATTCAAAATCTCTTCCCAACTCAGCAAGTTGATCAACAGAAACTGAAATGATTCCCCAGCAGTATAAATTCATATACATTTCATGATGTTGTTCGTTTTTTTTAATTGTTTTACCTATTTTCAAGTCTGGTATTTTAAAATAAACTATTTTAATATATAATTACAGTGGTGATTTAATAGGTTAAAGATAGATAAGCATGCCAGGGAGATGAAGCAGAACTTTTATTGACAGGTTTCATAGAGAGAGAAAAAAAATCAAATACGTTAATTTAAATTTCTTTAATATAGGGCAATTATGTCTATTCTAAGTGAGCTTTTCCACAGTGTTGGTTTGAGTGGCAGATGCAGACATTTGGAAGACTTACTGAACTCCAATAGCAGGGAGTTAATTCTCAGCTGGATCAAGAGACAAGATCGGCATCCTGTTGTCTCTGTGTACACTAATTACATCTAATTTGCTGATCACTAAAGCACTCCCACAAAGGACTCTGCTTTGTCTTTTCATATCAATAGGAAACACCTTCAGATCTCCCACGAGGCCTCGCTCACCTCCTTGACTGTCTGCACTAATCTCTTTCAACTGTGATATTTTTTATTGTAGTCCATATCAACTGGCAACTTTTGCACTATGTGTTTAAATAACTGACACTGAAGCTGGGATAAAAGATATTTTTCTACAATCCAGATGCTTCACCAGCTGAGCCAGTAGGCTACCAGCTCCCTGTAAAGTCCCCCAGGCAATGCGCTCTCAGATAAGCTGCTAGAACGCTGTCCTAATATCCACAACACTGTAAATGTTCAGCTGCAGGACAGTGATGAGAGCAGATTGCTTCAAGTAGCACAGCCATGTGAGGGAGCATTGGCCTTTCAAGGAGTGTAGGCCTGTCCATTCAAGGTGTGTAGGCCCATGCATTTCAAAGTGTGTAGGCCCGTCCAACTCGAGGCATATCGGCCTGTATATTTCAAGGTGTGTATGCTTGTCCATTTTCGGCATACTGGCCTGTCTATTTTAAGGAGTGTAGGCTTGTCCATTTCAAGGCGTATCGGCCTGTCTATTCCAAGGAGACTTGTAGGCCCGTGCATTTCAAAAAGTATTGGCCTGTCCATTTCACGGCATATAGGCCTGTCCATTTCAAGGTATGTAGGCCTGTCCAACTTGAGGCATATCGGCCTGTATATTTCAAGGTGTGTATGCTTGTCCATTTTCGGCATACTGGCCTGTCTATTTTAAGGAGTGTAGGCTTGTCCATTTCAAGGCGTATCGGCTTGTCTATCCCAAGGTGTGTAGGCCCGTGCATTTCAAAAAGTGTAAGCCGATCCATTTCACGGCATATAGGCCTGTCCATTTCAAGGGAGGTAGGTCTGTCCATCTCAAGGGTATATGACTGCTCATATACGTCTTAAGGTATATAGGCCTGTCTATTCCAAGGTTTGTAGGTCTGTCCATTTCAAGGTGAATAGTCCTACCCATTTCAAGGCATCTAGGCCTGTCCATTTTAAGATATGTAGATCGGTCAATTCCTCATTATTTGCTTGAGGAACCATTTAGCACTCATCTTGTTATTGGAAATCAAGAAACTAATACATTCTGTATATTTATTTAGAAACTTGTTTTCTCTCACAGTGTTGTAAAAGAATAACCCAACCCTCAACCTCCTGTATCCTTGGCAAGTATTGGAGCATAAATTACCCTGATGCATTTACACATGCTATCCTATCACTACCATCAGGTAGATGGGTAAAAACCTTTAACTATGTCCCAAAAAGCTCATTTTTTCTATGACAGTTAGGGATTCTGGGTAGTAGTATACAAACAAGTTACCATAAGCAGCATAGCCATGTCAGGAAGCGTAGACCTGACCATGTCATAGAACACAGACCTGTTCATTTCATGGAGTGTAGATCTATCCATTTCTCATAAGGAACATGTCATGACTGTTATTTTTTATAGAAACCTACAAAGCTAATTTATTTTATATACTTATCTGGGAAATTATTTTCCTGCAAATAACAAAAAAAACCTGCAAAGGTATTTCACTCATTGACAGGCAGAGCTGTATGTCTGGATCCACCCTGAGGTATTTACATCATATTTCTATCGGGTAGGTGGGTAGAAATTAAAAAATATTCTACTGTACACATAGCAAAGAAGGAACATTTAGATTGTAAGTCTGTGAGTTTTCAATTTTGCACGGCGCTTTGGGGAAATCACTATGGACAGGGGATTCTAAGCTCAGACAGGGCCCTCCATTCTTTACAGTGTGATTATATTATTTTTGTCTCCGTCTGGAACTTAACCCATGTATTGCACTACGGAATAAGTTGGCACATTACAAATAATGATAATAATCAGGGCTATATCTACCTTTTTGGAGCTCCTAGGCAGTGAAGTGGAGGAGCCCCGGCAAGTGAGTACAACCAGGAACACATGGACCCATTTTTTACTTTTCTGTACATGTAAGTTCCCTTTCCTGTTGTAACTGTCTTGTTCTAGGTGCTTACCCCCTAGTAGCCAGTCTATGAACTGCAACATTTTTTTTTTTTTAAGCCAGGAATATTTTTTTTTAAGAAGTGGTGCCCCTCACAGGGAAGCGCCCCTGGGCGGCTGCCTAGTTGGCCTAATGGGTAATCCGTCCATGTTAATAATAACATGTAAAGATCTATCAATTGGACATGCAAATTAGTTTTATCACCTCCTCTATGATAGATAATTACATGACATAGAAGAGATGGGTGATTTCTTCTTTTAAGGTATTCTTTAAATTACTCAACTTTCATGATTGGTTATCTAAAAGTTCCACTAAAATATTTTAATAAGGTCCAGTAATTATACTGCAGACTCAAAATGTGCCCTCTAGTTTTTTCTGGTAGCAAGCCTTATTGATAAAACAGTTCACATCCATGACTTCAAGCAAAATATCTCATATCTCTGTACTGCACTCCTACATTTTGTCATTATTTTTAAGCAGGAGTGTAGCCACGATTAAGTCCAAGATAATTATTAGAGACAAACTACTTACATATAATTATCTTGTATATATTAGTCAAAGACACTTATTCTTACAAACCTGGGCATGTGATGGTGGAAGTCCTCTTCTTATATAAACACCAAAAAGAGCATCTTTCCCAAGGGAGATGTTAAATTTGAGGAACTGCGGCTGAATTACATGGATATGAGATCTCCAGAACACTCCCGCTGGCACTTCTTGGGTGATTCTGCGTCCAATCTCAACTTCTCCATTGTCTATGCTGCTATTCCTTGTGGGAAACCAAGGCCCTGCAATATAAGCATTAATATACGTGTCAGCAATTTATAGGTTTGAAAGATATTTTATGCATAATAATACAGATCACGTTTAAATGCAGTTATATATATGTATGCCATGCCTGACTTTTATTGAAATACTTCTGGTTGTACAGAAAAAGACGTTTAACATTCATATAAAACTGTAACTATGATTGATATATATATATATATATATATATATATATATATATACATACATACATACAGTAGACTCTCAGTTATCCGTCACCCATGGCGATTGGTAGAAGCCGGATTAATGTAGTTTCTGGATGCTTGAGAGTCAATATTAAATGAGGCCTAGATTAGCTGCACATAGGATACTCTGCTAAGTATATTTATCAGGGAGGGCTGTACTAGCAGCAGCAGCTTTCACTCCTCACTTACACACAGGTACGTTCGGCTGGAGGGTGCGGTGCTGAACCCGAGGAATGTAACATCAGCACTGCCCTGGCTCAGTCACTCATATCGGTCTGCTTCAGGTAAAACTGAATTGCAGAGACATACAGTGAATGCAATCTAGGTGCCTGTAAGCATTTTGTATCATGACAACCTGGCTCCTGGCAATTGTTGAGCCCTGTAAAATGTAATTTTTATTTAAAGTACAGTATTCTATTTTTTTCTGGTTACTTGAGAGTTCTGGTTGCTTGAGTTCTGGTTAACTGTATATAAACTATATCAGTAAAATTCAAAGGAATACTGAAATCCTCTTAAATCAGTAAATCTGTAACAAAATATTTCTAGAAAAGCTTTAACCCTGAATGATTGATTCCTTCAAAGCATATCATCTTACTAACTCATATAAATTTGAACATTTTAACATACACATCATGGCTGCCAAGTTTGCTATGTATTCTGCCACTTGAACTGAATTATTACCCTGGACACGTCTGAATAAAAATAAAGTCCTGACTTGGGAGTTTCAAATACATTACATTTGAAAAAGGTTATTCAAAATACATAAAGGTACTATTGGATTAAGACAAAAGCAAATAATTATAATGTGTTTAACTTAATTTTATCCTAGTTAAGGTGAAGTTCCACCTAAACTGAAGACAAGTTTTTCTTATAGGAAAGCACTTTTAGCGCTTCAAATATATGTTTACAAGTTATAGCATGTGCTTTATTTTATTGCTACAAGTCCTCTTTATGAATTGAGATGTGTGATGCTAAAAATATAGAAACATTAATGTAATTGCCACAGTTTAGAAATGCAGTTGTAGTTTGAGTGGCTCCTGACGTAGCTCTCGACCTTTTGACTCAACAAGATTACAGAAATCTAAATTCTAATTGTCAGTGACATAAATGGAGCAGAATTATCCTAACAGTGGCTCCCACACTCCTAACATATGAAGCAGTATATAGCAAACAAAATAAGTAATTTAACTTTTGCACACATAGTTATCATCTCTAGGTATGGATGAAAAATGGTGGATCTTGGTCTTTAAGGTAGCTAAGTAATATACACTGACCACTTTATTACGTACAACTTTCTAGTATTAGGTAGGACAACCATTAGCTCCCAGAAAAACCTTAATTATTTATGGAAACATTAGTTAGATATCCCAGTCCATATTGACGTGACAGCATCATGCTGATTGGTCAGCTGCACATTCATTCTGCGAATCTCCCGTTCCAACACATCCCAAATATGTTTTATTGGTTTAAGATTTGGTGACTGTGCAGGCTACCGGAGTACACTGAACTCACTGACACGTTCATGGAACCAGCTTCAGATGACATATGCTCTGTGACATAGCTCATTATCCTGCTGGGATTAGCCATTAGAAGATGGGTAGACTGTGGCCATAAAGACATGCACATGGTCAGCATGTGGCATTTAAACAATGCTCATTTGATATTAAAAGGTCTAACGTGTGCCAAGAAAATATTCCTCACTTCATTACATCACCACCACCACCAGCCTGAAGTGTTGACACAAGATCCATGGAGTTGATTACACCAAATTTTGACCCTACCATCTCCATGTTGCAGGAGAATTCAAGATTCATCAGATTTTCCCAATCTTCAATTGTCCAGTTTTGATAAGACTGTGCCCACAGTAGCCTCAGTCTCCAACGCTTAGCAGACGGGAGTCAAATCCAGTGCGATCTGCTGCTGCTGTAGTCCATCTATTTCAAGGTTCAACGTGTTGTACTTTCAGTGATGCTCTTCTGCTTAATGCATGGTTATTTGAGCTATCTTTCTATCACCTTGAACTAGTCTGGTGATTCTCCTCTAAATTATTTCGTTGAGGCGTTTTCACCCACAAAACTGACGCTCACTGGATGTTTTTGTTTTTTTCGCACCTTTCTCTGTAAACTCTCGAGAGTGTTGTGCTTGAAAATCCCAGAAGATCATCAGTTTCTAAGATACTCAACCAACCCTGTCTTGCATCAACAAACATTCCATGGTCAAAGTCAATTAGATCCCATTTTTTCACCATTCTGTTTGGTCTGAAGAACAACTGAACCTCTTGACCATGTCTGCAAGCTTTTATGCTTTGAGTTATTGCCACATGATTGACTCATAATCAGTACATATGCACCTAATAAAGTGGCCACTGAGTCTATATACATGCTAATCTGGGATTTGAACACACAAACATGCTATGAGGACCTATCAACCATCTAATGAAGCTGCAGACTGGTTTCTACTATGATGTGGTTACAGACATAGGCCTTTACTGAAAACAATCCCAAATGTAGATGGTTCTTTTTTTCTGGAGAGAATTTATTTCAGCATTTAATGTACGGCATCTTAAATTTACTGCTTTTAATGAATGTTTGCCCTTTTGATTTAAACACAAATCCATATTTTTGCTTTGCCGTCAAACCCACTCCACAATTACTGCAAGTAACTTTATCAAATAGAGAGTCTGTGCACGTCCATGCCGGATGACGTGATGTACAAAAATAATTGTTCATTGCTTTATCTACCAATGATTTTCTGTATCATCCCAGTAATTAAGTTAAAGTAGAATTTCACGTTGGGCATCCATAAATGAAAATAAAATTGTTTCAATAGAAAGGATTACAAAATCAGATTTTGTTCTTCTGTCTGAAGCGATTCCTGCTTAGAGACTAAAGATAAAATGGGAGTTATTAGAGTACATTTAAGTCTTTTGATAATGACATATTCCTAGTGCCGATAAATACTACTTTATTCAGTTCCAACAGAAGAATATGATTTCTTGTATTACATTTAGAAAGCGGTAGTATGTTTACATAGGTAAAAATGGTAAAGCCTCTATTGAGCATAGTCCTTTTCGTCTAAAAAGAAACATATATATGTCAAGTTATTATTTATTTTAACAATCTTTTCATAATAAGTCGAAACACAATACTTATAATGAAAAAACAAAAACTTAAATCTACATAATGAATTTAACTAGCTACATAACCCTGTAACATGCAGAGCCAAACTATAGTGCTAATGTCACAAACTATGATTTCAGGGATGAAATAATACCTAGGCTGCCTGATCAGTCATCTGCACTTAGCTATTTATAATTCAAATAAGGAGGCACAGTAGGAAGTGGAACAAAACACTTACTCCAAAAAAATCTACAAATGGTATTTTATGCCTCTAACAAAAAATGATAACATGCTGAGAATTATTATGTCACTAACACTGAGTTTGTCAATGAACAACAAATATGGAAGCTATTCAGGTTAACATTTAAACTAGATGAAGTAGCCCTGTGCAGGTACAAAAGGAGTACTGAATGGGAAGAAAGCCTAGTATGCAAAGTGAAAATAAAAAAGAAAGTACAATAAAAAGTGGAAAAAAAATAAAAAAGCTAAATCCCAACTCACATTAAAAATTGACGGAGCTTGAAGAATTTCTATTGAGAAGACCCTTAGGTTTAAAAATTAAATTCTATAAACATCCAAACTCTTGGCATACATATTTTTTATATTTCAGAATTTGTTTTACTGAGCAAATTTAATAAGAGGAGAGAGCTAGCTAAGTAAATCTCTATGTGCTCTTTTCATCCATTGAGGATGTGATCAGGATATCAAAAATATTAACAAGGATGAGTGAACATGGAAATATTAATGTGGCTGGGAAACATATTTTTGTAGTCTTGTATTTTGTACTATTTTATAGCTTTATATTCTAATAAGTTTTATATATTTTTTCTCTATTGAAAATGTTGAAGGAATAAAAACATTATTTCAGCTTTCATGCATTCCAATGGGAAAGTTCAGTACAAACAATGTTCAATCTATTGTGATTAAAAAAGCTAATTGTAAGAAAACTTGCATTTAAAATTGCTACACTAGAGCTTCTCCCATCTTTATAAAATAGAACAGCAAGGTTATGTAGTAACGAGACGGCTACAGGATTTTATTGCTGCATGCTTTGCTACAGTATGAAAAAGATGGGAGGAGCTATAGCATGCTATTTTCAGTGTAAGTTTTCTAAAAAAAGATTAACTTTTTTAAATCCCAATAAACTGAAACTGGTAACACTCACATTTAATGGGTAAGGGTCATGAAAAATGGACCACTACATTGGCTGTTTAATCTCCAAATGGTAAAACCATGTATATTAGTATTACTAATACTCCTGTAAAGTGTATTCATCCATCTGTATGTGCTCCTGCTAAGAGTTACAAACTACTGGATGCCAGAAACAACATACTTTTTCAATAGCTAAACCAAATTTCTGCTAGGGGCTGAAAAGCATAAGAAAATGGAGAGGACCCAAGAATAGGTGTTTCCATAGAAACATAGAAATTAAGGGCTTTAGACAGCCACTTGGCCACCTAGGCTCACGGTTCTATTTGCCATGAAAATCTCTATATAACACTATTTATTCTATGTTTTTTTGACACAGGCTTCCCTTTAATGGACATTATACATCTTAATGCACATAAAGTATGCAAAGCAGTTAATGGAAAATGCTACATTGGCATAAAATTTTTGTAGTTTATCTGATGGAATTGGCCCATTGCAATGGTCCACTCATTTGCCTATTTTCCTCACATCAACAAGCTTTCAGTTTCTGTGACTTTGGTAAATTAATTTAATTTAAATCTCAAACAGGTGTTGTCACATTGTCATGTAATAGATTGTTGTATCTACCCCAACTTCTGAAGTCATTTGATTTTTTAATCACATACTCTTTGATGAATAAGTTGTTTGCCAAAGTTAATCTGTTTTCTGAAACTTCAGTTCTCCAGTCATGTCCTACTCTAATATTTGTCTCTTCTGCTATACCTTTGTACACATTTAACTTAAACTGGTACTTATAAACTTAATATAACAGTATCACACTGATGTACTCAAGAAACATTCAAGCAAGTCTGTTTCTTTCACCAGTTGGGGCTATGAAGAAGGTGGCACTGTCAATGGGAACTCTACTGTTGGATATTGAAGTGGTGTATCCTTAAGGGTCCTCTGATTTGAAGAGAATCCAACAAGGAATTGTCAGTATAAAGAAGGCATTGCAGGGGGTAGAACAATCATTTGAACATGGATTCCTTGTGTGGAGGTTTTAGGATGTGTTTCTTGTTATTTGGTCATTCAGTCATGTCCTGCTCTCTTTGACCATATGAACTGCAGCGCACCAGACAGAATCATTATGTCTGTAGTTGTGCTGATTCATAAGGTTCCAATTCCTTCTTCAGTGGACTGTGATTGTCTGACCTCTATGCTATGACCTGTCCATCTTGGGTGACCCTACATGGTATAGCTCACAGCTTCACTGAAGTAGACAAGCCCCTTCACCACAACAAGGTAGTGATCCAGAAGGGGAGGATGTGTTTACAACATCTTAAAGTGTTTATTTCTATTTTTTTCATGCTTTTGCTAGTTCAGCAGCATTATTAGAGTGCCTTTAAATTATATTTCTACAAAACTTATGTTTATATATAATTTAATCCTAGTGATACACATATATATCATTCTTTAATAATTACATTGTAGAACAATCCACTTTTTTAAAGTCTCATTTTTTTATTGAAAATATGGCTGACATGTTTTAAGCTTAACAACTGGTAAGAAATCCCTTTTTTATTAAATGTTTGGGCTTAAAAACAGACAATTTGGCAAATTTGCTATAAAAACCCCTACAGCTCTGTTGATGAATAGATGCCAAAGTGCTGGCGAAGCACTAAGATGATTGTTTCAGTGCTATTCAATTTCTAAATCAACCTTATGTGTCAGAAATTCCTTTGTAAAAATCTGGCATCAACATCATATCAGGTACATAAAAAAAAACAGTCACATCATTGTACAGCTGGTATACTGCCAAGTGATCCTTACGGAAGCATTGCAAAATGGCTTTAGGATGTATATATATATATATATATATATATATATTGTATATATGCAGCAGAGTATTGATTATTTAACCTAAATGGGCTCCCATACTGTTGAATAATCAGGTTTTCATTTAATTTAAGGGCACCACACTGTACAGTACATATCGGATCGCTATGTTGGATAATTGGATAGTAGTCACACATGCAAGCTCAGGAAAAAAAATACGACCTCAGAAAAATAAGAGTTTAACCGCCGACCGCCATATTTGACGTGTTTCGTCACTCGAAAATCGGCTAAGCAAGAAAAAAATGACGACCGAATTTTTTTTTTGAAAACGAGGCTGATCAAAGCCAGACACGCGGGACTTAGAAAATACATGAAGGCAAAGACACTTACACCAACAAAATCCGACCTTGGAAAAATATGAATTTAACGGCCGAACCGCGGAAATCGAAAACCAAGAAAAAAAACATAAAAACACACTCACACACAGCACAGGGGGAGGGCCAGGAAGCATGGGATTGAGGTTGCAAGCGATTTTGAGCCTTATTTGACGTGTTTCGTCACTCGGAAATTGGCTAAACGAGAAAAAAAAATGGACGCAAAAAATTAACACGGGGCTACGCGACCCCGGACCTCGCAAAACACTGCCAAATGCATATCGCTTTCACACAGGAACGAACAAACTACAAAATACACTATTACAAATGATGGAAAATGCTTGCGAGCCGCGTAACACATTCATAACATTACAAATCTACAATGGCGCTTTACACAACTACACCAACGGATTTCCCTTGCGCACACAACCAATTTCTAATGCACAGTTGGGACATTCATTACACTTTATCATCAGGACACCAACACTTAAACTGTATATTGTATGTTGCCGGAAAATATAAACAGATTGTTAGCTCTTCAGGCTATTGATTGCTGGATATATTAATTACAAATAGGTAAAATATATTAATTTATTCAATAACTGATTAATTCATTATTGATTAAGTAAATATAGATAAATATATATCTCTCTTTATAATGAGTGACGAAGGTGCTCAGAGGAGTAATAACAGACGAGACGAGAGACTCGCCATGAGCGCTGAAGGTCCTCAGAGTACAAAAAGGTTTACATTGTGTGTCAAACAGCATTCCCATGGCTTCAAATTTTATTGCCCCGTCATTTTTGACGGGCAAGTCGATAGTAAATAATAATATATATAGGGAGAGAGAGAAAGACGAGATCCATTCCTGAGGACGTCTTTAAACTGAATTTGTATGTAACTCGGATCTATGATGAATAATAATAATACTATAATGGCTCATTCCTTTCTGGATCACTACCTTGTCATGGTGAAGGTGCTTGTGTACTTCAATGAAGCTGTGAGCTATAACATGTAGGGTCACTCAAGATGGGCAGGTCATAGCAGAGAGGTCAGACAAATCATGGTCCACTGGAGAAGGAACTGGCAACCCACTCCAGTATCTTTGCCAAGAAAACCATATGGATAAGCACAACCAGAAAGACAGACAGGTGTGCCTGTGTGCTGCGTTCCATATGGTCACTGAGAGTTGGACACGACTGAAGGACTGAACAACAACAATGGCTCATATGTGGTAAAAATAATACAATGTAATACTGCAATAATAATAATGATAATTATAATACCCCTGTACTGTAATAAGTGACAGAAACTATTATTCTTTTTATTCAACAAACATAATATAAAAAAAACTTATACAAAAAGTCTTGAGAGCCTGTTCTTTAGTTGTCTGTAAGTCGGTTGTCTGTAATATATATATATATATATATATATATATATATATATATATAAAAATATATATATATATATATATATATATATAAATATATATATATATATATATATATATATATAAATATATATATATATATATATATATATATATATATATATATAGTAAATAAAAAGTACTTCTGCGTTCACATCTGAATGTCTAAAGCAAGTTAAAAAACCTGTTTCCAGCTCAGAGTTCCGAGAAAAACAGTTATTACACTGCATTCTGGGAAGTTGAGCTGGGACATACAAATATGCCCACAAATGCCTCGCTCTTCAATCCATAGCCATTATCAAACATGGCTTGCTTCAAGCTTATGCATGCTGTATTACACAGCTTTAATGCAAAGCCAAGGTTGGATTAAACACACGCTGATTATCCTATCCTTGTACGCTGTTTCAAGCTTACTGGCTATCATCAGCATGGAGCGGGATCTCAGCCTGTGTTGTGGATCTTATGAGTAGGTAGTTCACCACAACAATAATTTATAATATGGTGGGCAAAAGAGCGATAGAATCCCTCCACCGTATTTATATATATAGTATATAAATAGTACATTTGTGTTCACATTTGAATGCCTAAAACAAGCTAAAAAACTTGTTTCCTGCCAAGAATTCCAAGAAATACAGTTATTACACTGCATTCTGGGAGCCTGGGCAGGGACATGCAAATGTGCACACAAAGGCTTTGCTCTTGCAGTCCATAACCATTTTAAACATGGCTTCCTTTAAGCATATGCCCGATGTAATACACAGCTTATTTTTCAAAGCTCAGTATGGATTATACACAAGCCAGGAATCCCACCCATGTATAGCCATTTCACGGTTACTGTCTCTCCTCAGCATGGGGCTGGATCTTAGCTTGTGGATTTTATGAGGAGGTAGTTTACCACAACAATCATTGAATTTCTGGTGGGCAAAATAGCGATAGAAGCTCTCCATATATATAAATTGGATAATATCAATATTATTAATATTAGATATTACCTGGATTCTGGCAATATATATATATACGCACACGCATACATTCACATACAAGATATACATGCACATATAAAAAAAAACAGTTTTGGGTAAAAACAGTTGATATTTGTTTCTATTATTTTTGGCATTAGACGTCTGCTTCTTTTTTTAAACGACCCTGGAGTCTGTGCTGCCATAATTGAATACGCTGTGTGAACAGACCACAGATTGTTTATATATCGTTTTGGTCTGAGAGGCACAAATACACAGTGAGAGACCAAAATACCCAAGGTGACTGTTAGTTATTGTAATGGCCTGGATAGAAGGCACAGCTGTTGACTTTTGTTGATTCACAAAACTGAGGTTTGTTACATCCAAGTCTTTTAAAGGCACACTGAAATGTAGCGGTAACGAGCGCATGTTGCTAGCTTTCAGTCAAATAAATAAGTGCTATAGCTCAGTGGTTCTTAACCTTTTTTCTTTGTATGCTCCCAGAGTGGAAAAGTACCATCACATAATGTGCCTATAGAATAAAACCTGGAAAAGGTTCTCCTCACTAGTGAGACAACTCTCACTCTAGTGAATATAATCCAGTGAAACTACTCTGCCCTATCATTTCAGATGTTGATGGCCGACTGATGGGTTTCCTAGGACCATCTATATACTAAATGACCAGTGGCGGAGCTAGTGAATGGAGGGACCCCGTGCAAAAGGTGGGTGCCAAATAATTCACTATATATATATATATATATATATATATATATATATATAAATATCTATATATCAAATATATAGTTGTCGTAATTGTGAGTTTGTCAGTAACACAATGTTAAAAATTACAGACTTGAGCATGCTTCTTGAGCGCAAAAGGCGCTCATCGCGAGGCTCGAAAGTTACGGTTTTGCGAGGTCTGCAATGACCCCCGCAGGAGCTCATCGCGAGGCAAATAAAGTAGTGGTGAGGAGAGGTTTGCAATGAGTGCAAGGACCGCAAGGCCGTCATTTTTCTTCACGCCTGTAACTTAGAAGCGGTTGGGAGGCCACCAAAAGACGCCAATTAGGAAATTAGATTGCAGGGAAGTCCATAAGTGAGGTTGAAAGCTAATTTGCTATTCAATCAGACACAGGGGGAGTGGGGGGGGGGGGACACAGGGGAGGGAGTGGGGAGGAGAGACACAGGGGTGAAAGAGGGCGGGGAAGAGACACAGGGGAGGGAGAGCAGGGCAAAGAGACACAGGGGAGGGAGAGGGGGAAAGAGAAACCGGGGAGGGGAGGGGCGGAAGGGACACAAGGGAGGGGGAGGGGGGAGAAAGAGACAAAGGGGAGGGAGAGAGGGGGAAGTGACAAATTGGAGGGAGAGGGGGGGAAAGAGACACAGGAGGGAGTGGGGGGAAAGAGACACAGGGGAGGGAGAGAGGGGGAAAGAGACACAGGGGAGGGAGAGGGGGGAAAAGAGACACAGGGGTGAGAGCGTTTGTCTGTAAGGCTCACAAATTTATGGGATTGCGCACAGCGCATACCGCAGACAGCTATAAGCAGCAAAGCCGCTCATTACGGGGCACGTAAAGTAGAGGTCGGAGGGGAGGTTCGCAATGAGCGCTGAAGGCGCTCATCGCGAGGACTGTAAAGTGTCCGACTCTCTGTGACTATATGGACACAGCATGCCATGCACATCTGTCTGTGTATCCCGTTATGCCTATCCATATCGTTTCCTTGGCAAGGATACTAGAGTGGGTCGCAAGGTCCTTCTCCAGTGGACCGCAATGTTTCTAATCTCTCTGCTATGACCTGTCTATCTTGGTTGACCCTACACGGTATAGGCTCCAGTGGATCATGATTTGTCTGACCTGTCCGCTATGACCTGTCCATCTTGGGTGTCACTACATGGTATAGCTCACAGCTTCATTGAGGGGTGTATATATATATATATATATATATATATATATATTTAGCAAACATTGCTAAATAGCTCTGACATGTAGTGTTTCAGTGCTATTCAAGTTAACATTACTAAGTGCAGTTTTACGTCTGACTTGTGACTATCTGGGAAGTTGTCCTAAAAGAGCTTAAAAATTAATTATTTACATATCTGCGACTATTAATCTCTTAATATTGAGAGTCATTGAGTGCCACTATCAACAATGTGTGGGCAGAAGATGTATCACAAAGTCTGGGTTAACAGGACATTAATCTTCCAAACTTGCATAGCATGACAGTGCTGCAAAGCTGCATTTCTACTTTATTATAGATACATGATCAATCACTATTCTTAGGTAAAAAGTTTTTATGATGTTTAAAACTGGATCTTTTAAAATTGCTGAAGAAGAAAAATCTGTGGGTTTCCTTTAAGTCTGTTTTTCCATAGCGTCTTCACACGCACATACATCTACCCTGTTTGTGATCACCCACCTCTCATGGATCCTGTCACTCATCACCCACGGCTCTAGCTACCTGCCACACTCTCAGCTGGGCGCTGCAACACACCACTGCCTCCTGACACTCTGCGAGAGGATCACTGCTGTGGATACGGTTCTTATCTGGCATACTGAGGTTCTAAGTGAAAGACCTTAGACATATACTTTACCACTAAGGGTAATTATTTTTGTGAGTTAATATCATCGTTGAAACTATTGTCAGTAACACTATATAGTTAGTGATCAAATTATTGTTCATTTTAAAAAAAAGTATATGCTCCAAAGACTTTGATACCAGACAAGTAGAAAGCGATAATGAGAGCGATGACAAACTAAGGCGTCCATTTAATTTGATGCTTTAAAATGCTTTAATTTACTATTAGAAAAATAACAAATGCTGTTTAGCCTCACCTTTGCTTTTTGTGGGACATATTCACAATCTTTAGCAAGGCTTTGTCACTTTATAGCTAAAAAAAATCTTTAAGGATATTATTGAGGGATTAAATAAGAAAAAATAGATTGGTTGTCTCAGTCCCATAATAACACCAAGCAGGCAACCAATGTTCTCTGAGTTTGAGCTTATCTAATATGAAATGTGGATAGACATTAATAGGGTAACAAGAAGTTTTTGGGTGCAATTTGAATCTGAGTCTCCCTACCTGAGCGAACAAAGCCAAGCCAAGACCTAACATAGCACACTTCCAAAGGGCAGCCGGCTGTGTCATGTTGTCATTGCAGTGCCAAAGAATAGTATTAAAATATGTGAAGATGTATTTATATTTATCTGTAAGGATACAGGACCTGATACTTTTTGGCATAATATATATATATATATACTAGCAACTTGCCCGTCAAAAATGACAGGATTAAAATTGTAAGGCTGGCAATGCTGTTTGTCACACAAGGTGAGGCTTTTGGTCCTCTGAGCACCTTTAAGCTCATTACTTCAAGTTTCCTGCTTTGCACTGATCACCTTCGGCGCTCATCGCAAGCCCCACGCTGAGCGCCTTTGGCGCTCATTGCAAGCCTCTTCCGCTCGCTGTGCTCATCGTGAGCCCCGCGATGATCGCCATTCCTCTTGCCTACTGTATGGGCCACTCATTGCAGGGTTTGTTAATCTGCAAGTTTCGTGCTTGGGAATGCCATGTGTGTCTTTCCAGCATCTCCCCCTGTCCCTTCCCTGTGTCTTTCTCCTCTGTGTGTGCTGAATGTTTGCGTTGTGCGTCGTGACTGGCGTTGGTTTTATTTTCAAAGTCCGCTGTGCCTGGCGTTGTTGGTGTAAGTGTTAGTGTCTTAAGCATTGTGTATTTTGTACGTTTTGCGAGCCTGGGGTTGCTAAGCCTCGTTTGCATGCTGTTTTTTTAATTTTTCGTTTTTCATCCGCCATTTTTTTCCTTACGTCTGTGATTTTCGAATGACAAAAAACACCAAATATGAGTGTAATTCAATTGCAACCTCGCTCCTAGGCTTCCTGTGTCTCCCCCTGCGCTGTGTGTGAGTGTGTTATTATTTTTTATAGATGTTTTATTTTTGGTGAGTTTTTAGAGTTACGCGCTTGAACAGTGCTACGCCGCTGGCTGCATTTATAAAGCATCAGAATATTCTCCATAATGCTATTTACATATTAGAATAAAGTACAGTGCATACAATTAGCAAATTAAATATCTATAGACAAATTTTAAGCTAGGTATAAATACAGGTACAGATACAACACAAATATGAGTGAATGGGTCAACAGATATGGTGCAACAAAGCTGAGGGTCCTATTCCGAAGAGCTTACTATCCAGAATGCAAGGGTGGGGTGTGAGACAGGAGGGTGATGCAGGATGGCAGGATCAAGAGAGTAGGCTGATGCAAGTGGAGGTGGCTTTGTGTTATAGTGTAGGTTGTGTGTGAGCAATTTGGTAAAGTAGGCAATTTGTGCGTTAAGGCTATAGTTGCTAAGCTTCTTTACACAGATTTTTTTTAGTGAGTTTTGAGGAAGTAAATAAGTCTAGTGGAGCAAGGCAAGGAGTTCCCGAGAGTAGGTGCAGCTCAGGAAAAGTCCTAAAGACAGGAGTAAGAAGAGGTGACGAGAGGAGAAAAAAAGGAGAAATTCGTTAGTAGAGTAGTGGTTTGGGGAGTATTTTGAGATGATGATGTTGTTAAGGGCTTTATATATTGGGGTCATAATTTAAAATTTTATTCTGGAGTCTGGGAAGTCAGTGGAGTGGCTGACAGACGTGCTGCAGAAACTGAGGTTTGAATATGATAGTCTAGTGGAGGCGTCATTATGGATTGGAGTGGAGGGGAGTAACCTCTTATACTGCTAATACTTATCTTATCCTCTTATACTGCTATGGATATGTGTGTAGTAATTGTATGGGAAAAGAGTGTAGAGGGTGCAAAAACCTAAATGGCTATAAAACCAAAATATGCCCCTAATATGGTTGTGCAGTACGTAAAAAAGGTAATGTTTCTCAAACATTTGCTGGTCTACAAGAACACAAAAGGATAAGAACGTAACACTTTAAACATACCACTATCATCAGTCAAATTTCTAGATATATTATTCATAAACAGATAAAATGTACTATATTCAATTCAGTGCAAAAGTGAAATAAAAGGTAGTGCCCCACGTGTAGTATTGGATCTCATAAGGTGGTCCTCATGAGCACTGGAAGGCGACCAGACAGTCCCCAGCTCAAAATGGTCCAGAGCCACTGGCACTTTTTCATGCAACATCAACTAAATAAAAACACAACATAATTTTGTACTATTTAAAAAAAAAAAAAATTAAATGATAAAATCTGGGAGTTTTTCTCGCTTTAAAAGCCAATACAAATGTATCATTTTCTGCGCATTTAGATGCTTCAGTTTGGAACAATCTCTGATTAGCCTCCGCTAGGCAGGTAATACTGTTCAATTAGCTGTGTTGGGGAGGCATATTGTGAGACTGGATGTGTTCCCAACATTTTGTGGACAATCCAGCACAGCTAAAATGTGAATATATCTTAATTGCCCAATAACGATGCTGGAGACTGTGTTTTACTGTGCTGCCTGGATAAGGACGCCGTGTCCTTCTGCGATTTTTCCCCACGGCTCATATAAAGGCATCCTCTGGTAGGACCTTATACATGAAGTGTATTTAAGTGCTTCTAATGCTCTCCCAGACCATTCTAAGCGCCGGGTGTGATTGTGTTTTACATTATCACTAACAAACAACCTATAATCACTTTCAAAAGCTGCGTCCCAAAAACATTAGAGAACTCTGGTGTTTCCCTGCATCTGCTTTGTCGGTCCAACAGGACAGTCTGTTACTGCTGGAGATGATTTCTTAATGGGCCATTTAAAGACCTGCGGGCAGAGGTACAGATTAGCGGTAAAAGTACAGCAGATGCTTTTAGGAGGGGGGGGAAAAGTAATTTGCTTACATACATGCTGAGGGCAATTATGAATGAAACATTCATCTAAGAAGGTTTACAGCAGGACTAAACAAAGGCAGGAAGGTATCTGAGTTTATGAGATGCTCTGCAAGCTGGGAGCAGGTTAGCCGTGTCATACATCTGCATACTGTGCTGAAAAGGTGAGTTGAACATCAAGACAAGTCTTTAAAGGGACCCATGCAAACAGATAGGAACCTAACTCTGCTAACCCTGCATGCCCTCATTTACATATCCCTGACCATAATTCTCTGTTCAAACTGCTTTTGCAACAAGTTCTAGAAATACAGATGGCAGATAAGTAACAAAATGCCCATCTAGTCTGTTCATTCTATCTACTTACAAAGCCTGGATTAATTAATTAATTAAATGAGCAATTGTTGGTTACTAGAGCCCATAATGTCGCCCATAAATTAATTTGCTATTCAGTTGGTGTCTTTTAGTGAGCTTCAAACGATCTGCGGGTTACAAGCTGAAAATCCCTGTGGTTGTTAAAATTGTAACTTCCAACCCATCCAAGCCTTTGATCTTTTAAGCCCGTAAATGTTACAATTGCAAATCGCTAAACAATTGCTACAATTCCTCAAGCCCGCAAATGTTCTCACACCCGTAAATGGCAAATGTAGAAGAAAATTCTATGGGTACCAGATAGGGGGTTAAATACCTGTTCGTAGCACTGTAAATGCAAATAAAAAATCAATCAAATCAAAGACATTAGAATGAACTGAACAACAGTCTCAAGCTCGCAAATCTGCAATAGAAAACATTTTTTTTTACGTTTAATTTCTGTGTCCTAACAATCTTGGGAGTCAATGAGTTAATACATATCAGGCCACCCACATGGACTAGAGCAGAATCGCCATTCATTTTTATTATTTTGAACATTGCCGGATTGCGAGTCTGATCGCATATCGGACCTCTAAACGCTAATTGATTGTCATTTAACCTCCATGTTTTACTGATGGTCTCATTTACTATTGGCTGTTTCTAAATTGGTAGTTACAGAATTGCCTAATTGATCATCATCACGCTCTGAAATACTACTTATCATTGCTTGGTTTACGGTTTCGGCTTTTCGCCCGTAACTTGCAGGCTTATTCAATTGAATCACTCCATAATTGTAGCAAATTTCAGACTTACCGCCTGTAGAACGCAATCTTGCAATTGAATAAGGCCCCAGGATAGCATTTCACTGATCCAGAACGGTTACACTCCCTGACTCTGTTTGTCTCTACCTCTTCCACTGGAAGGTTGTTCTACTTATCTACTACTTTCTGTAAAGTGGTACTTAAATTACCCACTTTCCATATCTTGGAATCTTGTTCTATCCTTCTTTTCTGGAAGGCACTTCCTTCCTGAATTTTATCAAATCCTTTGATATATTTAAAGTTTCTAACTTATCCCCCTATTACCCCACAAATAATGTTTTTTTTAATTTTATTTCAAGTGCCTTAGTCATTTTATTTATTGACTTTCAAGTCATCTTGTTTTTCAAACACCAAAAATTCAACAGGATTGTGTGAAAGTTGTGTTAACATGGCAAAACCGTCATATAAAGCATGTGTCTGTATCAAGCATCAAGCTCTTTTTCTTTGACTTTGTTCTAGAAAAAGAATCAGCATTCTGGTCCAGAGTGTTGTGTACATCAAGAACTGGCGTAGATCAAAGCTTGTTATAAGAAGTATTTGATGCAAAGGTTACTGGACACAATTGCTGTCTAGTGACAATAGGTGTTGGGTTCACAGAATAATATAATTAACATACCCACTGTGTATTATGCTCAAGGGATGACACGTGTGTAGGATGTAAAAGGCATAGCGACACATGACATTTTAAGAGTAAGAAGTCACAGTATTGTAGCAGTTCAGTCAGCCGTTCATTTAAGAAGTGTGTAAAATATGTGCAACTACTTAGTCTTATGGCAGAGTGTGCCAGCACTTCCCTACAGCTGTTTCCTTGGTCTATGCTTCTGAATACTTGACTCTATAATGTGCAAAAAGTTTAAAATAAATATAGACTTTAATATAGGGCAGCAAACATTTGATTTTGTTCCTAATAGAATTAGAGACTTGAGAGGACCATGCATTCTGATAAGATCCCCATTCAGTTCAGGTGAATGACTGATACTTTACATAGTCACTTGATAATATAACTAAATAGAAGAGTAAGCTCTAGTAGGATAACCCATCGTCTCAGGCTACAGACAAGCTAGCAGTCCAAGATGGAAACACCCATGACACTATAAGTCAGCTAAATATAAGATTTCTCTAAAATACTTTTATGCTCATGACTTACATAGATGCTAATGCTGTTAGTTCACAATCATGAATTATTCCCCAACTACAGTGGTCTGTTAAAGGGCCATTTACCTCACTGTAAGTGCTCTTCATGGTGTGAAAGAGCACAGGATTGTATGTTAAAATGATATTTTTTAATTACACTAATAACTGCTAAAAAAATCTAAAGTTTTAAGTCTGTTTACAAACACAGGCCCCTATTCAATTGCAAGCAGTTTATACCGGCCGTATGTCTGCGGGCTTGAAATCTGCTACAGTTACAGAGCGATCCAATTGAATAAGCCCGCAATTTAAGGTCCGAAAGCCAAAACTGTAAACCATGCAATCGTATGTAGCATTTCAGAGAGTGATCATGATCAATTAAACAAGGCCGTAACTATCGATTTAGAAACAGACAATTGTAAATGAGATCGTCATCATGACGTCAGTAAAACATGGAGGTTAAACGTCAATCAATTAGCGTTTAGAGGTCCAATAAGAGATCGGACTCACAATGTACAAAATAATAAAAATGAATGGCGATACTGTTCTAGTCCATGTGGGTGGGCTGATATGTATTAACTCATTGATTACCAAGATTGATATAACACGGAAATGAAACATAAAAAAAAATGTTTATTGCAGATTTGCGAGCTTGAGGCTGTTGTGAAATTAATTCTGATGTCTTTCATCGCTTTTAAAGTACAGTATTGATTATTTATTTGCATTTACAGTGCTGCGAAACAGGTTTTTAACCCCCTTGCGAGTCCTATCTGGTACTCGTAGGATTTTCTTCTACATTTGCCATTTACAGGTGTGAGAACATTTGCGGGCTTGAGAAATTGTAGCAATTGTATAGGGATTTGCAATTGTAACATTTACGGGCTTTGGAAGATCACAGGCTTAAATGGGTTGGAGTTACGACTTTGACAACCGTAGGGCTTTTCAGCTTGTAACCCACAAATAGTTTGCGGCTAGCGAAAAGATGCCAATTGAATAGCAAATTAGTTTACGGGCTCCATTTTCAGGCCCCAGTAACTAACAATTACTCAGTTGAATAGGGGCCACAGTCTATCCTTCCTACTGGCTGTAGCATGATTAATAACAGCCAGCCGAGCTGAGCGTTAAAGACAATGGTTGATAGCAGTTTTTCCCTGCACTTAGAAATGCCGAAGCAGTTAACCCATAATTGATTTGTTTAGGTGATTCCAGCATTCCAAGCTCTGCACAGATGTATTATTTAATGGTAAACTATTTTGTTTTCTTTTGCTCACTACACAGAGCTGTAGCATGGGTCTGGCAGAGGGCAGTCCGTGACACATGTAAACACAGATTTAATTGATTAATTTTTCAAACATTTCAAACATTCAAAAATTATTTTAACATGCTTTTAGGAGATCTTTTACTGTGACGTGGTGCAAACTCTACTGAATTAAGTGCCCTTTTAATTAAGATATAAGTACCATAGATAGAATAGGCCTATTGCTTCTGATTAATTGTACCCTTTAAGAATCTGAGAAGTGTGTACCAGTCAGCCTCTATAAATTAGACACTAAATGCAAGTTGTTTTTCTCTAATTTAATACACACTACTTCTTACCTGTACTTAAGATGACGAGATAATATCCCAGACAAATTTACGCCTAATGGTTTTTATTATGCAATTTGCAAAACCTTCATTTAGCTAGAATTTGGAGTGCCTTTCTATAATCCATGCAATAAACATTTTCGCCTTTGCATGCATACCTGCTTTAACATTTATTCGCACACATTCAGAATCTGTGGATCTAACAGATGGCCATGCTCGGATGCTAATTGAAAGGAGATTGGTGCCAAAGTGGACTGGGGAGGACACAGTACTGCAAGAACTAGCTATTCTTGAACAAGCAATAGGATGTGCAGAAAGCAGTGACAAGGTTGATGAGGACATTATGAATAATGTAGACGATGGCATTTGTTCAGGACTGGAGCATCGAGATTACAGTGATACCAGAACTGACAGCAGATGCCATGAGATGGTGGCATTTGTCCTGTTTCTCATTAGTACAAAATATAAAATGCAGTGCATTTACAGAGTTTAGACACTGGTTATTATGAGGCACAAAATAATTGTATTTTGAATAAAGCAACATTTGTAGAGTGTAATAGAAAATATGCCATTTTCTGTGAAAGGTTTTTAATTATATTAACGAAACGAGGTGAATGTTTCCATTTGTTTATTACATTAAGATATTCTTAATAAGATATTCATAATAATTCATTATAATGGTACATATTCAGCTTAGTGCTGATGTTTGTCGGGATAACAAACCTGCCATGTGGGAGGCATAGTTCTTGCAAGCTGAAAGCGAAACGCGTTAACACACTTTGCTGTAACCCTTTCTCTAGATTCATTAGGCTGCTTTGAAACTAACTTCGTCTAGATCAGTAAAGTCATTGATACAAATTAAATATAAAGAATCCAAAAATGCTGGACTAATGGCACTGGAAGCAACTGAACTTTATAAGGAGCTGAATAAATAATCCACATTACTACATGCTATTTTTACTATACACTGTACATTCCCAATGTGTGCAAAGCAAAGTAGATAGGACATTTAAAAGCTAATGCCTGTTTACATGGATGCAGAGAGATACATTGTATTGTTGCATCAAGTGATGCTTGCCACACAAAATTATTATAATTGTGGGCGGAGTCTATTGCATAACTATATTTCAGCATTGTTAATTTTTCTAATTGCATTGTAAAATTAGTAAAGTACGATATATGTGCAAAAAAATTAGTGTAGGAAAGAAAAGTGGCTTGCTCGTTAGCTCATTAGTTTTTAAATAATAGGTAAATGCAAGGTAATTTGTGATAATTATAATGTGAAAATATTCAAAAGGAGCTAATTGTATGCCTGGTTAGAAGCTTATTGTTTTTAGATACTGGCATCCAGATCTTTTTAGGACACCTGTAAGCGCATAACCCTCACTCTAATCCCCTAATCTTTTCAAATGATTTTAAAATATATAAAAAAGATAAAGGGCCTCATTCTATTATCGGCCGTAGGAGATGCGGGGCCGCAAGGACCGGCCGCAGGCTATTTGCCTATTCTATTCCCTTACGGCCGGGAGCTCCGGCAGGCTTGCGGCCGGCGCCTTGTTATCCCTTGCGGCCGCACGCGCTGCAGGAAAGCCTTTGCTCTTAAACGGCCGCAAGAGTTTCGACCGCAAGAAAAGCCCGGTTGCTATTCAATTGCTCCGGGAACCCTCTTGGCAAGGCTAAAACCGAGCCGCAGCTTACTTGCACCAAAAAGGTCCCGCAGGCACACAATTAAGCACATAATAAAGCCATCCTGCACTCTTATGAGACGATAAAGTGATTGGAGGTGTTAGCATTCATAGCACAACATTCCCCTACACTCAAATATGAAAATAATTTTTATTTTAATTCATGTCAAATATCCGTGGACAAAGTCCAGAGGGCTTGGAGCACCTCAGACCCGCCCAGGCTGCGGGACGGAAAATAAACTGTTAATGTAATCTCGGATTTGGGCTGATGTGCAAGCTTGAGAGGGGGTTGCTATTAATCCTCATGTCCCCCATTATGATCCCTAGCATTTACAGAGCTTTACAGTGCCATCTTGAATTTATTTTTGCATTTAAAGTTTTCAGACCTTGCGGCCGGTTGCATTAAATCAGTGGTCCCTAAAATCAATATGATTCCAATATATTTGTAGAAAACAGCAATATATGGAGGCAAAGCAGAATATAGCTTCAGTTACTGCCTCGTAAACGTGCATTTCTGTCAAGATTAACATAACATTTTAATAATGTTTACAGTAGATTAGAGTCCTAATTAGAGACATAACCTTCTATGAGATAAAAACAGCCATTAAATCAACTCATAAAACACCTTCAAAGTTCTGAACTATAAGGCTTCCATAAGATTACATCTCAAATTAAATTCTGCTTTTTTATGCTTCTGTCATTAGTTCTTGTTTGAAGTTATTTTAGTTTATTTTGATATATTATGCATTATTTTTATTACATACCCCCCCAAAATAAGAGATAAGTATGTAGAGCCACAAGCCTTGCATCGTAGGTGTGCTCGAACAGATTTGCTGCTTTGTTAATCTGTTTGCAATATCTCAAGTCTAAGGCTATTTTAGCATCTTTAAAATAGATGTCACATTGATCTGATAAGAGTTTGTTTATCTGCCTTATTTTAAATCTTTTAAGAGCATAAGCCTTTCCCCCCAAACAAATTAAGTGTAAAAAAGTGTTGCTGAGTAAAGTGTCAGTCAATCTTTTCATCAATTGCCACCTGCAGACAACAGGCGAGTTTCCACTGCAACACTCTGCTTGACGTTGGAATGTCATTTAAGTGAAGGTCAATAGCACCAATTTAAAACTCGCTTTTTTTTTCAAACAAATACCATTGCGGAGGTTCGTTTGCATAACTCACAGAAAATCGCAAAGAGAAAGCAGGCATTATTACCTTTGCTATTACCAGCCTGGTTTTACATTTTATGTGTTATGCATGTAATGATCTATTAAGGTGTGTGCTACACTGCGTGTGCTGTAACGCCTGCTTATATATTGTGTTTGTCGCACTGTATGTTCTGATATACTATATGTGAATGCAATACTGTGCTGCATTATCTGGTTTGTGTGTCAGTCTGTCCTGTATGTGAGTGCGATAGGAGTTGTTTTGGGACCAATAGGCACCAGGGAAGAGGGGATGAGTTGTTTTGAGGAATGTGGTCCCATTAGACACCAGGGATGACAGGCTTGGTCTTTTTGGATGCCTTTATAACAGGGGTGGGAAAGTTCAGTCCTGGATGGCCAAACACAAGCCTGGATTTGATGATATCCCTGCTGCGCACCGGTGAGTCAATCACCTCTTCAGTCATCCTGATTGGAGTCAATCACCTCTTCAGTCATCCTGACTCACCTATGCACAGGAAGGATAACTTTAAATCAAGGACTATGTGTGGCCCTCCAGGATCGAACTTGCCCAACCCTGCTTAATAGCCTAGTCTGGGGGTCTCAATAAGGACCTCAGAGTGGGTGTCCATTACAGGCCCATCAAAGCCATCAGCCTGACCATATGTTATAGGCAAATATTGACTGATATTTGCAGGCAAAATAGGGACCAGATATTCTGGCCCCATAACTGAAACCTTATGCCTAAGCTGGGCAATCAACCCATCTACAAATGGGGAGCCATACTGCTCTAGGTAAGTACCAGGTAAGTATTTGTTATTATAAATTATAAACCCAGATGGATCTGACACTGTAAGCACAGATACATGGCGGTTCTGATATCCAGACCAACTGAAAAAAGGAGGGAAGGAGAGGGGCTACATATGAAGAATACCTGATTACATAATAGCCTCACAAACAACCCAACCCCTAAATACCAAATATTAATAACTAATATATTATTAGTAATATTAATAATAATATCAAACACCCACTTTCTTTAACTCAGTGCATTATATTATACCGTATGTAAATGTAAAGTATAATGTAGTTAGCCAAACTTTATTTTCCACTGCTTAACACCAAATCACACAGGAACCAGACCAACTGGAAAATATATTATTTTACAATAGTCAAATTGTATTTTTATTTTTATTTCAATACAAAACAATGCCGCACTGGAGGTTTAAAACAACTGAACAGTCAACATTTAATAACCAATGGCCAAATGACCTATGGAAATCATCAAATCAACACTGATATAATAGCCAGAAGGGGGCCCAATAGAAAAGGTAGTGAAAAGTCCTATGATAATGGAGTACCTCCTGACTGGAAGGCTCAACATGCATTGAAGCCCCAAGTCTGACTCAGTATCTGTTATAAGTAATGCAGGAAGAAAAGGTGTATACCAAATAAAATGAATAATTGTGTCTTTTTACTTATAGTCCATATGTTCTTACACATATAGCCCATTGATTACATTGAGTAATGAATATCTAGTCTGCTGGTGAGAACTCAATATGTAGTCTTGTGCTCTGCTGTGTACATTGTTTACTACCATAATCCAATGCAATACCATGACTGTAACTATACATTCCTTCCTAAGGCTATATATTCTCTGATTGCCCTCAGTGACAGAGGGCTAGTGTCAGCACACACAATGATATTGCCTCAGTACTGTCCTCAGGGACCCCAATCAGTCTGTCACTGAAAACCTGAACTGTGACGGTCCTATTAAAAAAGCATTTTCTGTCAATAAACTGTTTCTTTAAAATAGACTTACAGTACATTCCTAGTTTAAAATACGAACTGCTATACTGAACCAATTTGATTGCAGGGGAAAACATATTTTAGGACATGGTAGTCTAACTCAAGTCCTTGAGAGTTGGCATTACTTTGGATTTTCAAGATAGTTCAATAAGTGGCACAGTCATGTTGATTTACTTACCTGCACTCATACAGAAATAACCTAAATAATATCTCATGTTTCTGGCTCTCAAGGACTGGAGTTAGATAAATTGGTTTTAGAAGATTGACACAGAAGAAACTGGGTCATCTGAAGCCCAGTAATCATATATATTATCTTGCTACAAAGATATGTTTTTGCAGATTTGAGCAAGAAATGTTCCACCTTCTGCCACCATACATGACCCAAGCATGGCCCAGGGGATATGTTAGCCTATAATAACAAGATCTAGGCAACTTGTTGAGTGTAAACAGGCCACAACATTTATTTGTAAATGCAATGACAGATATAAATACACAAATAACCATAAATAAATATATAAATAAAGAATTGCGGGGTGGAGCCAGGCTAGTGACAGTACCCCCTACACCCTAAACCACACATACAGGGCCTACTGTGATAATACATCTGTACCAATGTAGGGTAGGAACTTTACCACTGGCCCAGCGACTCACCACGCGCCGATGTGACAACATATAAAACATTTTCGTTGTCATATCTTTTTTTTATAAAGACAAAATACACATCATCATCACAACCTCAACCATAAATTCCTAACTAGCAATCTAGCAATAACCCCTTTTTTTTTTCTTCTATCAGGATGGGCAAGTGGGTACCTCATTGTGGCTATCGTGGGGTAGAAGGGCTCAGAGGCACGAAACAGACCATACAAGGCTCCACCCCCAGCTAGCCACACCCTCTGACATCTCCCCGGTCCTGCCATATCAAGTGCCCCCCCCTCCCCAGAGGACCTGCAGGTGTACATAGCCCTCCAGAAGTATTCCATTGTAGCTGTGTGATCAAAATCTGTACAAAAAGTAGAGAGGCTTGTGATGCAAGATACGATCACTACAGTCCATTACAACCACTACTACCAATGTTACCTCCTTAGAGCAAAAAGTGAATTCTTTATATATTAATAAATCTTTTTGCATCAGAAGGAAAATCAATATGATGCCAATATATGGAGGTAAAGCAGAATATAGCTTCAGTTACATCAGCTGTCTCATAAACTTCTGCCAAGATTAATGAAACATTTTAACAATGTTTACAGTAGATTAAAGTCCTAATTAGAGACATAACCTTCATTAAATCAACTCATAAAACACCTTCAAGTTTCTGAACTATAAGGTTTCCATAAGATTGTATCGCAAATACAATTATGCTTTCTCTCTCTTTTTGGTAGGACCCTATTTATTATGCAAAGATTCTGACTGGTTCATCAGCAAATTGCTTTCTCATTAATATATCTTTTTTGTCTATGTTCGTTTGGCAAGGTCTATTAAATAAGATGAAATACTGAGCCTAACAGGTTTATTTAGATGGGTGATCCAAGAGTTTATTCAGGGCTGCATCGGGGTGGGAGGGATTGACAGTACAGGTGTATGGGGCCCAGGGCTGGATTAACCATTAAGCAAAATAAGCACGTGCTTAGGGGATCAAGGGAAGGGGCACCAAAGACCATGGACCATATGGTCCAAAACTACAAGTGGTGCAACTGAACCAGGTTCCACAAATATATGAAAAAAATTACATATGTATATATATACACAATAATAAACATAATAAGAAAATAGTAATAATAGAGGTTAATGATATACTTTATAACATTTATCATTGTTTATATTTTGAATTACATATACACTGGACCCTTGGTACTTGTAGTAAATTGGTTCCAGAAGACACAATGAGTGGCGAAAATAACAGGTACCAAACTCCCATAAGGAATAATGTAAATTGGTTTTAACAAACGGAGGAGTACCAAGGAAGCGTAGAGTATTTTTTGCTCATCAAGACGCATCAAATACCGAAATTGAAGACTTTTGAGGCGGTTGATTGCCGATGGTCCGCTGTATATGGAGGCATCAAAATCTTTTAAGTGCTTGGGGCCTCTAAAGGTCTTAAACTGGCCCTGATAGGGCCCAATAATAAATGGGGGCTCTTATGGCCAGAACTTTATTAATGATATATACTGTATAAAACATGATTGTTCTATTTGAACACTTCCCTGATAAAGCTTGTTGACATCTCTGAACAAAGTGAAAAGACAAGCTTTTTCTTTCTTTCCTCCCTGCTTCCTCCTGATATTATGCATCCCATAGTGCACTGGGACTATGCAGAACTCATCATCACAGCTCCTCAGCTCAATGATAGGAGTGCAACCCTATTAAACCTGCCTTGTGCTAGAACCATTATATATAGGGGCTTTTACATGTTTTAGCGTAAATGCACTCTGTCCGCTCAAAACCAATTTGTTGTATAGGTTATTTTTAAAGAACATAAAAAACTGGCTATATGCTGCTTTATCCATTTTTTTTTCTAAAGTGGATCAATCCTGGAAAATGCCATGTTGTTGCTGCATTAACATGCAAATCTGTTAACACATATTAATGACTGTTTTGATGTGCTAATATGGATTGCAGGCTGCTTGTCTGTCTCTTTAGTGACCAGAATAAAGACCTGCAAAGTTATCTGGCAGTTAGACCCCTATACCATACATTACCATACTGGGCCACACGTTAGCACACAGGAGATGCAAAATAAATTGATAATTGTCCCACAGCGCTCATTTAAACAAAACATATTATTTTAAAAAACAAATTAAAAAAAAAATTGTGTCTCATACACCATTATATTGAGAGCTACTACCTGTTTTCACCAAAATCAGTTGTTTTGACCAAAATCAATTGTTTTGACCAAAACCCCAATTTCACAAACAGTAGCCAAATATGTCCCTGAAGTCGTTTACTTGCTGGGGCAGTTGAGTAAACAATAAACCGATTGTGAAATGTGTTGACCTCATACATTCTCATTGGTTACATCAAAAGCTTGTCTTCAACATGGCTGGCATAACCAGTGGTTCGGACTAGCAGTCAATGTGAAGGGAAGCCAGGCTACAATGAAGGCTAATCGACTCTGCTATACAATTCTATTTGTCTCACAACGTTTGACCTCTTTTGCCCCAGAGACTGAAACCTGTTCACAATACATTGTCCTCTCTCTGGCTCATTGTACTGTCACGGAGTAGTCAATAGGGTCTGATCAGCCTGTTAGAGCCTTTTTTTCTGGACATCATTTGCTTCACTAAATGCATTGCTTATTTCTTGTTACATTTCCATGGCGTATATTAACTAAGCCTTCACAGCATAGAAAATTTACATTAGAGTAATATTTTAATGGCACAAGGAAAGCACCTTTTTATTTTGGTAAAATGAAGGTTCAATGTCTCAATAAACTGCTATGAATTTACAGTTGCCATATTGCTGCTCCTGTCAACCAATAAATAATAATAGAACTGTACAAGCTTCAGTCAATGAAAAAGCGTACAGCTGTATGATAAGTGTTCAGACAGGTATTTCTTGCAACTTGCTCCATATTCCTTTAAAGGTACAAGAGATTTTTTTTAGATTTCCATATACATTTATATTCTGGCTGGTTAACTGGTTCCAAATACTTCTATAAGTAACAGTGTACATGGAAAAAAGAGCACTGAGCATTGTTCCTCAGCTCCACTACACTTCAACTCAACAGCAATAGAGTTTAAAATATCTCAGTTAGACTCCTAGATCAGTATTGGCCATCAATAGTCCAGGATTTCTGGATCTCATTAGCACCAGCAGGTCAACAAAGTTCTCTGTGGTTAAATATTTTATCTATTAATTTATTATAAGAAGGGCTTTTGAAATTTTAAATTTATATAATATCCACAGCACCAGTAAGTCAACAAAGTTCTATGCAGTTCATTAATGTATTCACTAATTTATGAATGGCAGGGCTTTTGTACAGTTAAGCACCACTAGGTCAACAGCATTCTCTGCAGTTCAATAATTTCTCCATTAACGATTCAACATCGTCACCAACACTGCTTCAAGCTCTAGAAAAGAAACCCATTAAAGACTACTGATAGTAACATAAAGCCAGTAGACATTGAGTAGGTATATTTCCTATATTCTCAGAGGTTACATATTTAATTTATTAATTAATTATAGCAGGGCTTTTGAAATATTAAAAGTATAAAAACTCCACAGCACCAGTAAGTCAACAAAGTTCTGTGCAGCTCATTAATGTAATCAATAATTTAGACGGCAGGGCTTTTGTATGTATTCACAAATGTATCGATGGCAGAGCTTTTGTACCGTTAAGCTTGTATCTCCATAGCACCACTAGGTCAACAACGTTCTCTGCAGTTTACCCATTAAGGATTCACCATAATCACTAAGACTGCTTTGAGCACTAGAAAAGAAACCCATTATAGACTACTGGTAGTAACACAAAGCCAGTAGACATTGAGTCAGTTAATTTCCTATAAAATAACTTAAATGAGTCAGGGTGTAACAGCAATAACATCAAGCTGCTTCTGAGCAGTTCTCAGGATGGAAGCTGTCTTTTGACAGATGAACACCTGTTAAATATGGACTCTTGTGTCTTATGTAACAAATCCTACAATTAAAGCAATTTTTTGTAATCTATCCATATGAAATACACCTACATTAGTAAGTAGGTGGACAGGATCTGGTAGAATTTGAAAGCACACATGCAATCTGTTTTTCTTCTAAATCGTAGAACTGCATCCATTAGCTTTTAAAAGTTCGGATTTTTTTTTACAGCCATTGTTGTGAATAAAGAAAAATTTGCACAAACCAGCAAAAACAACAAATACATAAAGAACAGGTGTAACATAGATAGGAGATGAATCATCCTGCACCCTTGGTTCTATGTGCAGGATTTCCAGAGAATCACAGGTGTACACTGCATGAGCATGTGGATATAAAGACTGAAATGCTATTGTAAGGTTCAGCTGACATTTATTTGCCCGTAAACATTTATACTAAGAGCCCCCTGTGTGCCTTTCGTATAGTCAGTAATTTATTTTGTGCTGGTATTGTTAGGAATGTAGGTGAATATTTGCAAAGGTTAATAAGGAGCTGTCACCGGTGAGGGAGTATGGAGAGATTTATCAACCTTTTTTAACCACTTTTAAGCAAGTGATGCTAAAGATTTTAGTAGCCTTATTGATTCAGGGAAGGTGTGGATTAATTGCAGGTTATGATATATTTTTGTGCAAGTCCAGCAGAGTTCTTCATAGATTAAAGGGTCACTATGGTCAATTTCTTTCCATATGTTTTTTTCTATATGGTATTTCAAATAACTAAGCTTGTTAGGCAAAAGTTAATTTAATAAGCAAAAACATTAAATAAACATGTTTTATCTTTTATATCCAATTATTTTATTATAGGCTTTTCTCGTCTCAACCAAATTAAAGCACTGGCAGAGTTAGCTGCCACATTTCCATTCTGCATATTAAAACTGTGCATTCAAAATCTCTTCCCAGCTCATGAAGTTAATCAGCAGAAACCAAAATAATAGATTAGACAGTAGTATGATTAATGATAAAAGATAATATATTAGAGGTTGTATTATTATCGTGTTAATATATTTTATATATAGGATCACAGTGGTCCTGTATCTATCTGCAGTTATAATATGAGGCAATCATTGAAAGGATGAGAGAAGAACCATGGAAGCACCTTAAAGAACCACTGTAATGCATTTAAAAATAAAGCTAATATGTTTGTTTCCTGGACAGAGGCTATTAAAATCGGTATGCAGCTTAAAATAATTAAACCATAATGTTTCTTCTTAGTTTTTAAATTGTCTGTTTTCTCCTCAAGCAGAGCTGCTTTTCTCATTCTTGATGTGCCTGGACATGGAGAGTGGCCAGCTCTGCCTGGGGCCTGGACCATTATGGAGCTTGGAAACTGGCCTGGCTATGATGTCGCTGGCCCAGTCCTTTGATTCCATTAACTGAGCCCCAATGTATACAAAGAGGTAACAGCTGTATTGTAACCTGATTGCAGCTACTGCATGAGCCTTGCCCAGAGCATGAGCCATCACAGCATTTACCCCCATTATTGAGCATGCTCAGTCTAAACCAGAGTCTGACCGTTCAGACTTTTTTTCAGCCAGCTTCCAGGCTTCCTGAAAAGCACAGGTAGGAGGAGATAAGCAGCTCTGCTTGATAGAAAACTGTATTTTAATCTGAATACTGTTTTTAATAGTTTATGCCCAACAAATGAATGAGCTTTCCTTGCATAAATACAGTATAGTAGTCAGCAAAACATGCTACAGTACTTATTTAAGGATTTGTTTAGAGGAAGATTATATTTCCAATTCATTCAACATTTTTAACATTATCTGCATTAAATGGGAAACCGCCATGCAACAATAAATGACTCACTTGTCTGCATGCTTGCTGAAATGTACTTTTCTCTTTGTTTCTACCTTTTATGGGTAGACTATTACACATAGCTACTACTTCTGGAAGTCTCACTTCTCCATATTATCCTTATATCCTTGATCTTGAGAGCATGACCTTCTCCTCCCATGATATATGCTGTATTCTGTATTAATGTGATCTGCTTTGATGACACTAGAATTGCTTGAGCAGGTACAGAAGGTGCGACTGAAAGATATATGGAATTACAATTTATGCGGCAAGCACAGGAATTAACAGACTGTGTTTTTATTTATGTTTTCTCTACAAATCAGTACGTTAAAATGACTAGACAGATGGCAGGTAAGAAAGTATCTAACTAAAGATGTTAGATTTGACCTTGAGTAGCAATTAATGTGTGTTTAAGTTCGTATATCAAGTTGTATGATGCCCCAAAGAATTATTACACATATTAGAGGCCTCATGGGGTACACAAGGGAGATCACTATTTACCGGGTTCACTACTTCTAGATCAAGGCTCGAAAGAGACACAGAAAAGGTGCCAATTGTCTCAGTTCTGTAAACTACAAGCTTAAGAAAAAACAAATCTAATGTTGGAAATATTACTTTGAAAATTATATTTTAATCTAAAAGGTCCACTGTAGTTCGAGAAAAACTTCACATTTGTAACATGCTAGCAACATTATCAGCTATATACGGCATAAGCATAAAAGCATTTTTACAGAAAATATTCAATTTAACAAACTCTGCTGGTTATTTGGACACTTCATCTTACATAAATAACCTGCCTGTAGCATAAGGGGGAACAGTAACCTATTGGGGATTGATCTCTATTCTGTCCTATTGTCTTTCATAAATAATATATAAACTATAATTATCCACTCATTACAACATATCAGGTCCAGTATAAAATAGTGGTTACATTTCTTGATTTACTATCAAAAAATTACTGTTAACAGGGATTTTTATTTAATTTAACAATGTGAATGTAATTAGCAATCCAGTGAACTTGAAATGACAAAATAAATGGACAGAATATATATCAGTTTGGTAGCCTGCTATACTTTTGAGCAACCAGTGAAGGAAACCATTTATAGCTCAAAGACAGGGCCCTCCTTCCTTTGCTAAATGGTAATCTGTATTTATCATTGTCTGAACCTAATTTATGTACAGCGCTACGGAATATGTTGGTGCGTTAAAAATAAACTATAATAATCTAATAATAATAATAGATATGCAGTGTAATACTTCTAGAAAGTAGGTAGGCACCTGAATCAAGATTTTAGGAGTGTCCTAGCCCCACGTATAAATACAGACAAATGATAGATAGATGGATGGAGCGATGGATGGATAGGTAGATAGATAGATAGATAGATAGATAGATAGATAGAGGAATGGAGGGTTGGATGGATATGTATATGAATGGATAGCTAGGTAGGTAGGTAGATTGATAGATAGATAGATAGATAGATAGATAGATAGATAGATAGAGGAATGGAGGGTTGGATGGATATGTATATGAATGGATAGTTAGGTAGGTAGATAGATAGATAGATAGATAGATAGATAGATAGATAGATAGATAGATAGATAGATAGATAGATAGATAGAGGAATGGAGGGTTGGATGGATATGTATATGAATGGATAGGTAGGTAGATAGATGATAGATAGATAGATAGATAGATAGATAGATAGATAGATAGATAGATAGATAGATAGAGGAATGGAGGGTTAGATGGATATGGATATGAATGGATAGGTAGATAGATAGATAGATAGATAGATAGATAGATAGATAGATAGATAGATAGAGGAATGGATGGATAGGTATATGAATGGATAGATAGATAGATAGATAAAAACAAGACAAAATGAAAGACCAGATTAGATTACAGATAATTCTGTAGTACATTTCTACTGTTTCAAGTTGTTGGATGGATGGACAGAGATAGATAGATAGATAGATAGATAGATAGATAGATAGATAGATAGATAGATGGGGGAATGGATGGATAGGTATATGAATGGATAGATAGATAGATTTCCAACTCCTATTAACTGGAATAATGCTGTTAATTTATTATTTGGCACTGACTTTAACCCAGAGTTCTTTTCAAGTTTCAGCAGATCCAAAATGTAGAGGCTCATTTTTGTGACCTATACCAAAGCCGCTCATGCGCACATAATTAAGATGTATGACTTCATTAAGTTTAGTCATGAAGAACAATAAGCTAAGAGCGGATTCAGCCCAGTGACACTTGCCATACCATTACACTGGCCATTACGCCAGAAGCAAGCAAGTTATATATCACTCTGCAAAACTGGACTTTTGTTAACTAGTTATAATGCTCCAAAGCATTGTCTTATTAACGCTTCACTGCCAGGGAAAGATTTTCCTTCCGGCTAAGAAGGGGGTATCTGGCGCCGGACTCAATGTTCTATATCATTTGTGTTACACGGGTAGTTCCATGTAAGTTGCTATAAAATTACAGATTGTCATACCCTAACAAGATGAGACACTTCTTTAATTACGCATTGATCATTACTGTTTACTGGTGGATTCCATTTTCTTCCCTGTTCTATGTTTTTGAAAATTAATTTGCGTTTTATTAGTTCTGTTGAAAGCACTGCCAGATTAATTTGCCACTTTCCCAGGTGGAAGATTCCAGTGCATTCAACGTCTCCTCCCACTTAAGGAATTTGATTAGCAGAATCTACAAAATTGTACAGCAACATAATTGCCATTAAAAGCTTACAAAAAATAAGGCTACATTATCATTATTTACATTCAAAAACATTTTGCCTATGTTCAATTGTCGTTTTTTAAAAGACTATATTTTAAATATAATTCTTCATTGCTCCTGTAAAGGGCCACTGAAGTGTCATACTTATAATAAGCTCTTATGAAGAACTTGACTTGTATATAAATAAAATGTTTTTCATAAAGTGTGAAATAAATAAATTGTTTAATTTTTAACCATTATATTTAATTTTGTTTTTATGTTGGCAGACATCTGCTTTTATTCGTAACAGGATTAGATACCTGTGAAGAATAGGCAGAACCTTAGATGAAGATTACATCTCAATTCAGTTCTATTAAAAGGCCTCTTGGCCAACCGGACTAAACAGAACAGCTGGTCCTGGAAGGAAGCCCCCCTCCCCCCTCTCAGACACCAAGCAAACAAGCAATGCAAGAAGGAAGCATCCAAGACACAAGCAGAGTCTACTCATTTTAAAATGTTCTTGGACCTTTCTTGTTTCATTCCATCCAGCAACGGCGTGCATTGGCCACTAGGAGGCGCAACGCTGGCACTCTAATTCTTTGTTCAGTTTGTTGTTATGGTTATGGTTAGACTTTTAGAGTTTATGGTTACAGTAATGGCAGATGATAAGCCTTACATAGTAAAGGTGTGGCACTTATCATCTGCCACTACCCTAACCCTAAGTCTAGGCTTCACTCTAAAAACAAATTGAACAAAGTCTTGTCGCGCCACCTAGCAGCCGCTCCACTCCACTGCTGGTGGCAATGAAAAAGGAAAGATCCATTTTCTCTACAGATGCATTTATGCTCACGGTTTACATAGCTGCTAATGTTCTAGGTTTATTTCAGCAAGAAGTTTCTTCCACACTACAGTGATACTTAAATGAAAGCAAATGTGTTTACTTGCAGGATTGTTTTGCTAAACAAAACAGTTAATGGGATCTTATTTAATCTCGAATCATGTACATCTTTTAATTTCAAGCTTTTTATTGGAATGTATTTACACAGTATTTATCTAGTAATTGCTAAACCAGATTACAACTCTTGAATATGTGATTCATCTTGATTAAAACACCAGAGAAGTAAATGATTTAATAAAGCGACATGATGGGGGATGGGTGGTATTTAATTACCTGATTGCCAATATATCCTGATTGGTTCTCTGAAACGTCTGACAAGCGATCAATAACCATTGATTTGCACCATCTAGATGCACTGAGAGATTTTGTTTAGGTAAATGTTTGCAAATGAATATCCTCAGTTTTTTGTGGGATAAACAACTTGAAATATTCCAAAAATATTTTTTTACTATTTTTTAGAGTTTCACCAGTGTTCTAGGAAATAGTTGCAGATTGGCACAGATTCACTAAACCATGTCAAGCAAGCAAACTCATAAGAGGGTACAGTTATGCAGGGGCAGAGTGCCAGGCTTCATTCAATGCCCACACAACAGGAACCAACCTGTACATGGATACTGCAATAAGGCTTCAACTTATATCACCTGATATATTACCGGTAGGTCTTCTACGGATGGGAGAGGATATGTTCAGGTAAACAATTTAAATGTTGTTGCTCAGTTGTGTCTGACTCTCTGTGACCTCATGGACAACACACCATTTTGATCCACTTAGTTTTCATGGCAGAGATACTGGAGTGGGTTGCCAGTTCCTTCTCCAGCAGGCCACAGCATACAGCTAGATAGTCTCCCATGCAAGGTTTCAGGGTTGTGTGACCGCTTGGTTCCCTGACTGGAATCGAACCCAGGTCTCAGTGCTGAAAACACTGAATCCTAAACTACTGGACCACCTGCCTGTAGCCAGAGAGAAAAATAGTTATCCTACTCTGGCTTGTGCTCCTATTCCCAGTTGGTCTCCCATCCGAGTACTGACCAGTGTGATCACCTGGTTCTCTGGCAAGATTCAAACCCAGGATGCTGTTGTGAAAACACCTGCATCGTAACCACTGGGCTACCAGGGAACCCTCTGCTCTGATAGCCTGGCTTAAATTATTTATCTGACTGGTCTATAAATGCCTAAAGTGGCCACTGCTGGAAAAGAGGCACAACCCACCTCTGCCCCCCCACCGCCAAGGCCCCCATAGACCACCTTGTTCACTCACCCTCCCTGGCCAGAAATTGGTCTGTGCCTATTTAAAATAGTGCATTTCTACTGAAGTTCCTAGAGATGGCAGAGTGGAGTAGTTCAGTATGCCGGGGATGTGTATCAGAGAAGAGGTGCAAGAGCAAGGGGCTGGATGACAGCAAAGTACAGGTGGATTTGATCTGTAAGGGAAAAGCAAAGGAGATAGGGATGGGTGTTATGTGAGGTGGTTGCTGAGGGGTTGGGTGCTATATGGGGATGGATGCTGAGAAGGGATGGCTGCTGACAAGGACTGGGTGCTATTTAGGGATGGATGCTAAGAGGGGTAGTTGCTGTGTGTGTGTGTGGGGGGGGGGGATTTTGGGAGGGACTGGCTGCTATTTAGAGATATCTGTGAATCTATCTATTTATCTACATATCTAGTATATATATATATATATATAGTAAATAAAAAGTACATCTGTGTTCACACCCGAATGTCCAAAGCAAGTTAAAAAACCTACTTCCAGCTCAGAGTTCCGAGAAAAAACAGTTATTACACTGCATTCTGGGAAGTTGAGCTGGGACATACAAATATGTCCACAAATGCCTCACTCTTCATTCCTTAGCCATTATCAATCATGGCTTCCTTTAAGCTTATGCATGCTGTATTATTACACAGCTTTAATGCAAAGCCAAGGTTGGAATAAACACAGGCTGAGTATCCAATCCATGTACAGCTGTTTCAAGCTTACTGGCTATCATCAGCATGGAGCGGGATCTCAGCCTGTGTTGTGGAAATTATGAGTAGGTAGTTCACCACAACAATCATTTATAATATGGTGGGCAAAAGAGCGATAGAAGCCCTCCACCGTACAGTAGTACAGTAAATAAAATGTACATCTGTGTTCACACCTGATATATATATATATACTAGCGCTTGCAGCGCTCATCTCCACCAGCACAAGGAGCGCCTTTGGCGCTCCTTGCCTTGCTGCTACCCCTGGCCCTCGCTTTGTGAAGGCCGCAGTTTCCCTGTTACGTTACCAATGGGTTTTGCCAAGCCCGGCTGCTGTCAACTATATATATATATATATATATATATATATATATATATATATATATTTCTGTAGTGTATGCTAGGCCCCCCACCACCCTGGGCCCCTCGCCTCACTCAACTTCAACAGCCCCACCCTGTAGATGATGTTGCCGGATATTGGAGTGCAAGGAAGTAAGGGAAGGGGAGTAGATATGGAAAGATTTGCAGTCTTGGGGGAGCAGCTATGGGAAGAGGTGAGGCTATGTAAAAGAGGTCTTGGGAGGGAGCAGGTATGAGGAAAGAGTCTTGGTGAGTGGTGCTGTTATTGGAAGGGAACTTAGGAAGAGGCACTGAGTAAGATGGTACCTGGGAGGGTGCCCAGAGAAAAGAAAATATTTATAACCTCCTCAAAGTTTTTTCTGTATTGGGGCCCTCCATTCTCTAGCTCTGCAATAATAATTTCACCAACCTTTAGGACTTAAAAGCGTAAATTACGTATGCATACATTCAAAAAATCAATGTAACTGTTAACCCTTACTTAAATTAATAAGAAAAGATACAACAAATGAAAAAAAAATTACCAAAAATGTACTTAATATATGTTGCAGTCTGCAATAAAATGAATCATTCTAATGACATAAACTGAAAAGCAGCTGCAGTATGTTCATAATGTGATTGATAAATATATTATATTGATGACCTTAAAATACAGCCAGTAGAGAATCCCCAGAGCACAGACATTAACAAGGCACCAGATCCTCGTTATAGGACAATAACCAAAGATTAATAGAGTCACAAGTCTATCTACATAATGGCACATATCATTAAATATACATTTCTCTTATATAATGCTAGCAAAATATACTGCAATATACCATGGGGATAACAGATTTTAGTATAAAGCCTAATTTATTATATATGAATTAATGTGATTTACAAATTTAGTTGTACATTGTGATTCCTTTTTCTGGAATAAGTGCAGTTTACTTCCAAGTAGAAAATGTATTTATACAAAATCACGCTGCTCTAAAACCAAAGGACTCCTATATGGCAGGATGAAGCACCAAACATTTGTCCAATCACCAATTTATAGTGGGACCGACAAAATTATAGTGAAAGAATGACCTATGGGTCCTCCTATATGGAAGGCTCACTAGTTGATCCCCCAAAGCTGGTTAATAGATTCTTTAATACATAGAATGAAAAAGAAATGGGTATTGGAGCCTTCCAGATAGGAGGACCTTCTGACAGAGGAATCTTGCAAAGTATTTGCCACATTACAGGACTACTGTGGTCATTATTTTTCTGTTAGGTCTTTTGAATACTGTAATTAAATTGTTAATGGGGAAAATGACCCTTTACATTTTATTATTTATACTAAATAAGCCTTTTACTGTATTTCTTTTGTCAGCTGACCCTGTCTGATACTTTCTCAGAAGGGTGTGTCCTTATAAATGAATACATTTTACTGCTTCCAAAGTCTATGTCAGTTGTAGATACCATATTCCCACTATAGATATGTGCAATAAAATTCTCCTCCCACCTCAGGAAGCTGATCAGCAGACACCAAACTGGAAGAGAGGTATAATTGCAAATAAAGAGTAATATATTAAAAGCTATATTATTTTATTTTCCATTATGTGTATTTTCACGTGTATGTCTTAAATACATGGTCACAACGTTCATTTAACTAAGGCCCTGTGGTTGCAAAGGGTTTTTGAGGCAATAGAAAAGTCTGATTCACAGACTTGGTGAATCATTTGTTTACCAGTAATTTTAATTAAATGCAGTTATACTAGAAGATAGACTTTAGAATATTATGGCCATACAGGCATAAAGCCACATAGGTCATTCTACTAGACAAAATGTAATACATATAGTTGTAGTTATACCAGATCGTCAGGAGGGTGTTCTTGGCTAGGCCCAAGCAGCAGCACATTTTTAGGGGGCAGTATATTGAAATATGTTTGTATATGCAGTGATATTCCTGTCTGTATGTGTACTGGACACATTCCAACATACCGTATAAATATATCCATAAACACACATAAACGTATGATTTTAGATGTAGAAAATGGAAAGGAGGAGCTGCAAGTTGGGCATGGGGGGGGGGGGGGCACAGCATGGGGGAAGGGCACAAATCTGAATGTCCTAGGGCAGCAACAAACCTTAATACACTAATGCAGACAGACCAATAAAATAGAATCAGATTTACCATATATAAAAATAATATTATCTGGATACATATAAAACTGGAATAATGTCATTGGCATATAGATAAATAGGTAGATAGACATATAGATGGACACATAGAAGAATAGATAGATAGATAGATAGATAGATAGATAGATAGATAGATAGATAGATAGATAGTGAGATGGCTAGATAGATAGACACATAGATAGAGAGATAGACAGACAGACAGATAGATAGTCAGAGAAACATAGATAGATAGATAGATATAGAGTGAGATAGCTAGATAGATAGATAGATAAATAGGTAGATAGACAAATAGATAGAGAGATAAACAGACAGATAGATAGCTAGATAGTCAGATAGATAGATAGTCATAGATAGATAGCTAGATAGTGTAAGATAGATAGATAGATACAATGGATGGATGTTTTACACAGACAGACACCTGTATAGACCAACAAATCAGAGCCACATACACACCCAGGGATAATATAGACACATAGTCATAGATACATAGACAGACAGACTGAACTGGATTGAGCAATACATAATGGACAGAAACATATGTTTAAAAATAATATGCTCATGATGCAATCTAAACAGTTATGTATAGTCAGATGTATAGATATACAGAAATTATATATATATATATATATATATATATATATATATATATATATATATATATATATATATATATATATATATATATATATATATATATATAGAGAGAGAGAGAGAAAGATTGATTGAACGATTATAGATAGATAGATAGATAGATAGATACTTGGCAGCATTTTTGTGCAGCCTGTCTCTTGCTTGCATCAATCACTACAAAACAGCAATGATAATAAGCTCACCTTTGCCTCCAGATGGCATTGTTGCCACATCATCGCTGCCTGTCCTTATTCCATTATTAAAGGTATGTCCATCTGCTGGCTGGAGCTGCCAGTTCAGTCCAAGCAGATGCATTGCTGCAGGAGAGACAAGGTGAAGAGGAGTAAATATAAAATGCATATCAGAGAATGGCAGTGACGAGCAGCTTCAATTCCTCCATCATACCTATTAAAACTGTGCTGGTGATAGCTGCCTGGGTGTAATAAAATGCACCAGGCTTTATTCACCTTCACTGACATTCCTGAAGATTTTATATTGTATATAGAGAAATGAAATAGTCTATAAAAGATAAAGTGCCACAACGAAACAAATATCACAACAAATTAAATTACTATTTTTAGTATTATTACTTCTTTTTCGAATATTTACTTAATATGATTTTAATTGCAACGCATTGAGTCTTTTGCATTAATTGCATCAAACAATTCAAAAATAAAACTTAAATTATGCAATATGACAGTTATAATCTCTCTGAAGCATTTAGTATATGTGGCCCAATGGGTGAAATGTCACCGAATTTCTTTTCCTTGACAAATTTAATTTCTGATACATTTTCTTTTATTAAAAGCTCTGTCCATTCATAGTTTTTCATTTATCAAATACTGTACTGTGAACAGAAAACATGCAAATAGTGATAAGGGGAAACATGTTAATGATACAGGGATAAGGTTGTGATGCTGAATCAGTTGCAGAGCTACTGCTGGTGCAGCAGGTGCCTAGCACTAGGTCCCATTACACAGTAGGGGCACATTTCTACCAGCAGTAGCTGGGGGTCAAGGGAAATCTTAATTTATTAGAGGAGAGGAGCAGATAACTTTTTTTTATAGAAAAGTGGTCTGTTGATTTGCTCAGCCTGGAGTAAGAAGACCATCTACATATATGTCTTGGCTTTCTTTCACCCACTAAGGCATCTGCTTTTCAGATGGCAGGTCTCCAAATTATTCTGCACCGGGACCCTCCAATCTCTAACTGCACCAGGAAAGTACACATGCAGCCAGATAAGCTTAATAAGTATTGTAAAATCTCTCCATCCCTATGTTATCTTCCAGGGTAAATATACCTACATATATCCTCCATTACACCTTGTAGTAAATATTGCTCATGGAGCATGCCAGTAATATTCATGGAGCAGAAATGAGAAATATTTAAATGTATTAGTGATAAATACAGCCCTATCCAGTATCATTTTCAAATGCTGTCGTCTCCACAGGCTCTGCCAGTAAAGCTGTTTAGAAAATAGACAGCTGCAGGCTGTGCCAGTTCCAAAATGTTGGGAAAACAAGCAATTTTAAATATAAAGTTTGCCACACAACATCATCACATATATAGTTGTGAGCATACAAGTTGTTGCTAACACTTGCGGGCTCACGAAGCGAGGGCCTCAGTTGCTGGCATGGATCGCCGAAGGCTTTACGTAGTAACGCAAACAACATACGAGACACGTTACCACTCAGTACGACCTTGCAAAAATCAGCCGCAACCCGCGGACATGAAAAAATGAAAAACACAATAAATACACACAACACATACATAAAAAGCTTACCTACAGGAAGAGGGAGCATCTAGGACCTCAAAAAATGAAGTTACACCTTAATTTAACTCAAAATAAAAGAGTTTAGACACTCAAAAATTCTCTAAGCGAGAGAAAAAATGTCCGCCGAACAAAACGAAAAGAGGCTACAGCACTCTAAACACGCAAAACACCACAAGAAACACGCAAAACACCACAAAACACCTACGAATATTCTGCTACAGACGCATTCCACACATTAGCCGCCATTTTAGAACAATGCGGAAGTACACAACTACGCTAACGGTTTGATCTGGCGCACGCACACTATTACACTGCACACATTCATCACGCTTACACAGCAGCTCCACACCACTAATGCTGCAGCAACATCAAAACAGATTGCCAGCTCTTCAACAGAATGCTTCAAAATAGGCAAAGTATATTAATTTATTAATGTATTATTTTACACCAAACAGCATTAGCTCACTTACAATTTCATTGCCGTCCTTTTTTGACGGGCAATTCGCTAGTTTAAAATAAAAAGACCTTTTTAATTAGGAACTTTACTACCTAACTGATAAAAGCTGGTCCATTACATTGAACCTAAACGATGCAGAAATACTTTTAGTGGGCCTTTAAAACTAAAAATGGCCTACAATTAAATCATGTAGTTAATCCGGAAGCAAATTTTAGAAATTGCTCTGAAACATTTCGGAATCAGCCAACTTATTTTCTTTTAATGATGAAAACATTATACAATAGGCCCGAAAACCAGTGCTAGATTTTATCCTCTGAGGTAAAAAGAACCTAGTTAGAAGCAAATGTTAATTTGGGTCGTTTGTAATGGATTTCAGTGTTTGAGGCATCTTGAAGATTTGGGATTAGAAAAAAAAAATAAGGTTCGATGATATGACAGAGATTGAAGAAGCGTGAATGTTACAGGCTGCAATTACACCTATTTCATAAATCTCTCATACACAATGACATTCTAAATGTATGATGCGGCTCTCGGTTTAACAGCTTGGTATTATGACAGAGAAGACATAGAATAATTGTCTTGTTTCAGAGCAGTTTCCATTCAGTCCTTGGTGTAAGTTTTCAGTCACACTTTGTAACACCTCATTTTCTCTCACGGATTTAGCTACAAATGTAGGTCAAGGCGTACATGTGTCGACACGCAGGACGGGACGCCGTTCTGGTATCGTTTTGCAAATATCAGGAAATTAAAACTAATGGCGAGCCCTTCATGGGAATTACAGTTGCTAATTTATTAATTAGTAGGTAAATTTAGCTAAAGAATCATTATTAAAATTTTACTCACAGAGGTTATTAAAATTAAATGGTGTTGGATTACGGTACACCTCGTCCGGGAGTATTCAAGACAAAGAAAAAGGAATTAAAGTGTTGGGCAATCAGCAACCATTTGAAAAATCAGAATACTTAATGTATTTATCTTACGAAAAGCACCACATGTCTTTCTTTCTTTATCATCCAATTACTGAAAGAATCACTGCAGTGGTAATACACTAGAAATTAATTTCTTTATTTTGTAACTGATTAGCAGTACCAAGGGGAGGGGAGGTTCTGAAAAGATACTGATCATCTGTTTTCCTGCAATGTCCACTTTATATGCCCAGGAGTCTGTTCTGATAGACGTCTTTAATTACAAGGCACATACAGACTGCTTTCAGGACCGCTTTTTGTGCAGATCTTTTCCCAACCCCAAGACCCAAGTTCCAAAGGTCCAGAAATCTTCTGTTATCTTTTATAGCAAAGGTATGCTTGGCAGAAATAAAAAATCTCCTTTCCCCAGTCTCTAAAAAGAGGGGCCTTGCATAAACTGACAGTCTAGCAAGCAGTTGGCTTCAAGCTCCACTCACTAGTGTCCTCCTTCTATGCATGAGCTCTGCTAGCCCACTCTTGAGCTCCACCGTATACAGTAGACTCTCAGTTATCCAGAATTCAAGCATCCCCAAAAAAAAATTGAATACTGTACTTTAAATAAAAAATAAAAAATAAAGGGCTCAACAAATGCCAGGAGTCAGGTTGTCGTGCAACAAAATGCTTACTGGCACCTAGATGTCATCCACTGCACATCTCTGCAATTCAATGATGCCTGGAAGCAGACAGGTATGGGTGACTGAGCCAGTGTAGTGTTGGCATTACATTCCCCGGGTTCAGCACCCTCCAGTCCAACATACCTGTGTGTAAGTGAGGAGTGAAAGCTGCTGCTGCTAGAACAACCCTCACTGACAAATATACCTAGCAGAGCATCCTATGTGCAGCTAATATAGGCCTATTTTAATAGTAACTTTCAAGCCACCAGAAACTAAATTTATCTGGCATCTACTAATCCTTATGGGTGCCGGATAACAGAGAATCTACTGTATATAGATATGAAAAATACTCATAGAAAACACCTTAATGCATAGAAAGATGATGATACTGGGCAGAACTTGAAACCAACAACTTGCCAGACAGTGGGTATCTACTAAGTTATTTTTTTAAATAAAGTTAAATAATTAAATGAAGTTTAAAATGTTAATATAATAAAGTGTCTCTGAACTTCTGATGAATTTTCCATGCTTAAAATTGTTTTCAATGCTGCAGTGTCAGATTTTTATGTCCTCAATGTGATTACTTTCCTTGAGGGTTGTCTGTAGATTAGCAGCGCCAACCAATATATTGAGTTTATGGGGAGAAAGAGCTGGAAAAGTATTAGATCCTGAAGAGACCATACACATTATTATTATTGCTTATTTGTAACACACCAACATATTCTGAAGTACTACACATGGGTTAAATACAAGGCAAAACCTTGCAACAAATGGAGGGCCCTGTCTTTGAGTTTATAATCCATCTAAATGCTTATATACTATCTTCACTGCAATAATACATTCCGTTTTTATCATGGGAAGTTAGCCTGTCTGGTGCAAACGTGTACATCATTTCTGTTGTAGCAAACAGTGTGCATGACAATTTGCATGTAGCTTTACATTTTTGGCCCCTTCAGAACCTATGGATTATGCATGCTGCATTAAGGAGAGATTGCTGGATATACAGCTGGTTTATATAAAGTTTGGATATGTTTATCTTGCTGTGAATCTATATGAACAGTGCCATGTGTGTATGAGTTGTCTTTTTTTGTTCCTACCTGAAGGAGTAACACCATCTGTGTCTTTGGATATCTATGATAAAAAAAACTCTCTCCAGAGGGTGAGTTGAGGGGTGGATGCAATAGCGGGAAGAAGGAGATTAAGGATTAATTTAATGTAATCCAACGCATTCTGTAACACAGTGGTTGGTCCAGAATGCCCGTTGAGTTGGATGGGTATCACAGTACTTTTGCCAAATGCAGATCATACAGCGTTACCTTCTCTGTTTGGTGCCTGCCTCTACTGTTCTCTACCCAAAACGGTTCCAAAACTAGTCCATGTCTCCAAAACACCGGTCCGATAATGCCTTTTTTTTTTTTGTAAATATAAAACTAAATAATATACAGTCTAACTCAGTCACATCCTAGACCTCTCTCTCTACCTGGTATCATAAAACAAATGCAGTTGTGATCCATCCAAGGCAATGCTCCTTGTTGTATGGTTTACAGCCAAGTCAGACAGTTAGAATATCCAATGTACAAACATTGGATGCAATTAGCAAATTAATTGAGGCAATTTGCATATGGAATTCTCTGCAGATAATATGCAATGATTGTGTAGGGTTGGCTCTTAAGGCCTGCAGATGGGTACTAGTGATAAGGGCAGTGATGATCAGGAATATTAACCCTTTTCTGCTGATCAAGTAGTAAGTGGCTGCCTCACAAATAGATTAAAACGGCAATAAGTCATTCCTCTTCATTAATTCCTTATTTGTTGAAGCTTATTCAAGGTAAAATGGACATTTTACCTATTCTATTATTCCCTCTCTTCTCACAGTATGTCTTTTTGAGAGTAGGCGGCTGAGTGATATATTGCAATTAATTCACAGGGTACTATATTTTGGGATCATTTTGTTTCATAAGATTGATGTCACGTTTTCAATAAATGAGTCCATAAATAAACTATAAAAATATATCAAATTGATTGTATATTCAGTCTAAATTGTATTATTTATGTCTTATAGCAGCGCTCTGCAAACTTTTTTAACTAAACAGATGAAATATTCCTAATGTGTAGGATGTTAGTTGGTGGCCATGCAGCAGGGGCGCAGGAACACATCCCCCAGATTGTATGGTTAGCAGGATAATATACATATGTATATATACAGTGGATATAAAAAGTCTACACACCCCTAAATGTCGGGTTTCTGTGCTGTAAAAAAATGAGCACCCTCGTCTTTACATCAATTTTGGATGGAGCTCCAGTTCTTGGTAATGTCACTGTTGTGCCATATTTTCTCTACTTGATGATGACTGTCTTCACTGTGTTCCATGGTATATCTAATGTATATTAGTAATGTATATATCTTGTATATTCTTTTGAACCCTTCTCCTGACTGAGGACCATGGCTTTTGATGTGGCATGCAACTAAGAAAATTACAGGAAAGACCAACTAGAGCAGCTGAACTTTATTTGGAGTTAATCAGAGGCACTTTAAATGATGGCAGGTGTATGCTGACTCCTATTTAACACGATTTGGAATGTGATTGTTTAATTCTGAACACAGTTATAAGAGGGTGTGCAGACTTATGCAACCACATTATTTTTATTTTTATTCCCTCCACCTAAAAGATTTCAGTTTGTTTTTCAATTGATTTGTACAGTTTATAGGTCACATTAAATGTGGAAAAAGTTCTGAAATGATTTATCTTTGTCTCATTTTTTACAGCACAGAAACCTGACATTTTAACAGGGGTGTGTACACTTTTTATCCACTGTATATATATTCTTATTTATTTATTTAAAACAGCACCTACCTCCCCTACTTAGGGCACTTAGGTACCCTACCCCTGTTGTTTAGTTGGAGGAAAGAGATCACAACGTGCATAGACTGAAAGATATATATATATATATATATATATATATATATGCCCTATTTTATTAGAAGCTCGCAATTGCCTTAAACTCGTAAATTTGGCTGCAGGTGTTTTTTTCTCTAAATGTTTAGATATATTCTACTAACTCAAGCCCACAATTTACCTGCTTATGCCTAAACTTGTAAATCCTGTCTTTTTAAGTCTGATTTCAGGGGGCGTGATAATATGATCTGGCAATATTTAAGCAAGCCTGTAATTTACTTCTTAGACACAGCCAATAGTAAATGAGGCCGTCATCATGGCTTCAGTAAAACATGGAAGTTACACGTAATCTGCAATCGGAGGCTACTCATTAATTAGTGACAATAAGTAATATTTGCCGATCGGACTCCCAATCAAGCAGTCTAGCACTCTATAAAATGCATGAGATCATCTGTTTTAGTCCATGCGGATTTCATGATATGTATTAACCCCTTGAGTCCCGGGATTGATATTTTTTAATTGCGTGGATTTGAGGCTACTAATTCTAATGTCTTTCCCATGATTTTCATGTACAGTACTTTGTGTTTAATTGCTGCTATGGTTATAATAATGCCTTGCGAGTCCTATTTAGTATTCGTAATATTTTTGACAGAAATTTGATTATTTTTTTAAATTGCAGGTTAGACTTCATTTGCGAGCTAAAGCTACGGGTCTAATAGAATATTGATTTTGTGTAACTTTAATTATTTAGAGCTTGTAATATTCGAGCTGTACTAAAACCAATGGAGTTCAAAGGCCAAATTATCACTTTTTGCCTGTGTCGTATGTGCGGTCTTATACATGTAAGACCACATAACAAATGCATCTCACATGAATACAAAGACTTAAATATATACCCCCCTTTCATATTAACAGTCAAATTGATGAATATTAATAAAATAGCAGTTTAACGCCTTATAACTGGCCTTTCATTGAAGTGGTTAAATCCATTGTTATACTTTTAATATTTTCTCTTCAAATTTCAACAGGAAAGCTTCGGTTCTCAGTGTTCTACTAATTTGACTTTGTTCTTTCTATGTGATGCCATCATTAGCTAAATACAGTAGATATAAGCGGAGGACCATAATTACCTGATAACATAATGAATTTAACAAGACCCATTAAATTATAACTACTCTGTAAAAGGCAAGGCAACTCAAGTCTGTGGATGTAATATAAGACTAAGATGATGTCTAGAATGAAATTGTTAGACTCATTTATGTAACTGAGAAATCAATGCAAGGCTTACTGTTACCTTAAAGGAGCAGTGTAGTGTATCATGAAACGAAATTGGGTCTGACTATGGGTATTGGGAAAGAAAATGTCCTAAAGCTAGATTTTACTTAGAGACAAAAATAGGACTGGTCTATGGTGGCGCCATGATGGTAAAGGTCACATGTATAAAAGGGGCATTTAACATTTTCTAGCACAAGGCTTGCACTTATTGATGCAATCTGACTACTTTTGAGCATACGAAATTTTTCAATTATATCACAAAATAATCTCATCATTCCCGTTTTCCTCCATCTCTCTACTGAAAATAAGCACACACCCTCTGGCCCCAAGTGGAGGAAATGCTGAAGTCAGAGGACACAATGGACTGAAAGTCTTTTTTCAACCTTAAATACTATGGGCCTCATTCAATTGCCATTTGGCCATTTGAATAGGGCTCATTATAAGCACAGAACATATTTTTTTACAGAAGTTTTTAGTTAGTGAGCTTCTATCCAAAAGCGAGGTCTTCACTAACTAAAAAATTCTGTAAAAAAATATGTGCTGTGCTTATAATGAGCCCTATTCAATTATCCAAATCACAATTGAATGAGGCCCTATGTACCTATGTAACTATGTATGTAATGGAATTTTCTACTCAAAAAGAGAGTCCATGACAATCTCTAGTAATTATTTGATGCTAATGGCTTACATAGCTATTGTATTAACGTGACATTTTTCCTAAACTATAATGTTTTTTTTAAAGGGCCACTACCCATTATGCTGCAGTCTACAATAAGACAATCAACTGCAAGATTCTTAGTAAAATCTTACTTGTAACTTACAAGTTTTTACTTCAAATCAACATATTAGCTTCTATCAGTGTATCATCTTGTATCATTATTAGCGTCATAAAATTGATGTCCAGAGCTGAATAGATATATTATTAAGAACTTTTTGATGGTCATTCAGTCATCTCCGACTCTTTGTGACCTCATGGACCCCAATACACCACACTGATCCACTTGGTATTCATGGCAGAGATACTGGAGTGGGTTGTCAGTTTCTAAGCCAGTGGGCCACAGCATATAGCTCCTTTGGTTCCCTGACTGCAATTGAACCCAGGTCACAGCGGTGAAAGCACTGAATCCTGAACTAATGGACCACCAGCCTGTAGCCAGAGAGAAAAATTGTTATCCTACCCTGGCTTGTGCTCCTATATAGTTCTATTGTCAAATGGCAATTTACAGTGGCAGTCTTTCAACAGAACTATAGAGAAATCTCTGAATCCACGGTTCTTCCCAGATATCTAATCGTGTTAGCAACAAAAAGTCTACTTAAACTAAAATGGAATACAATACATCTTGCAAATTATCAAGTTCTTCATTAGAGAATACTATAAATTTATATGTCAGTGATACTTTTTACGCAAAAATGATTTGTTCTGTAACACCAGATGACAAAATGAATGTATTATCTTTTTTCATCAATATCTATTAAGATATTTGTAAGGTTTTGTTGGCATACACTTTAATTATCAAGCTTGCTGTGTCTGTTGTGTTTACATTCACTAATTATTTACAGTACAGATAAAGCATATGGGTTAGTACATTCACATGAGGTCACCATTTACATAAATAGAGATATTTGCCCGGGTGCACGTTTCACAGATAAACTGAGATTATGAGGATCTCCTTCCAATGTAAGTGATATGACAGCAGAATGACCTTGGTGTTATACAGAAGAATATATTTACTATGCCCTCCTGTCAATCTTAGGGATGGATTTCATTCCATAGGCCAGAGGTACTGAATATTAGAATATTAAATCAATTTAATATTCAGATTACGTTATCAAAAAAGTCAGTTTTATATGTTAAGTAAATATCCATTATAATACCAAATAAGAAAGTAAAGTGTATATTTTTTAATTGACACACCGGTAGTTCCAAATATAGAATCATTTAAAGTTGATAAAAAGTAATTTATCAATTGATTGTTATTAAAATAAGTGTTATTAAAATCGCAATTGAATGAGGCCCACTGGGTTTACCTGAGTCCATGGGAGGGATCCACCTCTGCTGAAGTTATTTATCAAACTAGTATTTGTCCTTTTTCTGATTTCTTTTGAACAAATACTCTTTTAAATATTTCAAAAAGTAAGAAAAACTCTTCTATTCTCTTAAATATGCATTGATTCTATATGGCAGACTAGTTTTTCTTTACTAGACCACTTCTTGCAGCTTCTGTCTCAACAGGGAGTGTCCTTGCAAACCACTCCTTAATCTTAATGAGAGAACTGGACCTGTCACATTCCCACTGTGCAGCTAGAAACTCCTTATTCCATTGAAAGTCTTCTCCCACCTCAGGAAGTCAATCAAAGAAAACTAAAATGGTAAATTCCCCAGCAGTCTAACCACATATAAAAATAATGAACTAGTGGCCGCTTTTATATATATATATATATATATATATATATATATATATATATATATATATTTGCAAGTGCAGTTCTTCAAAGGAGGCTATTTAGATTTTTTTAGCAAACTGGTCCCTTAAATCCAGTCCTGCTTATTGATGGTGATGCCACTAAACTGTCCATAGATTGAAAAGAGATGGTCAGCGTTGTTACTTTAAAAAAAAAAAATGAGCAGAAGGGAAATGAATGGTAACAATTTAATATAAGCCCATGTGCCTTTCACCTTATCGCCCACTTATACAGCACATGATTAAACCTGGTCATAGCATCCCTTTAACAAATATAATGATTGCAGTAATTGCTATTCAGAGCCTCTGCACACATCTAATGCTCTGAGAGGGTTAAGGGAAATTATCATTCTTTCAATCTGTCTTGACACTCAGTTGGTACTAGCAAATCAAGATCTCCATTGATTGGAATGCCACTTCATTTCAGCCATTGATTGAGCATTGTACATGGGAAATGGAAATGCTCAGTTGGTTAATTCTATCAGATAGTATGAAAATGCGTATAAATAAAATGTCAGGCTGACTGTTTTTCCCTGGTGTTCACTTTTAACCTATAAATATATGAAACGAACTGCAGTGGAAATATACAAAATAATATGTATACACATTGTCTGACTCCGTTTGTGAAAATGTATAGTGTATTTACCTATGTGAATACAGCAGACTCTCAGTTATCTGGCACCCATGGGGATTGGTAGATGCCGGATAAATGTAGTTTCTGGTTGTTTAAGAGTTGCTATTAAAAGTGGTCTAGAATAGCTGCACATAGGATGCTCTGCCGTCCCGAACCCCGCCCCCGCGCCCCCCTTATGATCTCCTACAACCTCAGGGGCTGACAGTGTGCCATGTGGGACTGGCATGTGTCACTAGGAGCGTATTGTATGTAATGTCACTGTGTGCATATGTCACTAGGAGCATGTTGCATTGCATGTTTATCACTACATACATGAACTCCTAGAGATACATGTACACAATGCCTGGCCTATATGGCACATTGTCAGACCCTTACCTTGCCAAGCAGGTCCAGGAAATATGAGATGGGAGCCTCTGTGGCAGATGGGATGCAGGCTGCAGCGTAGAGCATCATCAGCGCACTGTTCTCGGCGCCCTGATGATGGCGCGCTGTTCTGCAGCACGCAAAGGTTGGCGTGCCCCATCATGGAATCCCTAATGTATTGATGAAATCCTAGGACTAAAAACAGCTCCCGCAGAGCACCACAATCCCCCCCCCCCCCCCATAGCCCAAATAAGATGCAAAACCTTGCCCAGAACTCCAATCCGGAAACCAACATCTCTACACGGAGCCCAAAAAGCTCTTCCCGAGACTATTCAAGCTTACTGCAAAGTGTAGCAATTGACTTATGGAGCTCCTCAGACCATGGGTGTAGGAACTGGGGGGGATGAAGGGGACAACCCCCCATATACCCCCCCCCCCCCCCCCCAGATTTCTTATTGTGTGTATGTATGCGTATAGAATCTGTAAGTGTTCTGTGTATCCCCCCCAGAATAATTTTGGTTCTTACACCCCTGCCTCAGACAGACATACGGTACCAAGGATCACCATTTGGAAAACACTGCCCTAAACTCTGCTATAATTTAACAGGTCAGTTAATGTGGTGGAGCAACTCGATTAATAAGTATAAATACATTTTTAGAAATGTATATTTGGTTATAAGGTTATATTTCATTCTTTTATTGGCCAGGCTGCTTTTCCTCAGTGGGAATCGAAATTACTCTTTATTCATTCATCTTCAAAAAATGTTTAAAACATGTAGTTTTAAATACTAGAAAAAATTGAAGTACAGAATAAACAATAGCGCTTTTTGTCAAGTACTTCAGTGGAACATAAAGATATCTGCTTCTATTGACTTTAAGGAAAAAAACTATTGATATAGACTTTCTTAGGTTCGTCTGTAGACTAAAAATCTAAATCAAAATCTCATTCACCAGTGATATACGGGAACATAAAACAGAGGGATAAATAAATTCTGGAGCTTCTACATAGTGTATACATTTGCTTACTGGAAATCATGTTTGGTTTTCATATTTATATCTCTATAAATATGTATAGCTTGGATGGGAGAAGAGAGTGCCAGGTATGATGCAAATTCACATTCATTAAAGGATTCAGTAAAATACAGGATATAAACTTTAATCTTGAATGGTATATGTAGCACATAAAGTGAAATGTATTCAACAGATAAAAAAAGTTACAATTCAGTTCTTTGCAGTGTCGGAGCTGATGAATTGAGGGCTCGTGCGCAAAATAATTTGGGGATCCCAAATTATTTTTCTCTCCAAGGCAGGGGTTATAGGCAATAAAAAGCCAAAATATATGTCGGCCAGACCACTTCTAGAACGATCAGATCATCTTTCAATAAAATTAATGATCCCCTTGTCTCCCTAATAAGTTCCCAATTACTGCCAGTAGCAGAAGGCCCCTATACTGTTGTAGGCCCTGGTGCTTTGCACCTTCTGCACCAGCAGTAGCACAGTCACTGGTTCTTTGTACTAATCTTTTTCTTTGGGCCTTCAGCTTTTCTAATACAGTAATAGAGGGTATGTGCTTGGTCAGAGAGACTTTTATGACCACAGTAGAGATGATCTGCGTGCTTACAGATATGTATATCAATAAACATAAGAGTCTATGAATATCTGTATCACATATAATAGTTATCAAACTGCGAGACGGCGTTACGCTTTGTGAGGTGCGTACGAGTTAGGCGATGAGAACCGCAAGCGCTCATTACTTACGAGGTGAGCCGTTAACGCGTAGGACTTAGCCAATAGCGCAGAAGGTGCTCATTGCTGCGAGCCTCACAAAGCGAGGCAAGCCGTTAAACCATAGCACTTAGCCGATGAGCGCCAAAGGCGCTCATCGCTGCGAGCCTCTCGAAGCGAGGTGAGCCGTTAAACCGTAACACTTAGCCGATGCGAGCCACGCAAAGCGAAACGAGCCATTCAAATACGAGACGCGGGACTTAAAAAAATAAATAAATAAGAGACGCAAGACTTAGAAAAAAAAGATATGAGATACAAAAATGTACGAGATTAGCAGACAAACAAAAAAACTGAAAAACACACTAAATACACACCGAAAAAATTACAAAAACATCACAGACAGCATGGGGCAACAGCCAGGACATCTGTGAGTGAGGGGTGACGCAAATTTAACTCTATTTAGACGATTTTTGCACTTCAAACATTCATTACACATTGTAAACTCAAAATGTATATTCTATGCAGACGCAAAATACAAACAGATTGTTAGCTCTTCAGCTTATTGCTCGCTGCATATATCAATTATAAATAATTAAAGTATATTAATTAATTTAAGAAATCATTCATTATTACTTAATTGCATATACATAGAAATATATATCTCTCTCAGAGGACCAAATGTACATGACAGGAGAGGCTCGCAATGAGCGCCGAAGGTCCTCACAGTACAAAACTGTTTCAATTATGTGTCAAACAGCGTTCCCATGGCTTCAAATTTTATTGCCCCGTCCTTTTTGACTGGCCAGTCGCTGGTAGTATATATTACAGAAAAATGTGCTATCTTTACTAACCTTTGCCACATCACCAATGTTCTTCTTATTCATTGCTATTGTAGAATAATGTATTAAAATGTGATTTTGGATAATATTAAAAATAATTTTTGTGCAAATCAAAGTTACAGCATTACTTAGGTAATCTTAGGTTTGTCCACCATTTGGTAGCTTCACTGAAAAAGCCATTTGCGTTTACTGTACCATAGTACAAAAAATATATATAGTCAGCGATCTGAGAATGAACACTTAAGTAGGATTGTTCTATAGGTCTGGTCACCTACTCAGAGAGCAGCCTCTTTTAGCTCACTTGTGTCCTTCACAGTGAGAAATATCATGTAGAATATCAGTCTGGTCTCACTCAAAAAAGTGATCCAGCCCCAAAATAACAGGCAATGCTATCCTGAAGAGGGGAAACAGCAAACCCCAGACATATGTTACGACCTCTCTTGGGCCTCATCAGTAGAGTGTAGCTGAACTTCCTAAGGCACAGTGAGCAAGAAGTTCACATCTGAAGCCCGTATGACCCCAATGTCATTTGCATAAACAAAAACATAGTCTAACAAACTATACATTTTTTCCCTTAGGGATTTCAGCTACACCCTACTGACGAGGCCAAACTAATGCTGGGGTGTGCTAAAAGAGGTTGCTCTCAGTGAGGATAATTATATCCATAATTATATCCATATATCCACTAACCTCTAACCTCTAACCAACCTTTGCTGTTGACCATTGTAAAAAGCACATGCCGAGGAATTAAAAATAAAGAGTAATAATAATAATAATAATAGGGATAAGTAAATCATTGCACTTTTATATAAAAAAATCTGCTAATTTGCAAGATGTTCTCAAAAGTCAATTTGCAGTATATTTAAAAAATATATATAGGAAAACAGAACTAATAAAAGTTCAAGTCAAGAATCAACAAATGCTTGTGAATTAAATATTCTACGTCTTAATGTTTTGTCTCTATTTATGGCCTGCTAAACACTAATTATACTATTCAGAAACCATATGTTTACTAAGCAGTGCAATGCCACAAGAGACTCAGAGCAGTGTCTGAAGATGCCTTCCAGCCTATTTAAGTGAATGAGCCAGAAAGATATTTTCTGGAGCCGAAAGCATATTTTGGCAGAACACTTCTAATAGTACAAGCCATATGTTACCTAATATCATATGCCCAAAATAGGCATTATCACATATATATTATTATTATTTTGGAACACAAACTTTATATTTTTGTTAGTAAAAATGTAATTATGTCCAGCAATCATCCATTCCTACTACTGCCTCTTGAAATAAAAGTCTTGATACACTGTTGAGGTTGAGAAGTACTTATGTATTACTTGCATTGTAGTACTGGTGTGGCATGGCCTGGAGATACTGCCCTAAATCCATTAAAGGGCTAGTACAAGTGTCAGGTAAAGGGGTTTGAGCATCGAGTCCACCAATTACTAGTTCAACAATAAAGCCAACAATTCATCTATAAAAAAAGAAAAGTTTTTTTGCCTTCGCTTCTGGATTGCTATCTTATTGTGGTGAAGGGGTTTGTGATACTCAATGAAGCTGTGGGCTATACTATGTAGGTCAGGTCATAGCAGAGAGGTCAGACTGGAAAAGGAACTTGCAACCCACTCGAGTATCTGCCAAGATAACCTTATGGATAAGCACGGGCAGAGACAATGATAGATGTGCCTAGCATGCTGAAAGATTGAAGGCACATGCAGAAGGAGGCAGCAGAGGCGGAGATGGATAGATGAGGTAATTGAAGCAATGAACATGAGCTTAAGGGGGCGCAGAGAAGCAGTGGCTGACATATGTGCCTGCGGTCAGGGAGAGTCGGACATGACTGAATGACTAAACAATAACAACATAAAGTATATTTATTTATCTATCTACAGTATATATATATATATATATATATATAAATATATATATATATATATAAATAAATATATATATATATATATATAAATATATATATATATATATATATATATATATATATATATATATATATATATATATATATAGTAAATAAAAAGTACATCTATGTTCACATTTGAATGTCTAAAGCAAGTTAAAAAACCTGCTTCCAGCTCAGAATTCTGAGAAAAACAGTTATTACACTGCATTCTGGGAAGTTGAGCTGGGACACACAAATATGCCGACAAATGCCTCGCTCTTCATTCCGTAGCCATTATCAAACATGGCTTCCTTTAAGCTTATGCATGCTGTATTACACAGCTTCAATGCAAAGCCAAAGTTGGAATATATATATGAGATTAAGGGCAACTGTAGTCCAAAATAACCTTATGTGAATTTAAAAGACATTTTATATATTACAAAACATTTTTTTTTGTCGGCAAAAGTAAATATATATAGTGTGGAATTGTTTGCTCATTCTCATTCACAGATAGCAGGCTCCCCATAAGTCATTCTTTACATTTCCTCTCATGTTTTTTTTTTCCAGTTAACAGTTAAAGATAAAGCGGATGGAACAAAGATGTTGCTATTTATTTACATTGTTATCTGTTTTGTGGTTTATTCTTATTTAATGATTTTTCATGTAAAAAAAGCAGAAACAAATCATCTTTCAAATGCATGATAGAAAATATGGGACTGCAGAGGGACTTTAACTGTCTTGATGGTGTGATGTTCCTCAGGAAAACATCACTTAAACCAGAAAAACAGCCTCAATAATATTCCATCATTGATACTGACATAGTTTAATGTCTATCTTCCTCAAAAATGTTCTCATGTATAGTACATCTGGCTAAATTTTCTTTATATTGAAATAATCGTGATTACTTTATGCCGTGGCCATCTGTTATGTAAATTCTTGGACTACTTATTGATATTACAAAAGGGAAACAAACTCTTCTTAAGCCTTTAACAAAAGCACAAGCATGTTCATTATAATAATCTATGATTTGCAACAGAATTGCACTGATTTCTTGGTGTTAAAATTAATGCAATGACACATTGGCGTAGAGTACATCACACCTATTTAATTATATTATCTGTATTCAATGAAGAGCTATCATGTGGACCATACTCCTGGGGACACCGAAAGCACATATTTTCATGAAATATTGGAAAGAGGGTATTCAAAGATTTTCATTGTTTATGGGGCATGTAATTGTCAATCACAGTATACCCAACCTTAAGACTAGGTATATATCCGTAGCGCTAAGGTATTCTTATAAATTCAGACTAAAACAGGGCGTCCGACAGACTTAATAAGAAACGTAGAACAAATGTCCAAGACATTGGATAGATATGTTAATCTCAGACCTTATATACAGTGTCCATGCACTCAATCTTAAAGACACAGTCTCTGGATGGTGATCCAATCAGTAGGCAAGGTATATATCAAGTAGAAAGCTGTTTCAGGAGTGTCCTGCTTCTTCGCAAGGCGCCATCCAAATTGGAGACCACAAGGAATATATACAAAAATATTGAAGAAGGGTGTTGGGCCCGAAAGGAAGTGCACCACCTCCTAATACAAAATAAATGCTGGCGATCAATGAAATAAAGTATAATAAAAACTGATCACTCACATGACTTAACCCAAAAGATATGAGGTATTTAATTTGCATACATTAGGAACCCTCTAAGCTCCAGTCAATGAGGTGATATACATTGTGTGTATGGATTGGTAGATAGTAGAGATAGATAGTTTGTCGGAAATGCTTGCAAATTGCGGGCTTGCAAATGAGCTCATTACGCATGAACTGGTTGCTGAGGCCTGCAATAAGGTCTGCCAAAGGCGCTCATCGCGAGGCTTGCAAGGTGACGGGGGGAAAGGCTTGCAATGAGCGCCGAAGGCGTTCAGCGTGAGACCTGCAATAGGCCCATGGGGACAGACGAGGGCCGCAATGGGAGGCAGGGAGCCCGTAAGTGAATTTCAAAAATAATTTGCTATTCAATTGGCGTCTTTTCGCGGCCTCGGAACGGCTTCCGAGTTACTGGCTTAAAAAAAATATGGCCGGCAATTCTTTTTTCAAGCCCATAACTCGGAAGCCATTGGGAAGCCGCCAAAATACGCCAATTGAATAGGAAAATTGGTATATTCAGAAGTACAAATATGTATGTGTTTATTTTTTATATATATATATATATATATATATATATATATATTATATATATATTTAAAACACACAGCTACCCAATCTTTCCTAACAAGAAATTTACCAGAAATCTCTCTGTTTTGTTATAGTGCCTATCACAAAACGGTGCTGTAGTTAGCAATTGCCTTGGGTCAATTCTGTGTTTCCCATTTGTCATCAGAATGAATTATGAAGCTACATGTCTCTTCCTAAAAAAACTACAGCAGGTACGATTCACATAGAGCTGTCTCTAGGCCTGCTCATTAAATCAGAAAACTTGACAACTAAAAAAATATATTGGCTTGTTGCTATCCCTGTTGGGAATGTATGTCATGCTCTCCTACTTATTATTGGCTGTGTTTCACACGTTCCCGTGCCTGTTCCAGAGACATCATACTTGTGTTTAATCTATAAATACAGATGCAGAACAGTGACCAAATACACAACCTGCTGCTTCTCAAGTTGTTTCGGCCTGCGGATTAATTTGCTTGGATATTATACCTTCCTCAAGCAAAATCATAAATGGAGGGGTCTCTGCAAGATGAAGTAATAAAAAAGAAAGCAATGGCTGTTCCTAAAGAAGCACTGACGTGCTGTAATTATTGTATGCTCTTATTAAGAACTTGAAATGATTGAATTATTATTATTATCAATGTTACTTTCTTTTATTCATAATATTATATGTAAAGAATGGGTTAAACATTAATATAGCTAGTTTTAGCCATAAATCTGTACTCTCTGGTCTAATTGAAGGGGTGAGCCATTTTGTCACTGCTTAATTACGCTTGGTTAGCCTGGACATGTTAATTTACATATGAAAGTGGAGGTGGCAGAAAATGTAGCTGACCCCTGACACGGAGTGCAACTGAAAATAGATCTGCGACTTAACTGTCCAAGTGTGATTAGTGCTATAGCTTACTCTATAAATATATGTTTCCTATTAATGTATTAGAAGAGAAAATGAGAATGTTTCATGGGAAGTGCTGCAAAGGTTAAAATGGACCATTAATACCAGGGTTTGTAACACTATCCAAACCTCTTTTGGAAGAAAGTGAAATACTTTTAAAGTCCTCTTATTTTATGACAGCCCACAACAAACTGTTATTGCATATTCATTAAAGATTGTATTATTTATTGCCGACTTTTCTAAAAACATTTTTTAGGTTATCAAGTTAAAATCTTTGGAAATGCTATAAAAATATAATTATGGTTTCCTTTAAGTGGTGCATAGAACTCGAAAAATTATGTTCTCAATCATTTTTTAAAGGATTACTGATGTTGTATATATACTATGCTCTTGCAAATCATTTTACTTAATAATCAACAACTGTTTAAAGTAAATAAACACAGTCATTAGTCTGTAACTCCTTAACAGATTAACATCCCTGGGATAAATGAACCCTGGATGCAGATAAGATCTCTATTAAATTGTATTGTAAGATCGTCACTATTAAGTGTAATTTTCCAACAGGACTAAATGGAAGAGAAAAGCAATGTCCAGTAGAATAAACCTCCCCTCAATCTCCAGGCCATGATGGAAGCACTTACCACACATCAGAGTCTAAGATTTAATCTAAATATAATGGAATGTCAATGGCTTGCAAGTATGTTGTTAGTTTCTTTCATGCTTGCCAGACATGTGGTCTGTTAAAGAACCACTGCACTTCAAGAAGAGCAGACAATTGTTTGCAATGTATTTACGCACCTAGAATTATTAGAATTTATGAAAGCATGGACATAAAACAACTTGGGAAAATCTGAATGTTTGTTTATGTGTGCAAGAATCCATTTTGTGTTTGTTACATCACATCCTGAGAGCTGGATGATTTGGGGTGGGGGTAGTAGTCATCAGTGGAGGGAGGAGGCAACAGACAGACATCCAGAGCCTTTGTTTGATAACTGGATAACACTGACATTAACACCACACATCTCACTGGCCCAAAAGCAGGACATTCCATCATTCAAGGCAACAATAGCTCTCCAGAAATGTGGATGCCCCTCTCACACACACAACGTCCACCAATGTATTATGGTTCCCTCCAGAGTCCTGTAGAGGCATCAAAATGTATTATTTTGTGATTAAAAACTATATGTTTGACTTTTATTTTCCAACTTAATTATGCTCTTAGTCAAACTCAAAGTTGTCAAACATACTGTTTTTTTCATTGTACAGTGGTACTTTAAGAGGTCATTCAACTAAAAAGGTCTGGAAATCACTAAATACTAAGGTTCTGCCTTTGAGAAAGACGCTCATACATGTTGAAACGGCTGTTAAGCTCAAATGTAATCTTTTATGTAGTGTAGAGCTCTATGGTTAATGAAATATATAAATGACACTTTAAACCTAGTCTAAAATATATTGGAAATGTGCAGCACTATTATTGAGAGGATTTAGAGGTTTAATATTTAAAATAAAATAGCACTGCTAAGACAAATCTGTTTTTAACTTGTGTGTTGGTTTTTATCTAATCTACAGCACCAGATAATAGGATAAATCTGACCACTACCTATTGAGATAACCACCCAATCACACAAGGTAAGGTGGTAAACAACCAAGTAGAAAATATTTTCTTCTAAAGCACTCTACTAGGTTCTCACACACCTTTTATATGAATTTTAGCAAGCTTTGGGGCCTCAGACTAACCAGGTAGAAAGATCTCATTGTGGATCACAGGCTTTAATTTATCTATATCTATCTCCTTTGCCTGCTGGTGTTTTGGTAAAAGTTTTTTTAAAGCGGTGTGTTTAAGAAATATAATAAAGTTTTCTTATTTTATAATTATATAATAAATACTGAGACAGGGACAATGTTGCAAATACAGGCGTGTATGTGAAAGGCGTGTCATCCCTTCATTTTAGTGAATTTAGCCCAACCTTAGACAAACAATAATGGGTAGATCAGGAATATGCACCACTCAAAATCCTAGATAGTTACTTCTAGCGACTCAAAACGTAACAAGAGCAAAGAGCGCCACTGCATTAATCCATTCTCATGACAGTACTGAGATTATACAGCGCACAAAATGGCAGATACATTAATCAAGGCTTGTGACTGCATAAAATGAACTTCTTGTGACAATCTTCAGATTGCAATCGTTCTATTTTTTTTTCCCTCTTCTAGTTTTGATCCACGGTTGTTATAGAAGGAATTATGATTTTTTTTTTCTCTCTCTTTCAAACCTTGATTATCACTGAGGTATGGAAGGCTCTTTTATTTTTATACACAGGGAGTGCAGATTGCACATCTACTCTCATTATCCTTTTGTGAGCCGTTGCTAGAAATGTATTCGATTATGTGATTATGGATAGCTAGTCCTTTGTCCGAGAATCTGAAACATCCACATGCAGATAGTCGCAGCGGTATAGTTATTAACTTCTCGGGATGTCTTTCCATCCACACAGTGGTCTGTTGTATTAAATCTTTTTTTTTTTTTCCCAAAAGAAATACTATAAAATAAAAAACATTTTTGGTCATGTGACAAATAATTTTAATGATGTTGTATTTCTTTCACCGCGTGAATTTTGGCAAATTTAAATCTTTCTTATGATAACATAGAAACAAATAATTTTAGAGAAGGATAGAAAAACACTTGAAATGAAAATGCAATATTCAGGCACAAGCTATGGAACTAGGGTAGAAAATAGCAACATATTATTTCTGCTATCCAAGCAGAATTTCTCCAAGTCTGTTCTTTCAAAGCTCACTATAACACAAGTGACAGGGTTTTGGAGATGTGATATTAGATGGCTCAGTGGATTGATGTTGGAAATAAATTGATGGTACACAATGTCATGTTTTAATAAAGCAAAACATGGTAGTTAATAAAAAATGCAGTGCCTACATTTTTCTTGAAATTGTGGAAGGAGGTGGGGTGTGCTATTAAAGGGGGTGATGGCATTAAAGGGACTCAATCACGGGAAAACATGGTCCAAAAAACTAGCAAACCAACTAGAGTATGCACCAACAATATTTTCTGTGCTCAAAAGATTGCAAATAAGATGTTTTACTATATATAGCTGAATTCTCTTACTGAAAAAGATTTTATCAGTTTGCATGGAGGCAGCCATCTTTGAACAGGGGGCCGGTCTCGCTCTGCCCCCCCCCCCCCCCCCCCATTGGCCCTCCAGAGAGGCTAAAAATGAAAATAAACCACCCCTTCCATCACAAGTCTGCTCATTGACATCACGAAAGAGGCATTACCTTCACCCGAACACCTCATTTGTGACGCGCATTCCGCACATTTACATATTGAGCCTCTGGATGACATCAACAATCTGTACTTTCAATCGCTTATATCTTCAGAACAGAAGGTATTTGGAACATGGTGTAAGGAGGCAAATATATAAAGTTAGGCATGGTGAATTGATTAGTCTGAAGTGGTTATGCCTGTGATTGAGTTGCTTTAAGAATTGACTGGAGACAGTAGAGATTAGTAAAATAATTTGGATGAAATATTTCACATTTTCGCATAGTAAATGGTCATAACTTGACACACTTTTCCCTCTAGCGGCACAAGCCATGAAAAGTTCAAAAGATGGAGCCTGATTCAAATGCAAGCACGCATCTTGCGTTATAGAGGACGTAAGTCTGCGGGTTTGCTGTGGTCTCCCATTCCTCTCTGATTACCGACCTATTCAATTTAAAGAGCCCACAAATTAGGGACCGAAAGCCTACTCCGTAAACCATGCACTGGTCCGGAGCAGTTCAGGGCGGGAATATGATCAATTAAGCAAGACCGTAACCACCCATTTCAAAACAGCCAATAGAAAATGAGACCGAAAAATGAGACAGCAGTAAAACATGGAAGTTACATGTGAATCAATTAGGTTCGGGGGTCCATTATGCGATAGGACTCACAAACACCCAATATTAAAAATAATAAAAATGAATGCCAATACTGTTCTAGTCCATGTGGGTGATATGTATTTACTCATTGATTCCTGAGATCGATATAACCCTGAAATAAAACTACATTTTCTTTTACTGCCGATTTGCGAGATTGAGACTGTTACGCAATTAATTCTAACGTCTTTCATCACTTTCCCCGTTATTTACAGTGCAGTATTGATTTTTTATTTAATTTACAGTCATACGAATAGGTGTTTAATCCCCTTGTGGGTCCCCTCTAGTACTCGTAGGATTTTCTCCTACATTTGCCGTTTACAGGTGTGAGAACATTTGCGGGCTTGAGGAGTTGGAGCAATTGAATAGAGATTTGTGATGTTAGCGATCGTAACTCTTGCAAACGTGGAAGATCAAACCTGTTCAGAGCCCGCAAAAAAACGCCAATTGAATAGCACATTAACTTGCGGCCTCACTTACGGGCTACAGTAACTTGCGATAGCTCAATTGAATCAGGCTCATAGTATTAAAAGGACCACTGTAGTTTGGTAAAAAACTTCACATGCTGGTAAAGTAGGTAACAAGACAGCATTAGTAAATATGCAAGACAGGAATAAAAAAGAATTGTATGAATTGTGTTTAACTCTTAAAAAAAGTTTTATTAAATATTTATTATGTAGAAAATATTTGTCTACAATGGTTTAAGAGTTTAACTGTTTCAGGATGTAATGTTTTTGTGATAATGTAAAAATCCTTTGTCATTAATAAACAACATAACATTAAAGATGCATGGTAAATTCCAATATATATTGGAAATGCAATAAAGGACAGAACATAAATTCATGGTTTTTGCCCTCTAGAACTTCTAATGTCTGATACATAATTCACAATATTATTTATTAGTTTGTAAAAAAAACACAGGAACACAGTACAAATATCATCACTATATATACTGGAATCATAAAAATTGGCCAGTGGTAGAAGCTGTGAATGCAGGACCCCGGTGCAAAATAATTTGGTGCCCCACTCACAACTTCTTATACACTTATATGCATATTAGATGCCCCTGGGGGTCAATAAAAAGCCAACAAATAAAATAAATGCTCTACTCCTCTAACCTTTCATAAGAAAGTAAGTGCCCCGTCAGTAGCAGCAGGCCATTGCTCTGTTGTGGGTTCTGGTACTTTACACCCACCTCTGATAGATAGATATTTATGGACTATATACTGTACTAGCCATTCTTCATGAAATCAACACGTTGTGGAGGTGACAGGATCTTTTTAACTACTGTAGTTAATGTGACATTTGTTGTTTGATCATTCAGTCGTGTCCGACTCTCCGTGACCCCATGAACTACACACGACAGGCACGTTGTTATTATTATTATTACAGTTTTTTGTAAAGCGCCAACATATTACTTAGTGATGTACAGGGGTTAAATCCAAAGAAAAAAATAAATACAATAATAAACACATTGCAGAAAACACCGGTATGTCTCAGGTTGTGCTTATCCATAAGGTTATCTTGGCAAATATATTGGAGCGGGTTTTCCAGGTCCTTCTTTGTCTGACCTCTCTACTATGACCTGCCCATCTTGGGTGTCCCACCATGGTATAGCTCACAGCTTCATTGAGATCCACAAGCCCCTTCACCACGACAAGGTAGCGACGTAGAAGGGGAATGTGACTTAATAAGTCATATTATAATAAAAAAAATATTCAGAATTCTATTGCAATAATTAATCATTTGGATTATTGACTATGCATCTTAACAATGTTAATACCATGTCTCATTTCATTAAATAATTACATATTGCATCTATATTACTGTTATAAAGAGCAGGCAAGTTTTATACAACATTGGAGCACAGTATGGGTTAAGCTGAATGCGCTATTATGGTGCTAATTCTAGGATAGACAGAGATTGTCTAACCAAAACAATATTACACTGCTTGGCCCCGGGTCCCTGTGATGCAGGGTTTGTGATATGATCTTCGTAGACATCTATTGATTCATACATCACACCGTACATTTTTGCTGACATTTCAGGGTATTTGTTCCTGAGAATTCAACAGGTCTTCTGTCCTGTGAATTAAATGTCATTTTGTCATATATATTGATGGAGAAAAAAATAAGACAATGGGAAGCTTTTCTTAAAGCACGTCCCTTTTATCTGATTAGTATAGATCATAGCTAGTTAAATTAATGTACATTTATACATATAACGGTATGGGTGTCAGTAGATAACTGTATTTAAAATTGTGTGTGTGCATATTTATTTACATATATTGTAGTTGTTCATTCCTTCAGTCGTGTCCGACTCTCAGTGACAATATGGGCGCAGCATGCCAGGCACATCTGTCTGTGTTTCTGGTTGTGCTTATCCATATGGTTTTCTTGGCAAAAATATTGGAGTGGGTTGCTAGTACCTTCTCCAGTGACTTCTCTACTATGACCTGCCCACCTTGGGTGACCCTACATGGTACAGCACACCCAGAGACAGAGACCCTGAAGGATCGATCTATCTATCTAATATGAGATCCGATAATGTCGTAACAGTGACTGTGGGTAAGAGTCCTAACTTGTGCAAATCCATCCTATGCTATACATGAAAGCTGTGTTATAACAGCAAGGACACGGAACCATGTATAAAGTGGTTTTGGGTTCAAGAGTAAAAATGTATTTGGGGCTCATTTGCATGTCCTTGCCCAGTGTCCAAGAGTGCAGTGGAATAACTGTATTTATTGATATTCTAAGCAGGAAATACATTTTTAACCTTATTTTTAGACATCAAAATGTATTCTGTTGAAGAGCTTCTATCCCTCTTTTGCCCACCATAAACTATAATGTTGTGGTTAAAAGCCTTCCCACAAAATCCATAGAACACTCTGACTGTTCTTGATGAGATAAGCAGTTCTGATTTCTAATAAGATTTAGATCTAAAGGGAGATTGACAGTTGCACAATTTCCTCTTTAATTAATGTTTACCTATTTTTATTTTAAACATACATGAATATAAAGATATTCCTTGTATTAAAAACTATAATAACTGCATGATTAGTTATTTCTGTCTATGAAGCAGACAGGCCTCGATCAATTGTTTCATTGCATTGTGGTTGCAGCGGCCATGTTTGTTTCTGGTAGTGTATGCAGCATGGGTGTGGTGGCCATTTTTGTTACTGGCACAGAAATTGTTATATGTGTGTGGGATATTGCCACTGCTGCAGGAATCTAGTGTCAGTAGATTATTTAAAGGACTACTGTAGTTCACTTGTTTGTAAAGTATGTACCAAGTTAACAATATTAGCAGCTGTGTAACTCATGGACATAAAAAAAACATTTTGAAAGAAAATTAGTCTCTTTTTATGGATAGAGGAAACCGTTTTGACTTTGCTACATCTTTTCCTAAGATCTAGATCATAAAGGGTATTTTTATCTATCAGTGGAGAGAGGGGTGAGAGAGGAGGGCAGAGTGAGAGGTCAGGATGGTTTGTTAGATAATTGGATCTGATTGAAATTGTCACCACACCCCAACTAATTTCTCAGGCCCAAAATAAGCAAGTATTGCTCTCAAGAAACAAACACTCCTCTAACACACAACATCCACCAAAGTGTCATGGATGCCCCCAAGGTTCAGCAGAGGCATCAACATTTTCTTTTTTTAATTAAAATTAGTTTTAGGACTTTTTCCCTGCTTTATTATGCTCTTCAAACATATATTTATTTCATTATACAGTGGTCCTTTAAAGAAAAGTATATACATATTTATGGTGTCAACAATGTTTAAGACATATTTAAATCATTAATTAATTTTGAAATCTGCCTGGTCTTTCAAGTTAGATGTATACAGAGAATACTTTAAACATAAAAATGTGCTACTTATCAGTAATAAACAATTATGAGTACCTGTTTAATTTCATACTGCCTTTTATTTCAACATGAACAAAAATAGTGGTGCCCATGTCCCTCTACCCTTTTCTTAAGGAGAGGTTGCATTAAAAGCAAGGCACTGCAGGAATTATTATTCCATTGCAATTCTATTATAAGCAGTTAAGAGATTTGTGCAAACATTAATATCAAACAAATAATTACGGCTCACCAGCGAGACTCCCTTAATAATATAGCTTCCAAACAGCAAATGGAAAATTCCTACTTACTCTGCAACTTTTAATTAAACTGCTAAGCAGGAGATACACCATGTGGAAGCCTTCATCTCAACTAAGTAGGTGGTGTGGCCATAAGCTATTCATCTTTCTTACAAGTCTGCAGGTAATGAATTGCATCAAATATATTGTAATAGTAACATTAGCCTTTTTGATAAGGTTCACTTCCGATTTCTCAAGTATTTTTTTCTAATAATTCCTGAATTATCCTAAATAACACCATCACTTATGTCCGTTTACATTATAAAGCACTACTAGAGATTCATTATCTATGTAAAAGTTATGGAACTTGCCTAGTTTCCATCTTTAAGGAGAGCAGGAGCCGCCATTAAATTTGTAAGAAGGTTGAATTGCGTATAGACATTGCCATAGTGATTGCTACTACCATATGTCGTTGGTGGCACGTCATCACGTTGCAACGCAACCACATCTGAAGGCACAGCAAGAATCGAGATCTGCAGCTACCAACTAAATGAGCTAAAGCATCTGTTCCCAAACCTCTCCTCAAGACCCACCAAGCAAGCCACTATTTTGTTTTAACACTGCTTGAATACAGATGAGGCAAATATGTTGAATGATAATTGATCCTCCTGTGTTCACACAGTGTAAAACCAAAATCATGGCCTCTCTGTTGGGTCTTGAGGAGAGGTTTGGGAAGCGCTGATCTAAAGTATTACATATGGATTGCAGTCACTTTGCTTTGCATGAAAGATTACTTGTTTTACCATTAGGTGAGAGTTTTGGTTTTACCCATTAGCCAGAAAAAACACCACTGGATAAGGACATGACTCCTTTAACAAGTAACTTTAGGAGAAAAGGGGTTCAGCAAATAACAAAATGGACGCCCTTCAAGAGAGGAAAGTAAGAACAGGTAGACATGTTCTGTTTCTAGTGTGTGGAAAGTTCATCAGTGATGTGAAGAATTTTGCACATGGAAATAATCTTCCAACAGATGTAAATTACATTTATATATATAATTCAAGATAATGAAAATCAAAAAAGATGGATACATTCTTAAAGTAGATGAAGCAATCAGACCTTATCTGCTGCTGATTCCTGTTTATCTACGTACTGTGCATCAGAATATATATTTTCAAGCCAAAATATTAATTTGTTTGAAAAAGGTTCTTGTATAATGATTTTGCCCTAATCTCTGAAGCAGTAGGGAAATGATAAATACAAATCAAATGTATATTTATCTATGAATGCTTAAGATACAATTTCAAGCACAAAAAACAAAACATATTTGATTTGGATACCCCCAAAAAATCATGAATCGAGAGCAAAAAGATGCAAGCCAAAATACACATTTTAGCTTGTAATTGCATTAATCTGCCCTGGCCAAGATGCAAAATCTCAGTGAAGGCTTTCAATGTTGGATGCTCGCATTCTTGGCTGGGGGACTCGCTTTGTTGTGCATTAACAGCAAACCAGATGGGTGCAATGCCTGAATCTGTTATCCTTCTGTAGGAGGTACAGTATGAAACTCATGAACGAAGAAAAAACAAAACAAGGCATCCAGATGATGTATTGTCCCTGTGAATACTGCAATATGTAACTTCTGCTGTTTACTTGCAAACTGTGTTGGATTTCTAAAAATGGCTGCGGCCTAACTTGCAAGAAAGAAAGACACTGCAGCAAAAATGCTCCCCGTGTCATTTTCTACATCCATTCCCATTCTCTGAATTAGTCTTTACCCAAGTTAATTCAACCATTTTTTCTTTTAGTCTCCAAAAGCACTAAGGTAATGTTGAGTACCATTGGATCCATTCGAACAATTCCATTACTACAAAATGGCTTCCCCGACTAAAATCCCCATTCAGTACTGCAGAATTGCACCAAGAAATAAACACCTATCTCTATTATTCATAACCCATCTACATAAAATGGGAGAGTTTGATAATTAGACACATACTCCCTTCCTTCACACATGCTCAGAAGCAAACATTTGCAATGATAACTGCAAGCTCTGCTCCTGCAGTAATGGAAATTAAATGCAACCTTCTGTGGTAACTTGTCTTCCTTGCATGGTGGTTTATCTTCCTTTCGGGACCTCCTTGGGCAGGTCTAGGTGGGAGGGCTGGGAGTCTTTGCTTCCCTCCCACAATTGCTGGAGGAAGTGATGCATGGACAGGATGTGATGTAAATCACATCATCTCAACTAAGGGTATATAACATGGGGCCAGGCAGCAAATCGTTCTGTTGCTTCCTTTTCTTCCTTGGACAGGATGTGATGTCGAACTTGCAGCAGTGAGCCATTACTAGATGTGAAGGCCTAACCGTGGGTGAGATCAAGCGTGTGGGGAAGGGGATTTCTATATAGATAGATAGATTTAAAAAGGGTTGTTGCTCCGTGGGTCTGGGCTGTGTGTTTGTGATACATTTATAGTATTGTGTTGTTGCCTTTTAATAAATACCTTTTAATGTAGACGAACCTTGTGTAATATATATCACATATTATAATTGTCTAACTGCGATTCGTCGTCACGCTTCAGACGAATCGCAGTTAGACAATTCTAAACTGCTGCGCATTGCGCTTAGCGCGGCGCAAGCCGCGCTCCGCGCCCGAGCCGCGCTTGCGCAGAGCGTGGCGCGAGCAGCGCATGCAAAGAGCGCGGCGCGCGCCGCGCTTGCGCAGAGCGCAGCGCGAGCCGCGCGGCCCGAGAGCAGATGCAAGAGTGGGGAAGAGGGGGGGTAGAGGCACAGAGGGAGAGTGGGGAAGAGGGGGGGGGGAGAGGCACAGAGGGAGAGTGGGGAAGAGGGAGAGTGGGGGAGAGGCACGGCACAGAGGGAGAGTGGGGAAGAGGCACAGAGGGAGAGTGGGGAAGAGACACAGAGGGAGGGGGGAGAGACACAGAGGGATAGGTGGGAAAGAGACACAGGGGAGGTAGAGGAGGGGGAAAAGACACACGGGAGGGAGAACAGGGGGAAGATACACATGGGAGGGAAATGGGGGGGGGGGGGGGAGAGGGGAACAGACACAGGGGGAAGGGGGAAAGAGACACAGGCCAGGGGGGAACAGGCACAGAGGGAGAGGGGGGAAGAGGCACAGAGGGAGAGGGGGGAAGAGACACAGGGGGGAGAGATACAGAGGGTGAGGGAGGAAGAGACACAGAGGGAAGGGGGGGGAAGAGGTACAGAGAGAGGGGGAAAGAGGCACAGGGGGGGGGACAGAGGAAGGGGTGAAGAGACATAGTGGCGAGACACACAGAGAGAGGCGGGGGAAGAGGCACAGAGGGAGAGGGTGGAAGACACAGAGTGGGGAGAGACACAGAGGGTGAGGGGGAAGAGACAGGGAGGAAGAGGCACAGAAAGAGGAGGGGGAAGAGACACAGGGGAGTGAGAGGATGGGGAAGAGACACAGGGGAGAGAGTGCAGGGGGGAAGATACACAAGGGAGGGAAATGGAGACACGAGGAAGGCCGTAACAGACACAGGGGGAGGGGGAAAGAGACACAGGCCAGGGGGGAACAGACACAGGGGAGGGTTGGGGGAGACACAGGGGGGGGAAGAGATGCATAGGAGGGAGAAGGGGGAAAGAGACACAGGGGAGGGGTTTAGAGACACAGGAGGGAGAGGGAGGTAAAAACACAGGGGGGCAGGAGATACAAAGGAGGTAGACGAGGTGGAAGGAGACACAAGGGAGGGAGAGGAGGGGGGAAATAAGACACGAGGGAGGAAGTAGACAGAGGGAGAGACTCGCAATGAGCTCCAAAGGGGCTCATTGCAAGGCCTGTGATGAGCGCCAAAGGCGCTCATCACAAGGCCAGTAAAGTAGAGGGGGAGAGGCTTACATTGTGTGGCAAACAGCATTGCCAGGCTTCAGTTTTTATTGCCGTCATTTTTGACGGGCAAGTCGCTAGTATATATATATTAATTTGGTGATACACCACACCTTCAAAGTATGAAAGATGACTCCATTAACCAGCAGATTCAGAAATATTATTATTAATATTAATTGTTAAAAAGTCTCTGCCTAATTATGCTTTAAGACTCTTTCTAACATTTTGGTTTAATGTACAGTGGCCATTCAACTGTGACTCTGGTGCCTAGCCCATTTCTGTAATGCTTGTCTTGCTCTGAATACAAATGCTGATTGTACTATTGATAGCACTAGCACTATTGTCGCTGCTTGTATTCAATTGGAGTCTCCTTTTCTGCTGACCTCTCATTTAAAGATTCTTCTAAATTAATCTTTGTTTTATCAGCAAGGCCAGCGGTGTCACCGATTTGTTGGCCACAAATAATATTATGGCTTGAGCCAGCCATGCGTGATGGCATTTAGTGTTGCATCAACTCTTTTTTTCCTTTAATAGTCCTTAGAGTCAAAGGAAGGAAACAAGAGTGTACGCTGACAGCTTAGCTCAGCACGAACCCTCATTTTTCACATGGAGCTAATTAAAATCTGAAATTAGTTAAATATGGAAATGACACTTGTGAGCACTTGAACAGAATTCTGGCAAAATCCCCTCAGAGTGCGGCATTAGTACCTGCTGCTATGAAACTCCCAGTATGATTTTTTTTTGTTAGGTTGGCTGAGCAAAGGCATAGACGTTACTGATTTTCGGTCCATCTTAGATGTAGCATTACTTAATTATGGCCGTTGTGCGCCCTGGGACAGATAGACCAGCTATTTTCAATATGCCGTGTATATATTATCCTAACTAATTTAATGAGCGTTGACTGGATAACATCCTTATGGGTTTAAATGGACAGTGAAGCCCTGCATTTTTTATCAAGTATTTAAAGGACCAGTGTAGTTCAGGTAAAGCTTAATGTACTGAAGTATGTACAAAATAAGGCCCCTATTCAATTGAGCAATTGTTGGTTACTGGAGCCTGTAATGTAGCCCGTAAACTAATTTGATATTCGATGGGTGTCTTTTAGTGAGCCACAAACGATCTACGGGTCAGAGGCTTAAAATCACTGCGGTTGTCAAAATTGTAAGTTACAACCCATCTAAGCCTTTGATCTTTCAAACCCGCAAAAGTTACAATCTCTAAAATCGCAAATCGCTATTCAATTGCTACAATTCCTCTAGCCCGCAAATGTAGAAGAAAATCCTACAGGTACCAGATAGGACTAACAAGGGGGTAGCACTGTAAATGTAAAATAAAAAATCAATACTACACTTAAAAATAGCCCCCAATGCCTAGCAATGAAAGATATTAAAATAAATTGCACAACAGTCTCAAGCTCGCAAATCTGCAATCAAAAATCTTTTTTTTTTAAGTTTAATTTCCGTGTTATATCAATCTCGGGAATCAATTAGTTAATAAATTTCAGGCCACCCACATGGACTAGAACAGTATCGCCATTAATTTTGATTATTTTGTACATTGCCGGATTGCGAGTCTGATCTCATATCGGACCTCTAAACTCTAACAGATTGACGGTTAACCGCCATGTTTTACTGACGTGATGATGATGGTCTCATTTACTATTGTCTGTTTCTAAATCCGTAGTTACGGCCTTGCTTAATGGATCATGATCACGCTCTGAAATGCTACTTGTGTTTGCATGGTTTACGGTTTTCGGCTCGAAAATTGAAAGCTTGTTCAATTAAATCGCTCTGTAATTGTAGCAAATTTCAAGCCTGCAGACATACGGCCGGTATAACGTAAACTACGAGGTTACAATTGAATAAAAGAAAATCCAAATACATTTTTTTAAGTGAAAATCCAAATCAGGGAGGGGGAATATGGTAAGAATAGTAATTTAATTGGAGCTATTAGAATTTGACACCTACCCTGTTGGCCTGCACATGTTCAGAAGCAGACATGCACAATGATAACTGCAAGTCCTACTCTTGCAAAAACATAAACAACCTACCATGCACACAACCCTCACCAGTGTATTATGGATGCCCCCAAGAACAGCAAAGGGGTCATTTTGTTTTTTCTAATTAAAACGAAGTCATATTTTTTCCTAATTATACTAAAAAATGTCAATCTTCTATATGTTTCCATACAGTGGTCCTAATAGCTGAAGGTATTTATAACACCTTCTTATTAAGTCAGCTTTTTTGTGTCCTTTAAACAATCTGTTCCAGTGTTAAAGTCTATTACAGTTAGATTAGGGAGCTATTTAAAAGGCATGAAGAACAGTATAAAGTGGTTATTTGCACAATTTAATAGAATGAATATCGGAACAGCATAGTCAATTTTGAACATAATAAAAAAAGCAGTTGCTATGTACTCAAGAAGGTTGATAACACCAAGGGAAAGATTCATAATGCAATGACTAACATTATTTTACCATGCAAATTTCAGCAGTGTTCATAAGGCCAGATATTTATGAGAAAAACAGGGTTTATGCCTAAGGCCAACATATTTTTTATTCAAGTCCATCAGCATTTGAGATTTGATCGTTTCTCAGGAAGCAATCAAAATATTTAAAAAAGCTGCCAAACTTTCTTTGGGTGATTGCAATGCTGTGGCTTTCAGGAGTCCCCTTCTACCAATCATTTCTATTTAACCTTCAATAGAAACTTCTCCACTAGATATTGGACAGTCCATGGCGATGACTTCAATCTCAGAGAGGGCAAGTCAGTTAAAACTGGCAATCCAGCAGAGATCAATGAAAGTGCGTAAATCAGCTTGCGGTAAAAACTCAGCTGCAAATGGAAACCTATATATTTTAATCCACATTACAATGACCGATACATTTTCTATTTACCAAGTGAATAAACAGGTCTGCATGAAATCAGTATTCATTTGACCTCTCTACTATCTAATTTCCGTGCTTATAAGCGGCGAAAACAGCTCACAAGTTAGAATAGCAGTTAGAACTTTTGCATTGTTGTTTCTTATAAGAATAGTTACACTTTTTGGCAAGGAAAATGCAGCCCGTATTCACTAAAATATGTAAAGCTTTGAATTGAGTATACCCAGGTCACTCAAAAACAGGTATTGCTTAGTAGACCAGGCTCTAGGCTCCCATGAATTTTCCACCCACATGTACTTGTATGTAATTAGAAAACGAGTAGGTGGAGCTAATTGAAAGGTGTATGAATACTCAGTATTTAGTCAACCTATACACAGAGTACATCATGCGTAAGGTTGGACTGGATGACTCCAAAGCCGGAATCAATATTGCTGGAAGGCATATCAACAACCTCAGATACGCCGATGATACTACTCTGATGGTTGAAAGTGAGGAGGAACTAAAGGACTTATTGAAGAGGGTAAAATAAGAGCGTGCAAAAGTTGGCCTGCTGCTCAATGTCATCATGGCAAACGGCAATCTCACTTCCTGGCAAATAGACGGGGAAGAAGTTGAGGCAGTGAACATTTTTATTTTCCTTGGACTGTAGTCATGAAATTAAAAGACGTTTACTTCTGGGGAGGAAAGCTATGGCAAGCTTGGACAAGCTAGTAAAAGGTAAAGATATTACACAATCAACAAAGGTCCGCATAGTTAGAACTATGGTATTCCCAGTAGTAACATACGAATGTAAGAGCTGGACCATAAAGAAATCTGAGCGCCGTAGAACTGACACCTTTGAATTGTGATGTTGGAGAAGACTGCTTAGAGTCCCTTGGACTGCAAGAAGATCCAATAAATCAATACTTCAGGAAATCAAGGCAAACTGTTCACTAGAAGGTATGAACATGAGGCTGAAGCTCAAATATTTTGGTCATATTATGAGACGGCAGGATTCCCTAGAAAAGACACTGATGCTGGGAAAGGTTGAAGGCACAAGAAGGGGAAGACAGAGGCGGAGATTGATAGATGAGGTCACTAAAGCAATGAACATGAACTTGATAGAGTTCAGAGGGGCAGTGACTGAGAGATGCACCTGGCATGCTGCGGTCCATAGAGTCACGGAGAGTCGGACGCGACTGAATGACTAAACAAGAAAAATAATGAATATGTACATGAATGCTTGCAGAATTTCTTGTTGTTATTTAATATAGCTATATGAGACATAAAAGAGACACAAAGAGACATTCACTGCACCAAAGACATTGATTTCGATTTTGATGTGTATTACATTCATTTGTAAGAGCCACTGTTCAATACAAAAACATATGTTTGACAACTTCACTAAAAGCATAATTATGCAGAGAAAAAAGTAATAAACCTAGTTTTTAATTAAAAAAACATTATAAATGTTGATGCCTCTGCAGGTCCCTGGAGGCATCAATGACAAATGTAACCCTCCTTGTGGTAAAGATGAGCCTAGCTCATCCCAAAAAGTCCACTTCTCTCTGGCAAAGACAAGCTCAGCTCATCCTCACCACTTTGAGGGGTTAGGAGGGGATGTATTAAAACATGTCTGGTCACCCACTAGGGTGATCAGCCATCTCTTACATATATATTCCTATTATTAATATTATTATGTTTTACTGGTGTATTGTGGCAATTGATCCCTGGTGACTAGTGTATTGAAGTGATCACAGGGCGCTCCTGCTCTTTGATCACTTAAACAGGGCTTCCCCAGTGTTGATCGGTCGTCCCGTTGCATCTGGCTGTCATTTTTATTTTTGGCAGACATTTTTACATGCAGTTCAACAGCATGTTGTTGAATTACTGGTGATTGTCTAGTACTATAGAGACACTACAGATTGCAAGGTAACACCCTCTTGAAAAATTAACAGACAATCACAGCTTAAAAACAAAATTGATGTCTGCAGTGTATAAGACTTTATTATTGGGGGGGGGGTGTTTCAATCACATTTCTAAAATAATTTTTCAGTTGTCAAGTTTTTAGTTATTCAAAAGATCATATAGAAAAGAATGAGCACAGTTGTCCTTTAACACATGCATTTGTATAGGCACAATGGATAATTTGGGAGTTGTGTTTTATTTTGGTTCTCAGATTTAAGCTTCAGTATCAGTGCACATACAGTTCTAACATTCTTAACATCCAAAGTAGCAACCTCTATGCTAGACAAATCACATTTCCTCACACTTTTGCTGATTTATTCATTGACTGAGCTGTGCATCAAGGTTTCAGTCCCGTGTAGGAAAGATCACATAACCTAACACCTTGCTATTAAAAATCAACAATGCTGTGTGTTTGTGAGTCTGAATAGAACATTAGAAAATGTGTGTGCTTTAGGATATAGTACATTTCCACTATTTCAATGTTATTGTGCTCTGTCAGTTTCCATAGAGGTATATCAATGCTACTCTATCTCCTATCTATCTATCTATCTATCTATCTATCTATCTATCTATTGAGCCAAAGGAATGTAGGTAGATGAGACAACTAAGGGAAGAGTAGGAACTACTATGAGAAAAGAGATGCCTAAATGAAGAAAAAAAACTCCTTGGCATTTCATAGGAGCGTAGAGATGGTCATTAGATCGAGACAACCAAAAGAAGAAACTGAGAGACACCCTATAGCAGGAGTAGTTAATTATTTTTATACAAAATGCACCAAAGTCTGAATGGCCTTATTAAAATTAAATCAAGGTCCAGAATCAATATTTTTATGGAATCACATACAAAATATTTTACTATTTTTTATTCAGAAGAGCACTGGAAGGAAGAGAGCAACATGATAGTTTATTTAAGCATTTGGAAGCTTCAGCTGAGATATATAAAACATATCAAGACCACTGTAGTGCATTTACAAGTAAAGCTCAAATATTGTTTGTTGGTCATACACTATTAAACAGTTTAAAAAAAAAGTATTATTTTGTCTTACTTTTTAAATTGTCTGTTTTCTCCTCAAGCAGAGCTGCTTTCTCTACATCCCTGTGGGCGTAGCCAGCTTTGTATAGAGGCTGGCTAATCATGGAGCTTGGGAGCAGGTTGGGCTTGACACCAGTGGCTCCATCCTTTGACATAATAAGCTCCACACCCATTTCCTACAGAGAGGTATCAGGTGTATTGTAACCTGTTTGCAGCTTCTTCATAGGCTAAGCCCAATGGCTGTACATGAGACAGCATAGTCCTACCCCCTTACTGAGCATGCTCAGTCTGTATCAGAGTCTAACTAGCCAGCCTTTTTTTTTTATTGAACTTCCCCACAGGCAGGAATAGATAAGCAACTGTGCTTGAGAGGAAAACTAACACTGCCAAAAGTAAGACAAATATATTACCTTTTATTTATTTTAAACTGTATATTGTTTTAATATCCTATGCTCAACAAACACATATATGAGTTGTGCTTGTAAATGTACTACAAAGGCCTTTTAACAGTGCAATGGAGATACGGAAGGGAAAATAGACAATCAATGGATATCCCATAATACTGAGGACAGCAATTAAATGAGAAATTGCCAGGTGAAATACATATAAAGAGACAGAGATTGTAATAAGGAAGAGTCACTTCTAGTAGTATAGTGTCCAACTCCTCCCAATTCCTTGATTGCAATGGGGTTATTTGCTAATATCATATAAATAGGATTTTGAGGTTAACTGCACCTTCACCTTTTTGCTTTCCCTCTTTATCTCTATGAATCCAGATATGTAAGTGAGCTTTGGTGGGTAGATTAGTTCGGAAGCTCTATCCAGCATCTTAGTGTCCCATTTTTCTTCTTTTATCCCATGTTCAGTGCTAGTTTGAAATCTGATTTCCATTTAATACATATAATAATTCAGCTCTCTACAGGAGGCCACCAGAAATAGTTCTGCTTGGATTTAAGGCAGACCTGCTGTTCACCACACTTACTGAAAGATTTTTATAATGTGAGATTTCCAGTCTAATACCGAATCGTCAATTCATAACAAATAGTTTAACCTATTTGTCAAGTACTTTAGGCACAGATTGTCTCTTTTGGCTCAAATATGAAAAACTTCAATTTTACCTCATTTTTGCCATTTGCTGTGCATTTATTTTTCAATAACTTTGAAATAGATATGTGATATACATTTGAGACACACTATCAATATTTCAAAGGCTCTGTGCTATATGATATTTATTTTGAGATGAGAGATAAGAGGGAATTCAGTTACATGCATCACTCTTACAAAGTGGCTAATACTCATAAATCTCATTCAAATGATCATTTTTAATTACCTTGGAGCATATTAAAGTGACATTTGTAGGACTTTTACATACAAGAAGCATTCAAAATGAAGCCCACAATGAGCAAACGTAACTTCTGCTTTTCTAATTTGTTTTCCGATTTAAAAGAGCTTTCTCAGCTTTAAATATTAAAGGGACAGTGACAACAGAACTTTTCTAACGTGAATATCAGTTTAAACTTCCCATTGAAGAACTTCAAATTGCTTTAGAGCAGTGGTTCTCAACAGCTAGTCCTGGGATGGTGCCGGTCCATCTGTTGGTCCAAACATGGATACAGAGAACCTAACACTTTAAATGGACGACTATCATAAGTCTTGGCTACAGATACATTATTGTAAGAGATTATCTGCAGCAAATATGTACTAGCCAAATCAGTGCAAAACTTAATCAACATTTAATGTGCATCATGTATTATCATCCTGTTAAAAATGTTCTGGATATCAAGCATTCCATCATGGAAAACTCCATTTTGGTTCATTTGCCTCCTTTCAAGTAAAATGTGTAATGCCATGGTGCCAGTACTTTCAGTAGGGCTAATGGAACCCTAATTAGTCAGACCCTCTCAATTGCAAAAGCAACTTGTTCAAGGAACTCAATCAAGACAATGGCTGCTCACTGTAAACGCAAGCCAGTTTATAAATACAAGCAATATGGGCCATATTCAATTCGGAGCCCGCAACTTGATTGCAGATAGCCGAATGTCTGCGAATGTGTTACAGGCTCCTGTTCGTCTCCGATTGCGAGGCTATCCAAGTCTGCAAGCCCGCAAGTTACTGTCCCAAAGCCAAAACTGTAAACCATCCACTGGTTCGGAGCAGTTCAGGGCGGGAGCATGAACAATTAAGCAAGTCCATAACCACCCATTTAAAATCAGCCAACAGCAAAGGAGACTGGAGGTTACATGTCAATCAATTAGGTCCGGGGGTCCGATATGTGATCAGACTTGCAAAACCGTCAAAATAAAAAAATATGCAAATGAATGTCAATACTGTTCTAGTCCATGTGGGTGACCTGATTTGTATTAACTCATTGATACCCAAGATCGATTTAACCCCGAAATGAAACGCGCAACGTAAAAAAAAAAAAAAAAAATCTCAGATCTTGAGGATTTGCGTGCTTGAGTCTGTTGTGCAATTAATTATAATGTCTATAATCGCTTTCCCCGTTATTTACAGTACAGTATTGATTTTTTATTTGCATTCACAGTGCTACGAATAGGCGTTTAACCCCCCTGCGGGTTCTCTCTAGCACTCCTTAATTTGTCATTTACGGGTGGTAATTTGGTGCAGAGCAGTAGCACCATACAAACCTGCTTGGGGGTCATTACATATACAGTATATTTGCTTTCCATATGTTCCTTATTTAGCATTGCCCAAGAGTGTATATTTTGTATATAGTACAATTTTTTAAGAGGGTGTATAGAGTATCTGGGAAGTATTCCTGTGATTAAGCAGGTTTCATGCTGAATATGAGGATTGCTGTAGTGATGTATTAAAAGGGAGTTAAGTAAATTATAGTGAATAATAGCTATATTGGATAATCTTACCCTTTCTGGATACAAGCTGACACTAATTACTCCAGTGATATATATATATATATATATATATATATATATATATATATATATATATATATATACATACAATTTTAGTACCGTTGTTGTTTTTGTGGAATATCCCATAATATTAAAGTTGCCGCATTTACGGGTGTGAAAACATTTACAGGCTTGGGGAAATTGAGAAATTGAATTGCGATTTTAGCCTTGCGAAAGTAAGAGATCAAAGGCTTCTGGAGGCTGTAAACTACGAGTTTAACCATCGCCATATTTTTAAGGCCGTAACTCGGAAGCCGATTAGAGCCCGCAAAAAGACACCAATTGAATAGCAAATTAGCTTGCAACCTCACTTACGGGCTACCGGATCTCAATTGAATGGGGGGAATTGTGTCCATGATGATGTTTAGTTCTTAAGATTACCAAACTGTAAAAGTGAAACTTTAGTGGTTCTTTCAATGCCCTTTAATACACATTTTGGTTTATTAATTGGATTATTGTGGCATCTACCTATTTGTAGCATCAATCTATTTGAAAGCATGCATTTTGTCTAATTTGTATATTTGAGATAATAAGGCACACTAAATGATCTTGCATAGGGATACAAGAGGGGAAAGAAATCTCAATCATATCACTCACCTATTGCCGTGTTAAAAGCCTGTATCTTAGCAACTGATAAGCTCCTAAAAAACATCTCTATCTGTATATGCAACCAAAGTTCAGGTTCATTTGCAAAAGCCATTCATACATTATCGTAATGTGTTTCAGACACAGAGACTGCACTAGACATTCTAACACAGATGTTAAAAAGACATCGCCTAATTTTTATTGGTGCTAATCGCAAAGTGCTAATTAATGCATGTGAACACTGATTAGACAACATTAAAAAATATTTAATGGGTTTGGCTAAAAATAAGACACAAGAGTCTTTTGCAATATTAGAAATAATTGCAGGTGAATTAAATATATTATGCTTATAGTATTTATTTCAATTAAGCATTGTAGCAGTAAGGCATGTCTTTGAGTCAAGGGTTCCATTTTGTTACTTATAGATTGGCAGGTTAGTAAAGTGCACTATACGTCTTAACAAATAACACAATTTTGTGTATTTTTTTTGTATTTTGTATTTCCTTTTTCGAATCTAACAAATGCTGCTTTTCTCAAACACACACATTACATTACATTGAGTCCTTCTATACAAGCACTGATTTATTTTGTTTCAACATAAACCTTGTTTTCCACACCCCCAGAGCTGCTTACATAGGCACAGTGAATCTCCCAATAGAAACACTGCATTTGGGTATGAATGTTAACTCTTTACTACCTACAAGCCAACAATAGCATAATGCAGAGATCTACAGAGCAGTTTCTGGCTCCTCTTGCTTCCTTGTGATGGAGACGACACATCCCATGATTCCTTCCAAGCAAACTGCTATCACAGATTGATTGGCCAAAACAAATTATGAATTTTATGCTAATTTTAGCAAGGATTTTCCAGGGGTGTTAACTCTAAAAATCGACTGCTTGAAAATTAAAAGATTTAGCAAACTTTGAGATAAGTATAATAATGATTCTCCTCTATCAGATGCATTCATAATCCAGTAAACTTAAAAATGCCTTTAACTATATGGTTTGTTACCGAACCACATATAGTATAAACCAGGTTGCTATAGGGTCATTGTAACAAATCACCATGGAAAAGCAACACTTTTTTATTAAACAAATATTATAAAATGTCTGAAATCTAGTAGTTGTTTCACACGGAAGCACTAAATACATACTGGCTCCTCCCCCTAACAGTAATATCTCATGTTGCTTCTCATCCAATCAGTGCCACATCCCAGGATGCTGTTTTTCTATGATTTACAAAAAAGGAGATCCAACATGGGAAGACATCTACTCAATATGTGGACCAGCATCTCAATATCTTTTAAACAGAATAATTAATGTGTTTTTTTAACAATACTCCCCTATTGTTTCTTATGTTAGTGGCAATATGAAACTGAATATTTTGCTTTACATGTCCAGTTGAGTCGAAATATCACTTCTTAATGCTCGTCAACTTTGACACTTAATCTTACAATGGTAAAGAGAGCATCTCAATAAGAAAAGCAAAGCAAAACAGTCAATACTTAAAAAATAGAGACAAGCTTGATGAATAAATAAATATCTGAGATGGGAATTATAAGAAAATATTGTTGTTTCAGTACAGTACATACTGGCAGATTTGAAATAAAAGGAAATAACTTTGTAGCTATAAAAGTATATGGTAGGAAAGGCAGTTAATGAGAATTTTCAGATGCTGCAACTAGGGACTGTGGGAAGAGTTAGATGATTCTGGACACTACATCAAGAGAAAATGAAAGTACAAGGGTTATCAAGGAAAGTTGAGGCTATAAATCTATCCAGGTGAACATCATATTACGAGTGCCTCTGCAATGCAAACACTGTGCGACCTGAGTGTTTCACCCCAATTTTGAAGTGGATTCAACTTATTTGACTGAACTCAAAAAGCCCACTATACACGGTATGTGTATCCGATCAATGTTCTCACTTCAGCATGGTAAACGTGTCAAAACCCGTTTTTTTCTGGAATGAGAAGCGCTCTGGGTCAAACTTAATATCAGGGAAACCTACAAAGCCTTCAAGGAGAACACTACTCATATACCCCCTGTTGTTAAAAAGAAAAATACATTTCTGCTCACCAATGAAGAAAACATGAATCTATAAAAGGAACCTGGTATAATACATTTCTGTAATGCCTTTAATGTAAGATTCTGTACTCAGATGTATAATGGAGGCTCCTATCTAAAATCGAAATATAAAATTATAGATTTCACAGTAGAAACAAGCAAAATACCCATTTATCCTGCCGTTTGTCCTATATATTATAGCATATTATTTACTACCTCTTCTTAAATCACAAATTTAAGAAACTGTGCAGTTAAAGAGTTCTTATTATAACTCCATGTAAATTATTTCTTCCAGAGGAAGAGTCTAAACACAAATGTAGCTCAATAATGACCAACCCCTCTTCTGGATCGCTACCTTGTCGTGGTGAAGCTGTGAGCTAAACCATGTAGGGTCACCCAAGATGAGCAGATCATAGCAGAGAGGTTAGACAAATCGCGGTCGAGTCGAGAAGGAACTGGCAACCCACTCTAGTATCTTTGATAATAAAACCATACGGATATAGCACAACCAGATACAAGATGTGGCTGGCGTGCTGCCTCCATATGGTCACTGAGAGTTGGACACTGGTAATGGTATTTGGTGTATATAATAATAAAATAAATAATAGATTAATAAAGTAATATACCTTACCTATTTTAAAGTAATATATGCAGGAAGTATTCTGTTGAAGAGCTGACAATCTGTTTAGATTTTGCTGCAGCATTAGTGGTGTGGAGCTGCTGTGTAAGAGTGATGAATGTGTGAAATCTAATAGTGTAGACAAATCCGTTGGCGTAGCTGTGTACTTCCGCATTGTATAAGCTATTGTTCTAAAATGGCGGCTAATGTGTGGTATGCGGCTGTGGCTGATTTAGAGTCCTTCGTTTTCTATGTCGTGCGACTTTTTCAGAATATCCGTAGCTGTTTGGTGGTGTTTTGCGTGTTTATGGTGGTGTTTTGCGTGTTTAGGGACCTTTAGCCTCGTTTTCGTTTTGTTTGGTAGCCATTTTTTCTCTCGCTTAGGTGATTTTCGGGTCTCTAAACTCCGAAAATTGTGCTTAAATCGAGGTGTAACTTCACTTGCAGAGGTCCTAGGTGCCCCCCCCCCCTTGCTGTGGGTAAGCTTTTTATGTGTTTGTTGTTTGTATTTGTTGTGTTTGTAATGTTTTTGGGGTCACGCGGGTTGCGTCCTTGTTTTTTAATCTCGTAGGTGGCTTTCAGCAAATAAGTAGGTGTTTGGTGGTGTTTTCCGTCTTTAGACTGCTGTAGCCTCGTTTTCGTTTTTTTCGGTGGCCATTTTTTCTCTCGCTTAGAGAATTTTTCAGTGTTTAAACTCTTTTATTTTGAGTTAAATTGAGGTGTAACTTTAGTTTTCGAGGTCCTGGATGCCCCCTCTTCCTGTAAGTAAGCTTTGTTTGTATTTGTTGTATTTTTCATGTTTTGATGTGTGCGTGTTGCGGCCGATTTTTGCGAGGTCGTAATGGGTCGTAACGTGTCTTGTATTTTCCTTGCGTAACAACGTAAATTTTGCGAGTGCCTTTGGCGCTCCATGCCAGCAACTGCGGCGCTCGCTTTGCGAGGACCGCAGGCTCGCTACGCGAGCCTTCAAACGATAGCAACAGCTTGCATGCTCACAACTATATATGTGATCCTAAAATATGGTCTTTATCTGGCTTGGACAAGCCTGGTATAGACTAGCATATGATGTTTTTCTTATACCCAAATGGGCTAGCAGCCATTTGGGGATAAGAAAAATATCACAAATTAGTCTGATAAATGAGCAGCGTTCTAATGACCAGCCAAGATCAAGAACTGTTGACCTTCTAATCTGTTTCAGACAATCATATTACATCTGTGAATTCAAGTCAGTATCAGATTGCTTCATTTTTCTATATGTACTATTCAATTCACATAACTCAGCAGAAATTAAACTTCATCAATATATCAATAATATTAATAATATTAAGAGGTACATTTTTTATTGAGGTAATGGACTTTTTATATCATTGCTCTTTGTTCTCTGGAATTTAATTCAGGAAATTTATGTGAAGTTTCCAAATTATTAATGTAGTGTGTGGGAACAGAAAAACATAACTATTACTAATTGAGATATTTGCAGAGTAGTAACATATGTGTTGATAATGTAAGCAAGATAGAAATAGCACAAGCTATGTTGTTGTTATATGAGTACATTGTTCCTACTATCACATACGAAACGGTCATCAGATCTTTTCTTTTTCTCCCTTTTTTGCTCCTCCTGCAATTCATTTCTTTCCTCGTGTCGTGCTATGCATTCCTCAGTTTTATTACTCAGCATGGGCTTGTCATTGCAGGTGACCTTCTTACCGCGATGATTTGGGATTTCCCAGGCACAGCATGGTCGCAAGTTTAATTTCTATCACAGCAGCTTCCAGTTGAGAAAAAATAATTTGCCTTTTTTATTGAAACCAGTTAAGGAAGAGGTTTTTATTACAGATAATTTTAATATTTAATAAAAGAAGAAAAAAAAAAAAGAAAAGAAAGCTCTGCGTTGAATAAAATGCAGAAGAAGGATTTTTTTGTGACCATGTCCTTTGCTGTAAAATAGTAATTTAGTATAGTTCTTCAATAAAATTCTAACAGTATAGTTTTTTTGTATTGTTCTTGAGTAAAAGCAAGTTGGTTGTAGCGGGTGACATGACTTAGAGGACAAATAATTTGTAATGCCTTCAGAAATAGATGGAAAAGTAGCTTTGATGGCAAATAAGAACCTATGTACCTGTATATTTGAATTCCTTTACTTTGTTTTCTCTACCTCCTTGGAAGGATTTTCCATTTCTCCTCTACCCTTTTCCACACCTAAATAAGAAACCTACTTGGATTCTAAAGCTCTATATCCCATCACCAAAGAATTTCTCTGCTGGTCCAATCAAATGAATCACGTGTCGTAATACAACTACTTTACGTGTGATACACAATTCTTAATTTTTCAGTAATTATACAGCAAATCTAAACTATTGTTGTAAACTTTAGTAACAAAATATTTATTAATATTTTGTATAATCAGAGCTTAAACAGTCACTTTATATATTTAGAATGTAAGGGCCTCATTCTGTAAGTATAATTGAAACTTTCTCAGAAACAGTACAGATGAATAAATACACAGGGCCTCATTCAGTTGCGATTCGGCCAATTGAAAAGGGCTCTATTTAAGCACATAGCATATTTTTTTTCAGAAGTTTTTACTTAGTGAAGACCTTGATTTTGGATAGAAGTTTACTAACTAAAAACTTCTGTAAAAAAAAAAATGTGCTTATATAGAGCCCTATTCAATTGGCCGAATCGCATTTAAATGAGGCCCTAAGTTTGCGAGTTGTCAATCTTGCAAGATGCTTTACGGAAAGCACTGTGTATGTCTGATTGAGAGCTCAATAACAGGGCCCTGAATCCTTTACACTGTTTGAAATTGTTCTTGACTTGTACTTAACCCCTGTATAGCGCTAGGGAATATGTTGGCGCGTTACAAATAAAGATAATAATAATAATATATATGATATATTTAAATTATCTTGCCATCATAAACATGAAAACAACACAATCAAATTTGCTAATTGATAAGCCTAAATAGTATAATATACTACAAACTTATATATTTTACAAATGGGGATATTTATGGTGTTAAATGTGGTTAAGTTGTCAGGCAAGATTTATACTGAAAATTATCCATCTTCCTATGTTTCCCACAGAACCTATTTATCGTATGTTCATACATTTTAACCATGTCTAATAAATATGTTCCACAATTTTTTTTTATATATTTACGACAAATATCCACGCTTTGTACTTTGATAAACATACCTGTTTTATTTATCCAAAAAGTTAATAACTTTGCAATGTTGGAGAGTGTTTATTAAAAGCTATAAAATTAAAGATAATAAAGAAAGTTATTTATGTGTTTAAATGAACCTAGTTGTTTAGCATAGTGTGGGGAACAGGTGATATGGACATTGCTTTAAATTATAAGAAATGGGCTTTGCCTTAAAATTCAGTTTACTGATTTGTACATATTGGCATTCTCAATACCTGCAGAATGGAGGACTCTTGAGGCAGAAGCAACTTTGCTGGCTTAGCTGGGGGGTCCCTTGACACGGGGAAACCTTAAGGCCGGGAAGTGCAGCTTGGCGTGCCTCGACCGAAGGGGGAGTGCTTGCTCTGCCTCCCAGTAGGGCGGGTGCCATTTTTTCTGCACCAGGAGGGTGTGCTGATGGCACAACGGTTGGGCCCTGAGCGCTTAGGGTTAAGGGTTTTGCTACCAAAGCCCAGGCTCCTCCTCACCCAGGTAATATTTGAATGTAGAATTTAATAAATACGCAGTGGCCAGTTGTACCTCCAACAGTTGTTTTGTGTATTAATTGGGAAGGCACCAATGGGTTTCAGTGTCAAGTTTGCTCACTAACAGCCCCATTAAATTCGGACTGCGTGGTTAATTGTATCTCGTAACGTAGCCCATAAGACTTACTGCTATTAAATTAGCCTCTTAAAGCAACCCGCAGACGACTGCGGGTTAAGACGACTACGGGTTAAGACGCAGCAAGGCCGAAAAAAGCCTACGGAACATGGAACGTGGAAATTTGCGGCCGCAAATCCTTTGTTCTCTCAAGCTCATAATCGCATCAAGTTCACTGGTGCTCAAACTCGTAACTCGCAAATGGAGCCAAGAAGCCAACGAGTGCTAGAGAGAAACCCCAAGGGGGGTAAAGTCCAACTTGTAGCACTGTAAATGCAAATACCAACACACTTTTCTGTACTTTTATGAACAGGGAAAGTGATGTTAGGTCTTAGAATTAATAGCACAACATTCTCAAGCTCACAAATCGGCCCAGAAAAATTCTTTATTTCATGTTTCCTTTTTGTATATTGATCCCAGCAACCAATGTGTTAATACATTTACTGTAACTGGCATGTGATAGAATATCATATTTACGGCTTCATGAATATTGCATGATATCTGGAATGTGGGTCCGATCGTAACTCGTAATTGAACCCCATAGGACTTTGTAAATCCCACCTCCATTATTCAGTGACGTAATTCTGACGATCTCTGCTACTGACTCCATCCCAACTCGTAACTACTAGCTAGTCTAATTGATCACGTTCCCTGCCGCACATCCGACGAGCCAAATATGGTTTACTGGTTTGCCTCTCAAGACTGTAACTCGCAGCATGTTCTAATTTAATAGCCCCATAAATGCGCAACTTGCTTGCAGCCGTTGCGGGTCTCACGTTGCACATAAAAGCCTAAAATGTAACGTGGCTGTAAGTATAAGTGTAAAAGTAGTAAGATTATAAAGCCCCAATATTTTCTATAGTACTACTAACCACTTATAATCCAAGTAGAAGGTATGCAGCAATACACACCGTGCAAAACACTAACGTAACAGACCTTTTGGTGCAAAAGTGCTGAGGTCCCTACTCTTCGCCAAAACGTGTAAAGTATGGAGAAACCCGAAAGAAGTTAGATGACTAATCTTATAAATTTAAATTAACCCTCAAACTAAAGCTCTGTTTTCTATACAGTTGACTACTCTGGATTACTACTGAACTATACAAGCTAAACCAAAGAAACCTAACGTATATAAGTAAAGGAAGATTAAGACAGTGTTTTCAGACTAATATAAACCTATTAATAGAAACTCAATATAGCTCAATGTATCTTCAAAGCTCTGCAACCCTTGATTCTCTACAAGACCATGGCTTCTCACCAGGACCCCACAATATATATTTAAGATTCAAACTGCTTCCCAAGACCGTACAATCTAATCACTGGCTCTATGCACTTGCACGTCAATTTTTCAAGATATTTTGGGTAAATGTTTTGGGAAGCCATTAGATAAACATCAGGGTTATAGAGGACATATACAGGTTTGAGTTGGGCTGAGAAATAGGAGAGTACATCCTAGCAATGAAGACTCCTTTCTGTAAAACAACATGTTGGAACCTTAATATGTTGTTATTTAACCATATTCTCTATTATATCTGGACGGCTTCTATCGTTCTTTTTGCCCAACATACATTAAATTATGTTGTAGTAAACTACCTCCCCGCAAAACCTACTACACAAGCTAGGGACCGTCCACACACTGATGAGAGCCAGTAACTTTGAAACAGCTGTCTGTGTGCATAATGCATCCTGGGCTTTGCTTAAAGCTGTGTATTACAGCAGGCATATGCTTAAAGAAAGCCATGTTTTGGATCACAAGAACAAAGCCTTTGTGGGCACATTTGCATGTCCCTGCCCAGGTTCCCAGAATGCAGTGTAATAAATCTATTTCTTAGAGTTCTAAGCATAAAACACATTTGTTTAACTTGTTTTAGTCATTCAAATGTGAACACAAATGTATTTATTTACTGTACTAGTGTACGGGGGAGGGCTTCTATCGCTCTTTTGCCCAACATAAATTAAATGATTAGTGTGGTAAACTATTATATATGCAAATACAGTTTCAGTAGAACACACTTACATGCACTCTAAAGAGCAGGGCAAATATTACAAAAATAGTTGTTTTTTTGCATGAAAAATATTAAGTAATGCCGTTTAATCTACCTTGAAATTAACAGGAAGTGCACAGAGCATACTGTGGTATGTAGGTCTCATTGGCAGACGCATATTATAGAATACAGCTATATTACTGCTTATTGCACAAATATAATTTTTAGTTTGAGATGCATTTGAAGAAAAAAGAAAAAAAAACACTTTGCAAATACCTTCTTTTGGATGCAACAAAGAAAAGAAAGATAACACACAACACTACCAGCATTCTCTACCCCAGGCCATGATAAAAGCTCTCATGGGTGTATACAGAATTAAAGAGAGCATATGCAAAAGCAAATCATTCTCACTACAATGGTAAACCACATCTAGGAAAGACAAAATCATTGAATCTTTTCAAAACAATAGCTCTGTACGTCTCCTTTTTTTTTTCAAGTTTATGTAGCTGCTTGATAGAATTGCAGGAAAATATGCAGTTGCTGATCTCCAAACATGCTGCATAGTAAAACTGAACATAATGCCCTGGAGTAATGAAAAACCTATTTCTATTTTTGCAGCCTCACTGCACTCTGTGCAGAAATGGCTGGTGTCTTGTCTCCCATTTGTTGTAGTTTATTAGTCTTCTAGTCAACCACGCACAGTAAGTGTAAGGAAATTATATATTAGAAGACAATTTGTCTCTCATTTATTCCTTATTTATTTCAGGATTTTCAGAAATATTACATTGGTAAAACAAGACTACGGCTCTTGCTGCTATTTGATTGTTGTAGAAATTGTATCTTGATGTTTGGGAGATTTATATTCGGTTAGCAATGAGAGTATTTATGGCCTGATATTTTCTCCACGGAATAAAGGGAAAAGTGCTTGCAATGAAACAATGCCATTTATACACCTTTTAGTTTACAGGAATTTAATCTCCGACTTGCTTTGGAATACATTCCAGCATAAATATTTTTTTCATTGTTGTCAAAAAACTGTTTGGTGTGCTAGAAAAATGTGAGATAGATGATTTATTTGTTTATTTTATATATTTTTTTCCTACTTTTTTTGTATTAAAGGTCCACGACAGATGAAATAGGCACAAAAAAATCCAATGTAAAAACAAATACAGCCTCTATTTATTCACATTTTGTATGATGTTGTGTTGTGAAATCTACCATTTTGGGTTTTGCTGATTAACTTGAACTATAGTGGTTCTATGGGATATGATTTAGCAGGTAGAACACTGAGCTGGTTTAGATGTGTGTATGTATCTGCCACTTCTGGATCGCTACCTTGTTGTGTACCAAGATGGGCAGGTCATGACAGAGAAGTCAGACAAATCATGGTTTACTGGAAAAGGAACTGGTAACCCACTCCAGTATCTTTGTCAAGATAACCGTATGGATAAGCATGATCAGAGACAAAATAGATATGCCTGGATGCTGCAGTGCATAAGGTCAAGGAGAGTTGGACATGATTGAATGACTAAACAACAACAACAACATGTATCTGCATTTGGCATATAACTGTATTGATTTAAATTTGAGGGTCGCCAGCACATTATCTGCAAATATACGGGGCAGGTATGACACCAAAGCGGTCCCCTTTAGCGTTTGCATTGGTTTCTTCATTTATACATGATACTATCCCTATCTTTTCACTTTAATTGCAAGAGTATGCACCCAACTCCACAACTTTACTTTGTTACACACACCAAGACCTTCTTACACTTTGTCAGCCTCATCTTTCTCATATAAGTTTTAGTGTACAGAGTTTATCCTAAAAGTTGACAATACTGTAAACACTGGTTTGTCTCTGATTTATTCCTTATTTATTCAGGATTTTCAGAAATATCCTTATGATTGTCCCTATAAATAATCGCAGATGACTGAATATTAGTTCAATGAGATTAAACTCAAGTATGTGGTACTACATAGCAATATATTTGGTGTCATGGGCATAGGAATTGGGGGGAATGGAGGGGACAAATCCCCCCAGATTATTTGAAAAGGGATCACACAAAATACCGAAATTATATGTAATCATGCATTATTGGAGTTTGCCACTAGTGGGCACCAGCACTATGAAGCTGTAATAGTCTCCCAGGATGACTCCACCCCCCCTTTTCAAATTATCTATTACTCTACTTTCTATAAAGTACTACTTTCTTTTCTTTTTCTCTCTCAGTTTCTACCTTTCTGTATCTACTCTTCATTGGAGGCTACCTGTCCCAGGAGTAGAGTTGAATCACTTAGGGCCTCTGTATTTTTGTCTCTTTAAACTTTATACTCCCCCCCCCTAAATTCAATATGGAGAACAATCAAAACTATAGAAGTATATAACAATTTTATGTGTGTTCTTAACTATCATTTAAAGGTACAATATAAAAACAGAGCTCAAGATAAATAAATCAAACTGTGATAATTTTGTTCCAAATCATAATATATTAATATTGTTGTTGTTCAGTCCTTCAGTTATGTCCAATTCTAGGTGACCATATGGATGCAGCACGCCAGGCACATCTATCTATGTTTCTGATTGCTCTTATCCAAATGGTTTGCTTGGCAAAGATACTGGAGTGGATTGCCTGTTCCTGCTCCAAAGGACCGTAATTTGTTTGACCTCTCTGCTAGGATCTGCCCACCTTGGGTATAGCTCACAGCTTCATTGAAGTACACAAGCTCCTTCACCGAGACAGGGTAGAGATCCAGAAGGGGATATTGATATAGATTTTAAAATTATATCACATTTCTTCCACCGTAATATTGCACACTTTAAGCCTAGTGCCCTAAGAAACTGCCTAGTTCACTTATGGTGATACTGGACATGTATAAGTGCATGGGTGCTTGTTTCACATGAGCAAGACAAAGCTTTGAGAAAGTAAGTATTTTCTACATTTCAGTGACATTTAGCACGTTGCTACCACAGCTTTTTCTACCATCTTTTTTGCAATCAAATGAAGCCATAAGTATGTGTTTTCCTCTATAAAACAACAAATGGTCTAATTAAAAATCCCAGACGTGAGGCTGTTTATCTAACCTAACCAACAGAGGAACTGTGTATAGAGACTGTTTAGTAGAGTCTCTCTGGTGCAATAATTTGCAGACAAAAACACAAAATAAGGAAAACACTTTTATGTACATGTAAATTAGGTCCTGAGCTGTTTTACGAGATACGACGATCCGGCTGCCTGACTGATTTGGATCGCTTCAGTTGACCACAAATATATAAGCCCAAAATGTTATATCCCGAATTTTCAATGAATATGCAACACTAGTTACCTAGATAAAAAAAAAAAAAAAAATCTCATGTCAATATGACTCTAATATTGTGTCCTATAATATGGGTTTATTTGCTTATTTAATAACTGATTTGAAGAAAATAAATTAAATCAATTTAGCTTTTAAAGTTACATTTGGACTTTTTGTATTATAGGTCTAGCAGAGTTGTTCCTCTACACCACTTAATTGCTGTCCAGGGAGGGGGTGGATGGATCTGCCAATAAGATTGTCATACATTTCTTCTAGACAGGTCTATGGTTGCCTGTTGTGGCCATTACAGGAAATGAGGCAGATAAACAGCCCTATTAAATTCCCTCCCTGTGTAAAACCGTAGCCCGTAATGTAGCCTGCATGACTTGCGGCTATTAAAATGGCCCTGTAAAGCAACCCCCAGCGACTTGCATGGTAAGGTCGCAAAAAGCGTACAGATGTCGAGAATTGAACTCCGCGGCCGCAAATCCTTTGAATGGTCAAGCCCGTAACTGTTACGTTCCAATCACGCTATTAAATTGCAACAAATTCACTGGCGTTCAAGCCCGTAACCCGCAAAATGGGTACTAGTGGGTTAAAGTCCTATCCGTAGCACTGTAAATGCAAATATACACACTACTGTACTTATAATTAAAGGGAAAGTGATGTTAGGTATTAAAATTAACAGTACAACATTCTCAAGCTCACAAATCTGCAATATAAAATACTTTATTTTCAGTTTAATTTCTGTGTTATATTGATCCCGGCAATCAATGTGTTAATGCATATAATGGAACTCGCATGGACTACAATATCATATTTACTGGTTTATTAATATTGCATGATTTCTGGAATGTGGGTCCGATTGAAACTCGTAATTGAAGCCCGTAAGACTTTGAAATCTAACCTCCATTTTTCTGTGACGCAATGATGACGATCTCTGTTGCGATTGGCTCTGTTTAAACAAGTAACTACGGGTTTAACTAATTGATCATGTTCATGGCCACACATCCAACGTGCAAAAAATGGTTTACGGGTTTGCGTCTCAAGCCCGTAACTCGCATCATGGGCTTACTTATAACTTATAATGAAACAAAAATATTCAGTCTGACTAAGAGCATAATTAACCCAGGAAAATTAAGCCTGTTTAAAATCAGAAAAACTAAAACATTTTGAAGCCTTTATTCGATCCTGGAGGCATCCATGACATATTGGTGGAAGTTGTGTGTGAGAGGATGTTTTTACATTTCTTGTGAGTTGTAGTTGCATCTATTGATTTACAGCCTTATGAAATTGCGAATTGGCCAATTGAATAGGGCTCTATATAAGCACATAGCATATTTTTTACAGAAGTTTTTAGTTAGTGAGGACCTTGCTTTCTGATAGAAGTTCACCAACTAAAAACTTCTGTAAAAAAAATATGCTATGTGCTTAAATAGAGCCCTTTTCAATTGGCCAAACTGCAATTTAATAAGGCTGTTAAACTTTGTGATTCTGGACAAGTGATCCATCTCTCGGGATGTAACGTAACAAACACAAAATCGATCCTTTTCTTCATAAACAGTCTTAAAGAATTCTGCTTTTACTACCCAAAAAATTATTATGTCCATGACTAGCTAGAAAAAGAGGAACATATTCCAGGGCAATGGATAGATTCACTAAGCTATTGTAGAGGCAGTTGGTTAGGAATACGTGTTTTCCCGTGACTCCTAACATTTGCTGTATCTATAATAAATCTTCCTACTGAATTACTTTTTTTGATTTCCAAAGCATCTGTTCATTTCTTAGTCAATACATTGAATGACAAACACATATTCCATTAAATTTGTGAAACTACTTTTTTTTCTTCTCCAAGACTTCTTAGTCATTTTAAACAACCGTTAATATTATTCATATGATATGAAGTGCACTTGTAGGTATTTGGAAAGGAAATTAATACCGCTGTTTTGTAGCTCGTAGTGGTGCTAATCGCTAAGGAATCCTGCTGGAGGAATAGAATACCATACAAGTGAAAGGCTCCTTAATTATTAAAACATCACTGCGTCTTCCGATCTGAAATAAAGCAAACTGCTATTTACAGATATGTGTCCCCCTAGATACAATCTTAATTCCAAGATTAAAGTGCAATTAGATCTAAAATTATTCATGAAGTCATACTGCAGTCTGCATCAACACAACCTTCTGTGTTCAGGAGGAACACCTTAAGCGCAGAACAGTTATTTGATTTTTGAGAACCAGAAATGATTTTTAATAAACCTTTTTTTGGGGAATTATTAAAAGATGGGGAAAAACGCAGCCATCGGTGGGAGATAAAACTTAGTCTCTTAGCCCCCCAAGGAATTTATTGTGTATGAATATAAATATACACTAAGGGAAGTGCAAATAGTGCTATTGCAATACATATGCTTTAATTAACAGAAAACATATGCTTGTTTTTAAGCCTTATGCAAATACAAAATACACAGTAAATAGGATACACACAAATATTATAATTAAACACAAAATAAAACATTTTGGAAATTGCTGTTCTAAAAAAAATATATTTAATTGTATTTTCCACTTTTTGAGCTAATGAAATACAACTTTTTTTATATATAAATACATATATGGCAAACTCTGAATTTAAATATCCAAAACAGCAATGTAATACAATCTAAATATAATGCTAGAAATCAGATTCCTGGATCCTACTCCCTCCTTAATCAATCGCTGTGGGGTAATAACAGGTATAGCAGTTGTTGCTGTATGGCTCTAATCAGAGCTAGGTACTTGAAAATACCTTTGTGATTCTATAGAATGAAAATGTTATTTGCCAATTTGTGAGAATGATGGTGGCACTTACTTTATTTAAAATCATGTTACATATTTACCAATGTAGACAATATTTGTAAAATCTGTTCAGAAATTAGATGTCCCAAGATTTGATACATTTTGCTGAGAAGCAGTTTTCTGAAATGGACACTGGAAAGGCTTTTTTTCTTCATGGTCATCTAAAAAGTTGTTGTTTAGTCGACCAGTCGTGTCTGACTCCCTGTGACCCAATGGACGTCAGCACGTCTCTGGTTGTGCTTATCCATAATGTTTTCTTGGCAAAGATACTGGAGTGTGTCGCCAGTTCCTTCTCCAGTGGACCACAATTTGTTGGACCTCTCTGCTATGACCTGCCCATCTTGGATGATTCTACATGGTATAGCTCACAACTTTATTGAAGTACACACGCCCCTTCACCACGACAAGGTTGCAACCCAGAAAGATATCATTTAAAAATATGAGCATTGTGGCATATACTGTAATAAAATGTGTGCAGAAGCTTGATAACTTACTTTTCAGTTGTCGTACACTCATGGTTCCCTTTCTTCCCCATCCCCTCTCTGCAACTCTAATCATATGATTTGTTCAGCCAATCGCAGATAGTGACATCATGAGAAAAAAACATCCTGTGATGTATTCTCTTAATGCCTTGATTGGCTGACTAGCATACCATGTGATTGGTGTGGAAATAAGGAGCATAAAATAGAGGAGCTGCATAAACAACTGCGTTAAGATGTTGCAAGTTTTTTATTTTTTTTAATAATGCAATGATCAAATATGTTATTACATATTATCTTTAATTTATTGCAAAAAAATAATGACGATGTCCCTTTAAGGATGCAATATCTATTTCATATATGGAAATTTGCAATTGCACCCTCTCACGGTCTTTGGAATTATGCAAAGGTATAGCAAATATTCCCATTGTTAATTAATTCAGTCATTCAATTTAATTTTGCCATTTCCAAATCTGTGGTCAGTGTAATTTACACAACCAGTGAAAAAAAACGTTTAACTTTTCATTCATAAAAAATTCCTATTTTCCTTCAAATCCTTCTATACTGGTGAGTGCAGATGTGTTTCACAAAAATTAAAATATGCCAATAAAAATAGAAATAGCTTTGTTCTATAAATAAACAGAATCCTCACGTAAAATGCAAACTACACATCTGTAGTAATATTTATAACGTGTCCTAAGGGAATTAATTATGGCAAATGATATTCAGAATAATATTAAAATATCTACTACAGATTGATGAAAACCAGAGTACTAAAAACCATATGCACACTCCTGTGATCCGCTCTTCCTGTTGATTTACACGTTAGATGTTTTTATTCACTTCATTATTTAAATCTAGAGAATTTACATGGGTCCATACATTTAATACATTGTAATATGTATAAGTTTATTTTGTATTAAAGAACACTCTGTAAGAATATTAACCATCTATATATATTAAAGGGACACTCACTGTCATTTCAAAGAGCATTACAACTGACTATACATTGTACTAGCCCCTTTTCTCTATAGTAAACCATTCTTGAGAAATACAGTATTTCTTTTGCGGCTAATGGGCAGCTCAGTATGCTATTTTGTGGGTCCTAGTGCTTGATAAATGTGGGCAAGATGTTCTAACAGCAGTGACAGCAGTGGGGTGTATTGCTTTTGCCACCACAGGGACTGTGATTCGAATGAGCACATCTAGATTCCCTTAGATTGTAAGTTTGCGAGTTTTCAATTGTGTGTCTGTGTCTTGGAAACAAGCACTATGTACATTTGATTATATTCTCAATTCTTTAAGGTGTTAAGTTTGTTTTTTGCCATGTACTAAACCCCTGTACAGCGCTACGGAATATGTTGGCGCGATATAAATAAAGATAATAATAATAATAATAATCTAGGCAGCTAATTGGTATTCTGGAGCTGCTCATTTGCACACAATGCAGCACAAATAATACTGAGTTAACAACTTTAGAAAAATGGCTAATACAATGTATAGGCAGTTTTTTGTTTGTGCTCTTTATCTCTAAGCAAAAAACAACAACTTGATATTGGGGTGATAGGGTCCCTTTAACTAGATGAAACTTGCACACTTCTACTACTCCTCCATGTTTATGGACAGCAGTTAGGGCCATTAGTAGTAGTATCATTTCTGTCATTTAGGGCCTCATTCAATTGCTATTTGGCAATTTGAATAGGGCTCTATAAAAGCACAGAGCATATTTTGTTTACAGAAGTTTTTAGTTAGTGAAGACCTTGCTTTTGGATAGAAGTTCACTAACTAAAAACTTCTGTAAAAAAAATATGCTCTGTGCTTATATAGAGCCCTATTCAATTGGCCAAATCGCAATTGAATGAGGCCCTTAGAATGCTGAGCTTGTCATAAATTCAAGACATAATGAAACTGTAGCTGCAGTTCTAAACTGTGACACTTAGGTTCCTATGCTGTGTTCTTCAATGTCCTAGCAGCTATGTGGGAACCATACTGCCGGTTCCAGGGGGATATTACATCCATATTTAATTTTGGAACCATACAAGAAATATTGTGACATTGTGATGAAAATTTGCCCTCCTCTCTAAACTGAAAGGTTAGAAGACTACGGCAGTTCAAGAACAAAAAGACACTTGTTTGTCAAGTATGTACCAAACTAATAATATTAGCAGCTGTGCGCATCATGGACATAAAGCATTTATTGGGAAAATCTGAACTCTGAAGTAAAGGAATCCATTTTGTGTTTGTTTACATCACTTCCTCAGAGTCGAATAATGAGTTTGGGCCTCATTCTATTATCGGCCGTAAGAGATGTGGGGCCGCAAGGACCGGCCGCAAGCTATTCGGCTATTCTATTCCCCTCCGGCCTGGGATTCCGGCAGGCTTGCGGCCGGCGCCTTGCTATCTCTTGCGGCCGCACGCGCCGGAGGAAAGCCTTTGATCTAAAACGGCCATAAGAGTTTCGGCCGCAAGAAAATCCTGTTTGCTATTCAATTGCTCCGGGAAACCTCTCTGCAAGGCTAAAAGCGAGCCGCAGCTTACTTGCAGGAAAGAGGTCCCGCTAGCACCAATTAAGCACAAAATAAAGCCCAAATAAAGCCATCCTGCACTTTGAGAAGACTATAAAGTGATTGTAGGTGTTAGCAAAAATAGCACAAAATTCCCCTATACTCAAATCCGTAAAAAACATTTTTTTTTATATATGTCAAATATCCATGGAAAAAGTCCGGAGTGCTTGGAGCACCTCAGACCCGGCCACGCTGCGGCCGGAAAATAAACAGTTAATGTAAACTCGGATTTGGGCTGATGTGCAAGCTTGAGAGGGGGTTGCTATTAATCCTCATGTCCCCCAATATGATCCCTAGCATTTACAGAGCTTTACAGTGCCGTCTTGAATTTATTTTTGACTTTAAAGATTTCTGAGCTTACGGCCGGTTGTAAGATATACGGCCGGCCGTAAGAGGAGATCCTTGCGGTGCCGTATAATAGAATTGCGAGGTAACGGAACCCCCGCAAGGAATCGCAGCCTTACGGCCGTTTTACGGCCGATAATAGAATTAGGCCCTTTGTGTTTTGGCTATAAGTGAGGAGTGTGAAACAGAGAGCAAATGTAAAGATAACTGGATAAGATTGAAATAGACACCACACCCAGTCCCTCTCACTGGCCCTTACATCATTCACTGCAACCATAGCTCTACAGAAATGGAAATGCCCCTCTTACACAGACAGCTTCCACTAATGTATCATGAAGTAGATCACTAGAAACTCCCAAAGCAGCATAATTGCAATAAAATTAATAAACTAGAGGCAGTATTTATGACATTCGAAAAATTTCACTTATTTTGAAGTGTAGCTCACATGAAACCAAAAATGTTTTTTTGACCTCAATGATCAGGTAAATCTGGAAGATTTAAGATTCCTTGATATCAGAGAATTCATTTCAACAGCATTGTGCATCCGATTGCATCTCTACAACATATGTGATAAGGGCCTCGCTGAAGAACATAACATTAACCTGTACTGATGGAGGCCCTTTCAATTTACCACTCCATCCATTTGCAATGTGACATTCGCAGCCATGATAGAGACAGATGCAGATTAATAACAACATGTCAAGTTACATGCAGGTTTCTCATTCCTCTTCAAAATTAGCAATGAGTGGAAAAAAACATCCAACATTATACAGGTCAGGGACCAACAAATAAGACAGCACAATACGGCTTCATGCATCAGAGATACATTTTGTAATCAGCGATCAAATGCTATAAATGGGCCCTCAGTCATCTACAAAGCTCATTATAAGCAATTTTTTCCTATTCAAGTTAAATTTGATTTAATGCAAAGTATTTCAGTTATGACCGTTCCCTTGCACACCGCTCACATCAAACAAGCCATTAGCATACAAGTATATTAGCAAAGGGCCAATTGACCTTTTCAAAAAAGTCTTGTCTGATTTCAGTTAATTTTGTTAGAGAAAATAAAATAACAAGAAATCATTGCGTGTATTCGTATCAGGAAAATGAAAATACTACAGCATTGTTACAGTACTTCCAAGTATTTTTTTTCTGCAGCTAATTTCCCAAGAACAGAGAAAAATTTTCTTGAAAGAAAAAAAAAAAAAAACAGCTGATCATTGAACCAGCAAATTAAAAGAAGCTAAAATTAAATTAACTGCAGCACTGTTATGCATTATGCATATTACTTTTAAAAAATTAAACCTGGCATAGCACAAGAAATCTGGACATCCCTGAGGGTTTAGAAGAGGAACAACCAAGCCTGTTAGTTCTATAGACTTTGGAAGGGGACTCCGAATGTAAACCTAGGGGTCATATGTTATAGGTGCATAATGATTTAACTCTTACTAGAGTGGCCTGAATCACAGTACTAGATAGATTTATTCGGAAATCACAGAAAATGTGTTTTGTAAATGCCTGAAACTGAAAATAAAAGATCTTCCATGTAGATATTTTACATATGTTGTACATTTCAGGTGGTTCAGTGTAGAAGCATTACATATTTAGTTGTGAGTGTTGGTCCCGTTGCGATGTTGGTCGCGAGGCGAGCAGTTGACGGGCGACCGTGAGATAATTGAGGCCCTCGCATAGTGAGGGCCGCAACCGCGAGCCGCTCAAAGCAAGCAGTTGACGCCCTACTGAGAGGCCCGTGGTCGCAATGAGCGCTGAAAGATTTAAGCAGGACTTAGGATGCAATGAGCGCCGATGCACGTAGATGAAACTGCGGCTCTTGCAAAACGAGGTACGCAGTTGCACTGCTGCGCAAAATTACGACATTAAAGGCCGAACCACCAAACTGACAAGACCACCAAAAAACCTAAAATATGCCTCAAGTTAACTGGCACACTCACACACAGCACAGGGGGAGGGCCAGAGAGCCTGTGAGTGTGGTTGCAAGAAAATTTGAGACATATTTGGTGTTTTTTCATCGAAAATCGTCTAAGCGAGAAAAAAAATGGCTGCCAAAAAAACGTAAACACGACTAAAATGAGGCTGAAGGATGTAAAACCAGCCCGAAGGACGTAAAAAGAGCCCTAAGCAGTAACACTTAACACAAGCCAGTAATACTTAATCCAAGCCAGTAACATTTATCCCAAGGCAGTAACACTTAACCCAAGGCAGTAACACTTAATCCAAGGCAGTAACACAACCCAAGGAAGTAACACAACCAAAGGCAGTAACACTCATCGCAAGGCCCCTAAACTACACGAGTAGACAGCCACGCAATGAGCGCAGAAGTTGTTCAAGTGCAAGGCCTATAAATTACACAGGGGGAGAGTCTTGCAATGAGTGCAGATGTTACTAGTTACATACATAGGCCCCTATTCAATTGTCCAAATCTCAATTACAGGAGACTGTAATGGAGCCCGTAAAAGTTACAGATATTTAATTGTCTACACTTTGCAAATAACAATCCATTTGCAAGTTACAGGCTCAAAATCACTGTGGTTGTCAAAAAAGTAACTCTGCCTTATCTCCTCCTTTGATTTCAAGCCCGTAACTGTTACCAGTGCTACAGACGCAAAATCCATATTCAATAGCAACAATTTAACAAGCCCGCAATTGCCTTCAAACCCGTAAAGGGCAAATGTATAAAAAAATTATACAAGTACCAGATAGGACTCGCAAGTGGGTTAAACACCTGTTTGTAATAGTAAAAGCAAATTAAAACACACTATAGTACTTTAAAATGCTGAGAAAGCCATGAAAGGCATTAGAGTTAATACATATCAGGCCACCAACATGGACTAGAACAGTTGATTTATTCATTTTTATTAATTTTACATTTCTGGATTGCAAGTCCGATCGCATATCAGACTTCTAAACACTAATTAATTGTAGTCTAAACTCCATGTATAACTAACGTCAGGATGAAGATCTAATTTACTATTGGCTCTGTCTAAATCGGAACGTACATGCTTGCTCAATTGATCATAATCATGCCCTGAAATGCTACGTACCGGTTCATGGTTTGCGTGGGGTGCCTGTGAAAGCCTGTACTTGCGGGCTTGATCAATTAAATACATTTTTAACTGTAGCAAATTTCTAACCCGCAGACATATGGGCTGTATGAAGGTAATTACGGGCTTGGACTTAAATGGGAGCCATAGACTTGCAATAAGTTGCATTTTTTACCTGTCAATCAGCCTTTCTGACCCACCCACTAGCAACTAATGTAGATAGATAGATAGATAGATAGATAGATTTTTAATAAAGGATACATCTTCTTTCATATCATTCCTAATTATGCCTGTGGCTCTTAATGTTTTTTTTTTGCATGAAGAAATGTGAAAAAGACTGGACATGCTTTTATATATATATATATATATATATATATATATATATATATATATATATATATATATCGTCCCAGGGTTAATGCTGAGATATGTTCCTGAGACATCTTTATACCAGATTTGTATGTAACTTGGATCCCTGATGAGTAATAATAATAATACTATAATGGCTCACATGTGGTAGTAATAATAATACAGTGCAACTGTGTAATAATAATAATAGTACCCCTATAAAAGCAAACTCATACAAAAAGCCTTGGGAGCCCATTCTTAAGTATTGGTGGTTTGTAACCCGGGGACCACATACATAAATAAATATATATATATATAAAATTGAAGAATGACATAGCCATGAGTGTCCAGTAATTTAGATTAATACTTCCCCTCTCTCTCTCTCTCTCTCTCTCTCTCTCTCTCTCTCTCTATATATATATATATATATATATATATATATATATATATATATATATATATATGTATATATATATATATATGTATATTGTTTTCAGCTCTGGAACACTTATACATCCATGTACACACTTGAATCGTGACTTTCCTGTCTGTAGCCTGCATATCCCTTGGCTACTACTATGTCCGAGAGCCTCCATTTTAGTTGCCTATGTATTTATTTTATCATTGAACTAATATTACCATGGAAACTTCAAGGCTCACTCTTGATCGTCAAGGTTACCATGTCAACCTGAGCTGTGTGTTGAACACACACATACTGCCACAAAGTCAGCTGGTATCCCTAGTAATCCTTGTGTGGTTGGCTTCTAGTTACACTGAGTCTGTCACTTGATCTGTGCGTGTGGCGGCAAAGGTTTACAAAAAACGTACTGCAATATTTCTGTGAAGATTTTTCACTTCCACCGCGGAGGCCTAGTTATCAGACACTGTGTTTTGTTCTACTGTGAGAAAAAAGCAACATTTTATCTTGTAGGAGGAAAAATTGCTTCACTATGAAGCTGATCTTTCAAACTGCCTAAAAAATATCTGGTGGTAAAACCCTGTGGATTGTGGGTGCTATTAGCAAATGGCGCCATGTTTTAATCGTTTAACACTAAAAGGACCACCACAGAGCACTGCACAGGAAGATGAAGCTGTAGTAGACTATTCAGGGATTTAATGGCGTATAAACGTATACACACTGATATCAGTTTGAAATCCCTAATAGGAGTAAAACCTCAGCCCTGTGGTGGAAATATTCAACTTGACAGATAAGGTTTCAAGAAGAAAATGTATACAAAAATTGTGAAGTTGTTTATTGTATTGCGTACTACTGTATATTGTAGAGTGGTGGTTTAGTCGTTCAGTCATGTCTGACTCTCCATGATCCTACAGACCACAGCACCCCAGGCATATATATCATTATGTCCATGGTCATGCTCGTCCATAAGGTTTGCATGGCAAACATATTGGAGTGGTCTGCCAGTTTCTTCTCCAGTGGAACAAAATTTGTCTGACCTCTCTGTTATGACCTGCCCATCTTAGGTGACCCTACATGGTATTGCTCACAACTTCACAAGCACACAAGCCCCTTCACCAAGACAAGGACCAGAAGGGGAGTACAGATAGTCAATTCTTTTCTGACTAGGTACGAATAATAAAAAAGGCATCAATGGCCAGATTCCATGTTTTCTATGCTTATATACACGCAGTTAATATAATATAAAGGCACTGAAAAGGTTGCAGTGAGGATGTGTACACAGTAAAGGAAACTATACAAAGCAAACCACTTAATATATTTCAGAATTTGGAGCATTCAAGAGGAATAATTACTAAGTATAATATGGCATTGGAAAAAGGGGCATGGGGTCCTGAGATGGACTTAGAGCTGGCTACTGAAAATATGGCTACTGAAAATATACTGAAAAATATTATCAGAACTGCATTGTTTTTTTTGTATATAGAATATGGGTCTGTGTACTTTCAATGGCATAAACAATTTTGCTTTAAAAAAGCATACACTGCTGTTTTAATCTCAATCAAATTACAAAATGTATTTTTGTTTTATTTGAGCCTTCGTCCTAATTAATTAAAGAAAGTCTGTCTTGTTTCCATTATTCTGCTTCAATGTGAAGTATATACAAAGCAGTGATGTTTCCTAGCTGCTGTCCCTCTGGGGTTACTTAAGTTAATCAGCGTACAATGTGTATCTTCAGCCATCTTTGCTCTTTCCGTGGTGCCACACAATGCACACAGGGAATGCTTTCCTTCTGTTACAACTCTAGATAGAAGCTCATTAAGCACATTCCCAACACAAGTGGGCACTCCTGTTGAGTGCATGTCAGGATTTCAGTACCTCCTTGGGTGCTGGGTGACAGCAGAGGTGTGAGAATAGAGAGCCAAGGGTGCAAATTGCACCATGAGTGTATATACTTATTAAATGTCAACACTCACGTTTATTCTTTTTATATGTAAATATTTTAAGTGACAGCCTCGTATTCTATATTAATAAAAAATTATATATATATATACTCGCTTTCTATGACAGAGGAAATTCTGCAGATGGTGTGACCACAGACCTCGACCAATGTGCGAGTCACAGTAAGCTTATCATTGTTAGAGATATGATAACCCTTGGTGGTCTCTTAGCATAGACTCAATAGTTATTTAATCAACAGCTTCAACATTACCTGAGGAATACTGCCACATGTTATCAGATGCTTTGATTGCCCCTGTTCTAAATAATGCAGCCAACATAGATTAGTCATAGAGTAATTACCTAATCCCCTTCTGGATCTCTAATATGTCGTGGTGAAGGGACTTGTGAGCCAAAACATGTAGGGTCACATAAGATGGGCAGGTCATAGTAGAGAGGTCAGAATAATCGTGGTCCAAGAGAGAAGGAACTGGCAACCCACTCCAGTATATTTGCCATGCAAAATTGTATGGATGAGCACAACCAGACACAAGATGTGCCTGGCGTGCTGCGGTCCATAGAGTCATGGAGAGTCGGAAACAACGGAACAATTTGCTATTAGACAAAACATTTATGGCTTTGTGTAAAAAATATATATATATAAAAAAAGGTTGCACTGTCCTCTAAGCTGTGTTCTGTGTTACTCTAGGGTTCTGTTTTGTATACCCAGTGCAGTAGACAATTACCCACAGAGGTCATATTTACGGTAAGTGATAAATGGTGCTCTAAAGAGGTTTATTAGTGAGGGGACAATGAGATTGTGTGCACTAAAAAAAACTTTGGGATCAATATGAGGCAAATGTGGGGCTGCAATGGAGTCAGTTTAGAGTGCTGAGGATTAAATGTATATGGAAGTTTCCCTGTTTTTAACTTTTTCTAATCAAACACATACTGCTTATATCAGAAACACAAATTACATTGAGTCATTCTATATAGACATACAGATTTATTTTATCTAAAAAAATGGTTTCCACGCCCCCAGTGCTGCCTACACAGGCACCTGGTACCTACCAATAGAAACACTGCATTTGGGTATGTTTTGTTAACCCTTTATTAATGTTCCAGCAAGTACCAGCACATTGCAAAGATCCAGAGCAGTCGCATCATTCAAGGTTGGAAGAAGAGGTGTGTGATGGGGGAAAAATACTACACATCCCATGATGCTTTGCTGCAGAGACTAACTTCCCTGCCATAACAACAATGTTATATCTGCCTGTGATTGGCCAAAACAAATGATGAATTTTATGCCAATTTAGCTTGGATGTTCAGGGGCATTCCTTCTCAAAATCAACTGCCAGAAAACTGAAGAAATTTGGAAGCCTCAGGGTAGGTTTATTAATGTTTATTTTGGCATTTTTTTCATGCAAAAAAAGTTTTCATACACTCCTGATTATTCTCTATCAGATGCATTCATAATCCATGAAACTTCTATATACCTTTAAGAAATGTTGTCAATATTAGACTAGAGCATACTATAGATTGGTGGAGTATTATTCTGACCCTTTGACGCATTGATAAATTCCTTCCGGTTCTATTGCCTTCACATATTGGTTTCATACATTTCTTATATGAGCATGAAATATAACATGAATTTCTTGTATTCCAACAGTTAGGATATAGTGACAACCAATAAATTGCATACATTTTTTTGGTGATAAAATTACCTTCACAAAATGACAATTTTACTGCATTTCTTGGAATGTGTACTTTTACCATTATGAAAACCATGTACCAACCTCAAGCAAAATGTGTAGGCAAGTCTAAAATTCCTGTACGCAGCATATAATAAGGTAGAGGTGAGTCCACTGGGTGGAGAGCGTTGATAGATAAAAGTTCATACAGAATATAGCCTGCTTCATTAACAATACAAGACTGGGGATTCAAAAGAGTGGTGCATGGTCTTGCATCACGTACTAATATTTGTATCCATAACTGACCAGAGGGAGCTAGATAGAGAACACATACATGTAAGATCAAAAGGCAGCGATGCATAGCAGAGGAGAGATGAGTGAGATTGTTCATTCATGAATATTTCTGTAACTTGAAACAGCCAAGGTGAATGGAATTTGGAACCGATGTGAAAATCAATGATTGTTAGTGTTGAAGAAATGGCAAAAAAATAAGTGTATCTGAGAAATTGCTGATTTATTGCATACAGCTATAAAAAGGTGTGATGGATAATGCATAAGAAAACTACCACATTTAAAAAAAAAAAGAGTTTAAAAATACACTGCTATGATCACAAATTTATACTATTTTGAAGAACTAGATTTCAAAATAAGCAACAATGTAAAAAAAACATCCTGGATGTGATTTATTATGTTTTTTTATGGAACTTCTGATCCCCTTGTGGATCAATATATTCTCGTGGTGAAGGGGCTTGTGTACCTCAATGAAGCTGTGAGCTATACCATGTAGGGTCACCCAAGATGGGCAGGTCATAGCAGAGAGGTAAGACAAATCGCTGCCCATTGGAGAAAGAACTTTCAACCCACTCCAGTAATTTTGCCAAGAAAACCTTATGGACAGGCACAACCAGAGACATAATTGTGCCAGGTGTGCTGCAGGCCATAGTGTGATGGAGAGTATGACCCAACTGAACGACTGACAACAATACTTCTGAGCAGTAGTTTACATTGATTTACTTCCTGAAGTGGAAGGAGACTTCAAATGCAGAGAGCAAACTCTATCTGCACGTTAGGGCTCTCATTCAATTGCAATTTGGCAAATTGAATAGGGCCCTGAATAAGCACATAACATATATTTTTTAAAGATGTTTTTAGTTAGCAAGCATCTATCCAAAAGCAAGGTTTTCACTAACTAAAAACTTCTTTAATAAAAATATGCTATGTGCTTATTTATGGCCCTATTCAATTGGCCAAATCGCAATTGAATGAGGGCCTAAGATTGTAAGGAAAAAATGCCAGTGCTTTCATTAGAGCTAGTACAAGCTCATTACAAAACCTCACCCCTGTGAAACAGAAGCTGCAAGAAGTAGCTCAGCATAGCCAATTGGGCTGAGGATGATCGTACATAACAATAAAAAAATTAAATATTGTGTTTATTGATTTTAAAATGATTATTCCAAATGCCATAAACGCACAAAATGGACAAATGCAACATTACTTTATACTCATACAGCAGTGTAAACTTAATTATGCCTAATTTTACATACTAGTTTTTATTAAAAATACAGAATAACTACTCTTGTACTCATGCTGTCACAGATATAGAAATATGAACAATGTCAATAATACTAATATGCATGGCCAGATTTCTGATTAGGTGAACAAAGCAGCCACCTAGCCTCCATAACAATGTATTTAAATTTCAGTTTATATTTTTTTTTAAATATAGCTTTCTCTAGGTAGGGTTTGAGAATCTGTTCCTTTGGGGGGGAAGAGGTTGTTGTGAAGGGGCAGGCTTGCAGTATTCTGTACGATAGTAAAATAGACAAGGCATGGAAGAGCATGGGCAAGTATGCGTACCACCGTGCTTCTCCATAAACACTTAAAAGTAGGTGGTATCAGTTGTTTATACTACCTCTTCATCTCACCTTATGGGGGGGGATTTACTAAGAGGATGTTCGTTGAGCGTAATCTACAGCTAATCATTGTGCATCAGGTTTAATTGTTTCTATTGCGCTGGTAACAGGTTAATGTCAGGCGCCATGGTGGCCCATAAGAACCTCCATGTTTATACATAGAAGCTCCATAGTGTCTTAAATACTTCATACTGTTGATATTCAGCTTTGCAGGTTTAAGCCCCTGTACATAACAGTATATTTTATATTTAAATAAAATAATAAAACTCATATTTAACTATATATACAACATACACGCCTATATATAACAATAAATCAGCTTATGTTGTATATTAATGGATGAATATTGGTTATTTTATTTAAATATAAAATATACTGCCAACGCAGGGTTGAAACATAGTATAGGCTGAGCCAAGAGCAAGGATATATGAATTAAGGGAAAATACCATTCTGAAATTGTTACATAGTTCATAATTTAAGCTCTGATTGTAATTTACTGTGCATTGACATGTGTCTAATGTGCATATATATAAAATATTTATGGTGAGAGTAATTTTAGTGGTTACTGATAACATGTCATGTTGATATATATTGGTAACAAGTACTATACTTTCAATCACATTAACCTCATAGGTGCTCCAGTCAATACACAAGGTTTTATTTCCGCTTGAAGGTATTGACATTTGCTCTGAGATCAAACTGTAAGGCTGGGAGGTCAGTAACATTGTGGTTTTAGTAAAGATTTTTACTAATGGCAAAAATATATCAAATGTCCTTTTTACAATTATTATTATCTATAAGTATTGGTGGATCAAAATTAAAATCACAAAGGAACGCACCTTATGATGAGTTAAGGACGGCCTTTTTTTAATCTAATATTTTGAGTTAAGGGAGCTCAATAAACAATTTGTTGGAACATTTATAACTACCGTATATTTATTTAACTGAGGAAATATTCACTGTAATCATTTATTTGTTAACTATTTTTTATAAATTAATAATCTTATTTATAAAAACACAAAATGAAAACAGATTGTAAAAATATTTTTGTAATATTTTCAATAAAAAAGATTATTACGAGTTGTCTCAGTCACATAAAGTCACGAATATTGCAGTTGCGTTTAAATAAGAATGCTAATTGGACTCTTCATTGCACTCTGCAAAATATATGATGCACTGTTTATTGAGATATAAATAAAAATAATTTGCATAAAATATTGCTGCAAACCTATTCTCAGGGAACAGAACTGCCTCTTATCCAAGGTTCATTATCAGAACTCCAAGAAGCTTGTAGTATATTATAAGTAACTAAATTGACAAAAGAGTTTGCAACGATAAAAGTAAAATACAGGTATATTATATTGTTAAAACTGATGAAGATTTCAAGTTATGACAATAAATATGGAACAACAGCACTAAAGTGATAGTAGATAATGTAAAATATTTTAAAGAACCACTGAAAAACTGAAAATTAAAAAGTATGTAACAAACGAATAACATTGGTATCCATTTAATGAACTTTCTTACCCCAAACTCAAGTTGAATTTTTAGGATATTTTTAAGAGCACTAAAAACTATCTATATATTGTATTTGTCTTTTTTTCCCTAAAATGACATATTAAGCATTGTTTCTGTTCTATTAATATGCAAATGAGTAGTTCATAAATACTAATTAGCTGTTTTGATGTCCTAATTATTATTATTGTCTGCTTGTCTGTCTCTGTAGTTGCCATGTCATCATGCAGATAGACCTTGTCCCCCACACTTATTAATAACGCTGAGTAACAATTTAACATATTGAGACAAATATCTTTACAATGAAACAAATTTGTTGTTGGAATGACAGTGTCCCTTTAAAACATGATACAACATTTAGGGAAATTCTTAATTTTTAGGGATTCGGATTGTATATGAAATGCCTCCATTTTATAATAATAATATTAATAATTGATATATTGTTGAGTTCGTCTTGGTATTTCCTGAGCACTAGACCCACCAGTAACCTTATCAGCGCATATACAGATGCAAGCACAAGCTAAACAAGATGGAGGATAATATCAATGGAAAAGATAAGTGGCAAAATAAAGCAAGTAAGTCCAAAAATGTGTTAGATTTCACTAAAATGTTTATAAACAGTATAGAAGATATAACATTTATTTCAATTACAAAAACCTGCATTGAGTGCTTTATTGAAGGTGTTATTGTTCTTTTTTTCTTTTTAATTGTCATACTTTTGGATTTTGCAAAGGCTTTTGATACAGTGCCACATAAGAGACTATTGAGCAAACTAAGGGATACATGAATTGCAGTAAATATCTGCTCATAGATTGAGAGCTGGCTAAAAGACAGGAAGCAAAGGGTTGTTGTAAATGGAACATACTCATATTGGACTAATGTGGTAAGTGGTGTTCCTCAGGGCTCATATTAGGTCCTCTCCTTTTTAACATATTTATTAATGACCTAGAAGTAGGAGTGGAAAGTATTGTCTCGATTTTTGCTGATGACACTAAGTTGTGCAAAGTAATTAAATCAGATAAGGATGTACTTTCCCTACAAAGGGATTTGCATAAATTAGAGAAATGGGCAACTAAAGGGCAGATGAGATTTAATATGAATACATGTAAAGTTATGCATCTGGGAAAGAAAAATAGCCATGCAATTTATATTCGAAATGAAGCAAATCTAGGGGTATCAGATATTGTAAGGGATTTGGGAGTACTTGTGGACAACCACCTAGGTAACAGTGCTCAATGCCATGCAGCATCTGCAAAGGCACGGTAAACTATTAGCATGTATTAAGAAGGGTACTAATGTGGGCACCAATACATAAAAAGGACATTTTAGAGCTGGGAAAAGTACAGAGAAGGGCAACAAAACTATGGGGTGGGGGTGGGGATTGTTATGAAGAAAGACTAACCAAACTAAACATATTTTCTCTAGAAAAAAGGCATCTAAGAGGGGACATGATTACCTTATATAAATATATCCAGGGCCAATATGCAGCGTTGTCAAGTGAGATTTTTGTGCCAAGAGGTTTTCAACTGACAAGAGGACATCCTTTGAGATTAGAAGTAAAAAGATTTCACCTTAAAGAAAACAGTTCTTCACAGTAAGGGTAGTTAATCTGTGGTGACAGTGGATTCAATAGATAACTTTAAAAAGAGATTGGATATATTTTTAAATAAAAAGGGCATTCAGGACTATCCTGGATAATTAGAGAGGGAGTATTGATCTGGGTGGAGTCCAATCGCCATTATTTGGGGTCAGGAAAGAATTTTATATATTTTTTTCCCCTTTTGAGACAATTGGCAAAGTGTCACTGTTTTTTTTTCTGTTTGCCTTCCTCTGGATCAATTAACAATGAATCTGCATATTGCAGATCATAGGAGATCGAAAAAGGTTGAACTTGATGGACTAAAAGTCTTTTTTCAACCTCAATTACTATGTAACTATACTGAATACAGTGAATGGTGCTGTCTCAGTTAGTAGCAAGCTTTTGTGTCCCTTTACAGGAAAGAATAGGGAATCTGTCTCTGTATGTCTCAGGGTCAAAGCATTAGTGTTCCAGTTATGTCAACTTTGCAGACAAGCTACTCTTATGTTGTGATGCCATTGAGGAATTCGTGGCTTTTACTTAATAAAATAAAAGAGTAATAAAGACAGTACCTTAAACAGGATGTATATAATGCATAGGCTACATTATATATATTAAAACAAAACAACAGTTTTATGTGTGTCATATAAATGCATACAAAGCTTCTATAAAATTAAATTGAAGCAGTCAAATATAAATAATTTCTAACGTTTGTATTTAAAGACGATTGAACTTATTTTTCATGTTTTTTTTTATCTTTTTACCCTTGACAGCCCTAAATGCCTTTGAAAAATAATCCTACATTCATGACATTCTGTGGAAAATGTTATTTGAACTCCACTGAGACTAATGTAATTAAAGTACATAAGGGCGTGAAGATTTAATGGCAGATAATTTGAGGATGAAAGCAAATGAAATTTATTGTAGGTTTTTATTTTTCAGGGTAATATGAGTGCATTGGAGGTTTTATTTAGAATGGCAAATGTGAATTATGTTATCATAGATCATTCAGTACAGCTTTGTTTTTCGTCCAAATAATACATCTTTTTTGTATTTCATCAAATGTTGTACATTGTGTACTTACCTTTGTATCTTTAATTAATGATTTTGGAATCATATAAAAGTGCTATCTAGGTCGTAGACTGTTAATTCGCCCTTCCTTGTTGTGGGAGGTATAAAATGCTTCTCCCATGTGCTATTTCTATAGGCTTTAAAGTGAGTTTTATAATATATCTACTTGCAATTGTAATCTCTCTCGGTTTATATCCATATATTATTGTGAGATCTATCTATCTATCTATCTATCTATCTATCTATCTATCTATCAAGCTATATGCATTTTATATGCATCCTGCTCTTCAGGAGTAGTTAATATGGAGTTGGAAAAATAAAAACATGTTTTAAAATTCGACCTACATACAAGTTTTTTTTTATATAAAAAGAATAGAGGCAGTGATGAGAGATAGAGACAGAAAAGGGATAGAGATGGGGAGAGATTATTGGGAACGGAGGGGAAGAGAGAAGGAAGAAGAGTGAAAGTGAAGTAGGAGTGAGAAAGTAAAAGAAGAGAGAGAAGAGAGGGAGATAGGGGAAGATAAATTAAAGAGATGGTAGGGAGAAGGGAGAGAGAAGGGGTGTAGAGATATAGAGAGAAAGGTACAGTATAGAGGTACGGTGATGGAGAAGGGGTGAAGAGATGGCTGGATAAAGGGTGGAAAGAGAGATAAAAGTGGCATGAGATAGGAAAGAGAAAGGTGAGATGGAAAATGGTGTGCGATAAGAGGGACACAGAGAGGGAAGAGAGAAGGGATGGAAAGAGGGTGGGGTAAAAGGAGAGGATAGGTGAGCAAAATGAGTGTATAGAGTAGGGGAGATGAAAGAAATGCGAGGAGGAGGACGGGATGGGAATCGGAAGGGGTGTGAGAATGAAAGAGAGAAAATGAGAAGAAAAAAAGAACAGTAACAGGTATAAGGGGTGGAGAGAAGTAGGGGAAGAAGGAAATGTGGGTGGAATGAATAGAGAGAAGGAGAGAGAGAATAGATAATTGGGGAGTGAGAGAATGGGGTAAAAGGAGGATACTGGAGAGAAATAGAGACAAAAGGTGGAGAGAGAAGGCAGAAAGGAAAATAGGAGGGGAGAGGGAAAATTAGGAATAGAGAGGATGGTATAGAGAGAAGGAGGAAGAATAGACAATAGGGAGAGAAAATATGATATTAAAAGGGTGAGAAATGAAGAGAATAGGGGAAGAAGAGGAAGAACTAAAAGAATAGAAAGGAGAAGAAAAAGAGGAAAATGCGAGACAAAGAAACGGAGAAGGTTTCTGGATTTTAGGTATATATAATATACATGTATCTGTTTACTTTTATGTACTTTATTTTATATTAGAATGGGCTTATAAATTTACTTTTACCTGCCTAAAATCAAACAAATAGTCCATGTTTGGTATGCACACTGCAGTATATGCAGAATGTGCCGTGTACTGTCCTAGCCTATCACGGACCATGTCTCAGCAGCATGTTAGAGATGGTCACGGATTTGTTAGTTTGAGACACTGTACAGTCCGTACTACAGAGTCTGTGTATTCATGAACTGCAAGGGGCTGACCCAAGCAGGTAATAATTGTTTGCATTTAGGCAGTAACAACACAGCTTGTAAACACGGGTATATAATCCAGAAAACCTCCATAACCCATAATCAATATAGTCTAATCTATTCTAGATTAAATAAATGCAACATTATCTACTTGAAATCAAAGTTCTTTCTACATAAAAACCTGTGAGATACTCCTTGCCTTCGCCATACTGGAGGGGTACTAGTTCATTTAGATGAGGAAAATACTCATATGAAAATGTCAGTATTGTGTATTGCTTTATTATTAGTTGCTTTTAATACATTATTTTCAAAAACTGTAAAGCAAACAGTTTTCTATTATTTAAATAAAATAAAAAAAAAGAATAATCTTTTTGTCGTTTGAGTACTAAAGAACAAAAAATATGATACCGCTGGAAGATAAAATTGGTTTGAGACCATCTGTGTGCCTCAACAATGTAATATCAATATTACTATTATTACTGAAATGCAATATATATATACACAGTGTTATATTTATTGCAGTGTTTCATGGAACATTGGATGTGAAAAGATATATGAGTCTACTTATTCATCTTAGTAAAGTTTTTCAATTTGTCATTTTTACACTTTTAAGCTTTTGATTTATGCAAAGGCTTTGCACGCTGAGCATTGGCTTAATCAAGATATATAGCTTTCTAAAAATTCATTCATGGTAGTATTACTTGAATTCTCACAGTGCTCTGTGCTTGCTATGACTGAGATGGTTATTGAAGCCACACCATGGATAATTGCTCTCATTTCAGATTAAACACCTACTAACGAAGGTTCAGAATATTCAACAAGCTGTGATGACCTTGTGTTCCTGGGACTCGATGGTATGACCATCTGCCTTACAGACAAAGCATTCTGTACTTTCATTTTTGTGCTCTAAAATCTGTTATTATGTACAGTGCACAACGTATTTTGTCAGAGCTTTCAACGTAAATTATATTATTTCATGTTTTAAAACTATTTTTTAATCTAGACTTTCTAATCAGCAAAATATTTCAACCCAAAATTAAGTCATTCTTAAAGAGCATGAAAAACTGGCTATACATTGTACTGTCATTTTTTCCCCTAAAAAAAATTATAACTGAGATTTTCTATATTGTTATATGGCATTATTATGCTAATGAGAGGCTAATTGAATAGATTTTTTTTTTTTGCATCATTCAGTCATTTCCAACTCTCTGTGACCTCGTGAACTGTAACACACCACGCACATCTTTATGTCCATGGTTCTGCTGATCCACTTGGTATTCATGGCAGAGATACTTGGGGCTGCCAGTTCCTTCTCCAGTGGGCCACAGCATACAGCTCCTGGTATCCAAGTACTGACAAGGGTTGCTCAGCTTCAGGTGTTGTGACCTCTTGGTTCCCTAACTGGGAATTGAACCCAGGTCATACTGGTGAAATCACCATATCCTAACTACTGGACCACCAGGGAACCCTTGAATACTGGTAATGGTAATGGTTTGGTGGTGCCAAAACAAACTACCCCATTATTATCATGCCGTTAGATCTCTTATAAAGCCCGCTGAGCCACATGGGCCTGCACAAACCATTTTGGATGTCTCAATAATGGTTTACATTAAAGAAACAGCTAGTGCAGTGACTACACTGGTTTCTAATGCCAACTTGATGGAATGACAAAGTGCCCTTTAGTTATTTAATATAAGATTCAATAATTGGGTATTGTTTTGTTTATTAACTTTTTTGTAGCATGGGAGCAGAGCTTGGATGCAGATAAGGTTCCAATTACTGTTATTGCAAGTTACACAAGCTTTCAATAGAGTCAGATTTAAACCTTATATTGAACAAAGGAATGGCTTCCTAACAACATAATTGCTTAATTACCTTATAAATAAAAGTCTGTAATTGTTTTATTTTTTGATATACGAAAACTTTTTAAAGTACATATTGAATTGAAGTATTCCTTCCTAATGAAAGATGACACAACAAAAATATGTGGCTTCAGTATGAAGCTCAAGTCTCAGGATTTCCCTCCCACATAATTCTGACCTTGTCACCAACTGATTGGATTGTTTTAGCACAATCTCCTCAGGTTTATTGTAGTTATGTTACGACTCAGAATTTAATCTTATACTAATGGCCAACAAAACACATCTTAAGAAACTAAACAAATCTAACTTATTAATAACTTTTTTCTACTTTTCCTATTTATTTGGGGTTGTATTATCTGCATAAAACCTTGAACTCTCTCTCCTTTTTTGCTGACTGATATCACAAAAAGGTGGCTAGATATTGGGCTCATACAGTGGATATAAAAAGTCTACACACCCCTGTTAAAATGTCAGGTTTCTGTGCTGTAAAAAAAATAGACAAAGATAAATCATTTCAGAACTTTTTCCACCTTTAATGTGACCTATAAACTGTACAACTCAATTGAAAAACAAACTGAAATATTTTAGGTGGAGGGAAGAAAAATAAAAAATAATAATAATGTGGTTGCATAAGTCTGCACACCCTCTTATAACTGGGGATGTAGCTGTGTTCAGAATTAAGCAATCACATTCCAAATCGTGTTAAATAAGTGTCAGCATACACCTGCCATAATTTAAAGTGCCTCTGATTAACCCCAAATAAGGTTCAGCTGCTCTAGTTGGTCTTTCCTGAAATGTTCTTAGTCGCATCCCACAGCAAAAGCCATGGTCCACAGAGAGCTTCCAAAGCATCAGAGGGAGCTTGTTGTTAAAAGGTATCAGTCAGGAGAAGGGTACAAAAGAATTTCCAAGGCATTAGATATACCATGGAACACAGTGAAGACAGTCATCATCAAGTGGAGAAAATATGGCACAACAGTGACATTACCAACAACTGGAGCTCCCTCCAAAATTGATGAAAAGACAAGAAGAAAACTGGTCTGGGAGGCTACCAAGAGGCCTACAGCAACATTAAAGTAGCTGCAGGAATATCTGGCAAGTACTGGCTGTGTGGTACATGTGACAACAATCTCCCGTATTCTTCATATGTCTGGGCTATGGGGTAGAGTGGCAAAACGAAAGCCTTTTCTTACAAAGAAAAACATCCAAGCCAGGCTGGCTACATTTTGCTAAAACACATCTGAAGTCTCCCAAAAGCATGTGGGAAAAGGTGTTATGGTCTGATGAAACCAAGGTTGAACTTTTTGGCCATAATTCCAAAAGATATGTTGGCGCAAAAACAACACTGCACATCACCAAAAGAACACCATACCCACAGCGAAGCATGGTGGTGGCAGCATCATGCTTTTGGGCTGTTTTTCTTCAGCTGGAATTGGGGCCTTAGTTAAGATAGAGGGAATTATGAACAGTTCCAAATACCAGTCAATATTGGCACAAAACCTTCAGGCTTCTGCTAGAAACCTGAACATGAAGAGGAACTTCATCTTTCAGCATGACAACGACCCAAAGCATACATCCAAATCAACAAAGGAATGGCTTCACCAGAAGAAGATTAAAGTTTTGGAATGGCCCAGCCAGAGCCCAGACCTGAATCCGATTGAAAATCTGTGGGGTGATCTGAAGAGGGCTGTGCACAGGAGATGCCCTCGCAATCTGACAGATTTGGAGTGTTTTTGCAAAGAAGAGTGGGCAAATCTTGGCAAGTCAAAATGTGCCATGCTGATAGCCTCATACCAAAAAAGACTGAGTGCTGTAATAAAATCAAAAGGTGCTTCAACAAAGTATTAGTTTAAGGGTGTGCAGACTTATGCAACCATATTATTTTATTTTTATATTTTTTCTTCCCTCTACCTAAAAGATTTCAGTTTGTTTTTCAATTGAGTTGTACAGTTTATAGGTCATATTCAAAGTTGAAAAAGTTCTGGAATTATTTATCTTTGTCTCATTTTTTTACAGCACAGAAACCTGACATTTTAACAGGGGTGTATATACTACCATGTTAATCTAATGTATCAGACCCCATAGTTATAGGATGGTTTTCCATTGGGGTTCCTTGGGGATCCCCATGGTATAGTTGTTATTTTTATGTGCCATGGGGGTCCATAATGGCCCCCATGAATATACATTAGAGACTCCAAAAGGGACACAGATGGGGCTAATGTGCCCCCCACCCCAAAGCATAAGGGTTGAGGAACGGGTGTACAATGGCATCCACAGGTGTTACGGAGGATAGCAGGCTCATAGGGGATAATGGGCTAATGTGTTCATGGTAGGTAGCTCTTTTATCAGCATGGTAATATTTTGCCTGGGTTGTTGATGCCATATGTCATTGTTGATGTTTTGCCAACCACTGCAGATTTTCCTGGCCAATATATCGCCTGCACCAATGAATTGCACTGCATATGCCTCACCTCTATAACACAGATGCGTTACTCCGATCGCGATGTGTTAAGGGGTGGATAGACGTTGTATACACAGTGCTGCATCACCAAGCCTCATTGCGCATCTAATTATAATTCCAGCGATATAGTTAATAGCATAGACACCTAAGTAGCGTTAATAAGCAAAAAACAACAGTAAATTCCATTGCATCTCAATTCATCTTAGTAAATTTTCTTAATTGCCTTTATTGAATTTGATACTGCATAGCATGATAATTCTAGGCAATGACCTAAAATAATTTTATGATGTTTTGACCTAAATTTGTAATTAATATTTCACCATGTCTGTGTACATTGGCCCAATAAACATAACACATGGAATAAGTGTCTACACACCACAAAAAACAATGATAAGCCCATAATTCTCAACTTGGTATAATGATAACAAGGGCTTTAAGAGAGATTTATGACAGATCCATTGAATAAATGCATACCCCATTAATGCATTTGTTAAAAATGTGATAAAATGGTGTTAATTGTGTTGAAAGCATTTGGTTAAAGAATAATGGGCACTATATCTGCAATGTCCAGATAGGAATAATTTAAGTAAATGTGATAAATTAGAAATACAAATGTGCTGAAGCAGCTTATCTGTCATCAGAATTTAGCAGGGTAACAAAATTGAGGCTGATTTCTCACACAGGTTTGCATAGAAAATATGCTAAATCACAATGGGCAAGCTGGAACGTTAGTTCTCTACTCATATTGGCCATTATTCTTTTAACTTTGATAACAATATTTCAGATATCACATTCAGTAAGTCAACAGCAATTGCGGGTAGATACTAAAGCGGATTCACTGCTCCTTCTTGAAACTTACTACTTTGCCAGAGCGAAGACCGTGTAGAATTTTTAAAAACTATGACTCTATTCTATTAGAAGCTCGCAAATTACTCTAACCCATAATTTTTGCTGTGTGTGTTTTTATCTCCAAATGTTTAGATGTATTCTATTGACTCAAACTCACAATTTACCTCCTTAAGCATAAACTCGTAAACCCTTCCCTTTTAATATGATTTCAGGGGGCATGATCATATGATCTGACAATATTTAAGGTAAGCCCTTAATTTACTTCTTAGACATAGCCAATAGTAATGAGACCGTCATCATGACGTCAGTGAAACATGGAAGTTACGCGTAATCTGCAATCGGAGGCTAAGAATTAAGTAATATTTGCCGATCGGGCTTGCAATCAAGCAATCTATAAAATGCATTAGATCATCTGTTTTAGTCTATGTGGCATGTATAACATTTAAAAATCATAATTTTGACTTGAATATTTGTGGTTTTGAGACTGTTCTGTAATTAATTATAATGTCTTTACATGCCTTCCCATGCTTTTAAAGTGCAGCATTGTGTGTTTAATTGCTGCTACAGCTCTAATAAGTGTTTGAAAAAGCCCTCGTAAATCTTATTTAGTAATATTTTTGACACAAATGTGATACTTTTTTCAGTTCTGAGTTAGACTTTATTTGCGAGCTACAACTATGGGTCTAATAGAATATTGATTTTGTGTAACTTTAATTATTTAGAGCTCATAATATTCGTGCTAAAACCAATGGAGTTCTACGGCCACATTTGTGGGTTTGGCTGGCCCGTAGTGATTCTGGGCGGATTGCGAGTAGCTAATAGAGTATGTGGCAATATTAAGAGTGATTTTAATTGTGTATAAATTTACGAGTTGAGCAATAGAAAAGGGCCCCATGTACTTTTATTTTTTTGGAAAGATATTACCAAATTAACAGTGACAGAGCTAGTGAATGGTGGACAGGGGTAATAAAATTGGACCTCTCATTAACTTTTGGATACAAGATACATGCCTGTAGTGGTCAATAAAAATACAAAAATATATGTATGTGGTCAGTTCACCCCCAGGGTGACCAGACCACTGTTCTATAAAATAGTTATAAGCTCCTTACTGAAAAATTCAGAAAACGTAAAAAAAATATTTTAATGCATCTTTAATTTATATACCGTACATCCATTTACATGAATGTAATCATTTTCTGTTTAAGAATGTAAAAATGTATAACTTACCAATGAAGTAAGCCAACAGTATCGCGAGCAGCACAGAGGCGGCGATAGCTGATAAGGCAGCGCATTTCCAGCTACAGTATTTGGAGGGCTTCTTGAGCTTGAAGGCATTTCTGGAGAAGGTGTTTCTGGGCAGAAGTCTAGGAGGAGGAGTGTAAACTGTTCCTGACGTCAGCGGATATCCAGGAGATGAGCTACTGAACAGAGGAGTGGTGCCAGACGATGTCTTGAACAAGAAGTGTCTAGAATGTAGGTGAGAGAGAAGAATTAAACAGGTGATCTGGAGTTGTGTTCGCAAGATCACAAAACATGTTACATTTAGAATTATATAAAATATTGGAGCTTTATAAATAAAGATAAATATTAAAATTGCCTCAAAACATAGTAAAGCTCTTATTTCAAAAGAAGGCTGAATCCGGAAAGTATCCATCTTTGGAAATGGAAAACTATAAAGCAGTCAAGTGATAGCATCTAGAACACATTGTAATCCAGTGATGCCAACCTATGTTATCTGAAAGGAAGCAAATGCAATTCTGGAGTGGTCAAAAGCTACAATGCATTTAAGTTTTCGGATGTATGCATGCAGTATTGGAGTTAGAGAATGGAGGGTGCCAGTCCAACATAATCTGCCCCCCCCCCCCCCCCCCCCGGAAACTATGTACACAGTGAATGCCTGCAGAGGTCAATAGAAAAATGAGAAAATTGCATAACCACCAGGCACTTTGGGTATTTAAACAGGAGAAGCCCGGGATGGCAATAGGTGTAGCTACTTCTCTACTCCTGCATCACCCCACTTTCTTCTATTAATATATAAACAAGCATACCCTTGGGCTCCCAAATAGCAGGAAGTGCTGAGGCAAGGCAATATGGAACATTCTACATGCAGAAAATTCAAAAATAAATATTTTAGGAGAAGAAGTCTATTCTAAGTGCTATGGAAGTGGGCATAATTTCTCACTGCAGAGAAAATCATGGCAAGTCTTTGAGGGAAACATTTTGCCCACCACTGATCTAGAGCGACCCTTTAATGTTTTCATAAGAAGTATATAATTTTGGCATCTCTATACTAAGTTTTACAGATTTATGTGACTACCACAAAACACCTTATGGTAACTTCTAAGGAAGAGCTTTATCGCAAAAATCTCCCAGACAGCTTTTGCTTAGAGATAACATGGATTCAGGATTTCAAAAAACCCTGATAAGGAATTTCAGAGACTGGGCAGCATTAAATTGACAGTCGAATCAATAGCAGATAATAATGACCAAACTCTGATTTCCTTAACAATGCTCTGAATCCACTGGAGAGTAAGATCCTGTTTCTATTATTCACGATTTATATTTCCTATATTTTGCCATATTTATCTAGAATTGCAAACAGGCAGGGAATTATATGATAAATGAATTTCTAAGTACAGATATTTTATTAACTTAAATTATATGTATATATTTGGTTATTATTCCAGTATTTTACAGTAATTCTTTGTTCATCTAACAATAAAAAACTAATAAATCAAGGGTGTTTTTTTAAAGTTCAAATATAGAATATATACAAACTAATTTTAGAATAATTTGTATTAATAACATTTTGTTTGAAAAAGTCATGTTGTATATATAGAGTATGGACCTCAAACAATATGTATGTGTATGGAGCATAGTTAACAAATTATCTGGAGAGATATGTTGCAGCATACTGGCTAACATTTGCCAAGGTTTGCAGGGTCTGTGATGGATGTATAAAGTGGTTAAATTAAGGAAATAAAATGTAACCTTTAATTATTAATACATAAAAAAATAATGAAAGCGTACTATAACTAACATAAAAACAAGTAAAGGCTGAGGAGTGCCTCATCCGCCTCCTAACTATTGGAAAAAAAGGACTTGATGATTGGAACCTAATAACGTCAGAAGAAACGTGTGTCTTGGATTTTAACTTCTTATCACAGGGAGTGCTGGATTTATTTTGTTGTTTGTCTCCATTTACAAGTTATATTCATATACTGTCAAGGATTACTATTAGGGACCCAGCCAGAAATTGGGGTATGCCATTAGGGCAGCCTTCCAGATAGGAGGACCTTTTGAGGTTCATAGTCAGCCTATTTAGGTTCCAACCATCAAGTACTTTTTACCCAATAATTAGGAGGTGGATGAGGCACTCCTCTATCTTTACTTGTTTTTATGTGGGTTATAGTGAGCATAAAATATTTTTTGATGTATTAATAATTGAAGGTTACATTTTATTTCCTTATTATGGTATTCGATTGGGTGTAAGGCACGAAGGAAATTAGCTCTATTTTCTTCTGAATTTATTATACTCTGATGCTTTCCAACAACACTGTGGATGTAAATGTAATTGTGTTCACCTAATAAAAACTGTTAAATAAAAAAAACAAAAAACTTACCACTTGACACCATGGCAAGGAGTGTAAATTATAAAGCAGTTTTATTTTTAATATAGTCCTTAGATGTGCTTTGTGTAGTAAACGTTCTTAAAATGAAATCTAAGAAACTATATTATATCTGGTAAAGATTATGGGCCTCATTCAATTGCGATGTGGGCATTTGAATAGGGCCCTAAAGAAGCACATAGCATATTTTTAATAAAGAAGTTTTTAGTTAGTGAAAACCTTTCTTTTGGATAGATGCTTGCTAACAAAAAACTTCTTTAAAAAATATATGTTATGTGCTTATTTAGGGCCCTATTCAATTGTGCAAATTGCAATTGAATGAGGGCCTATATCTTTTAGCAACATTCAGTCTTCACCAGCTGGTAATTAATATGCAGAAAAGTTTGCCATCTCTGTATTATTTCTAAAAACACATTTTAGATTAAAAAGGTTTTGGGGTTATTTTATATAAAAAAAAAAAAAAATGAAAAGAGAGTCTGCAACAATAAAAAAAAAAACAATTTTATTTTCTTAAATCGGTACAAGCAAATCTAGTTTCTCACTCTGCTGGCTTACTAGACAGCTGTCCCTGTGGAACCAGAGCACATAGGCCGAAGTTTACTGTAGTGTAGGAATAACAAGAAAGCATTTTATTGCTCTGCTCTGCTGTGACCCAACATAGGTAAAGATTCCTCTAAAATAATGAATTATTACAGCATTATAACATTTCAAGTTCATGATTAGAACAGATTTATTAATTAGAAAATACCCCAATAGCTATTCAAAATCATTCTACTTATGATCTGTTATGCAGAACTGACATATTGATGTCCTACCACCAATTACACCACTATGACATATGGAAAGGTTAGGGGGAGGAGTTCAGCGACATTTTTTCTACACGTTGCACTTACTTTTGATCTTATTTTTATCATTTTCAACTGAATGCCAATTAAGAAAGTACATTTTAACAGATCTGCACTGTTTAAAATGTGTTTTCTGTTTTTTTAAACACTAATCTTTAAATTGCGACGCTTGGGTGGTATGAAGAGTTAAGGAACAAAATAGGCTTTTATATAATTTATGAATTTCTTAGCATTTTAGTTGTTTTTGTGCCACTCAATAAAATCCTGGAATTTGTTCTGGTGCAGAAATCTACAGGGACTAAAATATTCTTGGCAGCTATATAAAATCCAATAAACTTTTTCATAAATGAGACAAATGGTGAAAAACTAAAAAAAAAAGTAATTTTCCACCAACTAATTAAATGCCCAACACAAGGTCGCTATTTCCTGACATCTTGTCTTCACCTGCAGAGGATTCAAATCTTTTATGAAAGATTTGTAGTAAAATATACTGTACATAATTTATTTATTTATTCTTGGATTATTTAGTGTGCTTCTATATAATGTACATTATTTTATGCCAGTATACCTCCAAACACATCTATCACGACCCACTCTCTGGCTGGGGTCTGCTGACTTGATTTGGGTTACTCTGGACCTTGGAGTAGCTTTGAGTACAGGAGCATCATGTCTCAGCCCTTGGTTTAGACTGAGCAATATTGACAGTAAGTCTGACGAATCTTACTGCAAGCATATGTCCCTGGGTAAATAATACATCTGCACACAAAGTCTTGATGAAAATTATGAACACTTTATTGAATTTAGTCAGCTTATTTAAAACCTTGCACAACACATTATAGGGAGTGGTTACCTTTAGTCAAACCCTCATCCCCCTCTCTCTGGCCAATAGGATAACCTCTACAGTAACCTAATTACCTCTATCCAATGTAGTAGAGGGAGGCTATGGGAACCACCAGACCCCTCCCCTGGGCCAACCCCAGGCGTGGCAACCAAGCTCATTCTGACCCAGGCGGTCCCAGGGGAAACTTCCTGTTTGCTCCTAGGCCCCCCCATTGTTATCTAGGTGCCTGGCTGTCTGGCAAATCTCTTTGTTTAGGTTCTGGCGACACCCTGTGAGGTTTATCTTGTTTAGGATAAACCCATTTGGCTCAGCTCCTGCCTCAGTGTTTATACAATGGGGGAGGGTTGACTAATTAAAACATAACTATCACTCCCCAATACAATATACAATATAACACTAACATATTATCCCCCATAACACAATATACAGATGGTGGCGATTGGTATATAACAGTCCAGTCCCAATATAGGCCACTGCTGCCAGTCTCAAGATGGCCCCAGCATAGTTCACGCCAAATCCAATATGGCCCCTGGGTGATTCATGACAACATCTGTCCCTCCTACCCCCTAAAAGGCCTTCCTTTGAAGGGAGTGTCTCAAATTTAAGAACAAATCCATCGTTTCCCCTGAATCCATTCTGGTTGTATTCTTCCAAGATTATATATATATATATATATATATATATATATATATATATATTGAGTGTGTACACAGTGAGTGTATATATCTGTCAAATGCAGAGATAATGACACTACTATACTAATTATCACTCCTGTATACCATAATAAATATCTCTTTTCTGGCTTGTTCCAATAGTCTGAAGTACTGGACAGTGGATGTGGTAGAGTTACATAGTGCAAGGAAAAAGGTATAGGGCAAAATGGAAGAGATGAGTGTAGTAGGTGGTGAAAACTTGTTAATGGAGTAAAACATGTTCTTCCCACTGAATGCCATGACAAGATGATACATCATCTAGGGCAATGGTTACTAAACTCACAAAATCAACAATACAGGATTTCAAGATATCCATCCATGAGAACAGGTGTGTGATTTAGGCAAGAATAATCTTAAATCCTAGCCTCCAATGAAAGGACAGGGGATAATAACCAGTTATACTACTTAGTGTCTACTTGCTTTGGCTGGGTTGGGAGGGAAATGGGCTACATATTAATTTCTCTCAGTAGCAAATAAAGCTAAAATTAATAAGAAAATAAATACACTTTGTTTTGCAGTGAGCATCACTCTTACATATCTAGGTTTCCTATTTTTCAAGCAGGAGAGAGCCACATAACTTTCTAGCTTGAAACATGTATTGTACTGAGTGAGGTAATTTGTTTATAGGAGACCTTGAATATCTTCTTCAAGTTGAAGTTGGAATCCTAATAAAAATTATACTTATGCTATACTTTCTGTGTTTACCATAAATCAGTATTTTCCAATCTGAAATAGAGAGTTGTACACTATGGCAAACAAGAGGACATAGACTTATTTAAATATAATAAAAATATAACATTGGAGGTATTTTATAGTTACAGTGCCTTGCAAAAGTATTCCCCCCCCCCCCCCCTTGACTTTTTACCTGTTTTGTTCCATTAGAGCCTTAAGTTCAATATTTTGTACTACCACGAAGACCAAGGAACTCTACAAACAAGTAAGGGACAATGTTGCTGAGAAGTACAAATCAGGGTTAGGTTATAAAAAATATCCAAATCTTTGATGATCCCCAGGAGCACCATCAAATCTATCATAACCAAATGGAAAGAACATGGCACAACAGAAAACCTGCCAAGAGACGTCCGCCCACCAAAACTAACGGACCGGGCAAGGAGGGCATTAATCAGAGAGGCCGCACAGAGACCTAAGGTAACCTTGGAGGAGCTGCAGAGTTCCACAGCAGACACTGGAGTATCTGTACATAGGACCACAATAAGCCGTACGCTCCATGGAGTTGGGCTTTATGGCAGAGTGGCCAGAAGAAAGCCATTACTTTCAGCAAAAAACAAAATGGCACATTTTGATTTTGCAAAAAGGCATGTGGGAGACTCCCAAAATGTATGGAGAAGGTGCTCTGGTCTGATGAGACTAAATGTGAACTTTTCGGCCATCAAAGAAAATGCTATGTCTGGCGCAAACCCAACAAATCACATCACCCAAAGAACACCATCTCCACAGTGAAACATGGTCGTGGCACCATCATGCTGTTCGGATGTTTTTCAGAGTTGAGGGAAAGATGGATGGTGCTAAATACAGAGATATTCTTTAGCAAAACCTGTACCACTCTGTGCGTGATTTGATGATAGGACGGAGGTTCACCTTCCAACAGGACAATGACCCCAAACACACTGCTAAAGCAACACTTGAGGGGTTTAAGGAGAAACATGTAAATGTGTTGGAATGGCCTAGTCAAAGCCCAGACCTCAATCCAATAGAAAATCTGTGGTCAGACTTAAAGATTGCTGTTCACAAGCACAAACCATCCAACTTGAAGGAGCTGGAGCAGTTTTGCAAGGAGGAATAGGCAAAAATCCAAGTGGTAAGATGTGGCAAGCTCATAGAGACTTATCTAAAGCGACTTGGAGCTGTGATTGCCGCAAAAGGTGGCTCTACAAAGTATTGACTTTAGGGGGGTGAATAGTTAAGCACATTGACTGTTTCTGTTATTTTGTCCTATTTGTTGCTTGCTTCACAATAATAAAAAAAAAAAACATCTTCAAAGTTGTGGGCATGTTCTGTAAATTTAATGATGCAAATCCTCAAACAACCCATGTTAATTCCAGGTCGCGAGGCAACAAAACCCGAAAAATGCCAAGGGGGTGAATACTTTTGCAAGGCACTGTACCTTTTCCACCCTAAAAGCTAGTTCCTTTTCTATTCCCATCATTATTAAGAAGTGAATCTTATGAATGTGAACATAAGTCAAGGAATATACTGACTTTCGGATTTTGAACTACATGAACGCGTGGTATTAGACTTCTGCGGTTCAACAATTCCCTTACTCGACTGGGTTACAATCTGTATCTTATTACTAAACTTTTATCTGTACATACCATATCACAGCAGGACAAAAATATTGCTGTTGGCAGGTGACAATTCTGTTTTTCAGCAAAAAGGTATTTTTACTCAGCTCAGCAGTTATACCGAACAAAAAAAAAAAAATCTTACAAAAATATATAAAACACAAAAAGGTAGTTTAAGTAATATGCAAACTTAGTAGAGTAACATTCTGTTGAATTGTAAAGTAATTATGTTACGAAAGTGAATGACAATTGGACATGTTACTGATCCCATCCCCTCCCCATTATTTCAGTAATAACTCTGCAATGCAAACCCTTGGGACGTGTGTAGGGATTCCGAGCTTTAGCCACAAGGCCCTAATGAACTGTTTTCCTTTGTCCCTAAGGCCAAATCAGAATGTATCTAACACGTCCTACAGCAATTGAGATGCAGAAATGTGCAGTTCTGTGCAAATAATTGTGCTGTCCAGAGCAGAAATATCATGATTTATAATGAAAGTTTTAATAACTGCTCTATCCATTTTACTATTGTTTTTCTTAAACTGTAATCAGTTTGTATAAATACACAAATGGCACAAATGGCATTTATTGACATACTGAAGTATTCCGTTCACTCAAATACTGTTCCTATACTATATATTCTCCTATATCTGACTTTCCCTAATTTGAGTGGGACTGGAGATTTTTATGAAAATAAAGTTGATGCTGAAGGTAGTAGAGTTATGGATTTTGATTGTGTTTACTCACAAAATTAACAATGTATGGATTTGCATTTCATGATGAAGGTCACGTAGCATTGACTCCATGCTTTGTAGACTTCCATCTCTAATACTTGGGCAACAGTTGTTATCACCTATTCCAACGGTTCTCCTTAAGTCCCACCAGACAAGCCATGATTTATTTTTTTGAATACAAATTAAGCAACTAGAGTCTGTTGAAGACTAATCGCAACTCCTATGTTCACACAGTGTTTAACCAAAATCACGGCCTGAGGTCTTGAGGAGAGGTTTGAGAACTGCCGATCTATCTTATAAAAGTGGTATAGGGTATTTTTAGCTGTTCCTTAATTTGTTACTTTACAACTTTAAATGACAAGACTTATTGCAACAAGAATGCTTTTTACTTACGTTTTTTGTGTGTAGACTTTATTCAATAAGTTTAGTGGTGGACTAGAATCAGGACCAACCTACCCACAGGTAAACCACAAGTTCATCTAGGGCACCATATCAAACTGAAAACATAATCAAGTGTGCAGTAACTCAACTGGAAAGATTTCAATATTTTGAGGACTCTGTTTGTCCTGTGGAATTACTAATTCATATATTTTCTTTTCCATTCATTATTCACTGGATGCCCCAAACTACATATGAGCTAGAATGATCTCTTTTTTTACATTGTTAATGTTACCAACTAAGTGCATGACGGTCTAATCTAGACTTCCTAATTCTATTTGTGTTGAAAATATGAGGGAATAAAAGTCTTAGCCTGCATTGAGCTTCAGGGATCTTCAAGAATCCCTGGCAAGTCTATGGCAAGGAAGTTGTATGTACTATATACTGTATATTCACAAATTCTTGCATGGATCACATGTAATAAGGTGTAAACCCTGGCAAGGCTCTACATTTATATGCACCAGACATGCTAAGGTGTTTCTAAGAGGTCATACCTTTAACATATCTCATCTGTATTCAAAAAAATGAAATCATTGCTTGTCTGGTGGGACTTAAGGAGAGGTTTGAGAACCGTTAACAACTGTTGCCCCAGTATTAGAGATGGAAGTCTACAAAGCATGGAGTCAATGCTACGTGACCTTCATCATGAAATGCACATCCATACATTGTTAATTTTGTGAGTAAACACAATTAAAAATCCATAACTGTACTACCTTCAGCATCAACTTTATTTTCATAAAAATCTCCATAAATTACACATACCATTTTTTTAAATGTTCAGTATACTGTAGTTTAAACTTCCCTTCTGGATTGCTAACATATTGTGTTGAATGGGCTTGTGTAACTCAATGAGCCTGTAAGCTATACAATGTAGAGGCACCCAAGATGGGCAGGTCATAGCAGAGAGGTCAGACAAAACTCGGGCCACTGGAGAAGGACCTTCATACCACTCCAGTACCTTTGCCATGAAAACCTTATGGATTAGCACAACCAGATACAAGATGTGCTTGGTGTGCTGCAGTCCATTATGTCACGGAGAGTTGGACAAGTCTGAACGACTAAACAATAGTTAAAACTATCATATTGCAGCCAAAATTGAGTATCTAATGGGAGAAAAGACTCATGAGACTTTGGCAGCCATGGTAGTGATATTCGTACCACAATACAATGCCCGACTTTGCATTTGACAGCAACTTCTAATACCATAGAAATAAAATACAACCAGTTTCTACAATTACCTGAGATAAGAAAAATAAAATCACACTTACAAATTCTTGGGAAAAAGGTACTTCACAAGAAGTTCAGTTGGGAATATTTCAATACAAACATTTATGATTCCTTTTCTGACATAATTATGTAGGTGTGAATTATAATATTCACCATGGAAACCAACTAAGTAGTTAAATGTTAAATATGCTGTTTGCCAGATTTTTTTTTCCAAGAACACAAATGATCTAAATTAAGCAACTTATAAAACATGTTTTTAATGCCTTTTCCAGTTATCTTAAGAAGTGTATAGGAAGCTTTATTCTGTGGATTATGTGTTATTGCAAAGGTTACACATTTTATGTAACATTACTAATGAGTATCATTTGCTGAATGTACATTGGGTTATGGTAATGGACAATACTGGTAAACTGGTTTTATAAAGCAAATAAATAAATACAAGCTTTATATTTGGTAACACTGATATGCAATGTTTCTTTACTCCAGGCATCCATCTTGTTTTCTTGCCTGTCGCTATTACTTTCTCTAGAGGGTGTGGAAACACATCAGATTTTCTTTAGTCCAGCTGAAAACTCTGGCATTTGTAGACATTGTGCAGAAAAAAAAATATTCTGTGGACCACGATTTGTCTGACCTTTCTGTTATGACCTGTCCATCTTGGGGGGCACTCGTCTTTAGCGTGCAGGCCAAATGAGTGTCGACAAAAGGGTGCCGACAATCGCGCGGCCGTCTATTGCACGCTGTTAAAACTGGCCTGTCGAATGCGCGCAGTTAAAAGCTTGCAATGTTGTAATGTGCCCTAATCCCAAGCTTTACCATCTTTGTCATCACTCTTTTGACGGCGCACATTAGTCTTGAGCTCTAAGGACAGGTCACGCATCTTGGGTGACCCTACATGGTATAGCTCACAGCTTCACAGAGGTACACAAGACCCTTCACTAGGGCAAGGGGCCTCAGGAAGTAGATTTTCTGAAATCCAAATGGTAGATTCAACTACCGCAGAATTGCATACAGAAAGCAATAAACTAGAGTCTGTACTATTTTTTTACACTCCAATAACATTTTAACTATTTTCAAGTCCAGTTCTTCAAAAGGGTATCTTGAAGAAAAATACTGCCATGTCCCTTTTATTTGGAATTGCTAAAACTCTGTGTGTAAGATACCGCTCACATTGTTGTTGTTTTGTCATTCAGTCATGTCTGACTCTCCATGACCTCATGGATTGTAACACACAGACAAATCTTTATGTCCTTGGTCATGCTTATCCACTTGGTATTCATGGCAGAGAGACCTCTTGGTTTCCTGACTGGAATTAAATCCAGGTCGTAGTGGTGAAAGCACCGAACTCTAACCACTGGGCCGCCAAGGAGCCCAATAACCTCTCACAGGTCCTTAAAGGAGCACTGCAGTCATATTTTTATATTTTAAAGAACTACACTTAAAAATATGCAACGTGTTTTTAAAATGTAAAAAACAACAACAATACAGCCTCTAATTTATTACTTTTTATGCATTTATGGCCATATTAATGTCTGCAGATCAACTTCTTAAGGTAATAATAATAATAATAGTTGCCATCTTTAGGATGGAGGTCCTCCTGCCTTGTCAGATTGTGGCATAGCCTGCAGGTGACTATACTCTTCATACTGTTCTTTACCGCTTAGAAGTCATACAGTTATACAATTGTAGTGGCCCTTTAATTCTACTTTTATCTACATTTTTTTAAGTGCCTTTCATAACTAAACCTCATTCTCCTTTTCATAACAAGTGATTCCTACTTAAAGCTATTGCTATACCACCTCTTCTAAATATTTTAGCCTTACCTATTAATGTCTACAATCCTCAGCTGTATCTATGTTAGGCCATTTCTTTTCTTCTGGGTGTTACAGGGAAATCTAATCTGCCATTCTGAGATCAATTAAACTTCCCAGGAATAATCATGATGGGTGAGAAGAGACAGGTATATTGATTTTCTTCTACTCTGTTAACAATTAAAAGATGCAAATGCTGGAAGATTGGGTAAAATAATAAGCATTCATACACCATATTATCTATTCTGCTCTAAATATCTCTACTTTTATGGAGTATATTTATAAGTAGACTCTCAGTTATCCGGTACCCACATGGATTGGTAGATGCTGGATAAATGTAGTTTCTGGTCTGCAGATAGGCTGTTCTGCTACCTATATTTGTCAGTGGGGGCTGTGCTAGAAGCAGCAGCTTTCACTCCTCATTTATACACAGGTACGTTCGGCTGGAGGGTGCAGTGCTGACCCCGGGGAATGGAACACCAACACTGGCCTGGCTCAGTCACTCGTGCCTGCCTATTTCCAGGTAAAACTAAATTGCAGAGACGTACAGTGGATGTAATCTAGGTGCCTGTAAGCATTTTGTGGCATGACAACCTGGCTCTTGGCATTTGTTGAGCCCTGTAAAAAAACGTTTAAATTAAATTACAGTATTCAATGTTTTTCTGGTTGCTTGAGAGTTCTGGTTGCTTAACTGAGAATCTACTGAGAAGGTAACTTAACCTTTCCCTCCTTCCTCAACCTCCTTCCACTGATAGATACATAAACAATCTTATGCAACAGCTCTTGATAAGTGAAAGAGAGATTCTTCTATACACAGTCATACAAATGTTAAAAAAAATGTTTCATATTCATGGCTTACAAACCTAATAATGTTGTTAATTTGTCACACTGTGCCATTTTCTTTTAATGAAGAGAAGCTGATCAACATTCAAACTCCATATGGGTTTGGGTTAGTTATAGAAGTGAATATCAAATTACCAATTAGAAAATTTGCACATCAAATGGCTCCCCTTGGCCAAGGTGACCAAACGCATGATCCATAGGAATTCAGCATCTGTTGTACCTTTAATTTGAGTATGTTTCCTGTGATATCTAGAATTGAGATATGAAAATCTTGGCCATTCTGCCATATTCCAAGTGTTATCATTAAATACTGTATGTCTTATTTATTTCTTTCTTTGCATAGTTATCCGTTATTTGTTTTTCAAATTGTGCCCAAAAGTCAATTATTTATCTCATTTGCATGTGAATGTCAGATGCTGAGACAGACAGAAGTTGATTCATTAAACCAAATGTCACATGCACATATGCCTGCTATGCTTTCTGATACGCTAATAACACATTAATTTATGAGATATTAATGAAAACTGAACCTGGCATCCCAAAAGACCATTTACACTCACATTTGCATATTGTTATAGATTAAATTAAAATAGAATATTGTATATTGTTTGAAACCGCCAGATCAACAGCTTCAGGCAAAAACTCCTATTTAGGGCAGTTAGGAGTTTAGCCCGCAGCAGATGTAGCGTCTACCATATGGACCTTAACTTCATAGAAACTAAATCTCTGAAAGGTCTTTAATAACTTTTATAATACTTTATGCATTTTCAGCATAGATGGTAATAGGATTTAAACCAATCCAATCAATTGTAGAGTCAATATGTTTCTTTAGTTCTTATTCTCGTACGTATGTGAGATCTTTTGCTACTGCCAAGAAAGCAGTTGGCATAAAAGAAGGAGACCTTTTCTAAGTAGCTATGTATGCTAGTAGTGATATCCCCAGAGCAGCCTAAGCCCATGGAAAAGGTTGATAAAATCTGTTTCCTATTTATAATTCAGAGAAGTCAAGGGAGTTAGAAGGTATCTGAGAAACCTTGAAGTCGCACTGAACAATATGTCACACAAATCACATTGTGCTTTGCAGTAAAAATTTGAGCAGTAATTTCGGTAAGAAGAAGCTTAGCGTACACTCCAAACTGCTGACAAGAATCTTCCGATAGGCAATATATAATACATATATAACACGTAGGACAGAGTTTCTCCTGTTGGCCATTACTAACTCGAAATGAATACCTTTTATGCAGCCTTGATGATCACACATCCAAAGATGAGTCTAGCGGGAGCTATAGATTGCCATCAATAACAATTCTCTACAAGCTGTGATAGCATTGCACTGTGTGTGATATATCAGAAAAAATATATCTTTAAGGAGACAGTCAAAATCTGCAGTGTGGAGAGCAGACAGGGGGTCTGTGTTTTCTGCTACCAAGATCAGACAAAGGAAATATTTTGTAGCACCAGGGAAATAGCCTTTGGAGAAAATGAGTTGTTGTTTTTAATAACAATGTGTAATACGAACTTAGGCGCTTATCTAATTGTCAAAATTGCAATTATTGGATCCCGTAATTGGCTTCTTTTAGCTAATTGCGAGTTAAAAGCTCAAAAGCACTGCGGTTGTCAAAAACGTAACTCTGTCCTATCTTCTCCTCTGATGTTTCAAGCCTGTAAATGTTACCAGTGCTAAAGACGCAAAATCAATATGTAATTGCAACAATTCAACAAGCCCGCAATTGCCTTCAAAACCATAAATGGCAAATGTATCAAAAAATACTACGAGAACTAGATAGGACTGGCAAGTGGGTTAAACACCTGCACGTAACACTGCAAAAGCAAATATAAACACACTACTGTACTTTAAAATACTGGGAAAGCAATGAAATACATTAGAATTAATTGTACAACAGTCTCAACCTCACAAATCTGAAAAATGTGAGCGTTTTATTTCCGTGTTATATTGATCCCAGGAATCAAGGTGTTAATACATATCATGGAACCCGCATGGACTAGAACAGTTGATTTATTCATTTTCATTGATATCTACATTTCTGGATTCCGAGTCTGATCGCAAATCAGACTTCTAAACACTAATTGATTGTAGTTTAAACTCCATGTTTTACTGACGTCATGATGACGGTCTCATTTATTATTGGCTCTGTCTAAATTGTAACTTATGGGCTTGCTTAATTGATCATGATCATGACCTGAAGTGCTACGTACGGGTTCATGGTTTGTGTGTTGGGGCTGTGAGATTGTACTTGCGGGCTTGAGTCAATTAAAAACATTTGTAACTGTGACAAATTTCTAACCCGCAGACATACGGGCTGTATGAAGGTAGTTACAGTCTTGGAATTAAATGGTGGCCTTATTGTTTAGCACTTTCTTAGTATTAAGCAGTTTTTAGAACCTGCTCAATGGTCATTTAAGATATGGCTATACAGTAAATACCCTTTATACAATTTCGATCTATCTTGCTGTTTTTGATAAATATTAAAGGATCTCTCTGTAGCTCCGCAAAAAAACTTCACATTTGTCAAGACTGTAATACACTAACAACACTAGCAGCTGCATACACTATGAGCATAAAACATAGATGGTTCCATCTTATCTGGCTTCAACAATTTCTGTTAGATTTGACCATGGATGGGCTTTGGTTATCTTACCTATCAGTGGAGGGATGGTTGGAGGTTGAAGGGAGAGGACAGGGGAATGAGTAATCTGGAACATTTAGAATGTGATTCCCTCCCCCATTCCTTGCACATGCTCAGATGCAAACATGATAATTGGAATATCTGCTCCTGATCAATGTACATGTCCCTCTCACACACACAGACTTCACCAAAGTCTTATGCATGCGTCCAGGAACCCCAAGACATTCTTAATTATGCTCTTAGAATCAATTTTTTCAAGCATACATTTTTCCATTATACATTGGTACTCCAAAGTTTTCCGACCTTCATCTGACATGTTGCAGAGTGTGGTAGATTGATTTATAATATATATACTGTATGTCTTTTAACATCTTTGTCTGACATTCTCCTAATCATAGACTACAGCAGATGGGAAATGCAATGCAAGATGTCTTTTTTATACCTTGACACTGAGAAATGATGTCAATTCTATTCATTGCATACATTATATTCCATAATTTCCTATGCATATTTTCTCTGGTAGGTTTTCTGTACTGTGATTTCTAAGAAATGTTAATACTATAATATTATAATACAGTGCATGCTAATTTATAATTAAACAAGGATACTTCTTCATGCAATCAAAATTGATTTAACTCCCATGCTGCATGTAAAACTATACTATAAACTAAACCATATATTAAGATGCATCGCACAATCCATAGGATTAAGAGATACATGGGATAATATATATACAGTACATATATATATATATATATATATATATATATTGATCTGCAATGGAAAATGAATTCAAGGTTAATTCTGCCTTTCTAATAACACTACAACAAAAACAATAAAATCATATTTATGAGATAATAGTTGTCTCTAAATTCTCATTTTGATTATATTAGTCCTATCTAAAGTTCAGCATATCGTTTAAAGGATGGTAATGCTTATTTATAAAGAAAAGCTGTACATATTTAGGCCTATTTTGACCTATATTGCTCCCAGAATGAGGCATGCCAGTTTTCATCATCACTAACATGGATTTGAATTTATAGCTGTGATCAGAATCGTTCAGAAAAAAATATATCAGAATACAACTGTGCATTAAAATCAGTTTCAGCTTGTATTCTTTCTTCTTTATGTTCCATATCAATGGTTGTTAACATTTTTTGATCTGGGTCACCTTCCTATGCTCATGGTACTGGCTGTGAGCATGGGCATAGGAGCCCAAAAACATCTGTGGGGGGGAATTCAACTTGACTCACAGGACAGGAAGCAGGGGCGGATCTATATGCCAGCCTATTATGTATATATAGATATGTATAAATCAGAAATTATGGGTCAAAGCTTTCATGAGACCAGACTAGTGGCCAAATATGGTAATGCATGAATAAGTTTAATTTTGCTATTTTTTGTGTCTCCTATTTATTTAATCTGGGGGGGATCCCCTCCCCATTTCCTACGCCCCTGGCTGTTAGATCCAGAGCATGTTTTTTAATTCTTGTCTTTTAACTGCTTATAAGTTGCTCTATAATCTATCTATAACTGTGAATAATGATATCATGCATAGAAACATGAAGCTAGTAGGTGATAACATATTGATAACATATTGATAACATATTAAATAACCATATTATAACAAATACCTTTCAAACAATCCGATTTATAAAGGTATATATTTTTTAAAATGAGAGAGAACGTCTGACGGAGGTTGATAAAGAGGTATGTATAGTATCTTCAGTATCTTTCATCACATTCAGCCTCCATTTATATGTCCTTTCTCTATCCTGTAGACACACAGAATTATGGATTCAGAAGTTCAGTATATGGGTAAAACTTTAGCATTTTCCTTTAATTGCTATAAATCCTTTGTAAATTACTATAAGGTGATGAGGGTTGCAGGGGCAAATAAATCTAAACATAGCTGCCACACCTTAGATCTCAGTTGAAGTGTTAGTGGATATTGAGCTAGCCAGATGCTCGCAGAGCTCAGTAACAAGAATCCATTTTTAAAATAATGGCATCTGCTCTCCACAAACATGGAGGAATAACTGGCAAACTAGTCAAGTTCCACAACTTTTACATAGATAGTTATATTTTCCAAGAGTATTCTTTAGTGTTAAAAATTAAGTAGATCATGCTGTTTAAGAGTAGTGAGAAAGCTAAAGGAAAATCCATTTTTTGTATTGAAAGAGGAATAAAAAGCAGAAAAAGAGAGGTACTAATGACACCGTATAGATCCCTAGTTACACCTCCCCAAGCACAATGTGTCCAGTTCTGGAGATCATGGGCCTCATTCTATTGAGCTTTTGGGAGATCCGGGCTTCGCAAATGTAGCCTGCAAGTTATTTTTCTATTCAATTGCCTTCTTTTGCTGGTTCAGATCAAGTTATGGTCTCCGGTCTCCCATTCACTGCGATGGTTCAAATCGCAAGTTAGTGTTCCTCCAAGCCCTTGATCTTGAAAAGTTGTGAATGCTAAAATTGCAAATCGCTATTCGATTGCTCCAATTCCCCTTCGCTGACCACTCCGTCAAGCCTGCAAATGGCAAAAGTCAAACCACAAGTTACTTGTACCAAGGAGGTCTCGTAAAGGCCTTAATGACATGTTTGGAGCACTGTAAATGCATATATAAACACTCTACTGTACTGTTATTAAAAGGGAAAGTGATGTTAGATCTAAGAATTAATAGCACAACATTCTCAAGCTCGCAAATTTTCCAAAACGAATACTTGATTTCATGTTTACTTTCCGTGTCATATCCATCCCGGCAATCAATGTGTTAATACATATAATGGAACCCGCATGTAATAGAATACCATATTTACAGCTTTATTAATATTGCATTTTATCTGGAATATGGGTCCGATCGTAACTTGTAATTCTAGCCCTTTGGACTTCAATGAAAAATGGAGGTTGGATTTCAAAGTCCTACGGGCTTGAACCACGAGTCACGACCAGACCCACATTACATTTGTTGTTTCTAACCAGGAGTTACGGCCTTGCGTCATTGATTATGTTCATGCTCGCAAATGCTACTTTGCATAGCATGGTTTGCGATGTGTGCTATCGGTCCGGACTAGTGGGCCCGGCCAACTGAATAGCACCATAAGTTGCGGCCAATGCGGGACCGCAGACTTATGTCCTATACCTCCATAACTTGCGCCTCCTAATTGAATGAGGCTCATAATCTTTAAAAGGATATTAACAAACTAGAAACAATTCAGAAGAGGGAAACTAAAATATTGCATGGTTTAAAAGAGAAAACCTACAAGGAAAGACTTAGGCACCTATTCCATTGAGCAATTGTTAGCTACTGGAGCCCGTAATGTAGCCCGTAAACTAATTTGCTATTCAATTGGCGTATTTTAGCTAACTACAAACGATCTGCGGGTTACAGGCTGAAAATCCTTGTGGTTGATAAAATCGTAACTCCGACCCATCTAAGCCTTTGATCTTTCAAGCCCGTAAATGTTACAATCACAAATCGCTATTCAATTGCTACATTTCCTCAAGCCCACAATTGTTTTACACCCCTAACTGGCAAATGTAGAAGAAAATCCTACCAGTACCAGATAGGACTCACAAGGGGGTTAAACACCTGATCATAGCACTGTAAATGCAAATAAAAAATCAATACTGCATTTTAAAAGACGGGGAAAGCGATGAAAAACATTAGAATTATTTGCACAACAGTTTCAAGCTCACAAATCTGCAATCAAATTTTTTTTTTTTTTTTACATTTAATTTCTGTGATATATCAATCTCGGTAATCAAGTTAATACATATCAGGCCACCCACATGGACTAGAACATTGCCTTCATTCATTGTTATTCTGCACATTGCCGGGTTGCAAGTTCGATAGTATATCAGACTTCTAAATGCTAATTGATTATGGCTTAACCTCCATGTTTTACTGATGTCATGATGACGGTCTCATTTACTATTGGCTGTTTCTAAATCGGTATTTACGACCTTGCATAATTGATCATAATCTGAAATGCTACTTCCGTTTGCAGGGCTTACGGTTTAGGCTTTCGGCTCGGTAGCTGCAGGCTTGTTCAATTGAATCGCTCTGTAACCGCTGCAAATTGAATAGGGGCCTATATGACCTAAATATGTAAAGCTTAGAAGACAGAATGGAGAGGGGTGATATGATAGGTTGGATGGACCATTTTATAGAAAGGGTAGTAGATAACAGGAAAAGCCTATTAGTAGAAGTTTCAGGATTAAACACAGCTATGGGATTAAAGCATGTTTGACATAATGCTATATTGAGGATTAATTAAGACAAGCTATTTGGAAGAAAGAATAATAAGACTAGATGGGCCTTTCTGGTTTGATCTGCTGTACAATCTATGGCTCTCTGTTTCATTGTTTAATCAAACCTGTTGGGGGAAACTACACAATAAACTGTCTTAAAGACAGACATAAAAGGTCATAGGAGCTCAATCTGAGAATGAACAATAAGACCGTGCCTTAGGGAGATCAGCTACACGTCAATGATGAGGCCCAAAAGGCTGACACATACCTCAGGGGGGTTGTGGTTTCTCCTGCTCAGAGAAGACATTGCCTGGTGTCTTGGGGCTGGATCACTCTTGTTGAGTGAGACCAGACTGATACTGGATATTTCTTCTCTGTGAAGGGCAAATAAGTGTTGCTAATTGAGTAGGTTATCATGCCTATAGAGCAAACAGATCTTGGTTCGTTCTTGCTCAGATTGAGCCTCTCTTGACCTTGTGGCTTCTTGTAAACCTGCCAGAACCAAAAATCAGAAAACAAAACTGCCAGGTAGATAAAAATACACAGCACGGACCCTGCCATAGAAAGCTAAGGAAGACTGTACTGTCCATTGCAATGCTTAGGATTTCTACAATGTGAACTACCAGTTGTCCTTCAGGCAAAGTGTTTTATGCAAGTGTTAAAGGTAGACTGTCATGCATATCGCCTTAAGTACCAGAAAGGCTTGTCACTGCCATCTTGCATCTCTTGACGAAGATGCAGTTGGATGCGCAGAAGCACAATAATTGAAAGCTGCCTGACAGAAAGGTAGCATGTTAGACTAAAAGGCAGGTGCCAGCCTTTAGGCATCTTGTACTGTCACAGCTTTAACGAGAATTGAAAGGAGATATGTGCAGGCTGCAGCTAAATAAATAAAAAAATAAAATGCCTGCTGTAAAGGACAATAACGTTACATCCCAAAAGCTGTACTGACGTCTCTCAGTAATTATAGGAACACACTGGGGTGAGTTCATATAAGGTTTTCATTTACCTTCAATGATTATTTTACAGGATAACAATATCACATTTTGATGCATACATCCAATAAAAGTATCTGTTGGTCTAATTTCTAATTCTAAAAAAATCATGATGTAAATGTAATCATGTAACCACAGGATACACATAATTAATGCATAATTAATTTTTTTTAGGTAGAAATAATGGGTATATTAAGTGCTTTTTTTGGTTCTGATCTGTGTTTCTATGTTATATTGTTAGATGCATATAAATCATAACATTATTTAAATAATTATATATAATAATAAATAAAGTTTTATATATATAACTGTTTAAGGAGTCAAAAAATAAAGTGCTATTACAATGATATTAAATATCACAAATTACTTAATATAATGCACTGTGCTGTTCAAATATGGGTATGGTTCATTATTAAAGGTAGCTTGTGTAAAATGACAACTTGTTTGTGATGTATGTAACAAACACAAACAGATATTAAAGTCATGAGAATAAAAGAGTTTTGGAGACTTTAGCATATTCTTTGTGTGTCTAGGCGTGTGTGTAATGGTCAATGACATCAACTTTCAGCATTTGACACCTCCTCTCTCTCTCCCACTCCTGCTCAGAAGCAGAAGTTGCACAACAATATGCAAATCCAGCTTGCCCCGGTCTGTTCCAACCTCCATGAATTGAATAGGAAGTGGTATAGAAATGTCAGCCCCCATATCCTAGCATTAAGTAAAGTTATCTCATGGCTTACATATCTTCTTCCCAAATATATGAAGTTTTTCCTAGACTACATTGGATTTTTAGATGAGTTTAGAGGCAAGCACCCCCTTCTGGATCACTAACTTGTTGTGATGAAGGGGCTTTTATATCTCAATGGAGCTGTGAGCTATACCATGTTGGGTCATTCAAGATGGGCAGAGCATAGCAGAGAGGTCAGACAAATTGCGGTCCACTGGAGAAAAAACTGGCAACCCACTCCATTATCTTTACCAAGAAAACAATATGGATGTGCACAACCAGAAACAGAGACAGATGTGCCTGGCATGATGTGCCCATATGGTCACTGAGAGTCGGACATGATAGAAGGACTGAACGATAATAACATATAGACTAAGAGCTCTGGAGATATTATAAATAATTATCAATGTGTTTAATTTGTTACTAAATCTAAAATCTATTTAAAAATGTAAAGCTTCCCAGCAAATGTTTAATATAGGGTGTTCTGAAATAGAATAGATAAATAGTTTGTGGAACTACTAGAAATATCTGCTACTAGCCACAGTGAGCAAGGTGTTACAAGGTTAAATACTTTCATGTCAATGCAGTTGCACTTTAGAAGTCTACAGCTTGAAATTATATATTGTATTCTTAGATCATGACCTCAACTGTAATCATCTTCAACTATTCAAATCTTCAAGCAGACAAATGCTCCTGTCAGCATGAAGAACAACTCAGTAAATGCATCTCCCCTGCTTACAGCACACAAGAAATCATAATTCCTCTCCATACTCTTTTCTGTTTGACACTTTATATCCATCGGAAGTTACAGCAACAAAAGAAAAATATGTTTCCGAACAAAGGCCAAAAATGGGGTCTTGCAATTTTAAGACGTAAAAACGCACTAAAGGCTTCACCGAAAACTGATAAGAATGTTAGACGGCAACTTTAAAACTGATTACCAAGTAAGTTTGCCTCTTATAATGTTATCAAATAAATGTGGATGAAAGACACAGAAAGATGTTAACTGTGTTAGAGATTTGAAGAAGCATTTGGTATACACGGGAGTCTAATAACATTTGATTAGATGCCCGATCTTTCTGTCTCTCTATTGTTGGAACATAACAGGCTCGGGAAAAACCTGATCTTGTTTGTTTGATATCGGCCTGTCGATCTGATACTGAGCGCTTTACTTACACAATGTACCTATTATGCTATCATTAAGTACTTAAAATGTGATCCTTGAATAAGAAGCAAGACTAGCCTCCTATCTTTTGATGGCAATTTCAACCCCATTTGCTTTAATTGATACAAAAGATCTATGAAAATTAGTTTTGTTACATGCCAAAATGTGTGCGTGTACAGTAATTTACTAAAGGGCATATACTTGAGTTTAGTATATTTAGAACAGCTATGGGGTACCTTATTTGGAATTGAGGGCCACTGACCCAAATTAAAAAATAAATGGGTGAGGGCACAGATTACTAGAGTGACAATAATTTATTTAGAGAGAGATACCTAAAGCTTTTAATATTGCATTTTTATTTTGTCTCATGTTGGAGTTTGCTTCTCTTCTCTCAACTCTTTTAATACTAGCGAATTGCCCGTCAAAAAATGACGGCAATGAAATTGTAAGGTAGCTAAATTAGTAAATGAATATAGTGTACCTATTTTGAAGCATTGTGATGAAGAGCTGGCAATCTGTGTTGATGTTGCTGCAGCATTAGTGGTGTGGAGCTGCTGTATAAGCATGCTGAATGTGTGCAGTGTAACACTGTGCGTGCGCGAGACCAAACCGTTAGCGTAGTCGTGTACTTCCGCATTGGTGTAAAATGGCGAGTAATGTGTGGTATAGGTCTGTATCGGAATATCCGTAGGTGTTTTGTGGTGTTTTGCGAGTTTCTTGTGGTGTTTTGCGAGTTTAGAGTGCTGTAGCCTCGTTTTCGTTTTGTTCGGCGGCCATTTTTTCTCTCGCTTCGTTTTTTTTTTAGTCTCTAAACTGTTTTATTTCGAGTAAAATCGAGGTGTAAGTTGCATTTTTGAGGTCCTGGGTGCTCCCTCTTGGTGTAGGTAAGTTTTTTATGTATGTGCTGTGTGTATGTATTGTGTTTTAAATGTTTGTATGTCGGCGTGTTGCGTCCGATGTTTGCGAGGTCGTAATGTGTGGTAACGTGTTTCGTACGTTGTTTGCGTGCCTCGTAAAATTTAGCGAGTGTCGTAATTTGTGTGTCGTGTTTTTTGAGTAGCGACGTGAATTTTGCGAGGGTTTGAGGCCCTTGCCCAGTGACCTCGCCAGCAACTGAGTCCCTCGCTTCGCGAGGGGCCTCAGTTGCTGGCATGGAGCGCCTTCGGCGCTCCATGCCAGCAACTGAGGCCCTTGCCCAGTGACCTCGCCAGCAACTAAGGCCCTCGCTTCGCGAGGGGCCTCAGTTGCTGACATGGAGCGCCTTCGGCGCTCCATGCCAGCAACTGAGACCCGTGCCCAGTGACCTCGCCAGCAACTGAGGCCCTCGCTTCGCGAGGGGCCTCAGTTGCTGGCATGGAGCGCCTTCGGCGCTCCATGCCAGCAACTGAGGCCCTTGCCCAGTGACCTCGCTACGCGAGGGCCGCGGCTCGCTATGCGAGCCCGCAAGCGTGAGCAACGACTCGTACGCTCACAACTATATATGTGATCCCTATTACCAACATGCTTATGAAACTGTTCTCTGTAATTGAAACTATAAAATATACTATTGCTGGCACATACTGTTAAGCATGGCTTATTGTGCAGTGGGGATTGCCTATACCATTTAGGTTCCTCTTGTATTGTGAGAATCAATGATGAAGGTACCATGGAAGAAGTTTGGCCATGCGCTGGGCTTCAGCATTCTGAAGGCCTCCAGGAAAAAAAGTAATATCTGATCCTAAGGTAACACATTCCCTACCCCTCTTTAGAGGATTATTATTGTTCGGTAGTACTATTACGTAGTGCTATACATGGGTTAAGTACAAGGCATAAACACATTGCAAAGAATGGAAAGCCCTGTCTTTGAGCTTAGAATCTAGTGGGCGTGGTGCTTTCCTTAAAACCTTGAAAATGTTCAAAATTGAAGAAAATTGGTGATAGATGCATTGTGCATATTAAGGCTGGAGGTTATACGCTTCTTTAAACAGGTGCATTTTTAGTGAGGTTTTGAAGGTCTTGAGGCAGGAAGATAGTCTAGTGGAGCGGGCCAAGAAGTTCCAGAGAATAGTGTGAAAAGTCCTGGAGGCGAGAGTGAGAGGAGGTGATATGAGAAGAGGAAAAAAGGTCATTAGCAGAACGTAGAGGGTGGGTGGGGGAGTATTTTGAGACAAGAGCAATGATATAAAAGGGTGCACTGTTGTTGAGGATCAACTGAAAATGTATTTGTATATGAGTTGGAAATATTTTGAAAGGGCCAAGTGGTGTTCTTCAAATGTTGCATTTCCATGGGTTATTATCACATACAGTACTCCCTCCACATCCACGGGTTTCACACTCGCGGATCTCACATTCACTGATTTGTTTTTAGGCCTCCGCTGAGGGACGGGGAAGGAGGTGGAGGGAAGCTGAGCCCCATACACTCGCCCGAAGGACGCTAATGCCCTAGAGGAGGGCCTGAATGCTGCATTTCCCGTGAGTTACTCCCTCGCTGGGTGAGTTACACCCGACACCTCGCACCCTTCCTGCAGGCCAGCAGACGGGTAACTAAGCAGTTACTCAGGATTTACCTATTCACAGATATTGTGCATTCGCAGGATACCCGGGAGCGGAACCCCGCGAATGCCAAGGGTCGTCTGTATCATTAGATCTACAGGGGTTCAGCTGTCTGAGATGGGGAAGCTGCTAAGCTATCACTTCATTGTTTAGTAAATAAAGCAAAGGGAATTGGGGTAAATTTAAATACCGGCATGTTCTTTTTTCATGACAAAGTGAGAGGGTAGCAATCAGCCAGAGAACCCATATCAATCGTAGCTTTGTATATCACACAAAAGTTCAAATATAACTACAAGTTTGCTCCGAAAAACATATTTTACTGCCCGCTTGTCACTGCATATACCTTTGTTACATATTCACTAGGAGATGTAAGCAATGTATTTCACTGAGGTCTTGTATCCTGTCTTATTTTAATACATTTGTCTGGCTATACTTACAATATATCTTCTTTAAAACAATGCGAGACTGGAAATCCATGTTAAATAGATACAGACTGTCCAAAGCAAATTTAGTGCTGCACTCATGCAAACGTTGCATCATTTCTCTAGCCGCTTATATATATTTCTTTTTGTGTCCTGCCCTAATTACAAGCAAATAATACTGACTTGTGGCAGCATAAATAACATCAGGACTTAAAAGTAACCTAATGCTACCTCAGATAAATATAGAAATGGTTTCATGGAAAATCTATCCTTGCTCCTGGGTTGCTTTCATTAATGCTCCATTATGCCCCTGATTGACACCTGCAGTGATAGAGTTTCAGACCGTGTAATGCTGGAGACTTCTCTATCAGTATGAATGATGTCATTGGGATAGAAAGACTTGAGCGTCAAAACCTCAAAAACAAATAACGTACAAACAAAATCACATCTTGGGAATATAAAACATGTCTTGTGGCCGTAGGCAGACCTTTGTAATTTTTCACTTGATAACTAACTTTTCAGTCATGCTTGGTACTTCTAGTTTCGAGATAGAGAAATGTTTCCAGTTGAGTCCTAGAAAAAACGTATCTAGCTATCACTAAGGAAAACATGTTTTCTTTTTAATATGATATATATCTTGAACTTCTGGAGATTTCCACTTAGCTTGTTTAAGTAGAAAGCACTTGAGTTGCTTACTGTATAAGGACCATACATTAAGAACGACAATGAACCCTTTGCCAATTAATGGTGCACCTAAAAGCATATCAGGTACTCAAATGGGAATAATAGGAACGTCTTCAACAAAAGCATCACTAGAAATAACAAACCATATTAATGGTATTTCTAGATCACAAAAATAGCATTTTAATTACTGTTTATTTAAGAGACATTGGTAATTCTAAAAATAAATTAATAAATATAAAAATATATTTACCGTAATAGAAATGAAACTACTAGTTATTAAAATATTTTTATAAGTATCATTCTAGATCTAAAATGTATCATTGTGTCACTATGTGGACTTATTGTGTATATTCAACAAGAGAACTTCATTTTGATAGAAGAAAAAACCTGCTAGAAGAATTTAGCTAAAAGCATTCAGAGCATACATACTTTAATAGTTGTAAAAATATAGTACATTACTATACCACTCTAAATATCAATATCTGTGGAAGTACATATTTTTTCCTAAGCTATTTCCTTATTTAGGCTCTTGATGGAAATCCAGTACTCCAACACAGCTCCATTGGACCTTCACAAGCCCCTTATATCGCATAATGTCTACCTAGCACAACAAAACACAAAAGAAAGCTCAAGATCCTTATCAAAAACAGAAGAATATATTTCTATGACACGTTAAAGGATACCACAAATCTTTCCAGTGAGTGTAACCTTTTTCGGTAATTGTCACCTGGAAATACTGGTTACTCAAAATGGAAACCATGGGTTCCATAGGAAACGCTGATATAGTGTAACACATGCACAGTGATTTAAAATGCATCCATATTTCCGCACATTAGGATAAATGACATTACTCTCTCATGATACAGGCTCCTGAATTTCCAGCTGTGATAATTTGGGGGCTTGGATCATCCATAACTTTATTTTCAATTCTAACTCTACAGCTATCATGACCCACCTAGTTATGTCAACCTCTACTCTTCTTCTAATCTAGAATTATGCCTCACCACAACTCTATGTCTACTCTATTTATACACATAAAGATACCTTCTTTTAAATGGGAAGGAACCTGTCTTGTTTGTGTTAAGGAAGTTGGCCATGTCTTAAAGTGATGATACAAGACGGTTATCCAGCGACCTTACTTCAGGGACATTCTGATAGGAGAACAAAGAAAAATGATATATGTGTCAAGTTAATTATTAGGAACTTCCTGATAAATAGGTATATTGGCCAATTGGCGATGTTAAGTCACAAAAACAACTCTCTAGCAGACAGCAACGGAATAAAAACTGTATATTATAGCATTAGCCCAGGATATGGTAATGGCAAGAACAGAAAATAGCTGTGACATTAATGTTCGGTAACTGAGTATATCGTATTTGTTTTCTATTTTAATCAATAATGTGGGAAGATACAACTAAAAAGTAATTTGTACGGAGCAAATGCAAAGGTCTCATTGTCACAAAGTTACAATTTTTCCACAGGCTGCTTTAAAATCCAATTTGTATTAAATATCAGTGTAGAGGAAATGTACAAAGCGTCAAGGAATTTGAGAATGCTGCAAATGAGGAAACACATTAATATGTTTAATTAAAGGTGACATTTTTTTAAAATTAAATCAGATTGTTTTCACAGTTTTCATGAAATAATTAACAAAAGTATCTAATTACTTTTTTTCAGCGTTGAGCATTTTCATAGCGACGTGAAACATGGCCATTTGTCCAGGTTGAAGATCACAGATTAGTAACAGGAGGAAAAGTCATAAACTGATAAACTATCTATCTATCTATCTATCTATCTATCTATCTATCTATCTATTTATCTATTCATATAGTTGAATATATATATATATACACACCCGCACACACATAATGATATATTTAGCCCCTCAGCTGGGGGGGGGGGGGGCTGTTGGGGTGCAGTGTAGTATAACATAAATATATATATTTTCTATTTATATTTTCATTTTCTGTAGTGAAGTGAGGTGCCTTACCCTGGGTCCCCTCCAACCTGGCCGACATGACCTGCACACAGACTCCCCACCTCCCCAGAGTGTAATAAGCCAGTGCGCACGCGGTGGAGCATAACATGCGCTCGTCATTCAACTTATGCCTTGGAAGAACTTTGCAGAGGCAGGCATGCAGGAGGCAAGGGGTAAAGAGGCAAGGGGGAAGGGGGGAAGGAGGTAAGGGGATAGGTTTTGAGACATTGAAACATATATTAAATAGCAAGTAGATAACTAGGCCACTAGTTTTTTTGTAATGCTGTATATAAAATATTTTGCACCTGCCCCTCTAACCTCCACCCCCTTGGGGGGGGGGGCATTCACTAGCTCCGCCACTAACTTTGTAATAGATTGATATATAGATAGATAATAGATGTATATATAATAGATGACATTCGTGTCCTTACTCATTGACTTAATATATATATATCAATATACTTTGATTTTATTTTCTCTGTTGCACATTAGTTTGAGGGAAGCTTTTATAACCTTGTCTTCAGGAACGCTCCAAACACTATAATTTCTGGAGACATCTAATTGTTGATCTACTAAAAGATATCAGATTTTATTGTGCAATGGATCTGTATTGGTCTAGAACCAATTTATCTAATAGAAAATCATAGTGTTTGTGTCATCTCTCCCGCTAACTGTTTATATTGCTGTACAACATCTGGCCTTGGAAACTGCAAATATATGACTCAAGTGCTTGAAACTGAATCGTATATCCTTAAAGACCACAGAGGGTATGTAACTCATTGAAAACATTTGTCTTTTATATAGTAGTCACTATTATGTTGGTTTTTCCATGTGTTTCATACAGAATATCCAGTTTAAATAATATTTTATTAATTGAGTAACTTAAAAAATAGCATGGATAACTTGTTTCCCTTGCTTTTAAAAGAGCATGTTATAAATATTACAAAAGTATTTTTTTAAATAAAAATAATTATTGCAGTTGTAAAATATAACTCTGATTTGGGTGTGGCAAATGCGGCCAATCACTATAGCTGGGGTACATATTTTGACACAGAGCTTACTAATTCAACTTGCGCTCTTCTTGACATTCCCCGCATCAATTAGAGGGCAGGTGTAACATTTAACAAACATTGTACATTTTTTTTATTTTTTTTAGATATAGCTGTGGTAATAATAAAAAAAACACTGAGATCTATTATTCACAGTATGTTTATTTTCCAAGAAAAATAAATGAAGAATTAAAAATGTGAACACCTTTACTTACTAAATGCAATGCTAGAGAGTTCCTTGACTATACAGGAGACCTCCTCTGACTGTTTGCTTACCTGCCTTGTGAAGAAGGAGTGAGCCTTGGCAAATGCAACTATGGGCCTCATTCAATTCTCTATTTCGTAGATACAGGTGCTCAGTAACTTCCATAACTATTAGATTCACCCCTCACAGCAGGATTGTGAGAGCACTACCCTTGATGACTACGGATACGCCAGAACCGCAAATTATGGCAAGCTGCCCATTGTTTGTTTTACATCAGTAATATTACGGGTGACTCTTTCTTAGTTTAAGACAAAATTGGTATTCAATTGAGACTTTAATGATCACTCGCAAATTACTCATGACTCCATTTTTTAAATGGCACCATTTTTCAAAACCATTTGTGAGAGCTTGAGAGCACATTTAAAAGAGACTGGAAACCACTCAAAACAATTAAAAGGTTCATCAGAATTTGACCCTTAACATTCCCATAGGCACATATGTGGAAATAAAAAATATGATATTTTTATTATTATGTTTGTGTCATTATACGACATCCAGGGTAACAAACAATACAGTACTCAATAGGTTGATTCATATCAGGAAACCCTCATGAACTAGAGACAGATACGCTAATGAATTGTGTTTTGACAACCCAGCCCTATCAGCAAATGTATTTAACTACACACAAAATGCTTACTCGCATTTATAGGTGCTTATTTTTACTCATTGAACATTTACAAACTCACTGTGATGTTTGCTAAATCCCTTCAGTCTGCAAACTGCAGCTTTTGTTAATTGTCACCCCTGAAAATCCCTGCTAAGATTAACATAAAATTCATAATTTGTTTTGGTCAATTAGGAGAAAGCAGAGGTTAGGTGATACATTTGTATCATTTTCTGGGGTTCCTGTGTTGCGAAGCAGCCTGGGATATGCAGCCTATCTCTCTCTATTCTTGTGGTCTGATTTAGCTGTGAGCTCAGACCCCACCGAACCATGTGATACCACCCTGGAGCAGTTACTTCCTGTGGTATCTACCAGAAAGGTCAAACTCTGTACATGGCTGCTTTTCTCAATGCACTTGGCTATGTAAGCTTCTTATGGGTGTGCAAAGTTGGCTATAACTTGCATAATGGACATCCAGAACTCTGCTTGTTGAACTGATTCCTAAGAGTGTGTGTTCTGCCATTTTTCAACATCTTCCCCACCTCTACACATGCTCGGAGGCAGGAGGATGCACTGCAAATTGAGCATCTTTCTCTTTATCACCATCTCATACCCTGAACAGGAAGCATGCCTCTTATGTCATACCCTTTACACTAGTCTTTTAAAAGTAAGAATTACTATTAAAAATACTTTTATGCTCCAGGCTTACATAAGTGCTAACACACTTAGTTTGTTACATACACCACAAACATTTGTAGTTTTTCAAAATTACGGAAATTCTTTAAAAGAACTAAATAAAATAAAAAGTTTGGCTAATTTACTGTCTGTGAATAGTCTAAGCAGGGGAGCCATATTTTTGGGTTTGTGGCAAGGGTATAATTCATCTTCTTATTACAGCAAGTCAACGGCATGCTGACTTTCATGCAATTCTAATTAACCCAGAAAGCAAAATTAATTTTAAACTAATATCCATCCCATTGGCAGGTAATTAATTTTAAGGAAGATTGTGTTAACATAAATTAACACTAAATATGAAATAAAATAAAAATCCATAACACAGTTATGACATAGGTCCCTGTGCCATTGAAAATGTTATCTTGGCACCTTATAGGTACAGTACATTGTTAAGAACAGAATAAATAAAGCAAAACCAGATAATTTCATACATTTTATAATTATATGTACAGCACAGAAATGAATAAATTCTAATGAAAATGTTGCCTTTAATCATAATTACTCTTGTTTGATAACTTTAATACAAAGCTAAACAGATTAAAAACAAATCTTAATGAGAATTTTAATGTAATAATAAGATTTTCTTTCCAGTTCCAAAAAATGCTGTACAAACAAATACTTTAGAATACATGCAGGAATTTGGAAATGTAGCTGTTAATTGGAATATTTATTAAAGAGACTGAAATATGGTATAATTTAAAACGATAAGTTTATTGTTTTTAAAACATTTCTGACAAAAAGTGACATTTCTTGTAAAATGACATTTACGCTTGTGATTTTGTCATTGAACTTTTCTGATTCATCCCTATAGATTATTAGGGAAACTTATACTGATTTGAATTAACAGCTGTAAACTGTAATCTGCAGAAGAAATGGAGTGGCCCAAGCAGAGCACAGTTACAACCCAATAAATGACAATTACTTCAGTTCGAATTCAAGACAAGCCATTTAACATCAAAGTGATCCAAGTCTATGCTCCAACAATGTCCATTTCTACGAAGATATTCAAAACGTCATAGATATAACACCAAGAAAAGATGTTACTATCATTATATGAGATTGGAATGCTAAAGAAAGGAACCAAAAGACATGTGGAATAACTGGAGATTAGTAGAATTATGTCAAGATAATTCTCTGGTCATAGCAAACCCCCTCCTCTAACAGCCTCAGAGACGACTCTACACATGGACATCACCAGATGGACAATATAGAAATTAGATTGACTATATACTTTGCATCCAAAGATGGAGGAGCTCTATACAATATGCAAAAGAAGACCTGGAGCTGACTGTGGCTCAGACCACTAGATTCTTATTACAAAGTTCAGAATTTAACTGAAGAAAAGAGAGAAAATCATCAGACCAAGTAGGACTAAATAATATCCCTTGTGAATATGCAGTGGAAGTAAAGAATAGATTTAAGAGACTAGACATGGAAAATAGAATGCCTGAAGAATTTTGGATTAAAGTTTGCAACTTAATACAGGAAACAGCAACAAAGAATATCCCTAAAAGAAAGAAAAGTAAAAAGACAAACTGGCTATCTGATGAGGTTTTGAAAGTAGCACAGGAAAGAAAGAAAAAAAGAAAGAGAAAGGTAGTGGAGATAGGAAAAGATTTGTCCAACTAAAAGCAGGATTAAAGAGGATAGCAAGAAGAGACAAGGAGACATTCTTCAATGAGCGATGTAAAGAGATCGAAGAAGATAACAGAATAAGTATAATATTACTGTTTAAGCTTGATCTAAACTAACAGGAAATGCACAGAGCATATTTTAGATCTCATTGGCTACAAAGGGCAAGCCCCAAGAGCAGTTAACAAAGAAAAAAAATACTTCCATGCCCCTTTATAATTTTGTTAACTCTAAACTGACATTTTATATTTAGTTTAATTTAATTAATTTATTTCTGATATGTCTAGCTTTGAATGGAGTGGCTAATATAGGGAAGAGGGCAAATAATTATAGCAAGACATCCCTGGGAAGATATTCTACCAACATTAAAGTCTGAAACACTACAGTTTAAATGCAAATTTTAAAGATTCAGGGTTTTTTGAAGCCCTAGTACAGCACTACACTAAAATAGTCGCCCATTGCTGTACTAAACTGTGCACATATAAGTGCATATAATTTTGTATCTTGGTTGTATAAAGCACTGAGAAACATTCAGTACAGAAATCCAAGGTAAGATACTCTACATTGTGGGCTTGCCTATTGAGCAATTCTACTAATGTGATTAATATACTGCCAGCAGCCAGTGATGACTCGGAAAAAAAAAGCAAAATTAAAATACATTGCATTGTGAGGTTTGCGGCAAGGTGGGAAAATGTGCCCGTAGAGCCAAATAACCTACAAAATAATACCAAGTCAAAGGACACCCTGAAGGTTTCATTTGTTTGTGTGAAAATGGAAATTAAGTCTAAGTGCTGCATTCTTTAAAATGGAAAAATGACCTCAAAGTCCAACAATTAAAGACCGTGTTATGTGCCACAGGAAATAATAAATGTAAGATGTTTTTTAAATTGTAAAAGATGTTCTTCGGGATAAATGATTTTCCATTTGCATCTTTCACACCTGACTGTAGTGCTAGATAGAAGCACAGAAAGTAACCGAAAATAATCCCTCTGCTACCATTGTAGTGTCTGCTTCATAAAGAAGAACCAGGTTTTATACTATTTGGTTTGTCGTCTTGTGTTCAAGATTATAATGGAGGACGGAAAGGGTGCAGAAGGAACTCTTAGCAATTCGGGGCTTTTATTAAGTAAAGGATACTTCTCTGTATTTATCATGTAGAGCAGTCAAAAACAACTGGGAAAGCTGAAACAACTTTTTTTTTTAAATCTGATGCTGTTTTATACATTTATATTTGTTTCAAAATGTTGATGTGTTACTTTTTAAAGCACTTACCCTGTATACATACCTTCAGTGTTATCACTAGCTAGTTGCACCAACACATATTGATCTTATGGGTACAAAGAGCCGGAAATGTCTTGAAATCAACATAAATTACAGGCTTACTCTAAATAATGATATACTCTCTTGACTGCAATAGTAAATCTGATTATTTTTTTCCTTTGGGGATAGTATGCCTGTAAAAACTAATGACAAATCGATTTTTGTGGGGGGTAATATGTGATATTTGGACCTTTTAGAACCTGCACACACACAAACACACTGTAGGTTGTTGTGAGGGGTATTGCTGGATGAATTACTGGATTACATAAAGCATATGCACAAATTGTAAAGAAAACTGAAACATAAATATTTTTTTTTGCAAAGTATGGATTTTTAAAGAAGAAAACGTCTAAAAATATATGTAACGCAATCTTTTTCTTTTAATTCTTATAAAGTGGATATTATTGTTTATATGAGGTTTAAGCCAAAGCCTAACTTTGTGGTAATACTATTTGGCTGGATTGTGTCTTTTTATAATGTGTATGTATGTCATCACACAATGATATTACCACAATTTGTGCTACCTGTGACAGTGCCCCCCCTCCCGCCCCCAGTAATACCTCCAACTGTACAGCTCTTGTATCAACCAACAGACAATGAGGTGTCTGTCATGCTATCTTATGATTAAATCTATATTATATCTGTGGGCCCATGCTATATAGGCCTGAAGAAAGCATTATCATGTGCACATTGAGTTTTTATTACATCCATTACCTGCATTATCATCTCATTGCATCTTTTGTTGAATAAACAATTATTATAAAGAACTACAGCTGTACCAATTCCTTAATCTTAAAAAGAGTATCAGAATGGCTAACATTTGAAATAATTTGGTTGGGGTGCAGAATTGCAATTCATTTATGCAGCTAATGGGGGGCCTCTAAAAGATTATAGACATGAAAGTAGCCAAAACTGTGTGTGCTATTAGGACGCTGCCACCATTGCAGACACTTATCAGAAACCAGGGTGGTACATCACTGAAGAAGCCGTGGAATTGGTAGAGAAACACGTTTGATTTGTATCCGACAAAAATATTTGTTTTTACAACTTTACTACTTATATATTTAGATCCTGGATTTGGGTCTCGATTTTAGCCAACATTTTGTTTGTGTTTTATAAATAAAGCTATTATTCTCTCAACCAGTTTGTGAGCTGCTATCACAAAACGAGGGTGTGCATATATATATATTTATATATATACCATTCTTATTTTTAAGATTAGCTATAAAACCACCAAGATAGTCATCTATGACACTGGTTGCTCATGCATAAACAACAGTATCTCCGTCAAGAGCAGCAGTTACTGATGGACGACAAGACACCATACAGATCTTGTGATGAAATACCCCTTAAACACTGAGGTAAACCAACTCTTCATATATGTGTCTCAACATACACCAGTGACAGGTATTTGTGTCTCCATATGTACAAGGGACAGGTATCTGTGTGAATGTAGATGTGTTCAGAACATGTATCATATGTGTACTGTACCCATACTAGTTTTGCCATTAGGAAGGTCCTGTTTTAATATAAGGGTTGCAACATTTTATAATAAGGACCCACATTACATCAACCCTTAGAGCCATTAATCTAAGAGGACCACTATGTAAGACCATTTGCGTAAGTTAGTTAGTTAGCTAGATAGATAGATAGATAGATAGATAGATAGATACGTAAATTAACACACAGCGATGAGTGCGGACTTGCCTATTTTGCCTTATTGATTAAAGAAGCAAACTGTTACTGATTTGAATTTACAGCTCACAAGAGGTTTGAATTCCTGGTGCTATTTTTTTTAAGTGACAAAAGAGCCATACGTTGATCTGTACAGAGTCACATTTAACTCTAGTCATAGGTTGCAGACATTTGTTTTAGTATTACAATTTAAAAAAGCTGCATTGGCTGGCATATATAAAAATGGCAAGTGAGTACTCACGTAACATAAATGTATATTCAATAAGTGTCCAATTGCAGTGCTCACTTCCTGCGTCTCTCAAAGCCGTCAGAAATACGCAAAGTATAGTTACTTTCCAAGGAAATATAATCAGCCGATTAAATTGTTACGTTGGGCACAAAGCTTTATTCTTTGTCCAGTAGCGTGGGATTTTGCTTTTAAAAGCAGCACTTCATTATAAATTATACCAACTTCAACCTTACTTTAAATTGCTTTTGTTGTAGTTTTTGCTTGCAACAAAGGATTTTTCCATTTTTCCTAATACTAGCCTCCTGCGTTCACAAGAACACAAATTACACATTGGATTACCTTCATTGTATTCTCTAGCCATACAATACTCAATTGTTCCTCAAGTGTTTGAATTACCTGACACTATAAAGCAACAGTACTATGTTGAAACACTACAAATAGAAGATGGAGATTTAAGAACCAGAGCATTGTAAAGTGAAAAACTGATAATATTAACTATAACTGCTGCATTAGTCTCAGGAAAATCAATCATCTTTCAAGAAGAGCCAAGTTTTGTATAATTTACGTAAATAATAATTTGAAATATTGTAATTCTGTTCTTCAGATAAGTAAAGGAGATTGTACAAAGGAAGTGAAGGGCTGAATGTAGCAATTTACTTATGTTATTTCTCCATTTTTATATTATCTTTTTAAATATTACTGGTTAACAAACAAACACTCAGGGAAAGACAAATGGATGGATGGATAGATAGATAGATAGATGGATAGTAACTGGATTTATAGCATTAGTAATCTACCATACTCATAATGATGAGTCCCTAAAGGTTGAAACAGTGTTGTCTGTGGGTGAATTAGTTGGCCAATGCGTATCTAGTCCATGGTGTTCTTAAAGGATGTGTTACAGTTATTAAGTTAGAAGTGTGTTGTTGAACTGATGTAGTGGGCCAAAGTCTCTATAGCGGTCATGATCATGGCATGTCAGAGCGGGGTAGATAGAGATTGTGGGAAAAAGTGGAAGGTTGACCAGATTGGGCATGGTGATAGATGGTGAGAAGGATGGATGAATGGATAGATGGATAGATGGATAGATGGATAGATAGATAGATAGATAGATAGATAGATAGATAGATCAACCTCATTTCCCCACAATCTCTATCTTCCATGCTGTGACATGCTATTTATCTGAGTGGGCATGGTGGGTGTTTTGCTGAAAATTCAAAATTAATGTATTTGTTATCAGATATTGCTATCTATTTATGTAGCTCCTTTATCCACATAACTTTACCGTTTTATAGATCAGTGCAATCCACCATGGCAGAAGAAGCATTTACAAAGTTAGAGTCAATAGTACTGTTGGTCAAGTAGCATATATAAAATTATTGTTAACAGTACATTCTGTCATGTACAGGTGGATAAAGAAACACTTGTAAAGTCGTAATAGTGCAATTAATCATGGTACAAGTGGGTGCAATGAGATAGTAGAATACAGAGGGTAAAATAGATAGATAGACAGATAGATAGATAGACAGATAGATAGATATATAGATAGATAGACAGATAGATACATAGATAGATATGACTATGTTTGGAAAATTATAAACTGCAATAAAAAAGTAGAAGCAGTGATAAGATTTTTTCTCATCTCTCAGGGTATCTGGTGCATTGTGATTTCATGATTTATGCACTATAATTTGTTCTAGCAAGCTCTTCACGTTCCATTGCAGACCAAAGAAAATGGAAATACAGAACGACGAGATATTTCCACTTGTGTTAGCAGTGACTGCAGCCTGTTCGAGTGGAGATGTATCTACACTACTTGAATGTGTATTTTACAGTTTTGTTTTCAAATCCTTTTGGGTTACTAAATATAAACAGGGTGGCAAAAAGTCTAAATCTGTATTCACTATATAAAGGTGACTTGCTGTTTATAGGCATATCTAAGCTTCCTAGATGAAGAATGCATCTGAAAGAAGAGACTCAGTATTGTGTGAAAATATTTTTTTACATGAAATTAACACTGTTACAAACTCACCCTCATGTTTGCTAAATCTCTTGAGTTTGCAAGCTGCAGCTTTTGTGTGTTTGACACCCCTGGAAAGCCCTGCTAAAATTAGCATAACATTCATAATTTGTAATCATAATCAATGATGGCAGTTTGTGCAGGTAGGACTCATGGGATGAGTAGTCCACCTGTGGAAGGAAGTAGGAGGAGTCCCTGATCTGTAGATCTCTGCACTGAGCTGCTGCTGGCTTGAAGGTTTGTAAAGTGTTAAAATCCATATTTGAATGCAGTGTTTCTATTGGTAGGTATCAAGTTCCTATGTAGGCAGCTCTGGGGGTGTGGGAAGTTTAATTTGTAAATAAATTACATGTGTGTATAGAATGACTCAATGTAATTTGTGTTTCTGATATAGTCAGCAGGTTTTACTGACATCGTATTGTACTTCTCTTACAGGGGTTAAAGGATCACTGTATTTGAAGAAAAAATGCATATGTTTAAGTTTTTAACAATCTAACAAATTAAGGAGGGAGACTCTTATACATGTCTAATAGCATTGTGGCTTCTCTCAGTGGTGGGTATTTTTCCGGGACAACAAGGCACACACTTAGGGCAGCACATTTTTAGGATATAGCAGACAGTTTCAAGTTGTTGAAGCAGTGCCATGGAACTGTGTTTCTTGAAATGCACAGAAATGTCTGATATATAAAACAAATCTGTGTGTGCCATTGGTAGAACACATTGGTTTACACATAATTAATATTATAATAGTATTAACATGCAGTCTATTTATGTATCTTCTCATGATTCCCCAAAGTATACATTGGAAGTTACAGCATCAGAGTCTTGACATGAAAAAATATGAAAGACATTGTATATCTGTGTCAAAATGAGATATGTACGTGTTGAAGTATTTATATGTCTTCTGACGTGATACATTGCATGTATCTGTAATGTCAGGTATGTCTGGTATAAATAATGTCTATTTGATCATTATTCATGAAACAGAGTATTTTTATCTTTTGAGATAATATCACTCCAACCTATATCATCTCTTGGCGACGTGCATATGAGACGCACTGATAAACCAGACGCATAATATTTATGAGATATTGTCTGTTCTGGCATCTGTGAATCCATTTTTTTATAGTAAAATTTTGTAAACGTCCTCTGCATCTTATAATAAAATATATGTTTTGCTTTTTCTTAGGTTTGTATCCTAAATAATTAAGTGTATCTTATATTGTGATAAGTCTTACATGATGAACATAATTTTTTTAAACTACAGTGATAAAAAAAATATATATATACGTTTGCCCAGAAAACTTGACATTTTAGAGCAAAAAATACCTTTTCGAAAAATTTTAATAGGAAGGAGTGTAGTACTGTTGAAAATTCTGTTCTACTACAATCCATTCCCAAGCTTTCCTTCAGCACATAAGGGGCCTCATTCAATTGCAATTTGGCAAATTGAATAGGGCTCTAAATAAGCACATAACATATATTTTTTTTTAAAGTTTTTAGTTAGTAAACATCTATCCAAAAGCGAGGTTTTAACTAACTAAAAACTTCTTTAAAAAATATATGCTAAGTGCTTATTTAGAGCCCTATTCAATTGGCCAAATCACAATTGAATGAGGCCCAAGGAATCTCATAAAATCTTAGCAAGTCTTAGTGAATAACTGTGGTGTTTTTTTTTAGCGATCCAGAAGGGGCTGTTTTTATTAGTTAAGAGCAATAGTTTGATACTGAAATAACCGCTGTAATCATTTTTTTCTATATGGTCTCGAATAACTAAACTATTGAAAACTCTGACACTTGTAGATAGAAACTTCCTGTTCAGTCAATGTCTCCTCTGACCTCAGGAAGCTGATTACCAGAAGAAAAGACTGCACAGAAGAATAATTAAATATAAAGATAATATAATGTTTTATTTCCCATTCTAAAACCACATTGCATATTTTCATGTACTGATCTTTAAGATATAGTATAATTGAAATACTTGATCACAGTGGTCCTTTCAAATGAGGGCTTTTATGTAGTGCAATAAATGATATCTATATTTTTCTTAAAATTGTCGAAGGGAAATGAAGCATTAAAAAGGAGTAGAATTAAATATATTAATTTATTGTGGTATGCTTTAGTATGTACTTACATGGACATTTTTTTGACATTGTGGACAGTACTGTCCATGGGTGTAAGAGCCAAAGAAAATCTGTGTGTGTGTGTGGTGGGCGGGGGGGGGGGGGGGGGGGGGGGGGGGGGGGCGGGGGGTACGGCATATAGTATAACAATACCAAACAACTGCTTCTCTACACATAAACACACACATTGAAAAATCAATCCCCCCCCCCAGTTCCTACACCCACTTAGAAATGTAAAGGCGGTCCTGGGGTTATCGAGGAGATATGTTCCTGGGAACGTCTTTAGGTCGGATTTGTATGTAATTTGGATCCTGACGAATATTAATAATAACAATACTATGATTAATACAGTGTAATACTTTAATAATATCCCTGTACTATACTAATACGTTACATAAATTATTGTGCTCTATGTTTGAATTCAAACAGAACATAAAAACAAACTCATACAAAACGCCTTGGGAGACCGTTCTTAAAGGCATATCTAAGTTTCTCTGGATTACGAATGCATCTGAGAATCAGTAGTTCATGCAAACATTTGTTTACATGAAAAAATAAGAAAATAAACATTTACAAACTCACCCTGATGTTTGCTAAATTTTTTCAGTTTCCAAGCTGCAGCTTTTTTTAGTTAACACCCTTGAAAATCCCTGCTTAGATTAGCATAAAATTCATAATTTGTTTTGGCCGATCAGGAGAAAGCAGAGGTTAGCTGAAACATTTGTATCAAACTCTGGGGTTCCTGTGTTGCAAAGCAACTTGGGGGATTTGTAGTCTCTCTCTCTCCTTGTGCTCTGATTAAGCTGTGAACTCAGACCCCGTCCAACCACGTGATTCCACCCTGCAGCATTACTTCCTTTGGTCTCTAGCAGAAAGGTCAAACTCTGGATGCGCTCTTCAGTGTACTTGGTTATGTAAGCTCCCTGTGGGTGTGCAAAAGTGGATTTTACTTTCTTGTTTATAACTTTGTAAATACATTGAACTTTTCTATATAACACATATTTGTTTGAAAAAGTTAGGCTGATGTTTCTCAAAGGCTCCATTTTGTGTTTTCAAATAAACTATTACTGAAAAAAATGTTTCTTTCTGTGGCATACTTTTTAATATCCTTTAGAACAGTAGTAGTCAACCTGGTCCCTACCACCCACTAGCTTTCCAGGTGGGTTGGCGAGTAATCGCTAGGTAGCGTCACTGACAAGTGGCATCACATGCTGGAGACCTGCAGCACAATGCTTGGCTGGTTGGAGAGCTGATGAGAGAGCCTAGGTAAAATTTCATTACGGCCTCCGGTGTCGAAGAAACTCACTTTACCCTATCTCGTTTCTGGTTTCATAAATCATATGACCCTAGCTATGTATTGCCCTATGCTTACTAGATAGTGATTTGATCCTGGCTGCTGTCCCTGGGCTCTCTCACCAGCTCTCCAACCAGCCAAAATTGGTGCTGCGGGGCTCTGGCACGTGACATCACTTGTCAGCGACGCTACCTAGTGATTAGCCCGCCACCCACCATGACAGCTTGATTCACCGACTAGTGGGCGGTAGGGACCAGGTTGACTACCAATGCTTTAGAGGGCCATTGACAGAAGTTACAGGATCATTGCTAGACTTTGAGGACTTGGGGAATGATTTTGGACTATAGGCATTTATTTTATATTATTGTAGAGGTGCTATTTTGGGGTTTTAGGTAGCTTTAGAGACTGACTTATGTAGAGAAATATTGAATTTGGTATAGCTTTTGCTTTTTAAAATGTATTGATATGGTCATCAAACAACAATGTGGATTTAAAAGAATTCTGTGAAAATGAGATTACATTAATATAAAAGAAGGGCGTAGAAATGTGTAATATTACAGAAATCTTTATTGCACTAATTTGAAAAGGCTGTACAAAGAGAGAGAAATTAATATTTTTATGCTGCTACTTTATAATTTATAAAATGTAATTGTTTAATCTAAAAATGTAGGCAGAGTCTTTAATAGAAAAAAGTCTATTATGCACAAGAATTGCTGGCAAATAAAAAGAACAAACAATTACTTCAAATGCTTTATTGAACATAAAAAAGAATAGTTTATGGAAAAAAAATACTTACATAGAAGTTGAGGTTGAAAAAAAAGTGTAAGTGCATCATGCTCAATATTTTTAGATACATAATAAGCCATGATTTACTTGCCCAGAGGTGGTAAATCCACCTCAGAAAAAAAACAAAAAACTTAAATTAGACAATTTGTCTCATATTGGGGAACAAATCTTTCCTAAACCCAACAACTGGAAAAAGGCTTTTTCTGCGGTCCAACTGTACTATTTACCTTCCTCTACTAATTGCTATGGATGGTATATTTAGCAAAGCCTAAAGCTCATAACCTCTTACCAAAAGTTATCTATCCCCTACCTTAAAAATCACAAAACTCCCATTGTTTCACATATTTCTAAAGTTAAAGTTCCCTTCTGGATTGCTACCTTGTTGTGGTGAAGGGGCTTCAATGAAGCTGTGATCTATACCATATATGGTCACCCAAGATGGGCAGGTAATAGCAGAGAGGTCAGACAAATTGTGGTCCACTATAGAACCAACTTGCAACCAACTCCTTGCCATGAAAAACGTATGGATAAGCACGACCAGAAACACAGACAGATGTGCCTTGTGTGCTGCGTCCATATGGTCTGCAATAGTCGGTTACAACTGAAAAACTTACCAACAACTAAGTTAAAGTACTCATAGGCTGTAGGTACATTTATTTAAATATGCATATACAATAACTCTTCTTTTAAAAAATACTTTCTGTAGAAGGGATCTTTACTCTCTATCCATTGTATTTAACGGTTACATATAAAAACATTTTACCTTGCTTACTATTTAGCTTTTTTTTTTTTAATAGTTAGTGCTTGTTAAAATTAAATAAAAAAAATAATAAAAAGTCATCTCCATGAATTCCATTAAGAAAACAATGTCCCTCACCTCAAAATATTATACTTTGGAGCCATTGGAAATTTGGAACTTCTACTGCATATTATCTTGAATACTTTTGCCATTTCACAGGTTCCTATGTTTGTTTTGTAAGATCTTACATTAGCGTGACCCTGTCTATGGTATTTGAGTGCATCTGGTTCAAGATTATTTTCAAAAGTTATTTAGATGACTCCATGCTGTTACTTACTCATAGTTTGACATGCATACTGCTCTGCTAGACAACAGGCATGTTTCAATTGCTGTAATTACCGATCTCAGTAATTAACCAGACTCTAAGGATGAACCATGTGTAGAATTGTTGAGATACCCCACTGCTAGAGAACAAAAACATATAATTATGAAATAGCTCTTCAAGCAGATTCCGATGACTAATAAGTTATTTAACAGGTGCAACATTCTGAAAGGTATTAAAAATATATGTTTATATTTGTATCTGTCTCTTTCAGGCAATGCAAAAGTACATTCATTGGTCTGAGAGAGTTTAGTCACTTTTGGCAGGAGACTAGAATAAAAAATAATACAGTAAATTACCATAACAAATGGTCAGTGCATGTCCAATAACTAATTTTATCTTCAGTCTGATATTTTTTTTTAATCTTCTTGTCTTATATAAAGAGTGGTCATGTTTTAAATATTAGAAAAATTTATTGTTATATTGCCCTGAGGCCACTGAAGTTTGTGCACCCTTCACTGCTCAGTTATTTCTTTTCTTACTCTGCTGATTGATATATATATATATTTTTTTTATTGTGAAGCAAATAACAAATAGGATAAAATAACAGAAAAAGTAAATGTGCATAACTATTCACCCCCTAGAGTTAATACTTTGTAGAGCCACCTTTTACAGCAATCACAGCTCCATGTCGCTTTAGATAAGTCTCTATGAGCTTTCCACATCTTACCACTGTGATTTTTGCCCATTCCTCCTTGCAAAAATGCTCCAGCTCCTTCAAGTTGGATGGTTTGCGCTTCTGAACAGCAATCTTTAAGTCTGACCACACATTTTCTATTGGATTGAGGTCTGGGCTTTGACTAGGCCATTCCAACACATTTACATGTTTCCCCTTAAACCACTCAAGTGTTGCTTTAGCAGTGTGTTTGGGGTCTTTGTCCTGCTGGAAGGTGAACCTCCGTTCTAGCCTCAAATCACGCACAGAGTGGTACAGGTTTTGCTCAAGAATATCCCTGTATTTAGCACCATCCATCTTTCCCTCAACTCTGACCAGTTTCCCAGTCCCGGCTGCCGAAAAACATCCCCACAGCATGATAAGACAATACAGCTTATTGTCGTCCTATGTACTCCAGTCTCTGCTGTGGAGCTCGGCAGCTCCTCCAGGGTTACCTTAGGTCTCTGTGCTGCCTCTCTGATTAATGCCCTCCTTGCCCAGTCCGTGAGTATTGGTGGGCGGCCGTCTCTTTGCAGGTTTGCTGTTGTGCCTTGTTCTTTCCATTTGGTTATGATAGATTTGATGGTGCTCCTGGGGATCATCAAAGATTTGGATTTTTTTTATAACTTAATCCCTACTTGTACTTCTCAACAACATTGTCCCTTACTTGTTTGGAGAGTTCCTTGGTCTTCATGGCAGTGTTTGGTTAGTGATGCCTCTTGCTTAGGTGTGTATATGTAATCATGTGACACTTAGATTACACATATGTGGACATCATTTCACTAATTATGTGACTTCTGAAGGTAATTGGTTGCACCAGAGCTTTTTATGGGCTTCATAACAAAGGGGGTGAATACATCCGCACATGCCAATTTTCTGTTTTCTATTTCTAAAAAATAGTTTTATGTATATATTTTTCCCATTTCACTGCACCAACTTAGACTATTGTGTTCTGATCCATCACATAAAATTCAGATTAACAACACATTGAACTTAAGGCTGTAATGTAACAAAATAGGTAAAAAGTCAAGGGGGTGAATACTTTTGCAAGGCACTGTATAGTATACCAGGAAATGTCAGACATATTTACAGATAGAAATTGTCCCTGTATATAGCACAGCACAGGTAGTCTGATAATTTTTTCTGCTCCCTAAAAATGTTCAGCCTTTGTTCTGTGCCTGATTGGCCTACTCATAAATAAACCACTCCTTGTCACGGTCCGGTTTCAGGGAAGGCCCTAATTATACCCTCCTCCGTCGTGGCGTAACTCAACGGCGCTGAATCGACAGCACGGCCATCGTTATGTTCTGCACGGGCACTCATCCCATGGGGGCCTCAGGCGCGCCTCACATAGCTCAAGGCCTTTTCTGTCGGCGCGCCTTATATGCATTGTGCAACACTAGTGGGAAAACCGGCAGCGCCAAGTAGCGGTTGGTGGGCGGCACTGCTGCTGCCACTGCTGGTGAATCTTTGGAGAATGTGAAGAGGGAAAGGCCCCAGGGTTCCATTAGTTCATATGTTAAAAGTTTGTACACTAATGATGTGTTATTAGTTTATTTTATTTCTAATACATGAAATAACACTATAATCGATTGACCAAGTTTTGTAAAATAAATATGTATTAGACATTGTGTGTTAACAATGCATGAACTCTAACTACACTAATGTGAAATTAATCATTGACTAATTAACAGAAAATTGATATTTGGTTCAATAATTATGCATCTGAAGTTTTACAGGTTTTGTGCTATAGTGTATCGACCAGCAATAGTTGAAGAATTTTAAATATAAATGTTTTTTACTTTATTTAATTGGCACTGGATTCAATACTGTACAAATAAAAAAAGAAACATTGATTCACAAAATGTAAAATGTTTGTATCCATAGTACAGAACAGTAATATACATATAAAAAAAACTAAAATAGAAATTAATCAACAGAGGTAGTAAGAAGAAATAAATGTAGCTAGATAGTGATAAACCACTTTACAAGTAGAATATTGCCCACTTTTGTTATAAGTAACTGTACAGTAGTACAGAAAATAAATAGTACATTTGTGTCCACATTTGAATGTCTAAAACAAGTTAAAAAAATTGTTTCCTTCTCAGAATTCAGAGAAATGTAGTTTTTTTTACTTATTTTAGACATTCAAATGTGAACACAGATGTACTTTTTATTTACTGTACTACTGTACAGTGGAGGGCTTCTGTCGCTCTTTTACCCACCATATATTAACGGATTGTTGTGGTGAACTACCTACTCATAAGGACCACAACACAAGCTGGGATCCCGCTTCACGCTGATGATAGGCAGTAACCTTGAAACAGCTGTACGTGGATAGGATTCCCAACTTGTGTATAATCCAACCTTGGCTTTGCATAAAAGCTGTGTAATGCAGTGGGCATACACTTTAAGGAAGCCATGTTTAAAATGGTTTATGGATTGAAGAGCGAGGCAATTGTGGGCACATTTGCATGTCCCAGCTCAGCTTCACAGAATGCAGTGTAATAACTGTATTTCTCAGAATTCTGAGCGGGAAACAGGTTTTTTAACTTGTTTTAGACATTGAGATGTGAACACATACTTTACTACTGTACGGTGGAGGACTTCTATCACTCTTTTGATCACCATATATTAAATGATTGTTGTGGTGAACTACAGGGAGTGCAGAATTATTAGGCAAATGAGTATTTTGACCACATCATCCTCTTTATGCATGTTGTCTTACTCCAAGCTGTATAGGCTCGAAAGCCTACTACCAATTAAGCATATTAGGTGATGTGCATCTCTGTAATGAGAAGGGGTGTGGTCTAATGACATCAACACCCTATATCAGGTGTGCATAATTATTAGGTAACTTCCTTTCCTTTGGCAAAATGGGTCAAAAGAAGGACTTGACAGGCTCAGAAGAGTCAAAATAAGTGAGATATCTTGCAGAGGGATGCAGCACTCTTAAAATTGCAAAGCTTCTGAAGCGTGATCATCGAACAATCAAGCGTTTCATTCAAAATAGTCAACAGGGTCGCAAGAAGCGCGTGGAAAAACCAAGGCGCAAAATAACTGCCCATGAACTGAGAAAAGTCAAGCGTGCAGCTGCCACGATGCCACTTGCCACCAGTTTGGCCATATTTCAGAGCTGCAACATCACTGGAGTGCCCAAAATACCAAGGTGTGCAATACTCAGAGACATGGCCAAGGTAAGAAAGGCTGAAAGACGACAACCACTGAACAAGACACACAAGCTGAAACGTCAAGACTGGGCCAAGAAATATCTCAAGACTGATTTTTCTAAGGTTTTATGGACTGATGAAATGAGAGTGAGTCTTGATGGGCCAGATGGGTGGGCCCGTGGCTGGATTGGTAAAGGGCAGAGAGCTCTAGTCCGACTCAGACGCCAGCAAGGTGTAGGTGGAGTACTGGTTTGGGCTGGTATCATCAAAGATGAGCTTGTGGGGCCTTTTCGGGTTGAGGATGGAGTCAAGCTCAACTCCCAGTCCTACTGCCAGTTCCTGGAAGACACCTTCTTCAAGCAGTGGTACAGGAAAAAGTCTGCATCCTTCAAGAAAAACATGATTTTCATGCAGGACAATGCTCCATCACACGTGTCCAAGTACTCCACAGCGTGGCTGGCAAGAAAGGGTATAAAAGAAAAAAATCTAATGACATGGCCTCCTTGTTCACCTGATCTGAACCCCATTGAGAACCTGTGGTCCATCATCAAATGTGAGATTTACAAGGAGGGAAAACAGTACACCTCTCTGAACAGTGTCTGGGAGGCTGTGGTTGCTGCTGCACGCAATGTTGATGGTGAACAGATCAAAACACTGACAGAATCCATGGATGGCAGGCTTTTGAGGGTCCTTGCAAAGAAAGGTGGCTATATTGGTCACGGATTTGTTTTTGTTTTGTTTTTGAATGTCAGAAATGTATATTTGTGAAAGTTGAGATGTTATATTGGTTTCACTGGTAAAAATAAATAATTGAAATGGGTATATATTTGTTTTTTGTTAAGTTGCCTAATAATTATGCACAGTAATAGTTACCTGCACACACAGATATCCCCCTAAAATAGCTAAAACTAAAAACAAACTAAAAACTACTTCCAAAAATATTCAGCTTTGATATTAATGAGTTTTTTGGGTTCATTGAGAACATGGTTGTTGTTCAATAATAAAATTAATCCTCAAAAATACAACTTGCCTAATAATTCTGCACTCCCTGTATATATATATATATATATATATATATATATATATATATATATATATATATATATATATATATATACACATATATATATATATATATATACACATAAATATATATATACACATATATATATATTTCTTATAGAGAGCAGGCAAACTGTATAAATATATTTAAAAAAGGTAATACATTTATTAAACAACCATTTGTAAAATTGTCAAAAAGCATTTGGGAGCTGCATCTCACATATTCCTCAGTGGGTGATAATTCACAAGCAACAGGCCAGAACCAGGAAATGATTATTTTATTATCCTATTCCAATTAACAACAGCCTGTATACCATATAAACCTGTATCCCATAATTTAGTTTTGTTTTGTTTACCACATATTTTTTAGAGAACATGCATATGTAGGTGAAACATTTTAAAGTAGTCAAAAACACTATATTTATTTTTAAATGAATATATTTGCTTAAATATATATATATATATATATATATATATATATATATATATATATATATATATTTTTATATATATATATATATATATATATATATATATATATAGTTGCTTAACATTAAGTTAAAAAATACCTTCAAAGACACCTTATTCAACTGCTTAGTCTCACTTTATCAAGCCTGCCCTCCTGTGGGTTAATTAAGAGAGAGGTAAACTGAGAATAAACATTGTGTGTTTCCTAATATGTTCTAGTGTGCTTTTAAATGTTTGTTTTTTTCACATTCATTCTAACGTTAAAATACATGCTAAAAATTATATGCTTTAAAAAATATCTCGGCAAACAAAAATTAAAAAAAAATCACAGTTTTTTAACATAACTATTTGCCCAGAGGCATCAAGCTGTTAGTGTGTACAGGAGGGATTAAAGCGAGGCTTTGTAGGATGAAATATAAATTAAAATGATACCACTGTCAGTCATAAGCAAAGGAATTGTTTCTCAAGATCTCCCAAAACGCTGAGTCTCATATATTACTTCAGGAAAGGACAGAATACATAATTTATTAACAATATTTAGCCTATGTATATCCATATATAACCTTGTAAGCAAGTCTCCCAGGAGCTCTTGAGTAAAAATATGCCATATTAATCAAATTACTTATGTACACAAGAGCAGTTTAACGGCTGTATGTAAATAAATATTAGTATAGTCCCATAAAAAGAAAAAAAACACACGCACATTATGTCTATCATATTTCACTACATAGTCAGTTGTGCCTTGAGAAGACAATGTATTGGATGTCTATCTCATATGGTTTAACTACTATCAGTGGTGGAAATTCACTACCGAATAATTTTTTCTAAGATTGTTTTAATCACACGTATACAGAATTCTCCAGTGTCACTAACAATCTTTATATAGTTTTCCTTTTATGCTTGTCTCTTGCCTGTCCATAATTATGCAAAACAAATACAAAACAAATACAGTATTAACAGGGGACATTTTCAAGATTTCAAGACAAAATTCAATTATAAGAAAAAATAAAGGGAAAAATATAGTCTTTTTTTCTAAGGTGGTGCTAACTAGACTAGTGAAAATAAATAACTTGCAACAAGTTAGCATGATAGCTAATTAAGGGACAATTGTGATGCATTGATAAGTAAAAGCTCATATGTTTGTTGGGTATAGACTATTAAAAGTTTAAAATAAATATAATAGTTAATATTTTTGTCTTGCTTTTAAAATTCTCAGTTTCCCCCTCAAGCAGAGCTGCTTCTCATGTGACTATCAGGGGGTGAGGTCAGCTCTGCCTGGGGTTATAGTGAAAAGAAAGTCTGACCAGTCTTGGTTCTAGTTCAGACCGAGCATGTTTAGAAAAGGTGGTGGAGCAATGATAAGCTGTTGAGTTCCTGGCCCTGCCCCTTTTATGGGTGGTACAAATTGGGCATATACAAGGTTTTACCTATATCTATATATGGGGAATGGGGGCAAAGCCAATGACACCACAGAATGAGCCAATGAAATCATAGCCCTGCCTGCTTCCAAGCTCCATGATGGTCCATCCCCAGACAGAGCTGGCCATGTCCTTCTGATAGGCACAGGTAAAAAATGTAATTTTACAAAAATATATAACTTTTACCTCAAATTTGAAAATTTCTCATCACAAATATATTTCTTGTCCACCTAACAAGGGCCATAATATATAGCTGTAGTGCAAAATATGCCTAATTATGGATGAACATTTGGCTCTGTTGTCACTTGAATATGTATATATATATATATATATATATATATATATATATATATATATATATATATATATATATATATATATATATAGAGAGAGCCTGAACAAGTTGTGGCTTCTCCCCATGAGAACCACAGTAAACTACGAGAACACCTATTAATCCATTGGTTGTTTGGGCTAACGGGGTTATAGCTGTCATTTCAAATCACACACATCTTCCGCCTTTATAATGCCTATTTTAGTGTAATATATGTGTAAATACTTGTCATTTATTTTACAATTACTTTGAACTTGTCTCAGCGCCTTCCATCATATAAATCTTATATTAATGTGTTACTGATCATTTAAAAAATTAGAGTGTGTTGTGCCAGTTTCCATATGTTATTATTACTCAATGTGTCCTATACCAATAAAGTTTTATATATAAAATTATGCAAATAATCATTCTACATAATTCATTATTTCTTGCTCGGAAGTCTGACTCTTTAATTAGATTGTGGGCTTCTGGAATCTCTAGATTTGGTAACAAAACATAGGTTAATGGGTGTGATTATAAAAAAAACAACATACAAGAAAAATACCATTTAAGAGCTCCAGCACCATGTAAAATGATAAGTAACAACTTGCAAAAATCAATGTGTGAGTAAATCATTCCAAAAAAACTTAAGGCTATGTTCAGACTGCTCTTTTTTTGTACGAATAAACAGCTTTTAAAGCTGTCAGTCTTTTGCCGTTTGACAACACAATCAGAGATCTGCGGCACTTTTCATATTAGACACATTGGGGTCAAAACAGGTTGCTGTACAATGAAATCTTTTGGGCTCAGTCTTACAATCTCAAGGTCACCCAATAATGTTTTTGTCATTAAAAGGTGGTTGAAGGTATTTTGGACATGCATCTCTAACTCTCAATATACCAGGGTAATCTACTGCATTTTCTGGCTCAGTTTTTCCAGCGAGGTAAATGTGCTGCGAGGAAATAAACAAAAACAGTTGTGGAGGAACTAATTGAACACATATATTATAACGGAATATATTGATTGATGTGTCTCACTCCAGCATATTTCTGCCTAAATAATGCATTAAATAAGATTTATTAAGCTCAAACATTTTAGTCATCAACATTGTTTTGTTAAGTTGTACTGATCATCAGATTTTGCAATAAAAATAGATTTTAAACACTTTATTGTATCAATATAGTTTTTGCCAGACTTAAGAAACATTTGTTAATGAACGTTTTCTAACTATAAAAAGCAGATTATAATGTTGAAGGACCACTGTAGACTTATATTTATAATATTTTTTTTAAAGTAGAGGTAAATTTCTTTTTTTTGTTTTGTTAGTTAATTTTAATCTAACATATTCAGATGTACTGTAGCCATTTTGGTTTATGATGATCTGCTCTACTAGTGGAAGAAGGCCTTCAATGCACAGAAGCTTTTAGTTGCTACAGTTGAAATGGGTTAACACAAAGTGTCAGTGTTTTTGTTAGGGAGATCTCAGTTTTTATAAATAGGCTTAATTAAAGGGCCATTTACCTCACTATAAGTGCTCTTCGTTGTGTGAAAGAACACAAGATTCTATGTTAAAGTGATATATTTCTTTTTTTAAATTAAACTAAGAACAGTTAAACATTTTCAGTCTTAGGTTTGTTTACAGACACACTGCTGACTGCTTCATGATTTACAGCATCTGCCAGCAATGGCCGTTCCAAGCTTCGTGAACAACAAGATTTATGGTTTTACTTGCTTTAAGGAATGTAATCAGCCATCTGTTAACCCACAAGTAAAATTTGTAGTAGTTCCCAGCAGTCATTTCCTTGCACAGGTGAATTTGGGAAGGGTTAACCCCTCTTTCTGATTGGCTTTCTGCACACAGTTCTTGCTGTCAGTCTCTCTGGAGGCATATTTAATTCTCATGTAAACAGAACTTAATTTAGGATTTTTTTCTGTGAAAAGTCACCTATTTCAAAAATTCAAAAAGTATTTCAACATGTTTTCAGGGGTACATTACAGTGGTGTGCTCCAAGTTGTGCTGAAATAACTGACCCTTTAAGCAGTCAAAATAAGGCAGTAGATGATCACAGTAAAGAATAGATTAAAGGCTGTATTTTTTTGTTATGATCTTAAAACATTTTCCCAATATGTAGTTCTTCCAAAGAAGTTATTGCAAATATAGGACAAAATTGGTTCATTTGTACTGTATTCTGCAGTCTATTCAACTTCATAAGTGTCTGTATATTTATTCATCTATACTGTTTCTGAGAAAATTTTGGTTATACTTACAGACATAAATCTTACTGAGAATAGACATTTCTGTATAGGTGAATATCATACTCTTTCACACTGCTGCTTGAGGCACCCTGCTGCTCCGTGAAAATATGTTTTCCAAGCCTGGCCCTTGATGGCCTAAGCATAAATATACCACTGGCTATATAGCAGGCCAAAAAAAAAAAGTTCCACCGGATAGGTACAACTTCAACAGGCATAATAGAATCATTTCATTTGAACACAGATAAGAACCAAGAGGTCCATTTAGTCAATCCATTCCATTTACTAAAAAATATTGGCTTAAATAAACCCAGGACAGCCTTTTGTATGCCAAAGGGATTCATGACATTTTTACTGTATATGTCCATACTGCCATGCGGTTTGCCTTTCTGTAAATTTGTGCATATTAAACCTGAATCTATTGTTTCCCAACTTCATAGCATGACATCTTCTTCTAGAATTCTCCCTTTTTAAAAAAGCTTCCCTCTTAAACTTGATGAAATTCCTTAATATATATGAAAAATACCTGTGCATTCAAGGCCTCCTTCCATGATGTTACCTAACTGTCTTCTCTTCAAAGTCATGAAAGATCACAATGTCTCTCCTTGCAAGTTGCACTCCTCCTAGCAGAGTTACTAGTAATATCTAATGGGATCAAAGGAGGTTCTATGAAATAAGGCAGACATGTCTACGTCCATCCAGGAACATTTAATTCTAGTAGTCACACCCAGATGTAAGATTATAGAACAACCCCTATTGGTTTGAACTAGATAGCTTTACTTTCATAAGATAAATGCCATAATGTACCTTGTCTCCAGTGGCACATTGCTGTTGAGAACCCAGCTGTCCTGAAGCTGAACCGATTCTGGAGTAGTCGCTAGATCGTTAGGAGCTGGAGCTGGTGCGTGAATCTGATTCCGTCGGTTAGTCAGTGAATTCTTGTTGAGAGAGTTGGCCGAAGAGTGATGGTGGGACAGAGTGTGGTTGTGAGGAGGGGGAAGTGGAGGCCGGAGTGTCGACTGACTGTGGTGATTGGTTGGTCCTGAAAAAGAGTAGGCGACATTGTTAGTAATTTATTCATATCTGTCTATTAAAGTATTTCAGCAAAACATAATTAAAAAAAATATTACTTATCAATGAGAAATTAGTTTACAGAGACAATATACTTTTGTTTTAAAGAGATAACATAATAGTATATTTTGGGTCCCTTGCTTTTCTCAATCTACACAGCCTCCCTTGGCAAACTAATAGGCTTTCTTTGTTGACAGCATCATCTGTATGCTGATGGTACCCAAATCTCATCTCCTGCCTACCACCAATGCCTAGATTTCCTCCTAGATGGCATCCCATAGCCAAAAAATAAACATATCAAAGACAATACTCTTATTAATCCCATCCACTACCACCTCCCCATTACGAGACATCACCCTAACAGTCGACCACTGCTCCATCACACCTACACCACAAGTCCACAGCCTTGGGTTACTTTGGACTCAGCGCTCTCTTTCTTCCTCTGACTACAGCTGCTAAACATCCCCAATATCTGTCCTTTTCACACAAGAAACAGAAGTCAAAACCACAATTCATCAATTGGTCATTTCTTGCATTGACTGCAACTAACGCCAAACTGAGCTTCCCCTTATTTGAGTTATGCTTTCAGACCAGCTGAGCATTGCTCCATGCACTGATTCCAGCAAACAAAAATGTAACCCTCACCACATCTATCTGTACAGGCATGAAAGACTGATACTCACTTAAAACAGAAAAGCTATGGGTTAACTGGTGCAATGTAACTCTAGTCCAGTAAGAAACTGTGCTATGCCCCATAGAGCTTCACACGCCATGTAGTACTTTGCTATTTACTAATGCAACAGCCAGTGGGCAGAATAGACTGCATGTAAACAATGATGTAAATAGTAAGATGTTTTAGCTGTTATTAGTGTAATATATAAAAAAAATAAAGATCACTTTATCATACAATCTTGTGCTCTTTCACAACATGAAGAGCACTTACAGTGAGTTCAGTGGCCTTTTAAGTTCAAAATCCTTAAAGCCCTCAACAATACTGCAGCCTCCTACATATCAGATTAAATCTAAAGATACTCTCTTAACCGCCCCACGGTTCTTCCATGATATACATCTCTCATCACCTTTCATCACCTAATAACACTCTTGTCTCTAAGACATTTCTTGTGAAGCCTCCACCCTGAAAACCCATGAATTCAAAAAAGTCAACCAACTTCTTCCCTAGCATCAGGATTCAAACAAAACAGTGACCATCTCATGTGCATGTATCCTGCTTCACTAGACAATAGACAAGCAACCCCCTTTCTTTCCGTGTCTAATACCCTTAACCCACTTAGATTTTCAGCTCTTGTGTACCAGTATTTAACTTTTGTCACATGTGTTTTATATACTTACTATATCCCCTGTTTATAGTGCTACAGAATACGTTGGTGCTTTATAAATAAAAGATGGTAATAATAATAATGTATTTGAATAGAGTAAAATATCATTTGTATTTTAATTTGTTTTAATTTGGGGCCTTTTTAATCATAACATCTTATATAAGTAGGTATAATGTACCTATAGGACACAAAAATTATCCACAGTTGTTTATTAATTAATACTTTATGAATAGACTACTATACAAAACAGTTGTCTTAGGTTTATGTCAGTTCGTATAAATGTTGTGTACTTTTGTATGAGTGTGGTTGTTTTCAAATGAATGAATAAAAAGTAACAATATAGGTGCCCATTCTATAATGTAATTCAACAAAAGTTATATTATATTCCATACAGTTCAGTTTACAATGCATTATCAGTAGAATACAGCTATTTAAATCTTCCATTTGGTCTTTCTTAAAAAAGAAATGCTATACCATTTTGACTTTTAAACATCTCAGTAACTTTGAAATCACAAAAAATTATTTATAGATCCTCAGTTGGCCACACATTAAATGTGATCTTCCTAACAAAATAAGATATGCCTCTGTGTTTATGTTCGAAAGCCAAGATGGAACAGAGTTTATGTATTCAAGACCAACATTTTAACCAACATGATATAGCATTCCCCTGACTTCACAGACCAAAGAAGATGAGAAATCAAGTTTAATTTATTCTCTAATAAATAAATACATAAAAATAGATAAATACTGTAAACTTTTATGTGCATTTGTTGCAAGCAATTGCTCCTCGAACATTAAGCATGTTGTAGTCTGAGAAATAATAAGATATACCGAGTAATAAAGTACTAAAATAAATATAATTACAGTTAAGGAGAGGCCAAAAAGAAATTCTGGGAAGAACGCCAGTGATGATAAAGGTCTTATAAGTCACACTGATACACAGTTGAGTAACTACCATTTCAACCTAGAAGCCACTTAATATCAATTCAGTGGAAATTGACTTGAATAATATAGAACATATAAATTACTTATTTGAAGTAGGAGCAATACTGTTATTGACCATTTAAAATCCACTATATATATTAGGGGAATTCCCTTGTATAGAAGTCATTTTAATGCCTATCATCTAACCACAAGAAGCAGATGAGTATGTGCTTAATTGGTCAGAAAAGAATGGCTTCCCCGGGCAGACTGGGCAAATGCCAAAGGAGCTTAAATCACAGGTACGCCTGTCTGTCTGATCATGCATTGGTATAATACACTCTCCTTATCTCACATTCAGTATGTTGTAAACATAAATCAGAGTCAATTCTGGGGGATTGGGCATTTTTCTAAATGTGGGTGTGCAAGAGAGCACAAGTGTTGGGAGGGGGGATAATATCCACTCTCGCCAGAAGCAATTTATTACAGAGTAGAGTAACGATACAGTATTTAACACCAGAAGGAATCTGTATTAAAGAGCAATGAGAGATATAAGACCTGACCTGGGCATCTCTAACCCTTTTTTTGTTTAATTCAGCTTCTTATTATGTGCTGGAATGTAATACAGGTAAATATATTGTTGGCATTTATTTTTCAAAGTGAATAAATGTATTTATTGTTATTTTAAACATGGTTTACCATCTACAGGTGACCCTAAACAATTGTTGGTTACTTGTGCTTTTCTTTTCTTGTGAGATCTGCATAATTGCCCACACTGGGGGGTGGAGGACGCTAAGACTCGTCCCCCTCACCCGAAAATTATTCCTGGACACTCACGAACGGCCTGAAAGCAGCCCACCCGGATGAATTACACCCAACCTCTTGCCCCCTTTCCAAGGGACGTCTGGCGGGTAAAACATTTTTGGCATTCCCACAGACCCTGGAAACGGAACCACAATTGTCAAAGGTTGCCTATAACTTTAATTTAGAAAGGGGGTATTTTTAACAACTTAATTAGATGGAGCTGACAGACTGGCAGGCTATCAGACTGAAGCAACACACACTAATTTCCTTTTTCTATATAAGAGCTGTGATAGCAGTGGAGCCGTCTCAGGTCAGATATATCAAAGATAGAGATTGGCTCATGAAATGAAACAGGAAGTAGGTAGGTGGAGCAGGATGCAAACACCCAGCCAATCAGATTATTTTTATGAGGATTTTAAATATTTGCTTTCATATAAAGATAAATAGTACCAGAAACTTTAGCATATAACTATATTGAAATGTTTGTTTAAAAAAGAAATCCCAAATAATTAATTTAACTATGTACATAAGCAATTGCCTTCATTATTCAACAATGAAAAATGCAAGGAAAACATAATCACCGTCCATCTAATTTCTTTTGATTGACTGTCAATGTGTTCATTTCATCAAATTTATAATCAAGTTACTTTTTTAAATTATTTAACGATATCCAACACTTTCCTACTAATTAGGGGTTCGCGGGAGTGAATCTGACAGGTCCCTTTTGTTATTCCCAATGTCATCCCCTCCGGTCACTGTTTTTCTGTTTATTTAGCATCCGTCAAACCAGATATATTTTGCAGGTTGTTTTCCTAGGTTTGATTTCTGCCATCAACAGCTTAAATGACATAAAGGGCACAACACAATGCTCCAAAATGCATTGAAAGCCCCCAAGCTCTAAAGGGGTAAATAATACATAAGTGAAATTTATGAGAGGAGTAAAGCCATAAAAACAGAAGCATAATATGGGTTCCAAGTTATTTGTTGTACTCTTCCAACGTTTCTCTTTTTTTATATTTCTCGAGAAAATCTAAGATGCCTCGGGCAACACTGACATATTCTTCTGTTTGCTGATGATTAGGACTTTCTAATACTTAATGTGTAGAATGTTTGTTATATCAGATTACATTTATTACCAATGCTCACGTTCTTTTTGCAGCTCGTAGCTTGGAAATGCTAACATGCCTCTCTTGATGAGAAAACAATGCAAATTAAGTACTGTATTATGAAATATTGTGGCTCTGAGTGTCAGAGAGTGTTACTGAAAAATGATGTGCGTTTCCACTGCTCGTTGTGACTGATTTATTCAAATATTTAATGCTCCTTTGTTACAGCTCGGCATGCTTTTTCTCAACTGTGCGGGAGAAATAAAAACACTTTCCAAAATAAGAAATACTTCAAAAAAGAGGTTATTGCTATTTCTTTTTAGTAAAAAAGATGGTTCTTGACATTGAAATAGATGTAAAGAAGACTGTATCTCAATGGGTCAAAAGTATTAAGGTGTGAAACTTGAAGAACTATTGTAGAACCTTTACAGTCTCATGTTATTCTAAGCGGGGAGCTCACTACGACCTGGCATCTTTAAGACGTATCCAAGATTCTCACCCTAGTAAACATTGCCAGTTGACACTCAGATCAAAGACTTATTATCTGGGTCGCTAGATCAGATGTTGTATAAGCACCAGAAGATCTTGTATAGTCACTAAACTCTATAAGAGTATAAATCACAACCAAGCAACAATGGCAACTTGTTTCAATGAAACAGGACAGAGCTTCAATATCCATTATAGAAACTGTGTAATTTATTGAAATGGTTAATATATTTAAATGTTTAGTTTGGGAAAAACCTTATGTTTGTGATGTACGTAACAAATTAATAACATTAACAGCTGTGTAATCCATGGGCATAAAGCCATTTTTAGAGACAATTATTTTTTTTTATGGACTTGTGCATAGTCTTGTAAAATTTGAGCAGTTCCTGTTAACTTGGAGCTTGGGAGCATGTTCTTATCTACTAACCAGTGAAGGGAGGGAAGAAGAGCAAAAGGGGAAGGGGCAGGTCATAACTCCAAGCCCTGTTCTTGCAGAAATGTAAATGCCTCTCTCATAAGGATCATGCATGCCAGGGTCCAGTAGAAGCATGAATGTATATTTTTCTAATTAAATAATAGTTTTATGACACATTTATTATCTAATTATCAGGTTTAAAATGTAAAAAAATATATGTATATAATATAATATAATTCTATGTACAGTATCTCACAAAAGTGAGTACACCCCTCACATTTTTTTAAATATTTTATTATATATTTTCATGTGACAACACTGAAGAAATGACCCTCTGCTACAATGTAAAGTAGTAAGTGTACGGCCTGTATAATAGTGTAAATTTGCTGTCCCCTCAAAAACACTCAACACACAGCCATTAATGTCTAAACCGTTGGCAACAAAAGTGGAAATGTCCAAATTGGGTCCAAAGTGTCAGTATTTCGTGTGGCCACCATTATTTTCCAGCACTGCCTTAACCCTCATGGGCATGGAGTCCTCTTCCACTCCTCTGTGATGCCCCACAGAGGCTCAATAGGGTTTAGGTCTGGTGACATGCTTGACCAGTCTATCACCTATACCTTCAGCTTCTTTAGCAAGGCAATGGTCGTCTTGGAGGTGTGTTTAGGGTCGTTATCATGTTGGAATACTGCCCTGCGGCCCAGTATCCAAAGGGAGGGGATCATGCTCTGCTTTCTATAATATGTTGTGTTGATTGCCCCTATATGCATTTACCTGATGATGTCAGATGCTGCCTCCACTCTCTCTGCATCGCTGTTTACGTTCAAACTGAGGGTTTCATCTCATATCAGTGTTTATGTGTTCTTTGTGCCTTATCCGTTTATCTGTCATTTAGGGATTAGTTCAACTACCTTTCCTCAGTATACATGTATACTTTTGGTTATGGGGAGTGTCATGGTCTGGGCCTGCATAGGTGCTGCCGGCACTGGGGAGCTACAGTTCACTGAGGGAACCATGAATGCCAACATGAAATACTGACACTCCCATTTTAGACATTTCCACTTAGGGGTGTACTCACTTTTGTTGCCAACGGTTTAGACATTAATGGCTGTGTGTTGAGTTATTTTTGGGGGACAGTAAATTTACACTGTTATACAGGCTGTACACTTACTACTTTACATTGCAGCAGAGTGTCATTTCTTCAGAAAATATATAATAAGTACAAAAATGGGAGTGGTGTACTCACTTTTTGTGAGATACTGTATATATATATATATATATATATATATATATATATATATATATATATAGATATATATATATATATATATATATATATAAAATACAAAGGTCCTTTAAATAGCAGACAGAATATTTTTACGAAACAGGTTTTAAACTTGCTCTAAACTGGTGACGCCATTGGGAAAACTCATCTTCAGTAACAATTACTAGGTAAGTGCTTCTCATACAATCAGAACACAACTTTTTTTGGCAGCATTTTTTATTTTCTGAAATAAGTTCCTATTTTCTTCTGCTGGTGGTATGAGGTCTATGATTAGTGTGTTGAACAAGCAGTGCGTAGCTTCTAGCTGAGAGGATTATTAGACCCAGATTTCAACAAATTTCTTTCTTTTTCTGCACGTTTTAAGCAGCAAGATGGAGAAAAATCATTGGTTATATTTATAAGTTACCTCTGCAGTCGATTAAAGATTGGCAGGTTCTTCATCGCTTGATGACTAGTTGGATCAGTTGGAAGTTAGAAATGTTTGATATGTACGAAAATTATTAGGTGAAAAACTGTTAAGTGAGTAGGTAGGAGTTCCCTTCACATTAGTGGGATATTGAACATCTGGTGAAAAAACCTACTGCTACTGATATATGCGTGGGCACAAATAAATGTTAACAGTTTGATGCCAATCAGGATGCTTTACATGCAGACCTCTTGCTACTTACAGTCAGCAGGGTACCAATGCTAAGAACGCTACCGCTTTGGAGACGCTGGATTAAATTGAGTTATTTAAACAAGGTATGCAAGTGTGAATATTTAGCATTGCTTATTTTTCAGAATTTTTTGGGGGGGAGTTTTGACACGACAAAAACAGTTAGCCTCAGTGTGAATGTAAAGAAGTCTGGAGAAGAAACAGAACGGAAAGATACTGTATGTTAGTACTGCTGACATATCCTCTATTGGAGCCTCCAGTACAGAAACACAAGGAGGCCTAATCAACAATTGGCTTGATCACATTATAAAAGCCTGTAAAGTGTTTTCTTATCAAGGATTATACAAGTTTACTACAGCTTCATATTAAATATGATCTGGTAACAAACAGATTTGTCATCAGGAATTTACAACTAAAAGCAAGAGTAATATATTTAATGCGTGAGCAGCTGAAAAACCATTCTGTTTATTATGTAGATCAGAAAAGTTTTCCACTGCAATAATTTAACTGTCAAGACAAAGTTAGGAAATCTCAGGCCCAGGGATCAGGATGTCATCTTGATTCTATGTAAAGCTGAAACTCGCAACTTGTATCATTTGTGTTTTTGTTGTTCATTCGTTTCCGACACTCTGTGACCTTTTGGACCATAACACACCAGGCACATCTTTACGTCCATGGTCATGCTGACCCACTTGGTATTCATGGCAGAGATACTGGAGTGGGTCACCAGTTCTTTCTCCAGTGGGCCACAGCATACAGCTCCTGGTATTCCTAGGCGGTCTCACATACAGGTACTGACCAGGCCCAACCCTGCATGGCTTCAGGGTGGTGTGACCTCTTGGTTCCCTGACTGGAATCCAACCAAGGTCGCAGTTGTAAAAGCATCCTAACCACTGGACCACCAGGGAACCTTTAGTATCATTTACCGTTTGTTAAAGAACTTGCTAAGTACTTCGTTAATGAGAAGGAAATACTAGAAGGTTTTATTTAACTAATGCTGTCTTGGTACTACCCTGACCCCAAGTCAGCAAAAGTGGGTAAGTCGACTCTATCAACAAGGGAGGATTTAATGTCTAAAAGAAGAACGCATAGTGCACCCTGTTTAGGAGTATCCGTTTTGGTGATTTGGTTTATATACAGAATTTCTTTGAATGGATACTGAAATCAAGTCTACAACCTATACTGTTACTATAAGGAGAACAATCATGTTGAAATTGGAATCCAGTTTAAATAATGGGAAGATCTTTTTAAATATGTACAGAGAGGGCATACCTTTATATGAATGGAATAAATATAATGTAAAATAGGTAAAGCTATTACATATGGAAATTGGTGTCTTAGATTATATTCTGACTAGAAATATACATATATAATTTTGACCATAATGCATTATATTCACAAACAAGGTAGCGACATGGGTAAAAGTGAAGTGCAATACATGTATGTCTCTATTTTTCTACCACACATGCACTAATGCCTCAACAGATAACGAGATGGTATTCTCTCTGACCAGGAAGATTTAATTTTCCATACAGGTTGAACATGGCATGTAGCTTATTGCTCCAAGATCTATCTGCCACCACTTGCGGTGATTCTAAACAGGTCTGTAGACAGGTGCCAGTCACTGACTTCTTCTAAGCTAGTCCTCAGAGAGAAGGCTGAAGAGTAAGAGAAAATTAGAATGAAGAATGGAGTGAAAAAGAGAGAAGATGAAGAGTGAAAAGGCGAGATTATAAGGGGAGACTCCCACCTTCAACATGCCACTGCCGTAAATACACTTTGACAAAAAGAAAATTGTGTCCCACAAATATGGTCTAATTCTAGATATATTATCGAAGAACTGCAGTTAAACTATCTTTTACTAAATTTAGCATGTCACAAATATCACCACTTTTTCTATAATTGCCTGGATCTAATGATAAATTCCTTTATGTTTAGGAAGGTAGCTGGCCAGATCATGGCACCGAAAAGTGTAAGAGCCCCCGTTTTCGAGTGGCTAAAGGACTTCTGCACAGTAACTCATAGCAAGACTTGTGAAAAAAATGATAGGTCCGATCCAAGTCTGAATTTTTCCAGAAGAACATTTCAAGCTATATTTGCAGTGGGAGTGAAATTAAAATGTTTGAAGCTTTACAATACATTTTGACTTATAATTTGGGAATTCGATTTCCCTATACACTTACATATTAAAATAAAACTTTCACTTTGCAACTTTTCATACAAAGCTGACAGTTAGAATTTGGAACATCAACTTCCAAAAGGCCATCAGAGTGAATTTAAGAGAAGATCTTACAAAGGTGAGCTGATTATCAAGTCAGCCTGTCCTAGCACCGCAATGTTCAGTACACATTGATCCTGGCATTGATTTCTATAAAGATCCACTACGGCAAGTGTATACTGTATGGGTCTGCGGTTCTTTGAAAATCAACATTATGTAAGTCCCAAGAGGGCTTATATTTTTATTTCGTATATAATTATTGTTTTTATTTTTAACACAATGGAAAATCTTTCAAAGGTATATTCCTGCTGTTTGTCTAAAGGGATTCTGAAAGCTTGGCAAGATCACAAAAACTATTTTTATGTGCAAATATGATGAATTTGTAGTCAGTATTTTTCCCCAACCAGTCAGAATGTTATATTTCATGATGGATTTCATCTTATATGTATTTTTTATATGGCAGTAGAGAATTGTGTTGATTTTGCTTTTGAGCAAACCGCGGGTAATTTATGTGGAATAAGTACGTGCTACAATGATTAATCTGTTTTTTTCAGATTGCAATTCCAGATGGAGAAATCAAATCCTATTTATACTGACACAATGAGTTTATCCTTACATTCTTATACCAAGGCATTACAAGAAGAGAAATACTTGACCCAAGGGCACCAGTGCTTTTCAAAGTCTCCAAAACATAGAAGATTTAGAAACCTAATCTACACTTAAGAGAGAAAATACAGGTTGTTGAGGGAAAAAGGCATTTGCTATTAATGTCTGCTAAAGCAATAAATCAGACGCTAGAGTTGCTGTTCCATCACTGTTACCAGGACATAGTTTAACATACCTGAACAAATGTGTGTAGCCAAATTACAAGACTATGCAGTGTTTTGTTATCAAGAAAAATATGCAATTCATATAATACCACATAGAGATTCTAAACCAAAATTATATATTACCAGTTCTATAGTGAGCCATAGAATGTGACTTCAGAGAAAGCTACTAAAATACTTGTAGACATTATTTTTCACTTGAGCCAAACAAAAAATTAAAGTAGGTTACCTTTTCATGATCCTTAAATTAATACTTTGCAATGCCTACATAAAATTGTGAGCCATTACACACTGGTGGGTCCAAGACCTGTTTAACTGTGCCCCATATTCTGAATCCTTATATAAAGGATTGATGTGGGGAAGGAACTGTTACTATAAGGGGATATGAATTGAGGTGATTAATGGAGTGAATGAAGAATGAACTGAATAATTAATGTAAATTAGAAGGAATACCCCCTTCTGAATTGTGACCTTCTTATGGTGAAGCTGTGAGCTATACCATGTAGGGTCACCCAAGATAGGCAGGGCATAGCAGAGAGGTCAGACAAATCGCAGTTCACTGGAGAAAGAATAGGCAACCCACTCCAGTATCTTTGTCGTGAAAACCTTATGGATGATGCAGAAGGGGAATCATTCACAATACCATACTGTATGGAAAAAATGGTAATTTACAAAAAAAACGTATATCACTGTGGACATTTGGGGACCTCGCAACCCACTCCAGCATCTTTGCCAAAAAAATCATATGGAGAAGCATAACTAGAGACATATATGCCTGGCCTTCTGTAGTCCATAGGGTCACGGAGAGTCAGACACAACTGAACGACTAAACAACACAAGGAATACATTGTGTGTATTAAGGGAGAGAGTACATTGTGGCTTTGCAAAAACTTCACATGCTTCTGAATTATGTAAAAAAACTAAAATACCAGCTTGTAAGGCAAGAACATAAAACACTTTAACAGAAAAACTTAATTTTAGTTTGTGGATTTCCATATGGAACTGCTTCCTGGACTGGAACCTGAGGGTTATTCTATTGTTCTGATTCTGCCTTAAGCTTCCATTTATTCATATTAATCAGTTGCACAACACTGTGGCAGATTTTCAATAGAACTGCTAACAGATTGCAGTTGTGGTCTTATCAAAGTTGATAATTCTGTTTGGACAAAAGCCATTTATTTTTTTAAACTTTCTAGGAACATTTAACCCATTACAAAAGTAAGTTATTCAAAAGAACGTATATATATATATATATATATATATATATATATATATATATATATATGATCCTTCATTCGAATAGGAGTCTAAAATGAGTGTTTAATAAAATTAAGGGGGAAATATTGTGAAGGATATGGCTAAAGATGGAGTATGAAATAAAGGGGTCTGTGGTTTGAGTTTGGGAGAGGACTAGAATTGGAGGCAAAACTAAATGAGAAGGAGAAGGCAGGAACAAATGTAATTGAAAAGGATTTGCAATAAGATGGCAAATTAAATATTAGAGACATGGATGGGTGGAATGATAAGGGAAATAAAATTCTACAGGTACCCATAGAGGAGGTGAGATGAGATGGAAACTCAAAAGAAAGGTAAATGTGTATAATTCATAGTATTTACTGATACTTTTTCTAATGGAAAAACATTTTAGTTAGGGTGACAAGCTTTTGACATTTTAGTTAGGGTGACACTCAGAAGCGGACATGATAAAGAGAGGTACAGCTCTAGAAAGCTTGTCACCCTAACTAAAATGTTTGTTCAATACAAAAGTTATCTCTATAAACTGAAATACTATGATTATTCATCTAGATTACTGGACACTTAGAGCTACCTCACTCTTCATGGTAGTTACTGGTATATATGACTGTGTACATCTATTTCCCAAGAATATGACTAATTATTATAAGTTTTATTATTTATTGACAATGGTCTATGCATCTAAAAATAAATTCTATATGTTTTATTGAATCTCCCATAAAGAACAAACACATCTTCCCCTTCTTGCTTATACTTTGCCCTTCTCCGAGCTCTACTAAGCTGTCAGTCACTTTAATATCTACAATTCATTTCTCGTCCTGAAACCCACAATCAGCCGATTTATTGGACACTGCTGAGTTAAACTAATTTGAAACTTCTTTAAGAATTTTAAATATCCTAGATTACTTGTATTATTGCGGCCTTTCATTTAGTACCTACATATTATGAGCTGACAGTGTACCTTTAAGTGTCTGATAGGTGAAAATTGGTTTCTCCAAGACCCACGGTGAGATCACACACTAGAGATTAGGAAAACAATTATTCTTGTCACTGAACAAAAATTAGCAAGATATACCAAGGGAAATATACAAGAAGTATATGATTGCAAAGGGATTGGATTCCAGTCGATTCGAGGGGACTGTTATAAACACCAGTCTGATCTCCAGTGTTAATGGGACAGACTTCAGAATCCCAACCCTAATATTATGAGCGGCATCTTACAATTCTTAGCAAAGCACATTGACTACCACGGACATTATCCCACACTTCTAGGAACTGACTGTTGCCACTTCAGAACACCCAATCAATTTTAAAGCAGCTGGACAACTTCAGCATAAAGTATTTATGGATACTCCCTCTGAAACAATGTAGAGAGAATAAAACACAGGCTCAAATTAAAGGTACTATTCAACATACCCTCCTGATTATTACACTTTTATAATTAAATGTAACATTTGAGACATCACAATTTAATTTACTTAGCTCAAAGCTTGAAGATACAATGGAAATTATTTTTTTATGTAGTCATATATAGATAATTCTTAAAAACAGAAGGATCATTGGCATTTATTGCAAATACAAAGCATTACTTAACAGTTCTGTTACAATTTCCTCCCTCAACAATTGCTTATTTTTTTCAAATATTTTTTATTATAATTAAAATAAAATACAAACCCTTCCTGTTAGCTGGCGCACGTATGGCGACCATCATCCACTAAATGACGCGGCTGAGATTTTAGTGGGGTTTAGGGTTAGGGTTTAGGTTTAGGGGTTTGAGTACAGGCAGATAATAAACTTTACACTGAATTCACAAAAATCTTGGCCACACCACCTACTGCGTGCGGCCAGCTAAAAGGAAAGATACCAAAATACAAATAATTAACAATTCTGTTGTAGATATACATAAATACAGAAATGTATTTGTTTTTTTATATAATTTTCATAACATAACAGTGATAAATTTAAAAAAAAAAAATATTTGGGGAGGTTACCTCTAACCACAAGATTAGTTTGACATCCAATCACAGGTAATCACAGAATCCTGGGTTAGGGTACTAATGGGTAAAAAATCTAATGATAAGGGAGGAAAGCAGTTGTTGCTTGAGGACGAAACCACATAGTAAAACAAAAAATAAACACAACCTTTACGTTTTACATTTTTATATGCAATAATTCTTTACTGTGGGGTTGCATTTTCTTTTCTTGGACCCTCTTTACTTTCGTAGGAGGGTATGTCCTCCTAAGAAAGTAAGGAAAGCACTGGCAGTTGTAGCTTCCACTTGCCTAAAGTGACAAAGCTTTCTCTATATCCAAAGTCTCCTCCTGCTTCATGTAGATGATTGTCAGGAACCAAAATGGTAAATTCCATTGCAGCATAATGGCATATAAATGTAATAAGTTAGAGGCTGTTTTTTTTTTTTTCATTTTAATTTAAAGATATTCTGCCAAAAAAGTATAATTTAAATGTGGGACCATAATGGTCATTTAAGAAGAATATATAGTTTAAAATATATACATATTGGATTTAAAATGAGCAAACTAGCCAAAATCTTGTCCTACCATTAAAACGCAAGATGCCATCTATACTATTATATTACAAGGAAATAGCTTTGGTGCTATCTGTAACGCTGGTAATTACAAAATAACTCAAAATTGACTGTATTTTAAAGCTTTACACATTCGACCTTGGCGTGTTCTACCTGAGCAGAGCTTAAAAAATATTCTGATTATCTCAGGGCAAACTAAAGTGTTGATTTAGTGAAAGTTAAAACCAAAAGGAAACTAAGTGATGCTGACACGTCTCTTGAGCTTAAACCTTTTCAACTTTCGACTGTAGTCAACATTAATTTGCTGGCTTGCTTGTGTACCGAATACTCTGGAAGACATGATGATATGTAAACGACCAACAGGACGGTACAAGGTGTGAGAGTCTACTGATCTCGTCTACTGGAGATATATTGGAATCAACAGATGTAAATGTAACAAGTATAGTATAGCAGACTGCCTGGATTTTTATACACACTGACACTGTAAGGGCATGTACAGGAAAGAAATGTATTTTTATTGTCAATTTGTTTCTGTTTTAATCTATTTGAAGGGAGACTGACGCAAAATGCAATATCCACAGTGTTACAGGGTCCTGGATGTTTTTTATTTCTGCTCTTTTGAATAAGTAATTTCGATAAAACAAACTGTTTTTAGAAAGTCAAAATGTAGACATAAAATTTACATTTTTGCTATTACTAACAATTATGTTTTTACTGCAGTGTTCTGCTTTCTTTTCTGAACTGATTATATCTTATAACTTTTTTCAAGATGGTGTGGTCCATGATCTGATTTCTCATTAGGCCAACTAGGAAGCTACCCAGAGGGCTTGCCTGTGAAGGGCTCCACATTTCACACTTAAAAATATTCTTTGGCATAAAATTGCAGTTTGTAGACTCAGTGCTAGGGGGGCAAATGCCTGGAACTAGAAAGTTACAAGAGGAAGGAAGCTGCTGTGCCTAGGGGCTCCTGAGATGGGTATGTCCTGATAAATTAATGACTTTTCCATTAATCCCACTGAAAACACCAGTAGTTTACCTGCCATGTTCTTTAGATTGTAGGTTTGTGAGTTTTCAATCTTGCAAGATGCTTTGGACAATATGGACACTGGATTCTAAGCTCAAAGTCAGGACCCACCATCCTTTGCAACGTGTTAATATTGCTATTGTTTTTGCCTTAAAACCCATGTATAGTGCTAAGGAATATGTTGTCACATTACAAATAAACAATAATAAATATTCCAGATAAAAGCATCCTGTGCATTCTTCTAGCTCAGAAGGTTGATCAGCAAAAACCAAAATGATGAATCACACTGCAGCATACAAGCATATAAAATATATTAAATTATATATATATACATGGTATTATTTTTTACATTCTAAATCTATTTTCCTTAATTTCAAGTATAATTCTTCAAAATAGTATATTTTAAATATATGATTATAGCTTTCACTGAAGCAACCATGCAGCATTGTAGGAAATTAAATTCACCTTCAAGGCAGAAATGCCAAATTTGATTAAGAAATTAGCTTAGATAAGGCAAAAATTGAAGTGTTCTCTGCTACAAACTAGCATCTAAACATTATACTACTTTATATCACTACAATTATTCTATAATTAGTCATATGTTGAAAGTCTAAATTATGTAAAAAACAAATAATTATTTAAGTAGCCCATTAGATTTTTTGAAACAAGTAAGATATGTAGGAATCTCAGTTCCACATAGCGCTAATTAGTTATTGAGTTTTTCCCCAATGCTTCTGTATTGGCCTGACTTATTTTTATGTGAAAATGTACCTTGGGATCAGAACTCTTGTCAAAGCTCATTGACCCTTCCTTCTGTTATGAAGTGTATTATAACAAGAGAAGCCCAGCCTGAAGAATACTCATTTATCTACATTATGAATCTCAGCAATGAGAACATTTTATTCTCAGCTTTCTCCAAACTGGCTAATTTACAATCCTGTCATGTACAGGTATATGTGTGTGTCTGTCTCCAAAATTTGTTGCCAGCCTACCGTTTAAACTGCACTTCACTGCACAATGAAAATTGACAGGAATGTTAATTATTAACCACCAAGAAGCAGACTACAAAATTGTGATTCATGCTTGTTGTAGAAGCTTACAATGTTCGCTAAAGTTATTTTCTCTGTAATTAGAGAGAATGATTTGCTGCTGCTAATATAGAAATGTTGGCCTAAACATGCAACATATGGTTTCTCTAACAAGACTAGAGAAATTCATATTACTTATTCAAAATCGCAGATCACCATGCACACACACACATGTATATGAATTGAAATGGAAAATAATTTAAACTTAAAGACGCTCTGCTTCTTTTTCTACAGGGAATATTCCAACGTACCCAATAATATGGAACAACTATCACAAAGTTGTCCAATAAACAAGGCTTGTCCAAATATTTCCAGTTTTCTATGCTGGACTCTCAGCCAATCACTGGTTATATTCTGGGATATTGTTTCCCCATATTCCTTCTAATTTACTCAGAAGTCTCTTTCACTGGTGGATGAAACCATTAGACCTGCATTCTTTGTATTGCAACACAATTATCAGATCAACAGTCCCAATCATTTTTAGGATGTTCTTGCTTATTCCATGATGAAAAAAGGTATAATGGTTCAAAAGAACATACTTTTGAATACTTTTGTTAATATAATACTATATATGTGTATATATATATATATATATATATATATATATATAGTAACTAAATAGTACATCTGTGTTCACATTTGAATGTCTAAAACAAGTTAAAAAACCTGCTTCCAGCTCAGAATTCCAAGAAAAACTGTTATTACACTGCATTCTGGGAAACTGAGCTGGGACATGCAAATGTGCCCACAAAAGCCTTGCTCTTCAATCCGTAGCCCATGTCAAACATGGCTTGCTTTAAGCTTATGCATGCTGTATTACACAGCTTTAATGCAAAGCCAAAGTTGGATTTTACACAAGCTGAGAATCCTATCCATGTACACCTGTTTCAAGCTTACTGGTTATCATCAGCATGGAGCGGGATCTCAACTTGTGTTGTGGACTTTATGAGTAGGTAGTTCACCACAACAATCATTTATATTATGGTGGGCAAAAGAGCGATAGAAGCCCTCCACCGTACAGTAGTACAGTAAATAAATGGTACATCTGTGTTCAAATTTGAACGTCTAAAATAAGTTACAAAACCTGCTTCCAGCTCAGAATTCTGAGAAAAACAGAAAACATGGCTTCCTTTAAGTACACACATATATATATATATATTATATATATATATATATATATATATATATATATATATAATACAGTATTATATTAACAAAAGTATGTTCTTTTCTATTAACATATACATTTTTTCTCCCTAATTTCTCATGTACATAGCATCACCTACCAAATTTATGTAATTCTATGCTATCTCTTTGTAGGCCTTTGGAGAACTGAATTAGTACTGTTTTTGGTTTCTGTTAGCAGGCTGTCAAAGTGAACGGCTGAGATAGGTAGGAAACCTTCCTCTGGAGCATTCATTTTCCTTGAGTTATGCTAATTGGGCATTTAATATTTAGTATTTCCATTTAAAATGTACGGTATATGTGATCACTGGGAACATGTACATCAACTTGTAATTACAGTATGAGCTTACAGATGCATAAGTATAAAAGCTATCTTTGAATGGATCTATTGCATATCTATTTAAAGACTGCACCCTGGGTGGGTTTTATCCCACATGGCACACTGTTTTTTATTTCAATACATTTTGTTGAAGAAAAATCAACAAGAGCATTATCATTACAGCGCATATAATTGCAAGACATGAGAAATAATTTTTTAACAAATACTATGCAAACCAATAAACAGATAATTAAAGCAGTTCCGGTATATAATGCACCAGGCTAGAAAAAAAGACAGATTACTAAGTGATGTCCATCCCCAGGTGAGTCTCTCTCTTTCTGCTTATTTAAATGGACTTGCTACTCTACATCAAACAGACCACTGAAAACAATATCAAAAATATTTTGGGTTTTTATACAATCCAATTATTCATTTAATTGACAAAATGATGCAAGTTAAGAAAAGACAAATAAACATTCTCTGCGACTGCCAAAATAATGTATTTGCAAAATTAACAAAAATGTCAGCTTTTACCATTGGTTTCTCCAGACATACTAAGCCTAAAGAAAAAAAAGCTTGCAGTGAGGAGAGTATAATAGCATTTAGAGGGAGCTTGTAATGTGTGGTCCCATTCCGGGACAGATCTACCTTTTTGGAGCCCCTAGGCAGTGAAGTGCAGGAGCCCCTGCGAGTGAGTACACAAGGTATGCACGGACCCATTTTTGCCTTTTCTGTTACTTTTCCTGTTGTTATTCCCTTTTTCTAGGTGGTTACCCCCATAGTAGGCAGACAATAAATCACAGCAATTTTTTTAAGCCAGGAACCATTTTTTTGTTTTAAATAGTGCAGTCCATCACATGGAAGCACCCCTAGACGGCTGCCTAGTTGGCCTATTTGGTGATCCGGCCATGGTCCCATTAGCACTTTTTGCTTCTCCACATAAGCTCAGCTGAAGAAGACATAACAATAAGGTAAATAGACACTTCAGGAGCATTAAAAGCCAGCGCTCAAACCAGCATTAAAACTCAAATATACTGCAGAGGATATATTAGCAACATAAAAAATTAATTTATAAAAAAAATGTGGGAAAACACACCTAATGATGCCAACACTCTATAATACAATAACATACACATTTAGACGAGTAAGCCATTAAAATTTTATAAAGACAATTCAGGACAATTTTACACAACTGAGTCATGTATCCATACTAAAAATATATTTGTTGTTGTTTTGTCATTCAGTTGTGTCTTACTCACCGTGATCCTATGGACCACAGCACGTCAGGCACATCTTGTATCTGGTTGTGCTTATTCATAAGATTTTCTTGGCAAAGATACTGGAGTGTGTTGTCAGTTCCTTCTCTAGTGGACAACAATTTGTCTGATCACTCTGCTATGACCTGCCCCTCTTGGGTGACCCTACATGGTACAGCTCACAGCTTCATTGAAGTATATAAGCCCCTTCACCATAGCAAGGTAGCGATCCATAAGGGAAAATGTATATAGTGCCTTAACTTCACCCCCTTGGACTTTTCTACATTTTTACAGACTGGGATTAAAATTAGTTTTATTGGGATTTTATGTCACTGATCTACACAAAATAATCCAAAATGTTTAGGGGAAAAAAAACAATATTTTTGATCAAAATGATTTACAAGTAAAAAACTGAAAAGTTTTGAATGCAAAGTAAGTATTCACCCCCCTTGCTGCAAGAAACGGGAAGGCTGTTAAGACTGAGGGAAGGATGAATAGAGCCAAATACAAGCAATTGTAGTGGAAAACATTTCTCAGTCTACAAGAGACTTCAGACTAGGGAGGGAGATTCACCTTCTAACAGGATAATAGTGATTAATAAACAACGAGGGCTATACTGGAATTCCTTAACCACAAGCCTGAATGTCTTAGAATGGTTTAGTCAAAGCCCAGATCTCCATCCAACTGAGAAAATGCAGCAGGACTCGAAAATAGCTGTTTAGCAATGGTACCCATTCAACATAACAAAACTTTATACATTTTGCCATGAAGAATGTACAAAATTGTATAATACAGATGTTCTGATATGAATAAATGTGTGTTTTTTTTGTATAAATAACTTCTGTGTCAAAATACAAAATTATTTGCACCTTAAGATTGTTACATATGTTGTCTAAATCAGATGGTAAAAATCTCAATTACATACATCTTAATTGCTCATTGTATCACTATGGTGAAACATCTAAAAAATGGAAATATGTGTTCATGGTCACACTCTTAGTGCCAGGGGTGTAGGAACTGGGGGGGGATGGGGGGACAAATCCCCCCCAGATTAAATTAATAGGGGACACAAAAAATAGCAAAATTAAACTTAATCATGTGTTACCGGATTTGGCCACTAGAGGTCTATGGGGCAGTATGTCTTTGACCCAATATTTATTATATGTATAATATATATATATATATATATATATATATATATATATATATATATATACATAATAAGTTGGCATATAGACATATTGTATAATTTATAAGTATATATGTATTAAATTGGGGTGGCAAGGGCATTGAGAATTTAAACAAAGAAATTAAAAATATATATATGTTTTTGAGGGACACTGCAGCAATGGGGCCCCACCACCCTGCTTCCTGTCCTGAGAGTAGAGTTGAGTTATCGCCCCCAGATTTCTTTGGGCTCTTACGTCCATGCTTAGTGCACACATTTTCAATCTAGGCTTCAGAGTGAAAAAAAAAAAGCAGTGTGAGATTAGGCACAAAAATGAACAGAAGTAGCCATCTTTTACCAATGTATTTTGACAAGGAAAGCATGTGTAGCACTAGAGAACAGAAGCCAAAATGACTCTCTGTGGATCAAGGGAGAGAAGCAACTTCAAAACACTTTCCAAGGCTTGCTATGAGCATATTTGCCATTTCATTATAAAAAATAAAAAAAAATCTGCTTGGAATTTCTTTAGTAAATCAGAATAAACATCTGGGCCATATTCCTATAGGCATCTCAATAATAGTTGGAGTATTTCAATTTGTTCAAAAAGTGTTTGATTGAAGCTTCGGGAAATATAACAAGCTGTTGAAGACTTTAATGGGAAGCACGGAGAGGGTTAGCTGTTGTATGTTGTTGGAATTTCCTCTGAGATTGTACAGAGCCCAAGTCCTTTGTGATACATTAACACCAGTATAAAATATTCATAAGGATAGAAATATTAGTACTTGGGGAGACCAGTGTAAAATAGAACACAAACCATAATATGAATTTCCTTATAATATTTTAGTACAGTTTCTAAATAGAATAAAAAATTAGAACTCTGTTTATAAGGTCAAGATTAAGGGTCAGTTGATGGCTCATGCATTATGCGGTGTATTACCAGAATCTCACATGTCATGTGACATGGAATGATAACACATATTTTCTTTTATGCTAAGGATTGAGTATTACTAGCCATAAAATGAATATTGCTAACCTCTTCTATGATATGGAATGAGAACATCTAGCTCCCTCCATAGTATGAAATAAGCCCAGATATCCTCCACAAGGTATGTCACCCTATCCCAACTATCCTCTGAAATAGCTCACAAGGCATGCACTTAGACATTTGCATGGCACCCAGTAGTATTGATATCTTCTCCTACGACACAGAATGAGGATAGCTGGCTTCTCGTGGGGTATGAAAAGAGTACAACTGACCTCTGCCATGGCATGAAATGAGACCAACTAACCTCATCTATGGCATGGATTCCAATGAGTACAGCTATTATGAAATAAGTACAGTTGACCTTACCAGTGGCATGACATTATTCCATCTGGCTTCTGCCATGGTATGGAATGAGACTACCCAACTTCTCCCATGGTGTGGAATAAGAACAGTTTTCTCTCACATGGTATGTAATGAGTACTTATGTTATTTCACATGACATGGAATGGTACAGTTAACCTACCATAAGGCATGGAATGAGAAGAGCAACGTTCACTAACCCATGGTATGGCATGAGCACAGTAAGTCTCAACCATGGCATGGAATTAGAACATGCTAACCTCTACCATGATATGGTATGAGAACAAATAATCAGACGGAAGGGATGAAAACAGCTAACCTTCCCCATGGCATAGAATGAATAAGGCTAGGCTTTCAGATGGCATTGGATAAGAACAATTCACCTTACCCATAGTAAGGTATGAGAATAACTAACCACAGGAGTGGGGTGTAATGTGAGCAACTAGTCCCTGCCATGGTATGAAATGAGAACAACAACCATCTGCCATGGGTTGTAAAGAGAATAGCCAGCCTCACCTATACTTTTAACTCAATGTTACTAGAAATTCACCATTAAAGGGCATGTGTTCCCTAAACCTAAATTCATTACATTATATAGAGTTGAACCATCCCTTTAAACCCTTAGTATAATGAATATTCTATCATGTGAAAATCCATATAGCCAGATGGGTGGCATTTTTAAAAAAGAAAACAGTATATCATAATATCTCTCCAAATCCATATTTTCTTTCTCTTTTTTTAGGTCCAACCTCAGTAAAGCCATGCATCTGTTCAGAATCCATTCATTCATATACACATAATAGCAACAGACAAACTGGTAAAGTGGTAATAAAATGCACAGGAGATACTGTTAACACCCCCACGTCTCTGCTGTAATAAAGCATGCTCTTACAAACTCTCACCTCGGCGGCTCAATATAAGCAATGCTACCATCAGCAAACTAGATTTTGCTTTGTCTTGTGCATCAAATTGAACTCTTTAAGCCTGATAGTGTAAGAAATGTCACAGCTATCCTTGGAAGACGTGTGCGCTTTATGCTATAAACATTTCAGATGCTTAACACAGGAAGTGAAGCAACGCAGATTGAAGCTTTTAGGAAACACAAGTCCAGAGCAGATATTGATTTGTAATGTAATATGCTAGGATCATCTCTCCTCTCCCCCATCAAAAAGCTGTTTAACCAATCACGTTATTGCAAAACAATTAGTATAATAGCACAGTGATGTTTCCTATCATTTTTCCTGGCCAAGAAAATTGCAAGCTTGACAATATTTATCTTAATTCTGCATTAATGAAAACAATCAGAGAATTAGTGCATGGGTTGATTAATGTAAACATTAACTTTAATTATATGATAGCGCACAAAATGCCTTCATTATCCTGCAAATAATGATGCATTGTATGTATTTGTCGCCACACTAATAAATTATATTCACCCGTCATGTTTGTTTTATAATAATTATAAGACTATTCTAGCGTCATTTAGCTGTGCATACCCTTGCAGAGCATTATATTATGTGATAGACATTACAACCCATACATTTTCTAGCATGCAGAATTTAGACAATACTAAAAATGTTTGCATGACATAATAAATGAGCACTGCAGGGGTTAATAAAATTAACTTTAAAGGCATATTTAAGTTTCATGGATTACAAATGCATCTGATAAAGGAGAATCAGTCGTGTATGAAAATATTTTGTTGAAAAATACCATAAAGTTTGCTAAATCTATTGAGTTTGCTAGCAGTTGATTGCAAACTAAAATTAGTATAACTTTCAGAATTCCTTTTGGCAATCACAGGCAGCTGATACATTGTATCAATCTGTAATGGCAGTTTGTGCACCAAATAATTATGGGATGTGTAGTCCTGTTTTCACTTCCACAAGGAAGCAAGGAGCAGCTCAGACATAGTTGCTGTTGATTTTTACATTGTGCTGCTTTTGGATTGAAGGGTTAAAAAACATACCAAAATGCAGTGTTTCTATTGGTAGGTACACCATGCCTATGTAAGCAGCCCTGGGGGTGTGGAAAACATATTTTATTTTTTAAATAAAATAAATCTGTATGTGTATAGAATGAGTCAATTTAAAGTAAGTTTCTGATATAAGCAGCATGTGTTAGATTAGAAAAAGCTAAGAACAGGGAAATGTAGATATACCTTTAATATTCTCCAGACTACTTTTGCATCAATGTGCGTACCCCCTTTTGACAAACTATAATTAGGGTGTGCCATGACACTGTACCAGCCATGTTATGAGCTGTACAGAAAAATAATGATTGGCTGCAGCTGACACTCCCAATCCTGAATTTATCAGAGGGAGATCTAGGCAGTGCTGCAAAGCTGCATTTTTTAGTAATGCCTATATCAAAGGGATACAGAATTGGTCAATACTTCTCTGCAACATCAAAGCGAGCACTGAAAAACAGTTTTAATTTTTAAGACTGATGCAGATTTTACTGTTGTAGAAGAACTTTTGCATAACACAATTAACATTTCTAGCTAACAGCTTCTGACAAGTAGCAGGTTCTGCAAAGCCCAAATATCGCAAGCACACTCAAATGGCAACACATTGAGTTTTTTCAATCACAAATTGTCAGCTTATTCCTCTGTGCTCCTTAAGCAATCTACCATCAAAGCAAAAGTGTGGAATCTATTATTGTAGTAAAGACAAGTATAAGCATTTGGAGCTTGTAATTTCTGGTCCATTCAGAAGTAGAGAGCTTGTGCCTATAAGCTCAGTGAATCTCGCTGGCTGCTGCTTAGGGTCAGGTTAAACAATTTTAATTCTATAAATGCTAACATGGCAGCAATTTAGAAGAATTAGCAAATGGGGAAAATAGTGTCAAATTAGAAAGTTCCTACACATTTCCCTTTGATTTAACTACTCTATCTGATTCTGCATAGCAGTTTTAATGACTTCAGTGGTCCTTTAAGTATTGTATACAATGATATTTTTTCTGTATACAGGCATTGTTTTATTTGCTTATCTGTATTGCCATCATTCCCCTTCTGGATCTCTACTTTGTTGTGGTGAAGAGTCTTGTGTAATTCAGTGAAGCTGTGAGCTAAACCATGTAAGGTCACCCAAGATAGGCAGGCCATAGCAGAGAGGTCAGACAAATCACGATCCACTGGGAAAAAAACTGGCAACCCACTCCACTATCTTTGCCATGAAATCCTTATGGATAATCACAACCAGAGACATAACAATAGGTGTGCCTGGCGTGGTGCGGTCCATAAGGTGAAGGAGAGTCAGGCACAACTGAACCAATACATAATTGACATCTTTACATTGTGAAACTCTTTCAGAAATTAATGGATGTTGTCTGCACTTAATTTCACCTCCCAGGAGACAGCAAAAAGCACTGTTCTCCTATGTGTGTGTGTTCAGTCCTTCAGTCGTGTCTGACACTCCGTATGGACCACAGCACGCCAGGCACACCAGTCTGGGTTGTGCCTATGCATATGGTTTTCTTGGCAAAGATACTGGAGTGGGTTGCCAGTTCCTTCTACAGTGGATCACAATTTGTCTGACCTCTATGCTATGACCTGACGATGCTGGGTGACCCTAAATGGTATATCTCACAGCTTTATTAACACAAGCCCCTTCACCACCACAAGGTAGCGATCCAGAAGGGGGTCCTCCTTTAGTAGCACATAATTCAATTTAACAATTAATGAATTAACGTCTGCATTTATTTTTTATGATGTAAAACCATTGTGCTCATTATCAAGTCAAGTTCTTCACAATTGCATGTTGTAAATGTGCCCTTTAACCCATAGCAATTTAATTCCTTTCCTATTCCACGTAAAATGTATTTCCTACGTGGATTTCATGGGATATTGATCATGTTTTTGATACCACCGGTATCCATTCACAGCCTTAAATAATACAGTAAAACCTGAAAGAAGGAAAGGATTTAATACTATTCTCTTGCAGAAATATTTGTCCTCTAGGGCAAGTATTCAGCCATGACTACCCCGAGGAATGAAAATCCATACTTCTCTCTATCGTGTCGAGTGCCCTGCATGGCAGGACAATGTACACCCACTGAACAAACAAACACTGATAAAACATTGTGAGAGAACTACATGGAAATCGCTGCAGGAAAGAATAATGCATCCCCCATAGTAACACTCTGTGATACTCTCAGGATAACAATATATTCTGTTTCACTGTATTAGAGGTCATACCGTCTGCACCACATCCTGCTCAAAATGGATTTGCTCAACACAGATGCCGAACATCTTATATCATGAGCCATTTACATGCTACTTGTATACAATCCAGTCTTATCAGTTGTTTTTTGTCCAGTAAAATGTTGTAATGTCCAATAGTATAGGGAAACTGCTTTCAAAATTGTTTTAGGAAATAAATAGTACATTTATGTTAACATTTGAACATCTAAAATAAGTTAAAAAATGGATATCCTGCTCAGAATTCAGAGAAAAACAGTTATCACACTGCATTCTGGGAAAGTAAGCAGGCCATATGCAAATGAGCCCACAAAGGTTTCACTATGTAATCCAATACCATTTTAAACATGGTTCCTTTTAAGCATATTAAATAACTTTAAAGCATAGCATAGGATGGATTAAGCAGGAGTTAGGAGATCTACCAACAGACAGCTGTTTCGATCTTAAACGGACCTCATCAATGTGGGGCTGGTACCCAACTCCTGCTATGGATACAAAAGTTTTGTGAAATTATGATATCTCTAAGCTCTGTTGGGTATATTCGCCTAAAGCCGTGTTTTACAAACTAATTAAGTCATAGGATGATGATAAAAAAAATGGCTCCCGTTGAACCTTCCATAAAATGGCTTCTGAGGGTGTGAAACCTTTTTTACAACTTCAAAATGGCCACCACAATCTCAAAATCCCTCTTCAGGACCAAAACCCTCCCTCCAGGAAATGTTGCCATTCATTTCTGAAATATTTAGAACTGATTTTGCTGCTTCTGTATGCTATGTGTGTCTCAGTATGCTAATGTGCGCCGGAGAATGCTTGGTAAGGGTGGGAGAGGAGTCTAACTGACAAATAACATTGCAGGTCTTAATATTGGCCGCTAAAGAGGCAGACAAACAAACTAATACTAATTAGCACATCGAAGCAGCTAATTAATATGTGTGAGTCGCTTGTTTGCAAATAAATGAAGCACCAACAGCATGGAATCTCCCAAGACTGATTCAACTTTGAAAAAAACGGATAACACAACGTAAACCCAATTTTTTATCTTCTTTAAGAATAATATGAAAAAACAACTTGATTTTGTGGTAACAGAGTCAATTTAAAGGCACCGTCATGTTTAATTATATTGCTTAATATATGGTCATACAAGATAAATAATACAATTGGGAATACTTCTATAAAGATGTTTCTCTCAGGTGATATAACTAAGACAATTCTCTGTAAAATACCATACACAAGGCTATCCAGTAATATAATAATTTTACAGGGGTCCTAATCAGCATAACCTAAAGCCCAGACCATAAGGGGACACTAGTTATCCGTAATTTATAGATAAGTAGTGACCAGTTTAGTTTGTGTGCAGTGGCCACTGCAGCAAAAGAGGCAGATTAACAAATAACAGCCTCCTGGGCATATCCTCTCCCATTGGTTAAATGTAGGAGAGAAAGCATACCTGTTGAAGTCTGAAACACTAAAGTTCAAATATACGTTTAAAGCTACAGTATTATACATATTATAATAAAATATATTCCATGCAATTATGCTGCTGTGGAATTTTCCTGAGGCAGGGGAGAGATTTTGCATACATAAGGAGCCTCTATGTGGAAAATGAAAATGTGGCATCTACAATTGCCAAAACTTTCAAGAATAATGGAAAGTTAATTAGTTTACAAGGATATACCGTCCTGAGAAATGGAAAGTTCATTAGTTTACAAGGATATACCGTCCTGAGAAAGTAAAAGACAAAATCAATTGAATTGAAAAAAATTGAACCCTGTATTAAAAATAATTGCATACAAAACCATGACAAAATCATATTGTTATAAAGTTCAGTTATTTCCAATACCATATAGAAAACCGACATTACCACAGTGGTCCTTTAATAATGACATTTACAATATGCGTAAGTATCCTAGCTTCCTATGTTGCGCTTCTGGTGTGAGAGTCTGTCCCTGGGAATATAAATGATTGGAATGAGGTAACTCTAGGAAATAATTCAACTTAATAGCTCTAGAAACATTACGCGCTTTGGTAGGCAGTATCATGAACCATGAACTAGGTTTATCAAACAGCGGGGCGCCTGTGCCCAGTGGCAAACACTTCACAATCTGTACAATTCTCAGCAGAGTAGAAAGGCCCCACTTCACTCATCAGTACCATTCTCATTAACATTGCATTGTGGATCCCCTGCTATGTTAATAACAGTAGCACACTCTTAATGGTGTTAAGTGGTATAAACTACCTGCTCAATGAACCTTGTCACCTACCCACCCTATATTACATTCTCCTCCCCTGGTAAAAATGTGTTTTGCATGACTAATACATGTGCAATGCTACTAAAGGCCTTCATCCGCTGGGGCTAGTGTATGTAAATTTGATTTAAACTTATATTAATGGCTTCTGTGCATCAGATGCCCTTATTAGCCAAAGCTTTTGAGCTTTAATCAATCCGACCACACAATTGCTCTAGTGTAAATCGGTTTAAACCTGTATTGTTAGGCAGATATTTATTTAGGTTTCATGCTGCACTAGGCCCCATTTGACATGCTCTCTCCAGCCCACCTGCTATAGCTACCTCTTCTTATCCTGTTCTAGTTCTTGTCTGTTCACTTCCTTTTCTTAATTCTCCTTTAAAAAATAATATATTTTTCTCTTTGTTATCTCACAACATGGGCAAAGGAGCCCCCCAAAAAATTTAGGGAGAGGTACAGCTCATGGCATAGAAGGACCACCAACAGCTTGTCTATACAAACACAAGAAATTTAATTTTAAAATCTGAGTATGTCCCCCTTATTCCCCCAGTTCCTACAACCATGTCTTTTTAAAAAAAGTTAATCTTTGTTGTCTAACAGCTGAGGTGTAGGAGCACCCAAAAAATCTGGGGGTGGGGTACAGCTCATGCTATAGAAGGACCTTGCTTGTCTATAGATACAAAGGGAAATGTATACATCTGGGAGGATATGTTTCCATCATCCCCCAAGTTCCTACACCCATGTCTAGCAGTTTTAATAGGCTATTTGATATTGGGTTACAGAATGGGCTGTCAATAGGGAAAACTCAAATCAGAATCTGAACATCTAGACCTTTTTTTTATATTTCTATCATGAAACTTCCAGCTTCTAAAATATGCTAACAAATAAAAGGCACCATACTGTGTGATTTGTCCCAGTGCCCTTTTGAATTACATTACATTAAAACACTTGTATGTATCTATAAAATAAATATGGAATCCAGAAACTGAAAAAAAAAAATCAAATTGAACTACCCCTGGAATAGGTGTTTTTGTTCTAGGTTATGCGTTTAATTTTAATTAAAAGCTAACTAAAAGCATGTTGAAATACGTTTTAAATGTTTTAACCAAATAAAATAAAATCTGCCCACTGCCAGACCCTCAGCTACAGCTCTGTGTAGTGGGCAAAAGAAAAAAAATCTATCTAAACAGGTCAGTAATGGCTTAACTGGTCAGTGCAGTCCTGAGTCCAGAGAAAACTTGCTATCAATCACTGTTTTCAATAGAAGGCTCAGTTGTTTGTTATTACTCATACAAAAGTCAGTAGGCAGGATAGACTTTGTATGTAAACAGATTTAAAACTTTAGATTATTTAGCTGTTATTTGTGTAATAAAAAAATAAATCATTGGAACATACCACTGAAGAAATGTATGTAATCATTAACTTTAAATTAATTTACAGTTACATTTATTGTTAATATTCTGTTATACCGTGCATATTTATGAGTATATGTACATGTTCATGACAAAAAAGGAGACTGATAATTGTGTTATTTATACCAATATACTTTTTATCTCATGGGTTATCAAATCTGACCAGTGCATCTTTTTTTTCTCAACCACTGCCTGGGTTCATATGGATTATTTTTTTAAAGCATTAAAACAGCCTCTATATTGCAATAGCCATTATTTTCAAAAAATAATAAATTGTGAGATTTTACGCTTTTTTAAGTGTCACTGCATGTATTGTGGTACAGGGTGATTACTAGATCACAAATGAGTTTGAATTACACCATGCTACTAATTAGTATTTATAGGCTCTAGTTAGCATGGTGTGTTAAAAAGTGTATAAGATAAAGGAAGTGAGAAATTAACAAGATCTTGTGAATGAAAATATGCCGAATTAAAATAGACAAATAAAAACAAATCTAACTGATGAAAAACTGACCATTGAGAAACTGAGTTTATTTAAAGATACTTTTTATTGTAATAATACTGTAGAAAAAGTGTCTACTCTACATATATTAAATATATCCCTAGGATTGTACTAATCTAATTATTATTAATATGCAAATTCCCAGATGCAAGGAACATATGTTTGTTTGTCCCTTGGGGGGTCATGTTCACGTTCATGTGTAATTTAGCATTAAGAAACAAAATAATGCACAGAATGCTAATATACATGTATGCCTCTCTCATGGTTTTGTTTATTAATGTTATTTATTATTTCATAGTAATTGAGGTTGAAAAAATACTTTTAGTCCATCAAGTTCAACCTTATTAGTAGCCTTATTCAATTAGCTACTTGCAAATGCCTTGAACTCATAAATTTGGCTTCTGGCGTTTTTTTAATAAATGTTTATATGCATTATTTTGACTTAAGATCCATTAGTGCCAATAACTAATATTTGCTGAATATGTAGCAATATTAAGAGTGATTTTAAATTTACGAATTGGGCAGTTGAATCAGGCCCTATATATCCTGATCTTTATAATATGCGGATTAATTGTTAATTAATTAATTGTTAATTGATCCAGAAGAAGACAAACATTTAAAAAAAAAACATTAAAACATTGACAATTGTCTCATAAAAAGGGGAAAAATATAATTCTTTCCTGTCCTATATACAGGCTATTGGATCCCTTCCTGGATCAATACAACTTCTTTAGTTGTCCAGGATAACCCTGGATGCCCTTTTTATTAAAAAATAAATCTAATCCATTTTTTAAATTATTTATCGAACCAAATAAACTATGTGTGTTTATGTTCAAATATGTATTTCAATAACTTTAAAACTAAAGACTAAATATTCTTGATAAAAATAATAAAAAAAATCATCTAACCCTATTCCAAGACCTCCACATCTTGTACTATGCTATATAACCATACAATTGATTTTGTACATTCAGAAAATTTAACTAAGGATTAAACCAACCAAAATCTCCTGCAGTCGCTTTACTTGAATAGTGTTCCGTTTAAAAAGAAACTCTGCCCAGTTTTCAGCTACAAAAAAGCACAATTTCTAACACCTTCCAAATATTGTATATGCATTGGAATACATACTGCATAATGCTGCAATTCCTTTATGTAAATCACATTTATTTATTCATGGGAATTTTCCTTCCATTATTTTTGTCTAAACTGGTCTAGTTAGATTCTGCTGTCTGTACATTCTTATGAACTAAAATGGAAAACAAATTAACATTCTGCAGTATTTTATATAATTAAAAAAAAAAAATTCACAGTGATGTTGCTAACACATCGACTGTAGGCGTGGGCTATTGTAAGATGACTACATCTTTGTGTCGAGGGAGATAAGGGAAGTGACACAGATTAAAACAAATTGTTGATCCATACCAAGAAGTAGCTAGGCAAACAATACAAGTAAAAGCATAAATGTCAATTTGGGATGATAAAGGATACAATCTAAATGTAATATGAGAGGCCCCCAGACAAAAGAAGAAATAGAAAATGTGCATTATGGAGGAATCAACGAATGATACATACACCAACGTAGAAAGAGCTTAATGCGATATAAAGTGTAATATAACATTGTAAAACTCTTTTAATTGTGTTATACAGAAATTAATTATATATACAAAATCTTGCTCATGTTGTTGTAGGATTCTGATTACTGTACGTTATCTGTCTAATTCTACCTCATTGTCTTGGGTTGCAGCTGAAGTGCCCCAAGGATATCCACACCTTCTCCATAGCCGAGGAACATTGACAAATCCTGACTATTTATCCAGGCAAAGACGCAAGGTCATTGCTACAAGGTCATTTAATTTCATCCTCTAGAATTCTCCTGTCCCCAGTGGACCTTCACGTCACAGCTCTTTGTCTGATGAGTTAAGAGCTGGAATCTCACGTTAAATCAATTCTTGACTTGTCGCATGATGTCAAACTCTCTACTGCAATGGAATCTGGAACATTAGCCCTTCTCTGTTAGGAGACAGTATTCTTTTGTCACTAGATATATTTAATGGGAAGATTCCAACACAAACCATTGGGATTTAAAAGTAAATTGCAATTTAATTTAGTCTTTGGTTGGTGTGATCAAATATCTAATTTTATATGCAATTAAAGATACACTAAAACCCATATTTGAATGAAATATGTCAAAAATATTTGTTTGGTCAGTTAAAAAACTTCAAGGATCCTATAGTTTTACTTTTAAGTCTTTTAACTTTTTAATTATTTTTACTTGCAGTCTATTATTTTCTGCAAGAGTAACAATGTACTGGTCCAGCGTTCATAACTTTCAGATTAGTAAAAAAAAAGTTGAACATTTTCAATACAGAATCATTGGAAAATAGGTGGTTTTTCCATCTTATATAAAATGGTTTGCTTTAGTGGCAGAGTGTACTATCACTTCCCAGTAAGAGCCTCATCTCTGCACACAAATATAATGTACTCCAGCATAAAGCTTAGGGGAAATCAGCTATTTTAAGGCAATTTTTTCTACAATCAAATGAAAAACTCCTTTTATATTGATCATTATGACTTGAAAGCTATGAAAACTGGACCACTGAATAGTCATTTAATTTGATTTTCTAAGGCACCCCCTGCCATTTCACAAGATTAATAAACACACTGCTACAGGAGGTCTAACAGATTGCAATGAACATCAAAAAGTTGTTTAAAAATAGATGTTTATCAATAACATTAAATCAGTCTGCTGTTTTCTTGTTAGTATAGAACTGTTTATTGATCTATTTTTTCAAGTTTAAAATAGGGGGTCGTCGTATACACGGAATATGCTGCAAAACTGCAAGTGGTCACTAGATGACGCTGTTGCTGTTTTGTAGGCACTGCCCGGGGGAACATAACCGGATGTCTAGCACACAAGGTCCCTCCTGGCTCTGGATGGAGGCTGTTGTGGGCTCTTGGTTCTGGATGGGGGACTACTCAGAGTGAGTATCTGCTGGGGGCTCCTGGCTCTGGATGTGGGGCTGTACGAGGGGAAGGTCTTATGGGGGGCTCCTGACTCTGGATGGGGCCTGCATGAGGGGAGGGTCTTCTGGGGGCTCCTGGCTCTGGATGGGGGGCTGCATTGGGTGAGGGTCTGCTGGGGGCTCCTGGCTCTGGATGGGAGGCTGTTTAGGGTGAGGGCACAGAGTGGGGTCTGGAAGAATACTCAGGGTGGGGGATAAATGGAAATTGAGAGGTAGAGTTCTTGTGCAAGATGGCAGCTGGAAAGGGAGAACGTCTTCCAGAAGCAGAAGATTTTTACAATGTCATTTTTAATAGCTATCCATCACTGCATACAACAAGTAGAGTTTGTTTAATGTTTTTTTGACTTTCTAAAAAGATTTTGCAAAATGTATGCATTAAATACAGAGTTTTGGTTTATTTTAGTTTATATACCAATTAAGTAAATGTTTGCCCTCTAGAAACCACTGTCCTTATATATGTAGATATATTTGTGTATGTCTAATGAAGTATAAACTATCAATCTTTATATTTTATTGAGGAGTATGCCATAATGACAAGAGCTACATTCCCAAGGGGTAATGTGTATTGTAATTACCTTACACTGCACAGGAATCCCAAGCTCTTAATTCATCACCTGCTCCGATATGACATTAAAAACAATACAAACCTTGATCTTATCAAGTTCATTAACATTTGATTTATTCACTGTCAAAATGTTAACGATAGCTGCAAGAACATCAATATTTGAACTGATTATGCTTAATATTTTGTATTTATCTCAAAAGTCTTTATATGTTTGGCACAAAATGATACAAAGGATAAAATTGTGCTAAAAACAGAAATGACTGCGGCGTACAGATTTGTGTGTCTGAAGAACAATATTACTGAGTAGAGTGGGTGTGTTTCAGCCTAGTCCCATGAAGCACAGGCCTAGGTTATCACATTTCTAGGGGGTAGCAAGCAGCCTGAAGTTGCTGATACAATGCCATGGAAGATGCCCAGAAATGTGTACATGAAGAGAATATTCTGTCTGTAAGTGTACCTGGCACTTTCTGACTTATTGTATACATGCATAGATTTTTTTATATAGGTGTGTAGTAAACTTATGATTGGGATATAGCAAGAGCAAAGAAGGGGTAGTAACAGGGTCATTGGGGGCACACAAATCTAAGCAACATAGGGCAGAATAAAACCTAAATACGGCCTAGGCAAGTAAAGTACACAATTTAAAAAGAGAACAGGAGCAAAGGGTTGTTGTAATGGAACATATATCAGACTAATGTGGTAAGTGGGGTTCCTCAGGGTTCAGTATTAGCTCCTGTCCTTTTTAGCATAATTATTAATAACTTAGAGGTAGGACTAGAAAGTATAGTCTCCATTTTTGACACTAAGTTGTTCAAAGTAGCTAAATCTTTTTTCCTTTTTGCTGGGAGCTCCTCCTTTTTTTTTTTACAAACTGTTTAGCATTTGTGGCTTAGTTTGGCTTTTTAATGAAAGTTAGATCCCTCCAGAAAATGCTGTTCGTAACTTGCTGTAGTAGATGAGTCTCACCCTCAATCATTTTACACCAAACTCTTTAAGTAGCAAAAAACTGGAAAATCCAATTTACAATGGCAAATTATTTTACGTTTTTGATGATTTAGCTCGTCTCTACCACAGGAATGAGGCTACAATGTGACAAGTTAAATTGTCATTAACAGTGGGAGGGTTAAAAGAGATTAGGCATGACTGAGTGTAGACCCTGTTATCAGGTTGCATAAGAGTCATTGCACATTGAATATAATTACTTCCCATTTCTCATGAGATGTATATTTCAGATAGCTTGCTGTTAAATTTCAGTTGCTGTAAAGAGCATTTAAATGAAAAAAAACTATTTGGTACATATATAAAACTGCTATGTTTTTTTAATAAAATATTTTGATTTAAGTTCAGCAAAACAAAGGTTTCCTTTAAGGAATCAAATAAAATAATAAAAAAAAATACAGCTTGGTTTTAGAGTAGATTATAAGCATGCTGTCTACTATTTAAATACATATTCCAGCAGCAAAAGGGGAGAAGAGACACAGGGGGGAAAGTGACACAGGGGAGGGAGAGGGGGCAAAAAGACATAGGAGGGAGAGAGGGGGAAACAGACACAGGGGAGGGAGAGGGGGTAAAGAGACACAGGGGTGAGCGAGTGGGGGCGATTTGCAATGAGTGCCCAAGGACTGAAAGTTGCGGGTTGGCCGATGCCTCCAATGAGGGGCAAAGCCACTCATTGCGGAGCTCGTGATGAGTGCCAAAAGCGATCAACGCAAGGTCTGGAAAGTAGAGGGGGGGAGTGTCTTGCAATGAGCGCATTTGGCGCTCATTGCGGGGCATGAAAGTTGTAGAGGAGAGGCTTGCAATGAGCGCCGAAGTTGCTTATTGCATGGCCCGCAAGTAAGAGGGGGTGAGAGCCTCGTATGGTGTGGCAAACAGCTTTGCCAGGCTTCAAATTTTATTGCCATCATTTTTGACGATCAAGTCGCTAGTTATTATTAAAATTATTATAATCGTTTATTTGTAATGAGCCAACATATTCCGTAGTGCTATACAGGGGTTAAGTACAAGGCAAAAACAATATTAACACAATGGAGGGCCCTGTCTTTGAGCGTACATAGTGATTTCCCTAAAGCAGCCTACAAGAGAGAAAACTTGCAAACTTTAAATCTTGCTTTCAATAGGACAAATATTCAGTGATAGAAGTGATTTTTCAGTGTCATCTCAGATTTTAGTAATTATATCATTTTGCCACTCTTAAGAAGTCCTTAGTAAGCATTATAAGTTTGAGTAAAAAAAATGATCAACACACGTAGATCTGTTAATAGAGATGTGCCACTTTCCTAAGATGTTTCACAAATAGATTGAAAGATGATAATTACATCAAGGACTGTGCAATCCTTATGCTGTGCAGGGCCCAAATAGGCATGTCAGCTTTCTTCACTACCTGTTGTATGACCCCAGCCCCACACTATTTACCTTGGGAAAACGACAGTACAATGGGGGACTTTGCTTTATTGACCAATAAAGAAATTAGAAAAAAAATTCTGAAATAGAAACATTGACTTAATAAAGGTCCACCTTGATACCTAGCTAATTGTTTTAATTATGCTCTGATTATTAAAGGGCACTATCACTCCAACAGGAAAATTGCATAATTGCATTAAAAATCATCTATAGATTGCAGTAGCCATTTTTCTCAATATCAAGTCATATTGAGCTTTCTTTGTGTGGCTCCTGTATGGTATTTTTCATCTGTTTAGTGGCGTCCGACTCTCCGTGACCCTATAGACAGCAGCACACCAGGCACATTTTGTGTCTGGTTCTTCTTGTCCATAAGGTTTTCTTGGCAGAGAGTATGTTGCCAGTTCTTTCTCCAGTGGATTGTAATTTGTCTGACCTCTCTGCTATGACCTGACCATCTTAGGTGACCCTACATGGTATAGCTAACAGCTTCATTGAGGTACACAAGCTCCTTCACCACAACAAGGTAGAGATCCAGGAGGGACCTGTATGGTAATGTGTGACTTCATATGCTGCAGCTTATAGTGCTTGATAATGGTGGGGCAGGGGATCTAACTGCATGATATCATTGGGGGCATTCAAAGACAGACAAGCAGGCTGTGATCCTAATTAACACACCAAAAATGTCACTTGTATTTGGGAGTCATTCAGTTGCATGATAACACAGCACAGACAATGCCATATTTCTCAGGAATTATTCATTTTAGAAAAAAATACCTAATACAAGGTGTAACCAGTTTTTATTGGATAACTTAATAAAAACAACTTGTAATTTGGGGTAACATACGTACAGATGCATAGTACCTATGCTTATTTGCCATTTGCTCCATGATTTGTGTTAGTGGTGGGCATCTCAGTCCTGGTAGAGCTACCAACAGTGCAGGATTTCTGGATGTCGCTTATTATACATGCAGCTTTTGTTAAGGAGAAATTAGTTTAGTTTATTTTGACCTCTGTTCAACAAAAATATATTGAAATCCTGGACTGTTGGAAGCCTGATTTATGTTATAAAAAAGGTAAAATATTATTATGGATTTAGCTGATTTAACACCACTTGGTTAATCAATGCTCGGGCCAATAATTTAAACCACTTGTGCTCAGTTAAGGAGATCCTAAAAACCTGGTGAGGACTGGACTGGCTGGTGACAAATTGAACTTTAGCATGTCTGGACATTGTAATTTCTAAATTAAAAAATTAAAAGGAATTCTCTCAAAAAATGTCATATTTTCTGTCCCTGTTGCTGTTTTTTCCTTAATTGCTTCTCTCCGCATATGTGTTTTGTGTTCAGTGATATGTATAAGTAGTTGTGGAAAATGAACAAATACCCTAATAAAAGGGCAATGTTAGGCCAAGTTTAATGACATTCAACTCTCAGCTGTATATGATGCCTCATTAAATTGTAAGAAGTGAATTAATTGATTGTAACAGAACCCTGTCAAGTTAATTCCAGTGAAAGGTTTCAATGAGTTGAACTGGAGGCTACTTTATCATTGTAACTTATATGACTCTTACTTTGATATCATGAAAAAACAAGGCATCCAAAAAATTAATTACATGTATAAATTATTGTGCTACAAGTAAATTGTCATAGTTATTGTCTTTGGGTCCTATCCTCTTATTTATAGCACAGCACAAGGCAGCAGCAGTGGTGGTGAGCATCCGCTAGACGGCGCTGCCGATATTCTGGTGCCATATCATAGAGTCAAGGCTTAGGTAAACTGTTAGGGTTAGGGTGAGGGTTAGTTCAAGGGCTAGGCCAACATTATAAGCTTAGAACTTCTCTCACATATCGGCAGTGCTGCAAAATATTGGCAGCGCCATCTAGTAGTTGGAGGCTGCACTGCAGCAGCAGACCTGTCTCGACACCATAACAGGATAGATCCTGTCTTTGTTTAATTTTTCCATTATTATACAATTTAAAGCCATTTTTGTTCATTTAAAATTAATTTAAAGAGTACAACCTTGCAGGATGTTGACTTGAAGCCCCACCAGATGTTCCTCTTTGTGACCATGAGCGGTGCTAGTTCATAGTGGATACGTATCAAAACTGTGATGAAGAAACTGACTGGCTAATACTTGTTGTTGTTTAGTCATTCGGTCGTGTCCGACTCTCAATTACCTTATGGACCGCAGCACACCAGGCACATCCTGTGTCTGGTTGTCCTCATCCATAAGGTTTTCTTGGCAAAGATACTGGAGTAGGTTGCCAGTTTTTTCTCTCTGCTATGACCTGCCCATCTTGGGTGACGCTACATGGTATAGCTCACAGCTTCATTCAAGTACACAAGCCCCTTCACCACGACAAGGTTTTAAAGATTTCCTTTTTTTATATTAAAATACAATATATGTAGATCATTAAAATAGCATGAGGGAGGAGTGTCTCATTCCTTATTACAGGGACTTTGTCACCCCAAAATCAAGTGGCTTTAAGTTATTCCTAAACAAGAAACTGGCTATATAAGGTGCTAACCATTGTTTTTCTTGCGTAACTCGTTCTTGAGATATTCAGCATTGCTTGTGAGTCATTTTACAAAGGACTCTGGAATTATGGGTTCATTTGTAACATAGTCTGCTTGTTTGTTTATGTGGTGGCATAAACAATGTGCCTCAATGTTATCATTCAGTGATATCCCCTATCAAGCAGTCTAAAATACAAACTAGCACAGGGACATGCACAGTCGCAAAAAAGAGCTGCACTAATAATACTGAATATGTCTGCAGCTGTCTTTAAAATGAAACCAACTTGTTGTTCTGGTGACAGTGTCTTGTTATGTTGAAAAAATATATATACTTCAGGGGCCATTTTAAAGGCATATTTAGGTTTCCTGGATTATGAATGCATCTGATAGAGGAGATTCAGTAGTGTATAAAAACATTTTATTGCATGACAAAATACAAAAATAAACATCAAGCAGTTGAGTTTAAGAGTAAACACCCCTGGAAATCGCTGCTAAAATTTGCATAAAATTCATAATTCGTTTTGGCCAATCACAGACATTCTTTCAATCTGTGATGCCAGTTTGTACATTAAGGCATCATGGCACGTGTAGTCCCCTGTATAACAAAGCAAGGAGAAGCCCAGACATTGCTCTGTGGATCTCTGTACTGTGCTGCTGATGCCTTGAAGGTTATTATAAGATTACAAACTGTACTCAAATGCAGTGTTTCTATTGGTAGGTACACGGTGCTTAAGTAAGCAGTTCTGGGGGTGTGGAAAACAAATTTTATTTTTAAATAAAATACATCTGTATGTGTACAGACTAACTCAATGTAATGTGTGTGTCTGATATAAACAGCATGTGTTAGATTAGAAAAAGGGAAAAACCATATACATTTAACTGTGAATTCACAGTTTTTTTGTAACACAGGAAGAAATATTCTCCTTTGAGGAAGTATTTATCCACATTGATAGCAAGAATGGCAAGGACATGCTGGCTGCACTCAGTCAAGTGGTCTATAACTATTTGGCTTCACTTTGAAGCCATTGCACTATGAGTTTCCATTAACCACAGTAGAAACAGACTGAGACACATCTATGATTTACTGAATAAAACAATCACTGCGTTCAAAAAAACCTTGTAATTAGATATTCAGCAAAATATTTAGTTGTAATATTTAAAAAGATATGAAGCAGCTCTAGGGTAATTAACATTGGGAATGCTACAGTGGTTCAAAAACTAGAACATAAATGACACATTCATTATATAAAAGCGGTTCTTCAGAGATATAGCAGATGTCTGAAAGAAAAATTGGGCCTCCAGCACTGAGTCTGTTACAATACATATAAGTCAATTGCACTGTCATAATTCCAGTTTACTTTGAATCAAGATATGACTCTACTTTTAGTATTATCATTCTACAAGAAGATGGCCAGAAGGCAAACTGAAAGTGAGTCAATTTTGGCCATAGCTTCAAATAAGTGTGATAGTGATTGATGCTTGAAGGCTTTGGACATGTAATAGAACTAAAACTCTGAAACAAAATCCAAAGAAGCATTGAAGCCGCTCTATGCGAGTGTTATCTTATTTTAATGCTGTTTACTAATTGGGTTGGAGTTCCATGGGGTAAAAATTATATTGGTAGACACAGAAGGGGGTTCTGTTTACAACATTTTGTTTGGCATTTATTTTCCTAAGCAAATACTTATTTTAAAATGTATTTTTTCAACATTTAAATTTAATTTTAAAAAAGACAAAAATGAAGCTATTAAAAATAAATAAATAAATAAAAGACTGGCAGCGTGTTGGTTTCAAGCTCATCACACTGTTTTCTTGTTTCTCTGCATGCGTTGCGCTAGGTTACAGATGTTAAAGAAGCTGATTGCCTGGCACTGCTCATAGAAATATATACAGAAATAATAAATAAATATAAAGTTAATAGGTAGAACTTGTACCCAAATTCGACAAGAATGTGGACTTATAAGAATGTTTGCAACAATTTCCTTTTCTTGGATGTTAAACAATGTTAATTTTTCATTTGTTTGCTTGGAAAAATAAATTAGTGTATCAGGACCTTATAAGTTGTTTCAAACACCTCTTAAAGTCATTTTGCCTTTTTGCATGAATGTGCACAGTAGTATATGAGACACATTGCATTGTCAAGTCCTTTACATTAATATTATGGGCTTTTCTTATATTCATTGCATACCCAACGTATCTACGTTTTTGGAGCCCCTAGGCAGTGAAGTGGAAGAGCCCCTGCAAGTGAGTATGCAAGGTATGCACGGATACAGTTTTGCCTTTTCTGTACGTGTAAGTTCCCTTTCCTGTGTTAACTCTCTTGATCTAGGTGATCACCCCCTAGTAGCCAGTCTATGAACTGCAACATTTCATTTTTTTTAAACCAGGAACCATTTTTTTAAAGAAGGGAAGCGCCCCTGGGCAGCTGCCCAGTTGGCCTAATGGGTAATCCGGCCATGTGCGTCCCCTCAGATTTCTCTTTCAGTAACAAATTACTCTGGTGTCTGAATTAATTTTATTAAATTTAACACTAGGATTGTTCTTGTTTAGTCGTCCAGTCGTGTCCAACTCTCCGTGACTCTTTGTACCGCAGCACGCCAGGCAAATCTATTGTTATGTCTCTGGTTGTGCTGATCCATAAGGTTTTTTTGGCAAAGATACTGGTGTGGGTTGCCAATTCCTTCTCAAGTGGATCGCCATCTGTCTAACCTCTCTGCTATGACCTGCACATCTTGGATAACCCTTCATGGTATAGCTCACAGCTTTGAAGTACCAAAGCCCATTCACCACGAAAAGGTAGTAAGATACACAGATGCAAATCAGACAACCCTTAGGTTTTTAAGCAGTGTAGTTTAAACTAAAAATATTAGCAGTTTTGTAAATCAAGAGCATAAAAGCATTTTTGGAGGAAGAAACTTAAATGTTTGGTATGCCAAACCCTTACTGCTGCAGATTACCTTCTAAAAAGGTGGGCATGGGCAATGTAGCACTATAACCCCCTAAAATATTGCACACACTTCAGTGCAACAAGGTGCATTTTGTTTTCTAAATCTTTTTTTTGGACTATTAATTTCCAAAAGTGGTAGTTAGTATCTCTTTAAAATAATCTTTCCCCTACTAAAGCAAGCATAATGTTATGCTGAATGTACAGCTCAAATAATATTGCATATTAATCTCTGCATCATTATAGAAGATGTATTGCATTTCTGTAATCTGGGACACAGTATGCAGCAGCTAGTTGCCGTTTACAAGCTATGTGACTCCATGGATTATAAATAATTATATAAATTGTCTTCAAAAAGACATTGTATTGTTGATTGTATTGTTGTATTATTGCATTGATGATTGAATTGTTGTATTATTGCATTGATGATTGTATTGTTCTATTATTGCAGTGATGATTGCACTGTTTTATTATTGCATTGATGATTGCACTGTTCTATTATTGCAGTGATGATTGAATTGTTCCATTATTGCAGTGATGATTGCATTGTTCTATTATTGCATTGCTGATTGTATTGTTCTATTATTGCATTGATGATTGCACTGTTCTATTATTGCATTGATGATTGTATTGTTCTATTATTGCATTGATAATTGCACTGTTCTATTATTGCATTGATGATTGTATTGTTCTATTATTGCATTGATAATTGCACTGTTCTATTATTGCATTGATAATTGCACTGTTCTATTATTGCATTGATGATTTAATTGTTCTATTATTGCATTGATGATTGAATTGTTCTATTATTGCATTGATGATTGCACTGTTCTATTATTGCATTGATGATTGCATTGTTGTATTATTGCATTGATGATTGCATTGTTCTATTATCATACAAACACTATAAATTACCAGTGATGACCACTAGGGTGTGTCATGAGCAATATTTTGATTTCTACATTTTGACATAGTGATAATGATGATAACAGGCTTTTTCCTGCTGTTATTAGGTCATCTGCTCGTGTCCAGAGGTCACGATACACCTTTTGGAAGATGATTGGCTTGTTTTCCAATTGTATCTGTATCTTGGCTGGGTATAACTAGCCCTTTCAGATATGCCTTGGGGGGGTTAAACTAAATTGGTGCAGCTACAATTCCCCCTCCACAAAATGAAATGTGTTGTACATGGTCTGCCACATGTGACACATGTCATTACTACTCCAAGGACTTAATCTCTGAGAGCATGAACCAGACAGGGACATGAATTTGCAAAGACAACTTACCAAATGCCAAGTATCCGCTTGACTTTTGGCACTTATATATGGCACTTACATATGTAATTTTCTAGTTTTCATAACAACTAATTAGTAAAGAGCTACACTAACATTTTTAATTTACTGTGACTATAAAAACTTAGATCTTGCGTAAGCAAATCCAAATATTACTCTAAAGAAAGGGTAGTAGATAAGCGCAATTGCCTTTCAATGGCGGTAAAATGCAGTAAAGACATTGAAGCATTCCTGGGATATGCATTAGGTTATCACAAGGGATATTAGGCTACATGGGCAGAAAAAAGGGTCTATTGTTTAATCCTTCAGTCGTGCCTGACTCTCTGAGACCCTATGGACAGAAGCACGTCAGGCACATCTATTGGTATGTCTTTGGTGGTGCTTATCCATATTGTTATCTTGGCAAAGATACTGGAGTGGGTTGCCAGCACCTTATCCAATGGATTTGTCTGAGATCTCTGCTATGACCTGCCCATCTTGGATGACCCAATATGGTTCACAGCTTCATTGAGGTACATAAGCCCCTTTACCTTGACAGGGTAGTGATCCAGAAGGGGTTTGTTTCTTACCTGCTGTGAAATCTAAGTCTGTACGTAATATTAAATCAAACCGGTGAGAAAATAAGTGGTGAGAGAGTTGGCAGACAAGGGGGTCGTTCTTTACCTCCTCATACTCGGCAAATGTATCCTTTCCACCATTTTGTTCTGGTATGGCCAAGCAGTGGATGAGATGACGTTGTATAGTAATAAGATCTGCAGATACAGTTCCCTGCACCTTGTTCATACCAATTTCATTGTTTCTTTTTCATACCAGACTAGTTAAGATTATTAAAACATCCGTTTGGAAAAAAAAAATAATGTTTTGATCTTAGATGATTTGATGTTTCCACTTGAAAATCACTTTAAACAGAGTATATCTGGCAATGTGCCTTATTTAAGTCACTGTTACAAAAACACTTATTAACTAAGTGGTTTTGTTAAGCGGCAGAGAAATGAAGTAGGCACCTGACTCTGAGAAGACATTTTGACGTATCAATATTAGTTTGTTGTGCAGTCATATGTCTCCTGAAATAATTAAATTCTCTTTTTGGGATGGTATTAACTTACAGTATACTACTTAAATGGGTTGCATCAAAACGTTCAGCGTTTATTAGCATTATTAACATTTCTAGATGTTGCTCAGTCCTTCAGTCGTGTCCGACTCTTGGTGACTATATGGACCACAGCCCACAAGCACATTTGTCTGTGTATCTGGTTGTGCATATCCATATGGTTTTCTTGGCAAATATACCGGAATGGGTTTCCAGTTCCTTCTCCAATGGACCACAATTTCTCTGGCCTCTTTGCTATGACCTGCCCATCTTGGGTAACCCTACATGGTATAGCTCACAGCTTCATTGAATCAAAACGATTAGACTTTATTAGCATTATCAACATTTCTAGTTGTTGTTCAGTCCTTCAGTCGTGTCTGACTCTTGGTGACTATATGGACCACAGCCCACAAGCACATTTGTCTGTGTTTCTGGTTGTGCATATCCATATGGTTTTCTTGGCAAATATACCGGAATGGGTTTCTAGTTCCTTCTCCAATGGACCACAATTTGTCTGGCCTTTTTGCTATGACCTGGCCATCTTGGGTGACCGTACATGGTATAGCTCACAGCTTCATTGAGTGTACATCAAAACAAGTCAGCGATTCAGAAGGGGGCATTTCTAGTAGATTCTCAAAAAGTGAATAAAGACATTTACATAATATACAAGCCTTTATAGTGCAGGGGTGGACAAGTCCGGTCCTGGAGAGCCCCACACAGGCCTGTATTTGAGGATACCTTTCAGTGCACATGTGAGTCAATCAGGATAGAATGAAGAACATATTCACTCACCTATATGCAGCAGGGATATCCTCAAATCATTGCCTGTGTGGGGCTTTCCAGGACCGAACTTGCCCAACCATGCTCTAGTGGGTTCATGTCTGTTACTATATTATTCGTTTTATGATATTAAGACAGAATTAATTATTGCAATCCAAGAGCATCTCCTCCACAGACAATAGGAACACTTCAAAAACTGACAATATTTCTTAAAAGTTGTATCTCTTAAAAATAAAAATTAACTGAATTCTCTAATGTGTGATGGTATATTAAAATCCCTTTTGAGGCAAAAAAAAAAAAAACATTGATATTCACTTTGTGTAGTAATTCTCCCATTTGGTCTAGATCTATTACCCACGTAATGTCACAGCGCGATAATATGATAGCATAATGACAGCCATTATGCTTCTTCTGCCTAGAAGATTATAAAGTCTATAATCACAATTTAATTCTCAGAATATATCTTAAAAATCATGTTGCTAGTAAGAAGTTATGGAACTGTACAGATCTGTGAATTCTTGTTAACTCAATTCTGCTTGTACTCATGGATAGATATGGACAGAAAAGATCATTAGTGCCAATGTTGTGCCTTATAATGAGCCGTATAAGATGTTATGTGCTGAATTTGTACACGTACGAGTAGTTCTGGACAACATCTCGGAAAAAGCCATTCTAGTTTCTATTACATTGGAAGAGATAGGACATGCGTTGGATCTACACAGACCTTAATGGAAAATGTAATTTTAATGTAAACTCTTCTAAATTGGTGGATAAAATAGAATTAAATTTCCACTAGGTGCAATGGTAATGGGTTTCCAGGATCTGACTTTTCTCATCTGTCTGGCTGTAAAATCAACTGAGAAGGTGTGACAGATGCAGAATTATAGAGGGTCAGTGTCAGGCAGCTTTGTGCTGTCCACCTAAATAGAATGTCTTGGCAGACGGCGTTAAATAGTAGAAAGTGATGAGTAAAACGCTTGGCCACTTTAGCACTGTAAAACTTCGAAGAGGCAAAGCACTCGGGTTCCTTCTACCCAGTTAGGTTTTTTTCTGGAAAGAACGAGTTTAAAATTATTTAATATTTAATATAAGCACAGTCATATTCGGTTTTGCTTTAATGGCAGGGTACATTTTGCCTTTACTACTAACAGGATTAGAAATTTGGGAGGAAAGTGGAGTCTTAGAAGGGAGCTCTAATCAATACCACTGCATCTTGCCACTTGACAATAGAACGAAATAGAAGTATAAGCACTATTGTAAAATAAGGTGGCACGTCCATCACGCGCAGCAGAATAGCGCGCCGTCATCAGGGCGCCGAGAACTCTGCTCTCATGACGCTCTGCGCTCCAGCCTGCAGACATCTCATGCGCGAGCGCCCCCTCAGCTGACAGTGTGCCATATGTGCACTGAACCACCTCATGCTGCCAATCATGTCCAAGCTCATTGACCCATGGAAGTTCCATCGTCTTATCCATGCTTAGCCCGGTCAGCTGACCATCCCAACTAATGCTGCCCGTCCTCTTTGCAGCTGCTCCAGGAGGTCGGCTAGGAGGATCAGTTGGATCTTGGTCTGAGAGGTGCCTACCTTCTTCATGCGCTGGAATTTCCATGGGTCAATGAGCTGGGACATGGTGATGCGCAGCACAAGGTGGTTCTGTGCACATATGGCACACTGTGAGAAGCCTGCAGGCTGTAGCACAGTGAGTCCTCAGAGCGCAGTTCTTGGCGCCCTGATGACGGCGCGCTATTCTGCTGCGCAAGATGGTTGCGGTGCCGTAAAATAAGATTGGATAGGGATATTTTAAAACTACCAATTTACTTCCAATATGCATCCACCACGTTGTATCGTATTTTGTTTGGTATTTGTAAATAATTTTGCTATGCCTTCTTCTTCCACTTATTAACACCCTAACACAGGGGTATTCAAAGTTTTAATATCTACCGCCCACTTTTGATTGTAAAATGTCCTTACCGCCCACCGGTGCCGCAGTAACTCATTTTACCCTCTCATTTCTGGTTACATAAATCATATGACACTAGCTATGTATTGCCCTGTACTTACTAGATAGTGATCAGTTCCTGACTGCTGTCCCTAGGCTCTCTCACCAGCTCTCCAACCAGCCAAGGGTGGTGCAAGGGTCTCCGGTGTGTGACGTCACTCGTCAGCGACACCACCTAGTGATTACCCCGCCGCCCACCATGACAGCTTGAATCGCCCACTAGTGGGTGGTAAGGACCAGGTTGACTACCATTGCCCTAACAGTATTTCAAATTAGGTTAACCCTGCCCACTAAAGTACACGAGCAGTGCAAGGTGAGTACACATGGCACCATCTGGTGACTCTAAACGTTATATTTTCTTTAAAAATGTTATTATGCTTACATAGCTGCTAATGTTGTTAGTTTGTTACATACTTCATAAACATTAATTTTATCCCAAACTTAAGGAATCTGGTCAATGACCAATTTTCTTAAAAAAATACTATTATTATTATAAACTACGGATCGCTGTTGTTCAGAGCAGGCTCATGACCTTAAGATGTATCGCTTTCAGGAATGAAGAAAGACGGGTAATATGACACAAATCTTACATTTTCTGAAATGTATTTCCGAGTCAGTGGAAGAGATGAGAAAAGAGATCATGAATTAAAGTTAAGAGGGGTGAAAGGTTGGGCTAATGTGCTCAAGGTCTTGAAAGGGCAATGGATATGTTTAATTTTGATCCAGAGGAACTTGATACAATAAAATAACGCAAGCATGTTTGAGATAAGCTTCATTAAGGGGCACTGAAGCCATATATTTGCTATTCTTTAATTTAAATAGTGAGTTGTTAACATTACAAAAGTTTTTCTTTCTATGCACGATAACATTTAAAATGCTCTTTTATATCAGTGCACAAACTGCTTTTGGAACAAAATCAAGCCTTTTGCAGATTCAATCGAATTGAGCAGTGTCAGAGCGCCTCACTGTCCTAATTATGAAGCTCTATTTAAAAATCTTACACTCCCTCAACTGGCTGAGACGGATACAGACACAAAATAATTATAGGGGAGGTCCTTGGTTCTACATACAGTGTACGGGGATTAATAGAAAATATTTGACCCTTTGCAGCACTCAATTTTCATAGAAAGAAAACAATATTTTAATATTATAAAAACTGCTGTTTTAAAAATATGACAGCAAAATGGTGCCCACTAGAGGAATATTAACTTTTTTTTCAATGGTCACTTTTCTAAGTTATGTACCTATCAATTTACTTACAAGATGCATCTTATTTTCTTTGGTATATGTAAATAATTTTACTATGCCCTCTTCTTCCACAGCGGTAAGTAGGTGGCGCTACAGTGGCTCCCTGAGACTTTGTTCACGTTCTTAGGTTTAGGATTAGGTTAGATTTAGGTGATGGTTAGGGTTTAGGGTTAAGGTAGTGGCAGATGATAAGCTTTACATAGTAAAATAATGGCATCTGCCACATACCTAGCTCAAACCCTAAATCTAACGCTCGCCCTAAGAACAAATTGAACAAAGTCTCCGCGAGCAACCGCCACTGCACGACACTGCTGGTGGGGACGAAACAAGAAATATTTGAATAATAATAGTGTACTAGGCTGGACACAAGTTGGCAGGGTATTGAGCAGTTCAAGGTCACAGATGTGATTGGCTGGCAGAACTCATGTAAAGAAGCAGGAAGTTATAGGTGGAGCTTAGTTTCCCAAGCTGTGAAATGTTTTAAAGACTGACATTTTTAAATGAAAATTAAATTGTATAAGAGAGTTTAAAATATTTGTATATTAAATTACTGGCTTAAAAACTAGAAACAAAGAGAGAATAGAATAACAGTGTAAGGGGTGGTCTGAAAATGGGTGGGACACAAGTGGCAAATGTGTTTTTTTTATTGTAATTAAAATGAAATACAAAATAATTGACAATTCTGTTGTAGATATACATAAAAAAGACATTTCTGTGTTTATGTATATCTACAACATAATTGTTAATTATTTGTATTTCATTTTAATTACAGTAAGAAAAACATTTGATCATTTTTCATAACATTAATAGAGATAAATAAAAAAAACAACCTTTGGGAGGAAGAAGAGGAATAGTGGTATAATTTAAGAAAGTTATTTAGAATCTTATGTTGTTAATTATTAATTTTTAACGATTTTCAGTGTCCAAATGTTCCAACAGTACATATATTTTTTTTTAAATGTCTTCTATTACCGCCAACATCATGTACATTGTGTGTATATATTATTTTTTTATTTCTTCTATTGTGGGTTTATCTGATTGGTAATTTTTAGTTATGTTAATTCTAGTAGCCAAAATATTTGATTTATTAGGATTTGTGTGTGTTTTGATATCACATATATAGTTCTCAGCAGTGCGACCTTGCCAAAATCCGTTAGTAGCGCAACGTTAAAACTGTGGGCCGCAAACGCGGACCTCGCAAAGCGAGGGCCGCGGTTGCAGCCAGGCAAGGAGCGCCAAAGGCGCTCCTTGCGCTGATGGAGATGTGCGCCGTAGGCGCTCATCCCTATGACCCCGTACGACTCAGGCAAGGAGCGCTGGTGGAGATGATCGCTGTAGGCGCTCATCCCTACGACCCCGCACGACTTGTGCATCATACCTACAACTCATGGAACTACACATCAACACAAAACTCAAATACACAATTAACAGTGCGAGACCTGTAGCCTATAAAAAATTACGTCCCGTAACACCTACAAAAGGAAACCGCTACTTAAAAAAAAAAATACAAGCCGCAAAAAATACAAAGTTAACGGCCGCACCACGCACAGCAAAAAACACACAAAAGAAAAACTAAAAAAAACACACACAGCAAGGAGGGACAGCCAGGACGTCTAGGAATGAGGTTAAACGCCAATTTAAATACAATTTAAAGATTATCGCAACTCGAAAATGACCTAAGCGAGAGAAAAAATGTCCGCCGCAAAAAACGAAAACGAGGCTACACGACCCCTAAGCACGCAAAACACCGACAAGCACATACGACTTTTACGCAGACCCATATGACCTACTAAATACACTATTAGGAAGGATGCTAAATGCTCCACACCCGCCTAACACATACACAATCGCAGCCATTTTACAACACTAACTGCAAACTAATAACATTACCATTGTAAAATGCGCAACTGCACAGCTAAACATATGGTTTGCCCTCGCGCACGCAGCCTATTTACACTGCACACATTGCTGACACTTACACCTCAGCTGCATTGTATGCTGCAGGAACATCAAAACAGATTGTTAGCTCTTCAGCATATTGCTTCCTGCATATATTAATTACAAATAGGTAAATTATTTTAATTTATAACTTTACAAATTAATTAATTAACATAAAAAAATACATAGACAGAACAAAAAAAAAACAGATTCACAATAAACGCTAAAGGTGATCAGCGCGCGCCTCACAAGGAGCGCCAAAAGTGTTTAGAGTAGCACAACTACAGGGGAGAGGCTCGCAATGTGCACCAAAAGGCCATCAGTGCGAACCTTGCAATGAGAGCCAAAGGAGGTATCATAACCAAAAATACACCAACCAAGAGGCTCGCAATGAGTGCCGAAGGTACTCACACAACCAAAAGACTTACTTTGTGTACCAAACAGCATTACCTGCCTTACAATTCTATTACCGTCATTTTTTTACGGGCAAGTCGCTAGTATTTGATAACAGTAATCCTAATAAAGCCTCATCTGTTTTTTTAGGTATTGGAGGATCCTGTGAGTGTTTCTAATATCGAATATGTTTCTTCCCATATTTGTGAGATTTTAGGACATTCCCATAAAGCATGTTTAAAAGTTCCAGCTATATCACAGCCTCTGAGGCATTTATCATTAAATGATGGGTTTCATTTGTATAATCTTACTGGAGTTAGCTACCATCTCATTTTGCATTTTTGTGTCAATAAAGAACATTTTGGGACAGGGCTGCAGAGGATACAATATCTTTGTTGATAGAGATGAGGCTGCCTCCCTGAGAATTGTTAAAAAAGGAAACTACATAATTTAAACATTTTTATATAAAAAGGTGACATAATCGTGCACAGCTATCAGATCTGTGTTGAATATATTAAATCTGATTAACAAGCAGAAAATAAATTGCTTTGTATGTAGACACAGCATGATCAGATAGTCCCCATATTTTGTATCCTGATGTGCAACTCTCTGCCTAACAGCTGAAGTTAGGAGAAAAATATTACTCTGCGCAGCATAAAGGAACTAAAATTAACCTTTTCAAATGACGAGTTAGATCCAATATCCATCCGAGTCACCCTTTCAAAAGGTTCACTTTAGTTCTTCCGTGCTAAATAATGTAATAACTTTGGTAAAGTTTTCTTTTTTTTCCACATTTGACATTTTCCCCCGAGTCCTTGAGACATGGAAGTCACTACTGATTTAAATATTATTGCTTCCAGAGCATATAGCAGACAAAAATATGACACAGCAAAATTCAATCATAATTCTGTCTATTTTAGGGAATTAAAGTTGTATTATCATATTTAGCCCTTACCCTGCTAAAAAATGAAATTCTGCATCATAAATTATTCTGGAGATCATTTATCAATACCGCTCAACGGCAAAATTGGAAATTGAATATGTAACCGTCAGTAGGAGACATACTCTGCATATTTTAGCATACTAATAAGATAGGTGGATAGAAATGGGCCCCATCATACCTCATATGACTTAAATGACCACTGTAGTTAGGAAAAACGTCACATGCTTGTAAAGTAAAACTGACAACATTTATAGCTGGGTTCCCTGGTGGTCCAGTGGTTAGGATTCAGTGCTTTCACTGCTGTGACTTGGGTTCGATGTCAGTCAGGTAATCAAGAGGTCACACCACCCTGAAGACATGCAGGATTGGGCCTTGTCAGTACTTTGATGGGAGACCAGCCAGGGATAACAGGAGTCGTATGCTGTGGCCCATTGAAGAAGTAAATGGCAACCCACCCCAGTATCTCTGCCATGAAAAGTGGACGAGCATGACCATGGACATAAAGATGTGCCTGGTGTGTTATGGCCCATGAGGTCATGGAAAGTTGGAAGCAGCTGAACGATGAAAAAAAAAAAAGTATACTTAGTTTACTTTGCTTGTATAATGGGTATTCCATCTTGGATTGCTAGTTTGCCTGTAGCTTGAGGAGAGGAATCATCACTAGGAAATTCTGTTCTATCTACTGGCTATTGACTCGATAGAGGTCTTATATGAATCTAAAGTTCATCTCATTCCTTGCAGGTTTCTAATACAGTTATGAACAAAGACACTGCATCTCAAAATAAAAAAATAAAAAAACAGGAGAAAATGCGCAGAAATAAAATGCCTGCTTCTGAACACTGAAAGGTAACAGGGATTATGTCCCTAACGCTATATTTCATTATTGCAGGATAGGTGTATATTTTCAGTTGTTTCTAGGGTTTGTCTGGCTGTCTATTTCTTTACCCTTTTATTTTTCATAGCCATTTTATGCACACCCTATATCAGGAAAATTAAATAGGTCTCTCATGGGTAAACTCCCTTGCCAAAAAAAAAAAAAAAAAAAATCACAAGGCAAATCTGCATTGGATGGGCTCCATTTCCATAGAGCTTACCAACAGGGAATCCATAGTGGTTCATAGCTAGTATACTTGGTTTATATTTTACAATTGCTCATTCATACTATGGATAATTGCCTTCAGTGATTCCAGCAAGTATCCCCTGATGCTAGCAAGTAGGATGGTTCATCTATGCTGTTATCCCCCAAAATGTAATTAATCGTTTATACAGGGTAGTAGTTAAGTTTGTGATTATTGGGGATCTTTCAAGGATATATTGGTACATGGAAATAATGAAATAATGGCATCACCGACTCTATATATGTTTTATGCACAGAATAGTTGTTTTAATGACAAGGAATAGGGGTTATATTTTATTTGCAATTATATATTTAGACAAATGAAGTTATGCATCTGGTAATTAACTAAGAAACAAACTGACATCCCCATAGGGGCAGTAGTTGGTTAGAAATGTAACAAGCAGAGTATACAAACCATAGACAACCAGATCAGAGGGTCTATTTTTGCCTCTTTAAAGGTATATAGACGTTTCCTAGGCAGGTTATAGGCAGGAGAGTAAAATCCAGCTTTGCACACCCACATGGAGCTTACATAACCAATTACACACATTAATGCAGCCAGGTACATGGTTTGACCTTTCAAAGGAAGTACTTGCTGCAGGATGGAATCACATGTTTGGGTGGAGTCTGAGCTTGCAGCTGAATCAGAGCACAAGGATAAGGAGAGATAGAAACAACATATCCCAGGCTGCTTTGCAACACAGGTACTATGATACAAATGTATCAGCTAACCTCTGATTTATCCTGATTGGCCGAAACAAATTATGCATTTTATGCTAATCTTAGCAGGGATTTTCAGGGATGTCAACTAACAAAAGCTGCAGCTTGCAAATTGAAGGGATTTAGCAAACATCAGGATGAGTTTGTAAATGTGTATTATAGTATTTTTTCATGCAAAAAAATACTACCGATTCTCCTCTATCAGATGCATTCATAATCCAGGTAAATTAGATATGCCTTTACATTTTTTGTTTATTTATTTTGCCCCCTATTGTGGTGAACCTAGGCTGGGGCCAGAATTGTTTATTAAACATGCAATAAACATACAATAGTGGGAGTCATTTGACCTGGAGAGAGAAAACCACCTTTACGTTTTTCCAATATGGCTGCCATATCTGTAAAATCATTTAGGCTGTGACTAAAAACCTATGATTTCTGGTTCTTATATTTAGGAAAGGTGGATGGAGGGGCTCTTGCACTCTCTAGTGTGGGCCCTGAAATCAGCCAGACTACAAAACTATGGAAAAATCACCTCAGGCTTTCCCTTTGCAGCCTGACAACTGAATAAAAGCTATATCTCCTTTTACCAGCAAATCTCTAGCAATGTAATGTGAGAATCAACTTAATAACAAAAACCATTAAGTGAATGTTTAAACATCAATTGTGCATAACATCTCTTGGATTGTATATAACACTCCTCATTTTCTTTTTCAAAACAAGACTCTTCTGAACGTCTTAATGGTTTCTATGGGAATCACAGAAACGGTGCATATTACAAGCGGTCTCCTGCAGAGTTGGCAGGTGTGGGCAATGTCAAATAAATTTATTACAGTCTGTGTTAATAATGAAAATTATAGTAAAGCCGGGTAAAAGTGTTCAACATCCTGCTAATTTGAAGCTACCTTATGAGACAATAACAAGCTCCTAACAGTTTTTCTTTTCTTTCTTTAATACTAATTACACTTAATGTTCCCTGTCGCATTCGTTTTCATGGTAATTACATTTCAAAACTTTTGCAATTAGGTTGCAGTTAATATTGTGGAATATTGCAATTATTTTTCATTGTGACACCTCTATTGAAAAGTAGTGGCAAAAGTGGTGGCATAATGATCGCATTGTTCAACTAAATCAGAACTGTAGAAATAAGGCAATTGAACCAATTACCCATTATTATTTATAATTACAGATAATGTCATTTTCTATTCTGTTGCTTATAGGAATTTCTTGAACACAGATACTTAGTACTGTATTTGTGATATAATAGTGTTATTTTCCTAATATACTATATTTGTTATTGTTGTGAGTTTTATTGTCTTATGCAGAACAATGCCTACAATAGCTATAGGATATATAAGAAAAAATCATCCTTGATATCAAGTGAGCGAAGAAGAACATATCTAAGGTTCATCTCAGTACTTGCAATGCAACACAGTATGAGTAAGCTATGCAGCATTGAGAATGTAGTCTGTAAGCAAATCCTGAGGAAGCTCAGGCAAGGAAACTGCTGGAATGCTGCAGGGAACTCAAGAATACTTGGTTGTATTTGAGAAGGATACAGCAAAAAAGAGAGGTACTAATTCTACTCTATGGATCCCTAGACCTCACCTAAGTGGACCTCACCTAGAACACGTTGTGTGTTTCTGAAGATCATCAACTAAAGAATATTAACTCAGACACCCTTCAAAGGAAGAGGACTAGAATGATGTATGGTCTAACTAATGGTTCTCAGTAGCTATTCTTGGGACTAGAGATCTTATCTGCCAATCCTCAGAGACAAAGAGGTACACTAAATCAAATTTATTCTATGCAAATCAGTGTGCCACATACAGCGACCCTGTACAAAATGTTCCGTTTCTCAAAGGTGGTCTCCTTGAGCATTGGAAGAACAGCAACCTGACCCAAAATAAAAAGTATGAGAGTCAGTGGCTTACAGGACAGAAGGAAGAAAGGTGATATGTTACAAACCATCAAATATATCAAATGGTTCATAATGTTCAGGAGAGAAGTATCTATTAGAATAAGAGGAAGACAAGAACAGGTCATTCATTGAAATGGGGAGGTGGATGATTTAGGGGTAATGTCTGAAAGTTTGCCTTACAGAAATGGTAATAGATAAGTGCTTTCCAACAGAAGTAGTGGGAACACTCTCAACAAACAAATTCAACCATGTCTCATATGTGTCTAAGACTATACTAATTGCAAGTAAATGTAATGGGCAGACATTATGTATAGTGAGATTTGTATTTCTATATATCAATATAATCTATGATGCCCCCCATGGAATTAAATAAAATGCCTTACATTTTCAGTGACTAAATTGTCACACTATACCGACATTTAATGGAGTTGTCTTATTTATCTTGTGTGAGACTGAAAAGAACCTTTGATGAATATACCCATGTGTGCTATTATTTAGACAACAAACTTTACTGATGAAGCACATCCTAGTAATGAACCTACAGCTCCCTTAGTAATTACAAGGCCAAACACCACATGGGGGAAATAGGTTAATCACGGAATTAGACCTATTTCTTCCAGTTCATTACTCTATGGAAGCTATGCTATACATCTTAGCAATGTGTATTTGTTCAAAATGTCTAAGAATTGTGAATGAATACATTGTCTTCTATCATAAATATATAATGATGCTTTCTGTAGACATTGCACCATGAGCCTTATCAGGGCTTAGGTTTTGAGAGTCACCTAAAATAGATTGTAAGTCCAGTGGACAAGGACTCTTTTGGTAATTGTTTTTGTTGGTTACTATCAAAATGTTCTGTATAGCAGGATAAGAGTTTAAAAGATGACTTAATACTAGATCATATTCAGAGACGAACACTGTTTTCCCCTTTTTCTTAATTCTGATGTGATCAGTTCAGGCGATTTGGACGTTTTCTGGATTTTACTAGGTATATAATATATCTATGTATCTATTTACTTTTATGTACTTTATTTTATTAAGAAGTGCTTATTAAGCTCTGTTTTATTGCCTAAAATCAATGTGCTAGACTGCAGAATGTTATTATATATAAAGATAAACAAATAGATATGTTAATTATCTTTTGTATTCGCTATTTGTTCCTCTTCTACATATTCTATTTTTCCACCCACCATCGCCTTCTTCCCCCCGTTTTAGTTGCTCCTACACCCTTCCTTGCGATATTTCCTCTATGCCTCCTGTGAGTTTTTCTTCCACCACTCTTTTAGGTCTTTCTTCTAAGACCATGCTCGGTTTCTCTTACACAACCCATTTCAGTCTCCCCTCCCTTTTAGAGTCTTCTCTATCCATCACCTCATTGGTGTCTCCTCTATCAATCTCCACTTAGGCATCTCCTCTCTCCATCTCCCCTTTGGTGCCTCCTTCATCCATCTTTCTTTGGTGTATTTTTGAGCCTTAAGCCCTTCCGACTTCCGACTAGTAGTCCCCTTGAAGTCTCTCCATCACCCTCCTATTTTGATTTGATGGACTCCATATGCAGCCACTTAGCCTTTACAAGGGGTTAACAGTGCTTTAAATATTTTTATTTTATCCAAAAAAATGGTAAAATCACTGTAGGAAAGGAATTAATTGATAATAGAGTTATAGATAATGAGGATAAGTATTTAGGAATACAACCCGAGAAATATTTGCTGGTTTTAGAGAGATCTAATGGACTGTGAATTGTTGAAGCGGGGCATATTCCCCTACTCAAGAGACCAAGCCAGGCCCACTTCTCTATGCTTTTCTCTGTCCGCCTAAACACATATAAATATATATAAATGCATACGTATAAAGTTTTAGGGAGAAAGAGTGGTCTCCACCTTTATTTGCCATCTGACTCCGTGCCAACTGCACCTAGGACACTGATACCATACCCTCAAAATCTAATCAGAATATTTATTGTTCATTAAAGCAATTAATCATTTCTCTATAGCTTTTCCTATGGATGTTTTGGCTAGATATACAGAATTATGTGTTGATAGTACAACTTCAAAACTTCCTTCCGGGAAAATCTAAAACGTCTCACATGAAACACTAAATCAATAAAAATATGAATGCTGAAGGAATTGAGAAATAAAGTATGAATTTAAATCACCTGTATTATCTTCCTGACTTCCTATTAACATTGCTGTGGGTCCACCCTCCTCAAAAGGCACCCTGACCTTTTAATATAAAATGATTCTTCTTCTCACAGAGAGTTGCTCTTAAAACATTAATACTTGACATGAATGCGTTAGTACTATGTGACAGGAATGCACGAGTCCTTTAGATTGCAATGTTTCAGTGTACATGCATTTTTATGTATGGTATTTAATAAAGCTCGGTAATACTGCTTTTTCTGCAAGGAACCAGCAGCTGCAAAACAGAGAAAACTAAATAAAAAATGTATTAAAGGGCAACAGCAGAGGTCCCAATTATGGTAGGGTAACTACTAATAAAATAATAAATATTTTTAATTTGAAAGATGTAAAATAATGACATTTAATAATATAAAAATAGCTTTGGATTTACTACATTTTGTCTGTCACTCATCTCAAGAGATGTTCCCACCAGAATAGTCTTGTTGTCAGTACCTAGTTGCCTCATTACTGACAAATAGTTCTCTATTAAAAGACCAGTCCAATGGGAGGTTCACTTGAGCTAAGTGACAGCCAAAATTAAGCAAATTCAAGGCTGTTTTTTTATCCTGTATAACATGTTATAATAACTTCCATCTTCATATATTCATAATTGTATTGGTACTTTACTATCCTACCATAATCCTACCTTGCTCCATCCACTGGTAGTTCTCCTTTATATATTGCTATTTCACAAGAGATCATGGAGAAAAAACATCCCACAATGCAAAATGTCATAAGATGGGACTCTCTTTAGGTTCTTATAAAAAAAAAAAAAAATGTTATTAAACTTATAAATAGTAAAGGGACGGTGGCTCAGGTATAATAGATAAGTGCCAAATTCAAATGGATGATAATAGGGTGCTCCTAAGGATAATAGGGATAAGTAGTACCAAGAGAGAGAAAGATCCTTTTTTAGGGCACACCTGGGGAATCCAATTCTCAGAAAAAGAGAATGAACTAAATGTTAAAACTTAACTTTTAATAGTAATAATAAAATCCACTTAAAATACATAAACGTAGGTAGCAGAGAGTAAATTATATGAAGTTTACTGGGAAAATGCCACTATTGTGGAAAATGCCACTATGAGGTAGACCATATAAAGTGCAATGTGCTAGTATAGTCACTGATAAAGTGGCTAGTAGATAAGAAATAAGGTGCTATAAAGTGCTACTAGTGATAAGGTGCCAGGTGCTATGACACAAATGATAAGGTGCCAAGTGCTATGACACAAATGAGAAATATATATAAGTGAAGCAAGTGTATCACTAGAATATGGTTGCCTATAAGGTGCAGTATAAGTAAATATTAGCAGCTATAAGCTGAACAGGAACCAGTAAACCAAATGAAGAATATGGCAAGGGGTACAGGATAGGAGTAAAGATATTGAGAAATAAATGCCCCCAGAGTACTGATATCAAGTTATGTAATGTTCTCAATATCTGTGTATCTCAAATACCCCAGTGCCTAAATAGCAGCGTTGCCTTCAGGATATGCCCATAACCAGTAGCTACTGCCTTCCAAGTCCACTAAACTATTGCTGAAATAGCCTAACTAATGCAGTGGTGAAGGGGCTTTATGCTATGGGCCTGAATGTGAAAACGCTGACTCTTTGCTAGTCACGCCGTGGTCTAGACGCAAGGTAATGACGTCATAGACTCGCGACGGCGTTCCTACGTGCACCCGACGCACGTTTCTGGAATTTCATCAGGGGTCCTGATGAAATTCCAGAAACGTGCGTCGGGTGCACGTAGGAACGCCGTCGCGAGTCTATGACGTCATTACCTTGCGTCTAGACCACGGCGTGACTAGCAAAGAGTCAGCGTTTTCACATTCAGGCCCATAGCATAAAGCCCCTTCACCACTGCATTAGTTAGGCTATTTCAGCAATAGTTTAGTGGACTTGGAAGGCAGTAGCTACTGGTTATGGGCATATCCTGAAGGCAACGCTGCTATTTAGGCACTGGGGTATTTGAGATACACAGATATTGAGAACATTACATAACTTGATATCAGTACTCTGGGGGCATTTATTTCTCAATATCTTTACTCCTATCCTGTACCCCTTGCCATATTCTTCATTTGGTTTACTGGTTCCTGTTCAGCTTATAGCTGCTAATATTTACTTATACTGCACCTTATAGGCAACCATATTCTAGTGATACACTTGCTTCACTTATATATATTTCTCATTTGTGTCATAGCACTTGGCACCTTATCATTTGTGTCATAGCACCTGGCACCTTATCACTAGTAGCACTTTATAGCACCTTATTTCTTATCTACTAGCCACTTTATCAGTGACTATACTAGCACATTGCACTTTATATGGTCTACCTCATAGTGGCATTTTCCACAATAGTGGCATTTTTCCAGTAAACTTCATATAATTTACTCTCTGCTACCTACGTTTATGTATTTTAAGTGGATTTTATTATTACTATTAAAAGTTAAGTTTTAACATTTAGTTCATTCTCTTTTTCTGAGAATTGGATTCCCCAGGTGTTATTAAACTTACCCTTAAGTTTGCTAAATCTCTTGAGTTTGCTAGCAGTTGATTTTGAGAGTTAATACCCCTGAGAGTTAAAATCACTGATAAACCTAGCATAAAATTCATAGTTTGTTTCTGCCAATCACAGGCAGCTTCAAAACATTATTTCAATCTGTGATGGCAGTTTATGCGGCAAAGCATCATGGAATGTGTAGTCTTGTTTTTACCCTTCACAAGGATGCAAAAAAGGGGTTAAGACATTGCTGTGTGGATCTCTGAATTGTGCTTCTGTTGGCTTGAAGGTTAGTATAGGATTAAAACCATACCCAAATGCAGCGTTTCTATTGGTAGGTAGCAGGTGCCTATGTAAGCAGCTCTTTGGGGAGTGGAAAACACATTTTATTTTCCTTTTTAATAAAATAAATCTGTATGTGTATTGAATAACTCAATGTAATGTATGTTTCTGATATAAGCAGCATGTGTTACATTAGAAAAAGGTAAAAACAGGGGAACTTAAATTTACCTTTAAAGCAGCTTTATACAGTTATAGTCCAAGAGAGCGAGTATAAGAACAGATTTATTTTTATACTGATATTTATAATTTGTAACATTACTTTACATTTTCTTTACAAACCAACACCTTTGCCATGATAAAAAAATATATATAGTTTTTGGCTGTAATACATTTAGGCATCCATTCTTCCTTTAATAGAGAACATGAATTTGTAATAATTTTAGTATATACTTGTAGTGTAGTATATACTTAGTGTATTTTTTCTTTGTTTATCTCTACTGAAGTTTAGCTAGATTATATATTTTCTTATTTTTCAGTTTTATGGCACCCACAGTAAAATATTACCTAATAAAAAATCATTTTGGCAGATTAATGTTCCCCGGGCTTTGAGAATAAACAGATTGACTTTGGCTCTAATTATATCTTTTAAAAAACGGAGGTTTTATTTCTGATTTTATTATATCTGGATATTGTATCATAATGTTCTATTCCTTGGACACTATTATTTCATTTCCATTTGTCTAAATATAGTCTCAGGTAATGGTTTTACACAATGCATCCGCAGCAAAAAAATCACATTCTTGCAGGGATCATTTAGGAAAATAAACATATTTTGTATGCTTTTGTACTATGAGAATTTCTGATTATTTGACTGTCCATATCATAAAAGCTATGGGCATAAAAACATTTTTCAGAGAAAAATTTAATTTTAGCACTAGTGCATGGAAGGTGCCATGGCAGTAATACTTCCTTTTCATGCCACAAGGGAAAGAGTACGCAGCAGGTATAACATGACACGCAATTTAAAGGTAAATCTAAGGTTCCATGTTTTTACCTTTTTCTAATCTAACACACCTCCAGACATGCCTACATAGGCACCTAGTACCTACCAATAGAAACACTGCATTTAGGTATGTTTTATCCCTATACTAACCTCAAGCTAACAGAAATCCACATAGAAATGTCGAACTCCTCTTTCCTTCCTTGTGCAGGGAAAAACAAGAATGCATATGCCATGATGCTTTGCACAAACTGACTTTCCAGTAATTGAAACAAGGTTATAGCTGCCTGTGTTTGGTCAAAACAAGTTATGAATTTTATGCTAATTTAGAAAAAAGGTTTCAAGGGGTATGTCTTCTAAAAATCAAGTGGCAGAAACCCCAAGAAATCTGTAAACATCAGTGTAGGTTTGCTAATGTTTATTTTTGGATTTTTTTCATGCAAAGAAATGTTTTCATACACTACTGATTCTCGTATGTCAGATGCATTCATAATCCATGAAACTGAAATATGCCTTTAACTTGTAAGAACCTTCTGCTGTGCATGTGCAGAGAAGGGGGAAGATGTAAAATGCTAAAGCCTTATCTGAATCAACAAATCATTCTCCCTCCCCCCCACTCCCAGAATCACCTTAACTCTAAAAAGTCTATCATACACAGCTGCTAACGTGGTTACAAACATATTTCACAAACATGTGATGTTTTCCAAAACTACAGTCATCAATTAAGCAAGACTAATACCTTGTACAATCCAAAATAATGACATACTGATCTCCTGCTACTACCAAATAAAGTTACTTGCATGTTTCTTGATGTTAATTCTACTTAAATATTTTGTCTATGAATAATTCCTATTAAAAAAAGTATCTTTATTTTCTTTCCACAGTATAAACCATTTTTGTTTATTTAATGTTGTTTACTACAATGATGTATTTTTGTGATATATGTAAATAAAAATAAGTGTCTAATCTTCATTGCCCCCTTTTCAAATGTTAAAGGTTTACAAGGTAGTTTTTATAGAATATGTTCGGATAGCCTGAAGGTCAAGGCATCCAAGAGAACCTTATTAACCAGGGAAGAATATGTCAAACTCCTAAGACCCAAATCAGTAAAACTTCATGCTACGGAGCAAAAAAATGGCATTTCTGTTCAAAAATACGGATTTCTTCCAATGGAACCCCATTAAATTCTAGATAATAAAAGTCAATGAGACTGACTCAAAAAAATCAGCAAGACTTGCCATAAATCAGAAATAATTGACATATCTGCATTGAAATGCTTCAGAAATGGTACGTCAGACTGGATGAAACGTATGTGACAGGTTGATATCTAGATAAGCTACTGTATGGTAAAAAGGACAAAAGCTAGTACATTTAATGGAATATATTTGTATATTTAGATATGCTGATAAAATGGTTAATTCTATATAAAGTTTCCTGTACTGCATCTTATAATTAGTCATTAAAAGTACATAAGAAATTGTAAACTTCCCATAAAAAATTGTGTTAAAAATGTATTTATAAATTAGAAAGGTAAAACTCAAGTTTAGATAAAATGTAGCCTTTTGTGGCAAAAGCACTTTTGTAAGGACATATGGAGGGAGGGGATAGCACTCCAATTGCTGTCATTGTAAAGAGACTAAAAGTAAGATTTTATCGCTCTAATATAAGAATTGTTAATTATATACAATAATATTAAAGGGACTCTGAACTGATGGATACATCTCTGAACCATAATGTAGAGCAATCAGTCAAATGAAGTTGCTGTCAAATCTTTTTTTTTCATTTGGGCCTCTTTTCACTGTTTTAAACTTGATTTAAATGCTGTAGCGTTAGGTTTTACAGCACTTAAAGTGTTTAATTACCTTAAATCTTATAAGCAGTTTTACTCCTCTGCTGATATGCTGAACTTATAGGGACAAAATCTTAGGTCCTATAGGGACCGTACATTACAATCCTCCTGTAAATGTGTATATACTCTCTCCACTGCAATAATACTTGCTTTTTGCTTTTGAGCTTATAATGCCAGGATAAAAGTACAGTAAACTCCCTGTTATCCCGCACCCACGGGGACGGATAAGTGTAGTTGCCGGTTAATCGGGAGTCCGCGAATTTAAGGGTCTAAACGACTCTTAAACCCCCCAAAACCCCTCAAAATGCCTTTAAAAAGGCATTAGCACCTAAACTGGGACATTTTAGGACCGTCAAAACAATTAGAAAAAAAAAGTTAGTATTTTTTTCTTGCAGTCTTGAACTGCCGAATAGTGCCGGATAGTGCAGGGAGTTTAGCGGGAGGTTTTTTTAAATGGGGAATTGATGCTGGTGCCGCTTGCTTGAGAGTTAGTTGAGTGCCGGATAATTGGGAGTTTACTGTAGAAAGCTGAAACTTGTGGCTGCTGCAAGCACATGGGATGCCATTGGCAGGGACCTTGTCTTTGGTTCTTTTAGAGCCAATAGATTCAAGGAAGATCCACACAGCAGTTTGGGAGAATGAACTGGATTATATAAAATTCTAAAACAGTACAATATGCTTCCCCTTCTGGATCACTTCCTTGTTGTGGTAAAGGGGCTTGTGTACTTCAATGAAGCTCTGAGCTATACCATGTAGGGTCACGCAAGCTGGGCAAGTCATAGTAGAGAGGTCATTACACTGGAGAAGGAATTAGCAACCCAAGAAAACCTTATGCATAAGCACAACCTGAGACAAGATGTGCCTGGCGTGCTGCAGTCAAACACAACTGAATGACTGGATAAGAACACAATATGCATCAACTTTGAAAATTAAGGTTATTTGGGTTTTTTCGGTGCTCTTTGATGATGTAGGACAGCACTGATAATTCCATGTCCCTTTGACTTTTCTATCTCATGGCTTTGTCATCATTAAAATGTGAATTATTACAGATATTATTCTTTACATGCCCAACATGCCAATACAAAATGTATTAATATGAGATTTTATATATTTTTTTATATAAATCCCATCTTAAAAGCATGGCTATAACAACACACAATGGTCCTTGCTTCTCATGAATGATGCTTCTTCCACTCATCCATATCCAGGGAACATAAAGCCATTCCTCACTAATGTATATATCTTACACATGCACACAATGATGAATTTGCCCTGCTCAAGTGGATAATGCTTCTTCAAGAGGTCAGCAGCAGCTGCTGAACATGACTTAACCAGTCAGTGGTGGGAGGTAGATGTCTTTGTTAAGAATTGAAGAGGCTTGGAAACTGCTGTTAACAATTACTTAACCACTTCAGCATAGCAGTCTTCAACAATTATATGTATTTTTAACTTGTTTTGCTGTGAATAAAACATTAAGCTGAGTAACCTTGAAAAATAAAGATAAACAACTTAACAAGTTATAAGCCTCTGCTATATTTTTGTAACCACTTATTGTAATGAGAAGTACAATTCAATAAGATTTTTTATATTGTATGGCCATATTTACTTGTGTCCCTTTAAAGCCAATCAAGCCCTTCATATTATTATTAATATAGTGCTATTAATGGAACAGTAATGCATTATCCAGATTCAAGTGCCCTTGGTGTTGCATTAAAAAGGTCAATAAAATGTAATTAGGTATATGCATATGGGGGTGTTGTATTTTTATCACCAATATAGATGGAAAAAAATGCTCCAATTTACATATGATAATGAATAAAAAACAAGGGCCCCTATTAATTTACAAGCCCGTAATTACCTTCAAACTGAACTTTTGGCTGCGGGTTCCATTTTTTTTTTACATATATAGATGTTTTCAATTGGCTCAAGCCCACATTTCCATGCTCACAACCCCCACGCGCAAACCATGAACACGCAAGTAGCATTTCATGATCAATTAAGCAAGCCCGTAAGTTACAATTTAGACAGAGCTAATAGTAAATGAGACTGTTATCATAATGTCAGTAAAACATGGAGTTTAAACTACAATCAAGTGTTTACAAGTCCGTTATGCGATCGTACTCACGATTCAAAAATGTAGAAATCAATATATCAATAAAACAACTGTTCTAGTCCATGCGGGTTCCATGATATGTATTAACTTGATTCCCAGGATTGATATAATATGGAAATAAAACATGAATCATTTTTTATTGCAGATTTGCAAGCTTTAGACTGTTGTGCAATAAATTCTAATGTCTTTCCATGCTTTCCCAGTTTTTATAAGTACAGTAGTGTGTGTTTATTTGCTGCTACAATTATACGATCAGGTGTTTAACCCACTTGCGAGTCCTATCTGGCACTCGTAGAATTTTTGTTATACATTTGCCCTTTACGGGTTTGAAGGCAATTGCGGGCTTGTTGAATTGTTGTAATTAAATATGGATTCTGCGTCTTTAGCACTGGTAATATTTACGAGCTTGAAACATCAAAGGAGGAGATAGGACGGAGTTATGTTTTTGACAACCGCAGTGATTTTGAGCCTGTAACTGGCAATTGGAATGTGAGTAGCTAAAAGTAGCCAATTGAATATCATTAACATTTAAGTGCTCCATTACGGGCTCAAGTAATTGCGATTTGGACAACTGAATAGGGGCCAAAGTATGCACAGTTTCCCAAAATAATTATCAGTAAATGTCACTACCATTTTAGATAAGGATTCTGGGTAATGACATGCAAATGAGACTTAATGTATAACCATTTTACTGATACTTTCTTTAAAGTTCTATTTAAATTAAGTTTCTCTTATATTAAAGCGCACTATTAGAGAAGATTAACTATATATGTAAAAGTTATGGAACTTGCCTAGTGTTCCGGTAACATTTAAATCTATATATGTGTATTCTTTAGGTGAAACTTCTCCTTTAAGTATGGATCTCGTAGCACAGTTTTTACCAAACTAAATTAAACATGGACCTCCAAATGTATGGATGATACCCCAAAATAACTTGCATTGAACTTTTCAACCACTCACATCAGTGGAGGAGCTTGTGAGTGGAGGAGTGGAGGTGTAACCTATCTATATACACTTTAAAGTCAATAATATATATATATATATATATATATATATATATATATATATATATATATATGTAGATGATCAGATCGCCCCTACTGTGATCAGGTCACCTTTCTATTAAATAAGTATCTACCATCCTCATCTAATAAACTAAGATTCCTCTTTACTGCCAGTAGCATATGGCTGCTACCCTGTTGTGGGCCCTTGTGCTTGCAGTACCTCTACCGCAGGTCCTACAAAATCGCTTCTCAGTGCCACTACTAACCTTGGCACACAAAAAGGTAGTGTAGGTAACTTTCTAGTAGAACTTCTGGTTACACAAAGACAATTTGGGGAATAATGCTGTTGCATCCATACACTACACATTGTTGTTGTTTAGTTGTTCAGTTGTGTCCACTTCTCTGTGACCCTATGGACCTCAGTATGCCAAGCACAATTGTTGTGTTTCGGGTTGTTCTTATCCATAAGGTTATCTTGTCAAATATACTGGAGTGGTTTGCCAGCTCCTTCTCCAGTGGACCACAATTTGAATGTCCTCTCTGCTATGACCTGCCCATCTTGGGTGACCCTATATGGTATAGTTCATTGAAGTACACAAGCCCCTTCACCACAACAACGTAGCGATCCAGAAAGTGACACTACACATAGACAGCATTTAATATGTAGCCTGAAATCCTGGCCTAGTAGCCCTGAATACATTGCTGTAATTTATATGTGCCGTTTTCTGTCTGTAACTTCCCTTTGATTCATAGGCCCCATTGACTTACATACAGGTTTCTAAATTTCTCTGATCAATTTTATTTTCAGTCTCATGACAGCAAAAAATATCCCTACAGGCATGAGGAAGCAAAATACTTCTTAAGTAGGGTAACTGCTTACTGATCTCAGTCAAATATCCGACACTTAAAAACAGCTTCTTCTTGACACAGATACATGAAGAACACTTTGAAATATATAACTGCCATCATTATTCAGAGCTACAAATCTGCTAAAAATGCTTCCTTTTGAATATAAATCTGAACGTATGGATGTATACATTTAATTAGTGAGATTTAAAACAGTGTAAAAATATCATGTTTATTGCAGTTTTTTTAACTGTGCTGAGAATATTTAGGAGGAATCCAAAATACGACACTAAACATTTTCTTGTTATTGATTAGCAATGATCAATTAACTGATATTATTGCCATATTTTAGTGTAATGCAAACATATTTTATTTTTTATGATTTTGTGAGTTCATATGTATAATAGTTATGAAAAATGCCTAGTTTGCAAGTTACTGCTCCATATTCATGGCTACTGGAAACTTCCATTTGAGTTTTGTCACTGACAATGAGCTCTGGGAGCCAATTAAACATTCAAGAACCATAAAGCCACATAATGTTTAGCCACATTGAGAACACTGATATGAATTAAATCATAACACTGTGCTGAAACATGCACAGCCTCCACATTGGGAGAACAAAAGCCGGTATGGCTGCAGCAACACGCCTGACGGACGTTTCATCACTAAGCCGCGGCTTTGTCACAGGCTAATAGCTTTAAACCACTTATTTGTGGCTTTATTTATTCATTTATTTTTGGGTTCAGGATACCAATGTTTTTTGAAGACCAGGTATATTTTAAAGTAGTTTCATTCTAGCATAATAAAGATTTATATCCAATTTATTCTTTTTTTTTAATTACTTTATTAGTGTCAAGCACTTGGATTATTCATTGGTTAGTTCAGACACATCCAGAGCACTGAATCAAAAACGCATGTTCTGACTGAGGTGAATGATTTCTCTTCAGTAAGAGAGACATTTCCAAATTACAAGAGAGGCACTACAGGTTAACTTTCTCTTTCCTAAACTGTGATGTGATCTTCTACAGATAAATAAATACTTAATTTGAAGGATCAATAAACACTAAGATGTGTCACAAATGAAGGGTCAGTAGCATAACTTATAGTCAATTGGTTTGCCGTCAGTGGCATGATGCAAATGGTCATCCAGTCAGGTCAGCACAGGAAGCAAATTAAAAATGAGTATAGCTATCCAAACGCAAATACTCAGGGAAACAGTGGCTCAGCCAACAACTAAGCAAAGGCTTCAGCTGCCATTAAATAATCGTATGACACACCAGCACACACCCAGGTCACATGACACATCAGCGCATAACCATACCAAGCAACCAACATAACACCCCAGGACACACCCACAGCAGACCTGCTTCTTGTTCTCCTCACAGCTTTATGGTATCTTAACACCCTATGATGTTATAATATTTACAACTGTCTTCTTCATTGCTAACCAAATAGAACATTCTTTTTTTGTTTTTTCTCTTCAAAAAAAGCCTTTAATTCCTGTGTTTCATTTGGGAAATCTTATATCAGTGTTGCTCCAGACTTGAAAAAGAGAGGACACTCTTGAAAGCTAGTCTTATATTTATAAATATGTTTCCCCAATATATCAATATATACTGCAATACTCTGATTATTCATCTGGCTTACTGGACACTATTTAAGTTTGAATAGTAGAACAAGATTATAGGTCTAGTTTAATGCTATATCTTTATTAATTCAACAGTTATTCCAGCATTTGACAATGTTTTGGGGGCTGTTATGACAGGGAGTGTGATTATACTGTGTTATGGAATATTCTGCAAATTCTATATCTTAATGCAAGATCATGTAATGTTTTGCATTTGCTTTAAATTAAATGTTGCAAAAAAATCACTGCAGGTAACAGAAATCTATAAATATGCACATAATTCATGTTTTGACATAACTCTAGAATATGATCATTATTTAAATAATGCATATGCATCCCGTCTGGCGTAGATATACATTCCAAACACATCATAATGATTGCTTTTCATATATTTCTTAATGCTGGCAGCTTTACTCATCTTGTCAAGCACACCTGTTTCTCCTATTGCAGATATAAGTTATTTTCGCATCATTTACATAGCGTCAGATAAGGCAGAGGGGTCTGATGGCAATTAGAAGTGAGATATTTCAGCAATTTGTCCCTGCCCTTATATAAAGCCTAAACACCTATATACAGTACATAAATATTCTTACTGAGAATCCTAGATTTACATTTTGACAATAGAAGGCTCAGGCTATGAAGCTTATTTTTTTTATTTTTATAAATTTGATTAATTAAGTCTATCCTTCTCATTATAATTATTATATAACTTTTACATTATTTTAGGAGATCAGCCAACTAACAGCCTGCCAGCTTCTGGAACCACCCTTTTCTTTCTGTTTACTTCCACGCATGCTGTCATGCTTCACATCATCACCTAGATTCTGATTTTGAATACAGAAATCAATCCTGAGCTTGTTATATCACTTTTTGAGAACTGGATGATAGGGCTATGTGTTTGTAGTTATCAGTGAAGGGAGGGTGGGGATAAGACTGAAATTGACACCACATCTCTTCTCCTTCTCTGTCCCAGAAGCAGGACTTTGCATCAAAGGATGTAACCGCAGCTCTCCAGACATGTGTAAACATAATTCTCACATGCACAAAACTGCCACAAATGGATTCCTCTAGAGTCCTGCAAATGCATATAAATGTATTTTATATATATATGTATATATATACGGTATATATATATATATATATATATATATATATATATATATATATATATAACATTATATTATAATAGTGCACAGTGACAATATCTCTTTACTGCTTATGTGTAGCTCCTTCTATATATATCCCTGTGAAGGACACACTAAGGAATAGATTGTAGGTTCCAAAGGGCAGGTCTGTGTGTTTGAAGTACTCTAGATAGGAAATATAACATGTTATTACATTAAATATGCCTAATGGGAAGCATTAGGAATAAGGAATGACCTTACGGTCAAAGTAATGGAACTAGAAAGCAAAGTCTGCAAGTGACATCTTGTGCCCTGTCACACACCATTTATTATTATGTTAATCATTAAATTATAGCAAGAATAACTCCCATTAAAAGACAGAAATATAATTTATTTGCAGTCATTATATGATGTTGAAATTATTAATTAAAGCCCCATATTAGGCTTTATAAAATGTTTTTAGAAAATTAAATATACATAATTTAATTTATTAGCTATTTTAGATAATAATGCTGTAGTGTAGAAGTCTTGGTTTGTTACCCTGGTTTTCACCTGGGAGGGGGCCTTAGATAAGGCTTCAGTTTATTTTTATTAATATCAATTGCACTAATGAATGTAACCCCTTCCTGGATCACTACCTTGTCGAGGTGAAGGAGCTCATGTACTTCAATTAAGCTGTGGGCTATACCATGTAGGGTCACCCAAGATGGTCAGGTCATAGCAGAGAGGTGAGACAAATGGCAGCCCACTGGAGAAGGAACTGGCAACCCACACCAGTATCTTTGCCAAGAAAATCTAATGGGTAAGCACAACCAGAGACATAATGATATATGTGCTTAGTGGGCTGATACCCATAAGGTCACGGAGAGTTGGACATGACTGAACAACTACAAAATGAATGTCAACATACAATAGCAGCAGCTGAAATCTTATGTGCACCTAAGGACTTAGAGGTAATACTGGTAATAGAGACTTGAGAAAAGTAGGCTACTTGATGGATAGACGTTACAGAAAGAATGGGGGAATTCGAAAGAATGGAAGCAGGCGAAGAAGAAAATTATAGGGGAATGAGAGGCGCAAAATTGATTAGATAGGGGTACTGCATTTGTTGTCATGGCATGCCACATTGTTGCTGCTGTTTGGTTGTTCAGTTGTGTCAGACTCTCTGTGACTCTACAGTATGGACTGCAGAACGCCAGGCACATCTATCGTTATGTGTCATGCTGATCCAAAATATACTGTAGTGGGTTGCCAATGACCGAGATTTGTCTGACCACTCTGCTATAACCTGCCCATCTTAGCTGATCCTACATGGTATAGCTCACAGCTTCATTGAAGTAAACAAACCCCTTCACCACGACAAGGTAGCGACCCAGAAGGGGATGCCACATTATTTGAGTCATAAAAAGTAAAAGTACTAAAATAAACAAGCTGAATTTTTCCTTTTTTTTATTTTATTTCGGAAATATTAGCAAAACTACTTTTTTAAGAAACAACAAAAAAAAAATCTTATTTTTTCACATTATTTTTGCCCAGTATGAGAAACAGTAAAATATATATGAACAATAATTGACTAAATTCCACTAGCACTTCCAGTTGTTCAACAAAAATGAAAGAAAAAAATATAATTTATGGTAAGATACCCCATAGGCACTGACCCGACCCATTACTCGCCTTTTGGATATGTACTCATGCACATTGACCTCTATTACTTGCCATATAACAGCTCACTGTTAAATAGACCTCTGGGTGATGGAAGGTCAGGCCGCACACAACCTCAGAGACAGAAGTGTACAGCAATTGTTAACCATGGAGTACGGCAGATATACTACATGCTGCTAAATTGTCACTAAACAGAGTTTTACTATGAGATCTGGGAATGTATTTATCACTCCAGGCTTTAATGTATTGCCAAATAATTATGAGAGGTGAGTTGTGTTATCTCACCATCGTCGAGTCTTCTACCAATACTAAATATCATTATTCTGTAGGTGAGACTCACTGGTGGGGCACCAATGACTTGCTCAGCTTTAGGGTCACTGTTTAGCAGGAAAGGCTCAAGATATGAAGAAAGAGAGAGGGACAGGAGTATGAAAAGGGGGAGAAGAAAGTGGTAATTATACAAGAGTGAAGTGGAGAAGGAGAGAGGGATGAGAGAATCAACAGAAAAGAGGATAATGGGAGAAATGGGAAAGTAAGGAATACGTAGTAAAGGATTGAGGGAGAAGAGAGGAATTAGATGATATGGACAGGATGAGCGGGACATGAAAGAAATGGTGGAAAAGATGGCGAGAGGACTGAGTGATCAGGAAAAGAGAGAGAAGAAGCTGAGGAGAGAGAGAAAAGATAAATAAAAGAAATTCGTTTGTTAAAAAGGAGTTACGGGCAAAGAGATAAAGCAAAAAAAGGGAAAAGACTGACTCGGGGAAGAAAAGAGTGGGAGCTTTTTAGATAGTTTAAAATTAATATGGTACAGCCATTCAGTTTTAACTTCTCTATTACATTTTGTTTACGTGCCAGCAGACAATTTCTTTGGTTCCTTGCAGGATTAAAAGCCTATGAGGAATTGTAGATTGAGAGAAGATTTCTATTCAGCTCAGTTGAAAGACAAACATGGAAACGAGCCACTTGACAATAGAACAAAGCATCTCGCTCAGGCTAGCAGTCCAAGATGGAATTCCCCGTGACATGAATAGAGTAAATGGAAGATTTTCTGTAAAATGTCTTAATTCATTTGTCTTATATACCTGATAATGTTGGCATTTTGTTACATGCTGCACAAGTATGGGAAGTTTATACAAAGCTATAGTGGTCCTTTAAGTGTTTAAAGAGAGAGGGAGGAAAGTAAAAAGATGTAGAAGAAGGAATAAGAGAGGAAAAGGGAAAGTGAAGATTGAAAAGAGTAGGGAGAGAGGAAAAGATCTGAGTATATATATATATATATATATATATATATATTTGGACATTGAAATGGAATCACTAATGTACTATTCCTTATTTGTACTACTGTACTTTTTACAGTGGAGGGCTTCTATTACTCTTAGCCCACCATATGTGAAACAATTGCTGTATAGAACTACTCTTTACAACAATCATCACACCAACCAGGCACTCACACCATACTGAGGATCGGCAGTAACCGTGAAAAAGTACTGTATGTGGTTAAGTGACCTGGTTTGTGAAAAATCCGTCCGTTGCTATGTCTAAAACTGTGAAATACAGTAAGCATATGCTTTAAAGGAGCCATGTTTAAAATGGTTTGGATTGACAGAGTGATGGTGCATTATGTGGCCTCATTTGCATGTCCCGCACAGTTTTCCCAGAATGCAGTGCATATACTGTATTTCTGAGAAATTTGAGCAGGAAATACGTTTTTATCAACTTATTTTTAGACATTCAAATGGAATCACTAATGTACTATTCCTTATTTGTACTACTGTACTTTTTACGGTGGAGGGCTTCTATCACTCTTAGCCCACCATATGTGAAACAATTGATGTATATATATATATATATATATATATATATATATATATATATATATATATATATATATATATATATATATATATGTATATATATATATATATATGTATATGTATATATATATATATATATATATATATGTAAAATTATCGTTCCATGGATCTTCTTGTGCTGAGGAATCATAGTATATTTTTAGCTCAGTACAAAAACACTACAAGTGTGGCATACACATTAAGAAGTAATGGATGTAAAATAAAACCAAATATAAGACAGGAACATCTTTCTGCAGAGTGTAGCCATATGGGTTGCTGCAAGTGAGAATTCCCAGAGTCCTTAGTGTTTTTGCTAACACACTTATCAAACATGTAAAATGCTTCCTGACAAGGAAGGCAGCAAAAATACTGCTGGTGTGTGTTATTTCGCCAAGGCCTATTTATAAGTATTAAGTACTACATCCTCTTCACAGATAGAGTTATAAATCCAATGTTCTAGGAAGTGATATTAAAATACCGGGTTTTTTTTGCCACTGGGAAAGGAAGTATCAACAAAAATGTGACACTGCATACATAGAAAAATTATAGAAAAATTATATTTAAAATGTACTATTTTGAAGAACTACACTTAAACATATACAACATTTTTACAGATAATACAGCCTCTGATTTTAGATTTTTATATTATATTTTTCTATGCAATATACTGCTGTGGAATTTACCATTTTATTTTTAGCAGATCAACTTCCTGAGGTGGGAGGAGACTTTAAAAACAAAGGAAGTGCCTGCCTAGTGGGAATGCGGTAGTTATATTTGCCAGTGCTCTCAGCTTAACTAAACAAGGACACACCCATTTGTGACAGCAGGAAAGAAACAATACAGCAATACCCGTTATACGGGTAGGAGATCTATGTGAAACAGAGCTAAACGGGGCTAAACGGAGAGCGCTAAGCCTGGATTTAAAGGGTTAAATGGTATTTAATGCTGAAAAAACTCTCTATAGTGAGGTTTAGCGCTATGTGGGGAATTACAGGGTAAAAGAGCGATATAGCAAATCATCTAAAAGGGGTAGCGTTATGATGGTTATATACCTGTGCAGTAAATAAGAATTGCATATCAGAATTACATAATGTAACCTTTGTATTCATTTGTTTTACTTTCTAAGGATAGTTTGCCAATTATCATGATTAGTCATTAAAAAAAAGTATAGAAAACAATTGACAGCAGTAACTATACTGTATTGTGCAAGGTCTGGTGGGAGACCTGGGGGAGATGTGTATGGGGGACCTGGGGGAGAGACATGGGACATCAGAATGGGGGACCTGCCGGGGGGTGGGGGTTAGGAGATCAGAATGGGGGACCTGGAAGATGCTAGGAAGTCAGAATGGGGGCCCTGGGGGAGGGTTAGGAGATCAGAATGGGGGACCTGGGGGGAGGGTTAGGAGATCAGAATGGGGGACCTGAGGGGTGCTAGGAGATCAGAATGGGGGACTTGGGGGTTAGGAGATCAGAATGGGGGACTTGGGGGTGCTAGGAGATCAGAATGGGGGCCCTGGGGGAGGGTTAGGAGATCAGAATGGGGGACCTGGGGGGAGGGTTAGGAGATCAGAATGGGGGACCTGGGGGGGTTAGGAGTTCAGAGATCAGTTACTAGAGAGTAACTTGGAAGATTTTAGTGGGTTATAAATAGCCAGGGGGTGGGGGCGGTGTACCCTATGATCGTTGAGGGATCCTCCTATCTGGAAGGTTCAAGTAATATTGATGCCGACCAAAGCTAGCTGTTATCCCTATTATGCAGAGAGAGAGACAGAGACAGGGATCAGTTGTATTAATGATTCATTGACCTAGACATTACCATTTTATTGGGTGCAAATGCTGAATTAAGGCTTGGATCAATATGCAATGGGTACATATATATGTTTATCTTGTTTTGATACTTTATGTACTCTGTAAATACTGTGGCCTTGTTTCTCCTGCTATTATGCTGTTGGATGGCATGTAACAAGGGCTCTCTGCTTGCCTGAACAAGCTGAATCACTCCTGCCCTTAGCATTCCCAATTTTATTCAAACACCCACATACACAAGAATTTAAAAAGCACTGAAATTAAGCCCAGGCTTTAAGCATCAATGGTATCATTCAAGGACAGTGATTCAGGGACTGTTGTAAAAGCTTCAAAAATCTTATTTGTTTCAGTAATAAAGAGTTATGATAATGTTTTCTAAACTGAAAGATGCCATGAAAGTGCATGGTGAGCGCTGTTTTATTACTTTTGCATAAAATATATTTTTTCAATTATTATTGATGGCTGCGATGCGAAGCCTTCATAACAAACATCCTGAAGAGGACCACTCATAAGTCTAAATTAAGGCTAAGATTGAAGATATATAAATAAAATGGAGTACCATTCATTTAAAAAAGGCAAACACACCAATAGTTTAGGAAAATATCCTAAACTTTCAAAATAATGATATTAAAGTTTAAAATTATGAATTGCATCCAGCATAACAAAAGTCCTATTGACTAATAGTATTTCCATTAGTCTTCATAAAAGTACATTTCCATTGTCCAGCTAGAAGCTTTCTGTGCATGAATAGTCTCTTCCCACCGTAGATTAGTGAAAATTAAAACGGCAGCTTTGGCTGCAGCATAATAATATATAACATAAACAGATAATTAAAGGGCTATTTACCTCACTGTAAGAGTTCTTCATGGTGTGTATGTTAAAATTATCTTTTTTTTAATTTAATTATACTAATAACAGTTAAAAAAAACTAAAGTTTTAAGTCTATTTACAAACACAGTCTCTCCTTCCTACTGGCTGTTGCATGTGTAAAAACAGGCAGCCAAAGCCCGTGGTGAAGAGAGTAATTGATAGCAGTTTTTCCACCTGAATTCAGGAAAGCACTGACCAGTAAACCCGTAACCAACCTGTTTAGGTGATTCCAGCATGCCATACTCTGCACAGTTTGATTTGGTAAGGGTTAACTCTATTTTTTCTTTTGCTCACTACACAGAGCTGTAGCTGTGGGTCTGGCAGTGAGCAGTCAGTGACACATGTAAACACAGACTTTACTTTATTGACTTCTCAATGAAAAATGCACATATTTAAAAAAATCAGTAAGTATTTCAACATGCTTTTAGGACATCTTTACTGTGTGTGTGGTCCAAATTGTGCTGAATTAAATGGCCTTTTAATAATAAATGGGTTGTATTATTGTTTTTATAATCTACAAATGTTTTTCCAATTTTCAAGTGTAGTGCTTCAAAATAAAATATTTTACCATATTTTAAATATTTTAATATTTTACATATTTCAATAACAAGTTTTTAGTTTGTTGTATATAGTTATTGTTTTTAATAATTTATTTTAAAAACTTCCGAAGGTCAAAAGTGTTTGAGTTCTTTGAAATATCACACAAATTTGAACCAAAGAAAAAGCCACAAAAAACAACGAGGATTATTATTATATCGCAAACAGCAGGGGCACCGAATTGTTTGTCCTGTAGATTTTTGCTGAATTGCTATACCTGACCTAGAAGTCAGGAGAACCTGTAAGAAATGTGAGAAGTGCTCAGCCAGAAAAGATCATTGCACTTTCCTAGCCACATGATACCTGGTACAAATACATCAAATAAAATGACAGTCTCGGCAGCAGAGTACAGAATACGTTTCTTAAGCATCTGGGAGACAGGACTTGAATGGCATGGCAACCCAGGTAGAAATAAAAGGTCAGCACAATGAAAATAACCTAGGGATCTGGGAACGACTGTACCATTACTACAGACTGGAAGAAAACATGGAATCCAATCAGACGGAACAGATTGAAATGCAGTTTCAGCCATGTGTGAATGCCACAGAATGCATTGTGGAAATATTTTGGGGAATCTGGCGCACAGGAATATGAATCCGCTCCCAAGTTTTTGTACAAATCAGAACATTTCTGCAGTAGTCATTTGCACAGAGCTGATAATTCAGAACTTGGACAAACATTCAGATCTCGGGAGAACAAGAGGATGCACACAAGTGACCGAGCCAGCTGAAAAGAGCTTAAGTGTCTGTCAGAGGAGCTTTGGATATTTTACTGAAGCATAGCAAACACATAGTGTTCACATCTTCTATCAGTATGGACTCAGAATATGGCATAAAGCAGAATTATTATAGTTATATATATATTTATACATATATATATATATATATATATATATATATATATATACAGTGGATATAAAAAGTCTACACACCCCTGTTAAAATGTCAGGTTTCTGTGCTGTAAAAAAATTAGACAAAGAAAAATCATTTCAGAACTAAGCAATTACATTACAAATCGTGTTAAATAGGAGTCAGCATACACCTGCCATCATTTAAAGTGCCTCTGATTAACCCCAAGTAAAGTTCAGCTGCTCTAGTTGGTCTTTCCTGAAATGTTCTTAGTCGCATCCCACAGCAAAAGCCATGGTCCACAGAGAGCTTCCAAAGCATCAGAGGGATCTCATTGTTAAAAGGTATCAGTCAGGAGAAGGGTACAAAAGAATTTCCAAGACATTAGATATCCCATTGAACACAGTGAAGACAGTCATCATCAAGTGGAGAAAATATGGCACAACAGTGACATTACCAAGAACTGGAGCTCCCTCCAAAATTGATGAAAAGACGAGAAGAAAACTGGTCTGCGAGGCTACCAAGAGGCCTGCAGCGAAAGATAAAAGGAGCTGCAGGAATATCTGGCGAGTACTGGTTGTGTGGTACATGTGACAACAATCTCCTGTATTCTTCATATGTCTGGGCTATGGGGTAGAGTGGCAAGATGAAAGCCTTTTCTTATGAATAAAAACATCCAAGCACATTTCGCAAAAACACATCTGAAGTCTCCCAAAAGCATGTGGGAAAAGGTGTTATGGTCTGATGAAACCAAGTTTGAACTTTTTGGCCATAATTCCAAAAGATATGTTTGGCGCAAAAACAACACTGCACATCACCAAAAGAACACCATACCCACAGTGAAGCATGGTGGTGGCAGCATCATGCTTTGAGGCTGTTTTTCTTCAGCTGGAACTGGGGCCTTAGTTAAGATAGAGGGAATTATGAACAGTTCCAAATACCAGTAAATATTGGCACAAAACCTTCAGGCTTCTGCTAGAAAGCTGAACATGAAAAAGAACTTCACCTTTAGCATGACAACGACCCAAAGCATACATCCAAATCAACAAAGGAATGGCTTCACCACAAGAAGATTACAGTTTTGGAATGGCCCATCCAGAGCCCAGACCTGAATCCGATTGAAAATCTGTGGGGTGATCTGAAGAGGGCTGTGCACAGGAGATGCCCTCGCAATCTGACAGATTTGGAGTGTTTTTGCAAAGAAGAGTGGGCAAATCTTGCCAAGTCAAAATGTGCCATGCTGGTAGACTCATACCCAAAAAGACTGAGTGCTGTAATAAAATCAAAAGGTGCTTCAACAAAGTTTTAGTTTAAGGGTGTGCATACTTATGCAACCATATTATTTTATTTTTATATTTTTTCTTCCCTCTACCTAAAAGATTTCAGTTTGTTTTTAATTGAGTTGTACAGTTTATAGGTCACTAAAATGATTTATCTTTGTCTCATTTCTTTACAGCACAGAAACCTGACATTTTAACAGGGGTGTGTAGACTTTTTATATCCACTGTGTATATATATATATATATATATATATATATATATGTATAGATTGTGGCTTACATCCCAGCTCATGAATTCCAAACCTACCCTGGTGTCAAGCACGGACTATATCCGCTATATCAAAGATGCTTGTACTCCCAAGTTTTCCTAAAATAGTTTTATTCTGGTGAAAACACTCTGATGGGAACCCATATAAGGATCCTTGCTACTTATACACTGATTTATTAATATATATATATATATATATATATATATATATATATATATATATATATATATATATATATGTGTGTAATTTGTGGGAGGGTCCTTCTCCCACCTTACTTAAGATCTTCCTGCCCAATCTTCCTTGCACACCACAGTTTGCATTTTACAGTCTGTGATTGGTGGGTGTTCCTCAGAGTTCCCCATGTCTTTCCTGGCTCTCATAAGGCCTTACATTGTAATTTTTGGCACTCATCAAGCCCTATATTGCCACAGCTCAGTGGCTTCAAGCCCCTGGTGCACTTTGGCACCCAGACAAATAGCCTCTCCCCTGGCCTCCCGTGTGTGTATATATATATATATATATATATATATATATATATATATATATATATAATATGTATATATATGTGTATGTATATATATAAATGTATATATATATATATATATATATAAATATATATATATATATATATATATATATATATATATATATATATATATATTCGTAGTGTAGTGATAGAGTTTAATATTTCCTGATGAATGACAAGACATGATTACAATTTTAATTTTCTTTCCTATGGGACCTACAATTCTTCCAAATTAAATATGATTAGTCATTAAAAAGAAGAACAATTTAACAAAAAAATTAGTATTTCTCTAATCTTGCAGTGTGTACAAATATTTAACAACTCATATGTAAATCTACAGAACTATAATACAATTTATCAATGTGTCCATTTTATGTCATTTTGTTCATAATTAATTATATTTCCATCTTTCTGCCGTTGCAGCAAATGTAATTAACTTGCTGATTAAGTTTCTGAAATACAACTGACCGATAAACCAGTTTTCCATTTCTAAGCGCAGAGCAGGAGGGAAAAAAAAGAAAGAAAAATAATGGTTCATAATGGAAAAACAGACGCATTCAAATATATTATCTTAGCAGGTTTACACCTATTCCGAGGCAATTGCAAAACTCATATAACAAGGCTGACACTGGATGAAATGAGCAGCTGCTAAACAGCAACCTGAAATAAGAGGTGTACCTGCCAAATGTCAGTGTCAATTTAAGAACAACGTGGTAATTTCTTAGACTCAAACATATTTATTTTATTTAGCCAGAAATTCTCCAAAGCATTCAAAGCTTTTAAGGTGCCATACCTGCTGATATTACTATGTTAAATAAGTTCAATTATTATAGAAATGTGTGTACTTTAATACTGCTGGCATTGGGATTGTTGGCTAACCTGGGGCCTACACTATAGCACTATTTGGTGTATTTTGGAACATAGTTGCAAGTTCCACCTTAACTTAAATATATTTAATATAAAAGATGACACCCTCAGAAGATTAATTAATTAAATATATCTATGTATGTATCTATCTCTATCTCGTTATACAGCAATTATTTCACATATGGTGGGCTAAGAGTTATAGAAGCCTTCCACCGTACAAAGTACAATAGTACAAAAAAGGAATAGTACATCAGTGATTCCATTTGAATGTCTAAAAAATAAGTTAATAAAAACATATTTCCTGCTCAAATTTCTCAGAAATACAGTATATGCACTGCACTCTGGGAAAACTGGGCGGGCCATGCAAATGAGACCACATAATGCACCCTCACACTGTCATTCCAAACCATTTTAAACATGGCTCATTTTAAGCATATGCTTACTGTGTTTCACAGTCTTAGGCATAGCAACGGATGGATTTTTCACAAACCAGGTAATTTAACCACATACAGCACTGTTTCACGGTTACTGCCGATCGATCCGAGTGCAGTGCATATACTTTGTTTCTGAGAAATTTGAGCAGGAAATACGTTTTTATTAACTTATTTGTTAGACATTCAAATGGAATCACTAATGTACTATTCCTTATTTGTACTGCTATATATATATATATATATATATATATATATATATATATATATATATATATAATTAATGAGATGGATGTCAATTAGTTTGCCAGTTACCACTCCATATTTATTAATTAAAGGGATATTGTTACCTAACAGGAAATTGGTTTCATCTTAAATTATATTAAAAACAGGTCATACATTGCAGATCATTCCTGAGATACCCAATATTGTTTTGTGGCTCCTTTATGCTTATATGTGACTCAATATTCTATTTTGCAGCAGAGAGTACTTGATTAGCATTAAGAGGGGATCTAATTACATGATAACATTGGGCGATATAGACAAACAGACTGTGAAACTAATTAACACATGAAAGCTGTTGATTTCCATAAAAAATAGCGCATACAACGTATAGCTAATTTTTCATGCTCATTTGCATAAATTATTTATGACATAAAAAAAACAACTTTATTTTGGGATGACAAAGTCCCTTTAATGAAAAAGAGATCAGGAAAAAAAGTTGTTTAATACCTAATTTGCTTGAAAGTTGCAAGAAATGAGCCTGTCATACAGGTGTATGTAATCTCATTGGCTGAGAGAGATGACACACAGTTCCATTGCTGCTCATTGACTGGAAGGGATACTTGCCACATTCTTCTATCTATTGTTTGAATCAATTGGTAATGGGCAAAACATTTTTATAAAGCATAAAAAAGGCCCACACTTTTATATTTTTAATATTTATATACTATTATTCTTGACTGCAGCATTCCATTCTCCTTGTTTGCTAATGAGCTTTCCACTAGTCTTGTTGAAAGCCCTGCCAGTTTCAGCTGCTACATTCCCATTACACACATAGAAGCTTTCTCTGCAATTAAAGTCCCCTCTTACCCCATGAAGTTAATCAGCACAAACCAAAATGACACGTTGTACAGCTGCACAAATCCATGTTGGACAAGTAGGTTTTAGATTAACAGTAGGACTACAGTGATCGTATAACTATCCTCCAAAAATATATTTTTTTAAAGTTCTTATCAATTATCTATTGTTAAAAGGACTATTTAGGTAAACAATGTTTATTTATATAATTATTTTAAATAAGTTATTTAATTGTATCCTGCAAATGTCATAAAATGTAAACTTCTCATACTTCTAAAAAGTCTTCAGAGTAACAAAATCTCACATTCTTGAGCTTGATTTCTTCATCCTATTTTGTCATATGAAGGGTGCCATGTTTAACAGCTGTGATCTAAATACACAGCTACAGGGATTAGGCTTTGCATTGCAACGCTACTGCATACAGGCAGTGACATACTGTATGCCAGCATGCGGCTACATGAAACACTGGTCGTTTCCACCTGTGGGCATTGCCTTAGGCCATCTTTGTAAGACATGGCACCCTGCATGAGAGAGAACAGGAATAAAGAGGGATGTTCTAATAGATGAGAATATTTTACTCTATAGGCTTCTTAGAAGTTAAGTGTAAATATTATGGCATATATGACATCGAGGAGGATAAAATTAATTGCCATCTAACTAAAGCATTTATATACAAAAAGTTTTCATTCATATACAGTACTTAAAATAGGAATTAATATATATATATATATATATATATATATATATATATATATATATATATATATATATATATATATATATATATATATACTAGGAAATTGCCCGTCAAAAATGACGGGAGTAAAATTGTAAGGCTGGCAAAGTTTGCCACACTATGCAAGGCTATGGGCCCTAGGCGCACCTTTGGCGCTCATCATGAGCCTCAACTTTCCTGCATTGCAATGTTGATGATTTCAAAAGCTTCTGCAGCCGTTCAGAAATTTACCAAAAATTGCCATTAAACATAAATTTCCCATAACTCAGCTTTCCAAGCTCATCCTCACCATGGCAAAATGTAATCATGAATGAGGCGATGCTTCTGGAGAGTTGTTAAATAGAAGGAATGGAAGTGATTTATAATAAGTGACAAAATGAAAGAAAACATTTACTTAATATTTTGCAGCCTCATTTTTCATGCTTCTGTTTGTTCAAAGCTTTTAGGCTTTTTCGATTAAAATTTGCATTAATTGAAGAGCAGAATAAACTTACAACACAGTTACCAGTAGGCACAGTCTTCTCCAGTTTTTTGTCTATTCTAGGTTTTTAACTAAATAACATTGTAAATGAAAAGTATCACATACATGTAGAGCATGATATAAAAATGATATACTTAGGCCCTCATTCAATTGCAATTTGGCCAATTGAATAGGGCCCTAAATAAGCACATAACATATATTTTTTAAAGAAGTTTTTAGTTAGCAAGCATCTATCCAAAAGAAAGGTTTTCACTTACTAAAAACTTATTTAAAAAATATATGTTATGTGCTTATTTAGAGCATTTTTCAATTGGCCAAATCACAATTCAATGAGGGCCTTAATGTTTTGGAATTCATGGTTAATTCTCTCCTTAGCTGAATCTTATATCAGAAATGTACAACTGTTTTATTTCCCAAACACTGAAATTAATTGGTTTCCAACCATCTAGAGCTGACTTCCATGCAGATGCCCACTTACTGCACAGCTTTATTGGCACTACCTGTGACACAGATAGGAGAAGCTTCTTTTCAATATATTTGGAGGAAGTGTAATGTTATTGGAAAAGATCAACTTTTTCTTAACTGAGATTTTGTTGATACCTGAAAATAAATAAAACAAATGTGAAGAAAAAAATAACGAAATTTGGATTTTTAAAGTAATGTAGTCCAGTAGACATTTTAAAATAGGAAATATGGTTTATATGCAGTTATGTTGCTGTGGAATCTGACATTTTGATTTCTGCAGAGTGACTGTCCAAGGTGGAGATTCACAATATTTCTATCTGCACAAAAGAATGTAGAAATTAAAACTGCCATTGCTTCCAACCTAGCTAATAAAAAGCTCATACATTTGCAAGGACATACTCTTGAGAAAGATGCAGACAGGGAGCCTCATTCATTTGCATGCCCGTAATTACCTGTAACCCAACATTTTGGCTGCAGGTTATATTTTTCTTAACATTTAGATGTATTCAATTGTCTCTAACTCGCAACTGCCCTCTCACAGCCTTCACAAACAGACCTTGCACTCATAAGTAGGATTTCAGGGGACATGATCATATGATCTGATAATATTTAAGCAAGACTGTAATTTACTTCTTAAACGCTCGCAATACTTCTTAGACCAAGCCAATAATAAATGAGACTGTCATCAGTGAAACACAGAGTTTATACTACATTTAATTAGTGTTTAGAAGTAAAATTTGTGATCAGGCTCGCAATCCAGCAATGTAGAAATCAGTAAAAATCATTCAAGCAACCGTTCTAGTCCATGCGGGTTCCATGATATGTATTGATTGATTCCCAATATCAATATAACACAGAAATAAAAGTTAAAAATATATTTTTTTATTGCAGATTTGCGAGCCTGCGACTGATGTGCAATTAATTTTCATGCCTTTCCTTGCTTCCCCACTATTTAAAAGTACAGTAGTGTGTGTTTATTTGCTGCTGCAGTGTTACGAACCCTCTTGCGAGTCCTATCTAGTATTCATATAATTTTTTGATATATTTGCGATTTACGGTTTTGAAGGCAATTGTTGGCTACATGAACGTTTGTAATTAAGTAGCAATTTTGCGTCCTTAGCACTGGTAACATTTGCGGGCTTGAATAATCAATGAGGGCGATTGGACAGAGCTACATTTTTTACAAGCCCTCAGTGCTTTTGAGCCTGTAACTCGCAACTGGAATGCGAATAGCTAAATGTAGCCAATTGAATATCCGTTACATTTATGGTCTACATTACTGGTTCAAGTAATTGCGATTTGGGCAACTGAATAGGTCTCAGAATCAGGAGTGAAAAGACAATAGAACCACACTGTAAATAATAATTGTATATAAAAATTAAAAATATAAAAAGTTGTGTTTAATTATGTTTGTTTTCTAAAAATTATTTCCTGTTATCAAGTTTAGTTATTCAAATTACTAGATAGAAAAGTAATATACCACATTGTCCTTTAAGTCCTTTTAGTTGTGTTTGTGGAGTTCCTGAAGTCTTCTCAGTGATAAGAGATCAGCAGGTCTCCTCCGATCCATTTTTGTGTTATATATAGTTATTACTGAGTTTAATTAAACAAAGAACTTTGACAATGAGCATTTCTTTCCAGTTATCCATACTTGACCGGATTTTGGTTAACTCCTTTACAAGCTACTGACCCAGGAACAAAGGGTTTCATTACTGCTCTCTTGAAATCTATGACATAGCACTCAAGACTTCTTCTCATATTATTTCTAGGCCGCTACACCACTAACAGTAAAAATGGATGACTTGTAGACCCAACAAAATAAATTCTTTCAAAAAACATATACAATAGTCTATTCTTGGAAAATAAGATAGCAAGAATTTACAGTTCAGTGAATCAGTGATAAGCCAAGGAGTACGTCTCGGATATCCTTCAAAGTGACATCTGAAGAGAGGGAATATTTTTAGAATGGCATGGCAAAGGGCATCTATTAACCACTTTGCTACAGGCGGACATGTACAGACACAAAACTGAGGACTGCCGTGATTATCGCCTGTCATGTTCATGCTTTTGGATCTTTAGTTTTTACTTTATCAGCATAGTGTCGGAGATTAAATGTTATTTTCATAAAAAATAGGTAACATTAGGTACAGCTCTGGAAAAGTTTAGAATTCCTAACTAAGCTAAATGCAATAGGTATTTCTGCCTAGACCAAGGAGACCTAGGGCCTCATTCAATTGCGATTTGGCCAATTGAATAGGGCTCTATATAAGCACATAGCATATTTTGTTACATACGTTTTTAGTTACTGAACTTCTATCCAAAAGCAAAATCTTTACTAACTAAAAACTTCTGTTACAAAAATATGCTGTGTGCGTATATAGAGCCCTATTCATTTGGCCAAATTGCATTTGAATGAGGCTCCAAGTTAGAATGCATCAGGTTTTTGTTTTCAACTGGGGAAGAGGTTACATCAAGTTTATATGGAATAGTACAATGGTTCCCAAACTTTATTCCAAGGATTTTTTTTGCAATACTGCTCTATTATGGGCCTCATTCAATTGCGATTTAGCCAATTGAATAGGGCTCTAAATAAGCACATAGCATATATTTTTTAAAGAAGTTTTTAGTTAGTGAAAACCTTGCTTTTGGATAGATGCTTACTAACTAAAAACTTATTTTAAAAAAATGTGTTTTGTGCTTATTAAGAGCCCTATTCAATTGGCCACATTGCAATTGAATGAGGGCCTATATGTTTAACATGGTCATGGTGCACCACTTGAATACTGCTAAAGGGCTTATTGCATTAGCTAATGAGGCTTCTGCCTGCTTCTTAATATTTATAATACTCCTTAGTATATAGTATATATGTAGCCTGTGCACCTATAAGCCATACAATCTTTTTATGCATTTTATTCAGTTTCCCAATTTTAATTCATAAAATAATTTTATTCCCAACATTATAGGAACCTATGGAATAGTATATGAATATTCACATAAATGGTACTATGCTGTCTGACACTTTATTCCATAAATAAACATATATAAATATATATATACTAAGAAATTGTCCATCAAAAATGACAGGAATAAAATTGTAAGGTTGCAATGCTGTTTGCCACACAATGTGAGACTTTTGCTCCTCTGAGGAGCATTTGTGTGATGCACGCTGACTGCCGTTGGTTTTATTTTCAAAGTCCCGCGTGCCTGGCGTTGTTGGTGTAAGTGTTACTGTCTTCGGCGTCATGTATTTTCTAAGTTCTGCGTGCCTGGCATTGCTCAGCCTCGTTTTTATCCTGTTTCAGAATTTTTACTTTTTTTGGGGCCGCCATTTTTCCCCTCGCTTAGACAATTTTCGAGCGTCGAAAACCGCAAAATATGGCTCCAAATAGTTTGCAACTTAACTCCCAGGCTTCCTGGCTCTCCCCCTGTACTGTGTGTGAGTGTGTTATTATTTTTTTTTTGTGTTTTTTCGGTGTTTTCGAGTTATGCGTTTGAACCAACTGCACGCTTTGCGAGGCTCGCAGTTCAATGACCGTCTTTGGCACTCATTGCAGCCTAAGTCCCGTGTGCCTCAACTGCTCGCTTTGCAAGGCTTGCAGTGCAATGATTGCAGCCTAAGTCATGCAGGCGTCAACTGCTCGCCTCGCTTCGGGAGTGTTGCAGTTGCATCCCTCGCAAAAGCGTGACCAACATCGCAAATGTTACCCACACTGACAACTATAATGTTATATATATATTCAGGGGGGGGGGGGGGAGGACAGAGAGGGGGAAAGGGACAAAGAGGGGTAAAGGGGAAAGAGACACAGGGGAGGGGGAGGGGAAAAACATAGGGAAGGGAGAGGGTGGAGACACAGGGGAGGGAGAGACACAGGGGATGGATATGGGAGAAGACACAGAGGAGAGGGAGATGGCGCAAGGAACAGAGGGGAGGGAAGGGACAGAGAGGGGGAAAGGTGCAGAGAGGGGGAAAGGGGGAAAGAGACCCAGGGGAGAGAGGATGGGGGAAAGAGACACAGGGGAGGGTGGAGGGGGAAAGAGACACAGGAGAGGGAGATGGGGGAAGAGACAAAGAGGAAGGGGGAAGAGACACAGGGGAGGGACAGGGGGGGAAAGAAACACAGGGGAGGGAGAGGGCGGGAAAGAGACACAGGAGAGGATTGGGGGGGAGAGACACATCTAATATTATACCATCATTTATGACGGGTAAACGACTAGTATATATATATATATATATATATAATTTGCCTAAATATGAACTCATTCCTTATTGAACATGCCACATAAGTGATATTAAAACTGTTCTCCCTTAAGGACATAATGTATTACCACATTTACAATATTTTTAACTATTCCAAATGTTTTATTAGAAATTCTAGCAATTAAGTCTGATATTTACATTATAAATCACAGTGAGATCTTTACATAAATGAATATCCCATTTATTTAGCGGATATTACAAATGAGTCTATACAACATCTTTCTGTCATCTCATCCTTTTAACCTACAACAAAACATGATATCTATATTTTCTATATAAAATAAAAATATATTAAAACAATACAGACTGAATAAAGCTTTTCTTACTGGTTGCCACCAGGGATTTTTTGCTACAAAAGATAAGGAATTATTGTTGCAATTAAAGTGTGCTGGGTTTTATTTAGCATCCATATTTGGAACATCCAAAAAGTTCTATTGGGAAAAAAAATCTTTTATGGTTTCTTTATATCAAGGGAAGTAAAAGTAATCCTGATAAATGTGTAAAACAAATGTTTGCTTGTGGTTGGATCAATATTAAAAGTTTATTAATCAATAAAGTATATACAAGATTTAGTCCTCATGAACTCTCTCAAGGAATAAAGCCAGGAAATAAAATTCATATTACAGATGGATTAAACGACTACTGTATGAATGTTTTTTTATAAAGGCACACTGCCTGTGTTTTGGCATTGTGCTAAAGAATGGGAATTGAGCATATTATTCAAAAAATAAACATGCTTATACTTAAAATATTTTATTTGTTTTCTTGTTTACTCCGTTTGCAGCTCTGATCAAGCACTACAGTCCTCCTTTGCTGCTAGGAGGAGTCTGTGTAAATTATGGAGGGTTCTGCATGGGCTTCTGGGCTCACTTACAGAGCCTGGAGGAACAGTGTGTCATATCATGTTATAGTATCTTATTACTAAGTTGTGTGCTCTTGTAGCTGCATCACCACTATAATAGCCATGACAGTATTACCATGGTGTCTTACAAGTACATATTGTAGTGCCTCTAATTACAAGCTATTGGGGGTGGGGGTGGAGGAGATCATAAGGGGGGGGGGGGGGTTTGGGTGGCCCTGGGGGGGGGGGGGGGATTAGAAGATAATAATGGTGGAGCTGGGGGTGTAGGAGATCAAAATGGGGGTGCGGGGGAGGGTTGGGTGGCCCTGGGGGGTGGGTTTAGGAGATGATAATGGTGGAGCTGGGGGTGTAGGAGATGATAATGGGGGTGCGGTGTGCCTGCATAACCCCAGTTAGGCGTGCAATCTCATTGCGTTCACACGCGTGGCGCAGCCGAAACCCATAAGGTCCAGAAGTTGTAAGCTTATAATGTTAGCCTAACCCTTGAATTAACCCTAACCCTAACAGTTTACCTAAGCCTTGACTCTATGATATGGCACCGGAATATCGGCAGCACCATCTAGCGGATGATCACTGGCTCTGCTGCTGCCTTGTGCTGAGCTACCATAAGAGGATAGGACCAATCATTTTGTGTACATTTTCTACTTGATTCTAACTATTCTACATTATGATGATGGTTAATAGGACTCAATTTCAGAAATGTCTTGGTAAATACACAGTGACTAGTCAAATTTGTTAACTAAAACATGTAGAATGTGCCAAAAACAATGGTGGCCAATTAACAGCAGAATCATTTACATACCATAGTGTTATATAGGAAAGATAGCTTAATGACACAAAAGAACAATGTGTTTCCATCTATTTTAATTATGTGGAATTGACTCCAACATGGTTTTTCATTATGTATTCCATTAAGCGAACATTACATAGGAAGAAAGTGTGTTTTCCACTTTCATATTAAGACTGATTTTCAGCAATTACCGTACACTGTCAGTCTTCCACAGTGGAAAGGTTGAATTCATTTGCTGTGCTCTTCTACTAGTTATGATTGATGTTGCTTTTCTAAATGATAAACCAATTACCCCAATGATGTAATGTCATTTTAAGAGTGTTATAATCACATTTATCTTAAATTGGGAACTTTGATGATGTTTAATAAAGATTTATGGTGGATTAAAGGCTTGCATATGATCAACAATGGAATTCTCATTTGATGGGCAATTAAAATTGGGGATTTTTAAAGGTGTAAAACTGCTAAAATGGGTAAAAAATACAAAACAAAATAGAAATATATATATATATTCTAACATGTTTCAAATAACATTAGAAATCTGAATAATGTTGACAGTATCCTGTGTCAGGAATCTGGATAATGTTGGGTCCTTTCCTATAATGAGAACACCAGCACACTGCCTTGACAGACTGCAGCAGTGGCGGTGAGCCTCCACTAGATGTTGTTGCCAAGATTTTGTTGTTGATGTCATAGCTTTAGGGTTAGGGTTATGGTAAGGGTTAGGCGGTTAGGGTGATTGTTTAGGCTCGGAAATTGTGTACGATCCCTGCATCACTTGCAAACTGTGTACAATTTGGCAGCGCCATCTAGCAGCTCCTTGCTGCAACTGCTGCTGCCACCGCTGGAGTACTCATGACAAGAAAGATCTTAATGTTGGCTGCATCCTGTTTGTAACTTTACCAACACATATATTATATGATTTGTATGTAATTAGTTTTCTTGGGTATGTATTACTGAAGATTAGGAAAAACTGCACATTTGTGACGTATGCAACAAACTAATGACATTAACAACTGCATAAGTGATGAGCATAAAGGTATTTAAAGATACAAAATGTTATTGTAGCAGACTCTGCTAGTGAACAGAAGCTGTTGTAATAGCTGTGTGCTATGAATGTTAGCTGTGTGGATTTGCCCTCGTGCCATAACACATGTTCCATAGGATTCCATATCAGTCATAAGAACATACCAGAATATTGCATCCTAAAGTGCCTGTGGGTCTAATATGGTCTTCTACATCTGTACAAGTATACAGTAAAGAGTAATATTAAACTTTTTGCAATAAAAGAACTTACATTAATATTTTATGTGGACCACACTTCCTAACATGTACTATATGATTCCATGTGTCTACATAAAAGGGGCATATAAAGTATATTTAGCACTTATAGGCAGCATCTAAGTTGCATGAGGGAAACAGGTGTACTAAAAACATGCTTAAGTATGTAGCAGGCGCAATAGGAGGAGCAACGTTCTCAATCCACAGTATTCCACACTTGTAAATATTCCACAGGTGGCATAGCTGCTGATGTCACTGATCAAACAATTGTGTTTGAGGCTCAAAGACAGGACCCTCCTTGCCTTGCTATTTGTTAATTTGTATGTATCTTTGTCTTGAACGTATCTTATGTACAGCGCTACGGAATATGTTGGCGCGTTATAAATAAATAATAATAATAATTGTCTCTGAATGCTTTTAAAAAATGAACGAGTATTATTCTTAACAGTGATGGAGTTACTGTTGTGCAGCAGGTGGAAAACACTGGGGCCTACTATAGTGTAGCTACCTGGGTAATGGGTGACTTAATTTATTAGAAGGGATTGATAGATAATAATTTTTTATATAAAAGTAATCTGTTCATGCTGGAATAATCAGAGGACTTACATTTCTTTTTAGCTTTTTTACTGATCAGTGGTGCCTACCTTATAGACAGGGAGCCCCAATATAATTATTTGCGCTGGAGCCCCCAATTAATAGCCCCTTTCAACAATCCCCTTCTTAGGCCCTCATTCAATTGCAATTTGGCCAATTGAATAGGGCTCTAAATAACATATTTGTTTAAAGAAGTTTTTAATTAGTAAATATCTATCCAAAAGCAAGGTTTTCACTAACTAAAAACTTCTTAAAAAAAATATGCTATGTGCTTATATAGAGCCCTATTCAATTGGCCAAATCGCAATTGAATGAGGCCCTTAGTGAGTCAAGCACTTTAGGTCACCAGCCATGTCTATGTAAATACTCATAGAGAAGCAGAACAATATGGCAAGTGGAGTGTTCAGAAGTATTGCCAAAGAGATACCTTTTCTGATCCATATATTTAGAAGAGATGGATCCTGCCCCTCTTTATGTCTTTAAGTACAGTGGATTGAGACAAAAACTCTTCCTACAATATATGTTTCAAAAATTAAATGTTTTTAAGTAATATCTTTTCGTATGTATGTCTATATATATATATATATATATATATATATATATATATATATATATATATATTATATATGTATAATATATATAATAAATCTTAGTTGCTTTTAAAATAAATAAATATGTATACAGTTTCCAGCTTACCTGCTGACTAATTATGCTTACCAATAACTTGAAAACAATTATAATCCCATGGTTTTCTAGAGAAATGAACCACAATATATGCATATAAATTGAGTATCAGAACTGTTATATCTAAAACCCAAAGAAACGTGTCCGTCTATACAATTATGTAAATGTTGTCATCTCGGCTGTGTGTTTCCTGATGTCACAATAGTATTGTCAATCTCTTCTCTCTGCTGTCAGTAGACAATATGAGCAGTGATTCTTATCCAGACACTTGTCAAATATATCAAACTTCATTACATGATTCCCTGCATGAGACCAGTGCCAAGGGAAGGAATATCCTAATTGTTGACACATTGCCTGGCATTAGGACTTCGACCCACTTGGTAATAAAAGCGAAAATGTTATCATCTATTTACAGTATTTGCTGAAAAAAAGAAGGAATATTTACGGTTTCAAATCCTTTGTAAATGATCTATGTTGATTTGTTTCAGTTAAATGGACTTGCCTAAGATAATAACTTGTAAAAACGAATCAATGATAGGTAGTAGATAGAAGCAGGAAGTTTGCATCAATAGATGCAACCTCAGCTATCCAGAAATGTAAACATCCCTCTCACACATACAACTTCAACCAATATATGATGGATGCTTCCTGTGTCCAACAGAGGCTTCAATTTATTTATATTTAAAAACAGACTTAATGGGTTTTTTTCTGCTTTATTATGATGTTAATCAGACCCACAGTTTTCAAATACTTCAATTTTTTTCTTTGCAAAGTAGCCCATTAAAAGTTGACATGTTAACATTATATGCAGTTTGAAATATGTAAACCTATTTTGGTCTATTAAGTGTCAGCCGTAACAATTGTTGATCATGGTTCAATGAGTCTTGTGAAGGGATGCACTGCAACAATGTTGTGCCTTTATTCCCATTCACTTGGATGTAAATTACATAAGAAAGCCCAGTTAACTGAAACTCCAAGAACAAATGTACTAGTAAGGCAAACGTTGGTCAAGCCCCAGGGCTGCTAACTCCTTTTCCTCCTCTATGTCTAAAAATGTACCCTCCACCACTCTGTAAAACTAACCCTTTCCAAGTTTTCAAACTTTCACCCTCTTCCTGACCCTTGCTATTCCTAACCTTTTTTTCCCCAGACCTCTGTCTCTTCCATTCCCTTTAGATTTCCAGTCTTGTAGGGTGCTTTAAGAAAAAGCACTTTCTACAAACACTCTAAGCTCAAAACAAGGCCCTCCGTTTTCTTCAGTTGTTAATATTGTATTTTTCCCTGTTCTCTACCCTTGTACAGCGCTACGGAATATGTTGGTGCTTTACAAATAAATGATAATAATAATAATAATTGTTTTCTATCTGTTGTATTTTGCTTTATTATTAAATAATTTAATGTATTTTCCAAGCATTTTTTTAATGTATAAGAAATGTTCTTTCAACTGTATAACTGGACTACAATTGTCATTGTAATTCCTATACTCATTTTGCTGCATTCTCACAATGAAAATTAACATGTGTGGTGAGTGCCTCTTCAATGGTCAAAATAATATGTTGTAGTGTAGTGACGGATACACCTCTAGGGGCCGCCTATGAGTCAATGTATATAGAGAGGAGGGGAGGGCTTCATGGTTACAAATTTTTAAGAAAGCAAGTTGACTATAAAATGTGTTCTGCTGATATAAAATATATACACTGACTTTAAACATATCATTATAAAAATATGCACTTATACTTAATTTATGCTTAACATATGTGTACTGTATTTTAATTGATTTTGCTTAACATTTTCCAATCTGTTGAAATAAGTCAATGTGAACTTGTCAGCTTTATATTTTTAAAAGATACTGATATTAAATACAATTTTGAATAAACCTAAACACAGGCATATGGACTTATTTATCAAGCAGTATTTGTTAATCTTTATATGTGAAATGTAAAGACTGCATGCAGTTTTGGAGAGAGAATAGGTAAACAAGTATTTTTTTATTTACTATATATTACTATATATTTATTATATTAAACTAACAGTGATATTTTACTTCACAATGTAAAACATCATTAAAGTGACATTGCAATGGTAATGGTAAAATAATTCATGATGTAATAGTATATGTTATATCCAGTAAGAAAAAACTATAATGTCAATTATATAAATTATTAAACATTTTAATTTTTTTTTTTTTAAACTTACATACTTCTAGGGGGCTGCAATATTGGAAACTCTGTCACTCCCTCCAACCTTTTTTAATACTCAGATCCCTCCAACCATGTCATAGTGAAAGGTGGGTTGACAGCAATCTGTGGCCTCCTATTGATCCATATTGTCATATGATACCACTTCCCTCCCACCCATCTCCAATTGTTGCAGCTATATTGCAGTCAAATTACTATCACCTGACTTTCCCATTTGCAAGTTACTAGAAGTCCACAACATATTGCATACTAGAGCCATTCACCTCAAATGACTCTCTGTCAAACCCCTTCCCTCTCCCATTTAATGACAAAAAAAATCTAACTTTGCATACCTTCCTACCTAAGCAAATTTTCACTTTCTTCCTCATCTTACTTGCTATTACTTATCTGCTCTTCCCCGCGTTTCTGCCTCTTCCACTCCCTTTAGATTGTAAGTAGCGAGTTTCTAATCTTGTAGGAAGCTTTGGCAAAAGGCACTTTCTACAAAGATTCTAAGCTCAAAACAGGGCCCTCCTTCATCTACAGTTTGTTAATATTGTATTTTTCCTTGTTCTTATTCCCTGTACAGCTCTACAGAATATGTTGGCGCGATAAAAATAAAAGTTAATAATAATAATAATAATAATAATAATAATAATAAGATGGTGAAGCTTCAAATGTAGCAACCACTACATCACACAACATCACAATGTGGATCAATAGGGGACCGCTGTTCATGTTGTGTGCATTAGAATATGCAGCATGGGAATTTACAACTTGCTTCCTGCCTATCTCACAAAGTGACACACTATGAGGGATGGGACTGTGACAAACATGGCAGCCACCTAATTTCAAGAAAAGGGAAATAAAATAAAAAAATCCTAATTATGTAATTAGGCAATTAAGGTTTTCATTGCACTGGACACAACTTTTAAAAGACCACAACTTGTTTTATCTCTACAGTGAACTTTAAAAAATATATTTTTTTTAAGTAGGCCTTTCTGTTTCTTGTCAAATGTAAGATAATATCTAACCTTTTTATAAAAGTGTATAGTTACTCACCTCTTACTAAATATCAAATAGATATATATTATTCATCAAATGGCAATATTTACCTTATATTACAAAAATGATATAACATTCATCCCATGTTATATATAGTCTATTGGAGAATTTAAGACAATTAATAAACTCTATTGTATAACATAGGAAGGTATTTTATTTAACTATCTTGAGATAAATATCAACCATGAATGAGTATAGAAATTTTTCACATAATTTAGTCAAAATGGATATTAAATTATTTTATTGATCATAAACTGTTTAAGAATGCAACATTTTGCTTATAGATATAGCTTAATTATATGTGTTTTTAAAAATGAAATAAAATCTTCTCCTAGACACCAGTATGCCCATTTTCGCCGGCCTTCCCTAATAAGTACAGTTCTATATATTGAGTAGTTTCACTGTGATCAAACCATGTTATCTTCCCAGTCACTGTTTCATTTTACGAGTATTCAGAATGCTGCCATGTTCAATTCCTTAAGGGCAGATCTTTTGGAAAAGGCAGCTATGATGCACTGAGCCTACTTAAAAATTGTAAGTAATTCTTCTCAGTAATGGAGATTCGCTAATAGTTTTGCATGCTTTAAATCACGGTTAATATAAAAAAAAATACTCCAGAGTGAAATGAACTACGAAAAATGTGATTTGTTGAGTATGTCTCGAAACTCAAATGGCATACAATTAGGAAAGACATTTAATTTCCCCATTTTTGTCATCTTTCTTCCCTAACGCATCCCAGATTTCTACAATTTGCATGATAATTAACACTTGCAAAAAAATGGCTAAGAATTAGAAATGTAGAAGTGAAAATAGGAACATTAGCTGTGATGTTGCATTGAAAAGTAGTTAAAATATGTCTGCAAATCCTTCTATTATAGGATTCCTTTATTATAGAACTTCATCCATTCATGTCTGCACTGTGTGAACTGCACTATGCCAGTTCTATAATGCTTACAAAGAAAGCATAGCTTGCACTATTACATATATGCAGAGAGGCTTATTATTAAAATAGAAAATTGTCAATTACCTAGCGGTTTGACATGAATGTAATCTTTTTACTGTAATAAAATAAACTCGGATGGTTTGAAAACATGTAATTTTACCCAATTTCCTTTAAATCTAAGTGGAAATTGACAATGGTTGTGTACAAAAGTTAAAGAGCTTAGCCACAGACACTATTAGGGGACGGTTATTTTGTGATGTATGCGTTGAATAGTTAAACATCTGGGAGGTAAACTAAGATAAACATTAACTGAAACATTAATGCAGTATGTGTAATATTCACATATCTAGTGTGTGTCTCTCCATGTACAGTAAAGGGTATACATACCACCTAACATTTCAAAAGGCCAAAGGGGGATACTTATGTTCTTGTATATATTCTTGTATATATTCTTGTATATATTCTTAATATGCGCACAATTTTCCATACATAATGTTCTATAGAACTGGCACTGCAGGCTGCTAAATGTTGTGATAATAAAAAAGGAATCAGAGGAAGTGGGGCGTGGCCAAGGATAAAAAAACAGGGCTTTAAATATGGGACTTCCCTTTAATACAGTAATATTTGAGAGGCTATGAAGGGAAGAGGGATTTACCTTTTAAAAGAAGGACTATTGGGAGGTATGTGTGAGACTATACTATAGATAGTGGAACTTCAGTTAAGCAGCCGCCAGTGGATCTAGCCCACCTACCATAGTGAGTCATCTTAAAGGACCCCAAAAGTCCCTATATGTGCTCTGCACCATTGGATTGAGGGTGCAAAAGCATGTGGAACAAGCCAACCTCCAATACTGAGTCACCCTACAGGACCACAAAAGTACCCTGCTCCATAATATAGAGGTGAAAAAGCAAATGAAAAAAGTGTTTTAATTATTAAAAATGGTGCTGAATTCATGGAGTTATGATCAATTCAAGTCAATCTATTTCAGTGTGTTGACTCTGCCTGAATGAGTAATGAGCAATGTTCCACGTGGAACATAATGAATAATAATTAAAATCAGATATAGATGCTTTGAATTAGACACAGGCTATGTGATTTGTAACTACTTGTAACTACTCTAGTAACTTGAGTAGCAGCAGAGCAAATTACACAATAGCTCAGTCTATCGTGCTAAAAGTCCTGGGTTTAATTCCCCACACAGACTGATCTTTTTCTTTACTGTTTAAAAATCTGAAATATGTCTTATGGGTGATATAATAAATAAATATGTTAATATGAGGTAACTTGTTTATTATTTATTTAAAAAAACATATTCAAATAATTATGTGAACTACGTATTTAATATATAAATAATTAGTTTGCATAATTTTTCAATATATTAATAGTTCAAATAATGTAATTAGTGTGTTATTCTAGTGGAAAGTGTGTTTTAAACAATGTTTTCATTAGTAAGTCATTGGGTCTAAATCAATGCCTCCCACTTGTTTTATTTTAATAGGTAAGAGAGGTAGAGATAGACCCAGCACCTCAGGCAGGTACATTCAGGTTAAAACCATCTTAATAACATATGACTATATTGTTGGCTTGATAAACAAACATTTCTTGAATAAGTAGTTATCTAGATATTCATGGCACTTGGAGCTTACAGTGGTCCTTAAATAACAAATTTCAACAACATTATAAAAGTTCATGTGATGCACACTTCCTTATACATCAAAGTCATGGAATTGTCTTACCACTGCTGGAAGCCTGCTGTGGGCCTGAGCATGCTCTGAGCAGGTATGAATTAGGGGAGAACTCCTCATCGGGGTTGGTGTCCATGATTTGATGAGAAGTGTTGCTGTCTAGCAACGGCATCTGGCAGCTAACAGGTGGAGGATTATGGGAACTGGGCAGTTGTGCAGATGGTAGAAGGCTAGACGAGGATGTAGATGGAATGGGACGACCTGGGAAAGAGGAACATGGGTTAAAGGTCAGCAATGAAGGTAATGAAAACACACACAGAAAAGGTAATGTATATGCACCATATACACACATGTATTCTTAAAGGGACATTGTTATCCCAACATGTTGGTTTCTTCTTAAAGAGCAATAAAACCTAGCTAAATACAATACTAGCCTTTTCCGCTAAGGAATAATTTCTTACATCAGAGGTAGTCAAAAGGTGGACCTAGGTCTGAATCAGGACCTCCACCCCTTTCTAACAGACCTATATTGCGTTATTACATTTTCATGTATGCTTCCAATAAGCTATCATCACATATTGTTATTTTCCCAAGAACAATTTGCTATGTAAAGCTCCTTCCTGAGCCTTTCTGATTGCTACTTTTTTAAAACATTTCCCTGTGTATGCAAAAAATATGTATCCTGGACCTTGACTTAATTTTCATAGAGATATTTGTACCATAGTAAACTTTGGAAAAAATAATTGATTAACCCTGTCTTAGATATTCTGTATTATTTCTGTGGTTCCATTATGCTAATATGTGGCTTAAAATGCTAATCTGTGCCTTGCTGTGCTTGATAAGTGTGCAGTGGTGTCTAACTGGCATTGTAGATCATTTTTAATAACAAAAACACACTGTGTTACTAATCAGCACATCAAAGCAGCATATTAATATTCGGGTTGTATACCTTAGCATTATAATGCAGCACAAACAATTCTGAATATCTCAGGAATAGTTTATTAAAGAAAAAAAATAATATAATGTTTAGCCAATTTCTCATGCTCTTTAAGAATAACATAAAAAACAACTTAGTGTTGGGATGATGAATCCCTTTAAGATCTTATAAATAAGTCCACTTCATTTTTATTAGTCACATATCAGGATATGTGTTGCAGTATTATATAAATTGCCTTATTTATTGTCTATATAAAATATACACATAAAAGATCTGACTATCATGTCTATAATAGAAAAAGAAATATAGATTATTTACATAATTGTATATGAGCATTTTTTTTTAAGTATACGTATCATAAACAAATATAAATTCAAATAATGATACCATGCATGAAAATATTACATATATTATTATATCAGCTTCATGAGCATATATATATATATATATATATATATATATATATATATATATTGTATAAAAAATAAATCTATATATTGAGACAGATATTAGCATTATATGGAATATATTCATATTCATGCAAAAATGTGTTTGATTATAGGAATAAAATTCATTTAAATGATACCATAAATTGTCATTGCCTGATGATTGTTCTCCAGACAATATAAAATAGTTGTAGTCGCTGTGATGAATAGCCATAGTTTTTTGACCTACAGAATGTACAAGTCAGCAGTCTTTGTTTGAGAAATGTGCTAAAGTGAGCAACTTTACAGATCCATTAAAGTTTAAGTTCACCTAGAAACATAAACTAAAGTTGCAATAAAGTGAAACTTAAACGTGCTTGCAGTACATTTCTTTATTTCCATAAAGAATAAAAGAGCTACATGCATTTTTCACTCTGATAATATATAGATATATAAAGTTTTTATATAAGTACTGGAGCAGGACAAGATGGAACTTTTGATACACAGTTATGAAAAATAAAGAAACTCTCTAAAAATGCTTTTATGCTCATGGCCTACGTAACAGGTTTTGTTTTAAATGTATTAAATACTTTACAAATATTTAAAGTCATCCACATCTACAGTGGTCATTTAAAGTGACTTTGTAATGGCCCGGCTTTCATAACTGAAAGATAGTTCATGCTTAAATAAAAATATTTTCAATGTATTTGTGATTTTTTATGAAAAAAAATAAATGGAACATAGCTGGTTGTTTCCTCAGCTTTAGTTTGGAACTGCTTTCATCTTTTACAAACTGCTTAATATTTGTGGTTTTCTAAGTACATTTATTGCATTATTATTATTGTTACATATATGGCAGGATTGGCCATGGTTATTCCTCGGGGGTTGGACCCTGGCTACATTTTCAGGATATCCCTATGTCTGCACAAGTGACTAAATCAAAATAATTGAGCCACTGACTGATCTACCTGTACTCAATAAAGATATCCTAATAGTATAGTATGTATCGTATCCCTGAGGAATAGATATGCCTGATATTGTACCATTTTCCTGGACGTGCAACAGCATTGTTAACAGTATATATAATGGCCCACTTAATTCAGCACAATTTGGACCACATCACAGTAAAGATCTACTAAAAGCATGTTGAAATAATTTCTGAAATACGTGCATTTTTCACTGAGAAATCAAATAAAGTAAAATCTGTGTTTATACGTGTCACTGACTGCCCATTGCCAGCTCCGTGTAGTGAGCAAAAGAAACAATCTGAGCAGAGTATCGGATACTGGAATCACCTAAACAGGTCAGTTACGGGTTTGCTGATTACTGCTGTTCTCAGTTCAGGGAAAATCTGCTATAAGATGTTTTAGTTGTTATAAGTATAATAAAAAAAGATAATTTTAACATACAATCTTGTGTTCTTTCAAACCATGAAGAGCACTTACAGTGGGGTAAATGGCCCTTTAAATTGGATTACACAGCTGCATTATGTCTCCGAGCCAGACAGGAGCCCCAGAGAGTGTAACACCTGAGTCAGATTTCTAATGATGAACCCAGTTCTAATCCTCCATGTTTCTCCTTTCCTATATACTATAGTATATCACTGCAATTTCTATAAAACCACTTATTACTCGGTTTATTTTAGTTTCTCTGCGTCTCCGGCTTTCCCTGGTGCTTCTCAAATGTTTTATTGGATTGTTCATCTGTGCATCACTCAAAAAACTTTTATGAATCAGTGTTGCTTGACTTGAAAAAGAGAGGTGAACTCGCAAAAGCTTGTCATGAATAATGAATGTTTGTACAAATAAAAACCAAATCACAGAGTAATGAACAACTCATTTCTGTACCATGTATCTCTACATAATAGCTTATTTTTATGGTTGAACATGATGTATGGTCAAGTGTTTCCCAATGTAGAGAGATATCGACACCATACATAAACTGTCTATATCACCCAGCTCTATAGGAAAATTACTTGAAAGCTTTCTTGTAGAATTGATGGATTTTGGCAGCAGGTAAAACAAATAGGTCCATCTAGTCTGCCCATTCTATTATCTTTTATCTTTCTATAAGATAGCACTTACATAAAATACTCCTAATCTTCTACCCTCCAGCTTGCATTCATGAACTCTTGTTCTAGTAGTTCATACACAATCATCTAAAGATGATCAAAGGCAGGATGTTCATTAAAAAAACAATTGTTTGCTTGTCAAAAATAAAGTAAAAAAATGTATCTTGAATTCAAGCTTCCCTTGCCATGTATTTCAACATCTGTGCGCTGTTTAATACACACACATATATATATATATATGTATATTTATATATTAGAAACAACAAACAGTACATTAGTGATTCTATTTGAATGTATAAAAATAAGTTAATAAACTTATTTCCTGCTAAAATTTCTCAGAAATACAGTTAATGCACTGCACTCTGGGAAAACTAGGCGTGACATGCAAATGAGACCACAATGCACGCTCACTCTGATAATCCATAACCACTATATCACTATATTCATGGCTCCTTTTAAGCTTATGCTTACTGTAATTCACAGTTTTAGGCATAGCAATAGATGGCTTATTCACAAACCTGGTCACTTACTTACATACAGATCTGTTTCACAGTTACTGACGATTATATATATATTGAAATCTTGAGGGTTTAATTTTAATTCTTCCTTTGCTCACTACACAGTGCTGTAGCAGTCAGTAACTCATGTAAACACAGACTTTACATTATTGAATTTTCAGTGAAAAATGCACGTATTTCAAAAATTCTAAAAGTATTTCAACATGCTTTTAGGAGATCTTTACTGTAATATGGTCCAAATAGTGCTGAATTAAGTGGCCTGATGACAGGCTTCTCAGCACATAATATAAATGCCTGCCAACAAGTTGCCCCCCATTCTTGGGTACCACCTTACAAAAGTACCCAGTCTCTACCCCTGTGAATGGCCCTGGTTACATCTATCGAAACATTGTCACTCCAAATAAAACATTTGCTCAATAAACTCTAATAATCTTATTATTCATTTGTATTACTGGACATTCATGGTTACTCCAATTTTCAGAATTGTACAAACATATTAATTGCTTGCATTGTAGGACCCTTAATTGAAATCTGACCCTAAAAACACTGCTTACACAACACCTTTTTGTTTATTGCAACTCATTTTTTTTAATTAGAAATCTGTATGAACTTTCATCACCTAATAAGCTTAAAATAAGTGCAATTTGTGTTTTGCATAAGAATTCAGCTTTAACTGTGATAACGCCCCAAGCAACACATCACAAGAGTTATAAACTTTTAATTATAACTAGCCATATGAGGAAAAAGAAAATAAAACCAGCCATATTTTTTTTCAAAGATGTTTTTCATGCTAGATGCATTTTTGAAGTGCACCGCAGTTAGTCAGAGGTTGCAAACGTGACATGAGCAGAAAGGGCCTCATTTATTTTTTAAAATGCTTCACCTTTCCTTGGATACAGAGCCCTTCTGTCCTCTTACAAACAGGAAATGCTGTTTCACCTGAGATCCCCCCGCTTCCTACACCCCTCACATCATCCAGAGCTATACAAGGCCAAATAAGGTTACTGAGCACAAAATCTCTGTACATTTCATACCCGTCCACGTTATACATGCATAATGTTACAGCCATTTGCACAGCGCAGCAGAAAGCAAATCATCCAGGTGCTCTTAAGGGCAAAGTCATTTCCAGTAGTATTAAAGGGGCATCTTTGCTTTTAATTAATAGATGACTGTGGTCAAATTTGTTTTAAATTGTTATCAAAATGGTTAAAATGTTTTAGAAAACAAAAAAGCAAAACAATTTAACTATTATGTGAAGTTTTCAGCAGTGGCGGAACTAGAGAATGGTGCAAATTAAAATGTTGCCCCCCAAATACTGCATTCTCTCAAGGGGGCTGTATACTTTTTTTTTGCGCTGCCCCCCCAGTACCAACTCACTCAGTGTCACTCTTCAAGACCCATTCCAATAACAGCTCCCCTCTCTAAGACCCTAGATACTATCTCTACATAGCAGCCAGTCCCTCTCTTCAGTAAACTTTACACAGCACCCAGTCCCTCTCAACATCCACCTCCACACAACACCTAATCCCTCTTAGCACCCACCTCACATAGCACCCATCTCCATCTCCTTTGCTCCCCCCTCACAGAACATATCCGACTGTACTTTGCTGTCATCCAGCCCAAGCTCTCTCACTTCTTCCATGATACAAATCCCCATCATGCTCGAATCTGGCACCTCTTGGAGCCCTAGTAGAAAAGCTCTTTTTTACACAGGCACAGACCAATTTCTGGGCAGGGGGTCTCCAGTCAAGGAGGCCAAGGGTGTGTGGCTAGAGTAGGTGGTCCCTCCTGGGGTTCGCTAAACTACATAAAAAAAATTAATGAAAAAATTAAATACACAGCTCTGCCCCTACCAGAGGAGGGCCCTGGTGTTTTGCACCTCCAGCTTCTGTCTCAGTAGGACATACCATTGCAAAGAGCATTGCATTAGTCTTCTTGCACTGACAGTTTTAGCCAACACATTTCCATTGATCAGTTTGTTTCGTTTATATTCAAAGTATCCTCCCAGGCCAGGAAGCAGATCAGTGGAAACTAAATGGCAACTTCCAATGCAGCAACATTTAAGACTGTGTTACATTTTCCACAATCTAAACTCATTAGTTATTTTTTTCTTTGATAGTACAGGGTTAGTCAATAGGTTAACTTGGATCTTAATCAGGACCACTGGACATTTTTTCTGGATCTCCATTTCATAGTTAAACTTATTAAATAGCTCAGTTGAAGCTTCCAAATGATTATGTGAGCTACCCCCATCTGGATCGCTACCTTGTCACAGTGAAGGGACTTAATGAAGCTCTGATATGTACTATGTAGGTTTACCGAAGATGGGCAGGTCATAGCAGAGAGGTCAAACAAATCACAATCCACTGGAGAAGGAACTGGCAACCCACTCCAGTATCTTTGCCAAGATAACCTTATGGATAAGTACAACCAGATACAAGATGTGCCTGAAGTGCTGCAGTCCATAGGGTCACAGACAGGGCCGAATTAACCTTTTTGGAGCCCCTAGGCAGTGAAGTGGAGGAGTCCCTGCGAGTGCATGGGCAAGGTATACATTAACCCATATTTGCTTTTTCTGTGTGTCTAATTTCCATTTCCTGTAGTAACTATCTTGTTCTAGGTGGTTACACCTTAGTAGCCAGTCTATAAACTGCAGAATTTTGTTTTGTAAAAACAGGAACTTTTTTTTTTTTTAAGTGTCGCCCCTCACAGGGAATTGCCCCTACGCGACTGCCTAGTTGGCCTAATGGGTAATCCGGCCATGGTAACAGAGAGTCAGACACAACTGAGCAACTTAACAACAACAAGTGTAAGCTACCAGTTACTTTGTGTTTTTCTCAGCCACTTTCAATATGTACTTCCTGAGCCCTTCTGAATATATATTCATAAAAAGTATGCTTTCTGGACCTTAGTGATTTAGTGAATAAATAATTGACTACCCCTGGTATAGGGCATATTGTGCCATAGCAGAAGTGAGGCACATTTGTGGACGTTTTATCAATCCATGACAGTGATCAAGATGGCTGAGTATGCAATCTCTCTGCTTGATGCCAGGAGTGAGTGACATGAAGGGTTTTGCCTCATTAATGTCCTGTTATGTACTCTTCAGAGAAGCCCTGGTTGATTGCCACTATTGGAAACAAGATTGATGATCATTTGATCTGCCCACTTAGAAGTTCTTACTGCTCTGCTGTATCTTATTACTTTCCTTTTCCTCCTTTTTTCCTTTTGCCTGATTCACTGCAGTGTTTAGTTGTGATGTATATTTGTAACTTCTTATGTTTAACAGAAGAGATTTGCTAACACATATACTATGTTTATTGCCCGCTATTTGTAGCGTAGCATAACTTTTTTTTTTACCGTTTTCTTTTAAAAATTATGTTTTTCTTACTTCTTGCCAGGCTTAGCATTCAATTCCTCTTCTATCAGTATGGTGAAATATGTTTCACTATAGACTCACGGATTCAGAAATGTTGGCACGTTTTAAAATGTTTTGTACTTTTCTTACTGGTTAATTAAACAACTTCTTACCTTCCCTGCATTTAAGTCATTTGGACAGGTTGTCATATTGATACATCATAATGCAGAAAAGACATGTTCTGTGAGTTTTCCTATATATTTTCCTTACTTAGCTGAATCTGTTTTTTTTTTATTTCTTCTAAATTTATGGAATTAAGTACATTTTAGATTGGGACTTACTTAGTTTTTATGCAGCCCTGGCCCATTCTGATTTAAACTCCCCTAGCCAATCAGAGCCCTGTTCTATTTCAGCAATGCAAATAGCGTTGCTTCATAAAATCTGCTGTGGTGGCTTTTTTGGCGTACGTTAATCTTACTGAGCACAGCCACATCTTGTAAACCCAAGTCTCAGGTTTTGCTAGAAAGGCTGGGCTCAATCTTAAGCTAATGAGAATCCCCTTCCCCGCTCACTCCTGATCACCCCTTTCCCCTCTTATATCCCATCCTCCAAACCCCATTATCCCATCAACATAACAATGGTGGTCCATACAGACCCCCATGGCAACTAAACTACTAACTCCTTAAAGGACCCCTGTTGCACCTACAAGTTAACCCTTTCCATAGGGGACCTGGACCCCCGGCACCTAATTTGAACCCAGATGCTGCAGAGGACCCTCAAGGACAAGTACTATAAATACATCTGCAGCACCTTATCAATTAACCCAATACCGGGGGGGTCTATACTTACCCCCATGATAACCTAATTAACTCCCTACATACCATGGGGGTCTATCTAGACCCCCATGGTTAACCAATTAACCTCTACCTATCATTGGAGTCTATTTCGCATATGGATTTCATTCCCCTATCTAATGACAGTTTTGGTGAATTCCATATTCCTTAAATTATGCAAATTTTATATAGGGAGTGTTATCTATAATAATCTATAAATCTGTAATGAAATATGTAATTACTGCCCCCCATGGATCCCCAGTTTCCACCACCGGTAACTCTTGATTTGAGAAAGTCATCTAGGTTATAATTTATGAGCTTACACTGCAATTTATGAAGTAATTTAAATACTTTTTCAGAGTGTAAGATGTACTGGTTTTGTTTGATTTTTTTTTTATAGCTACCACACCTACATTTAATGCACAGGTTTTATTTAGAAAATAGGTCTTATATGCCAGATATTACAGCAAATAACCATTGTTTTTTAGTTTCTGGGTTCAAGGTCATAACTGTAGGTTGAGAGCTATAGAAAAATTAAAGATTATTTTCTGTTTAAATGCAGAAGTTTATTTTTATCCATCTATTTCACTTTCTGATTAAAGCAAAGCAACTTGAAGCTTGACAAATATTCCCAAGCAAAGCTTTGACCTACTCCAGTCAACCTCATTTCTAAGTAGCGAAATGAAAGTCTCCGCTGGGATCAGTACATTTCTCCACAAATGTGTACTGAGCCTTTGCTTTTTGCTGTTGGATATCTTAGTGGCATTTAATAGTGCGACTTCCTAGAAAATAGGTAACAATTAGTGATAAACATGCTATAGGATAGCTGTAGGATAGCTGTAGGTGGTAAGGATCACACTTTAAGCAGAATACATGAGAAAAAAATGCAGAGTTGTTTTTATTGAACATTTTTCTTGCAAGTGATTTAAATCTCTAAAGGACTACTGATACAAGCCTGTCGGAGCACAAGAAAATCTGGATTGTTGATTAAAAAGACGATGAGACTTTAAATAAGCTCAAATATATAATACAGGAGATTATTCATTAATTCAAGCCATTAGATGGTATCTTTTATCTATAAAATCATGACATTAATAAATAATTACATGGTGTTGGTATAATACGTGCAGATTTTCCTGTAGCCTTAGGGTACATGCGCTATTTGTATTTGATTTGTGGTATTGTGGATGACAGAGGTAAGTCATAGGTTATAGTACATGCTAGGGGCATAATATCATGATGTTGGGGTTGTAGCATTTAATTTTCTTGACATGCCTGAGTGTGGAAATGAACAGAGAGGGAGACCTCAACCGAACGTAGAAATATAGATTTGATGGTAGATAGGGACCAAAAGGCACATCTAGTCTTCACATTTGATTTACCGTATATACTCGAGTATAAGCCGAGTTTTTCAGCCCTTTTTTTAAGGCTAAAAAGGGCCCCCTCGGCTTATACTCGAGTCACTCTCCCCCTGTGTCTCTCTAACCCCCCCCGTGTCTCTCTACCCCCCCGTGTCTCTCTATCCCCCCGTCTCTCAAACCCCTCTGTGTCTCTTTCCCTCCCTCATCCTCAACTCCCCCTCCTCATTCTAACCCCCCCTCATTCTACCCCTCTAAATACCCCCCCTCTCCCTTTCCCCTCACTTACCTGCATCTGAAGCTCCTGCTCTGGCCTCCGCTCCTTCCGGTATATGCTAATGCCGTGACGTCACATGCGCGCCACGTCCCGGAAGGAGCGGAGGCCGGAGCAGGAGCTTCAGATGCAGGTGAGGGGAAAGGGGGGGGGGGGGGTATATAGAGGGGTAGAATGAGGGGGGTGGGGGTTTAGAATGAGGAGGGGGTTGAGGTTGAGGAGGGGGTTGAGGATGGGGGGTTGAGATTGAGGAGGGGGTTGAGGATGGGGGGGAGTTGAGGATGAGGATGGGGGGGTTGAGGAGGGAGGTTGAGGGGGGGTTGAGGAGGGGGGTTGAGGATGAGGGGGTTGAGGATGAGGGGGTTGAGGAGGGAGGTTGAGGAGGGGGATGAGGAGGAGGGGGTTGAGGATGAGGGGGTTGAGGAGGGAGGTTGAGGATGAGGAGTCGGGTTGAGGAGGGAGGTTGAGAATGAGGAGGGGGGGAGAGAGACAGGGAAGGGAGAGGGGGGAAGAGACACAGGGAAGGGAGAGGGGGAAGAGACACAGGGAAGGGAGAGGGGAGAAGAGACACGGGAGAGAGAGGGGGACACAGAGGGCACAAGAGGGACACAGGGGGCAGCACATTTCCCACCCTAGGCTTTTACTCGAGTAACTCATTTTACCCAGTATTTTGTGGTAAAATAGGTGCCTCAGCTTATACTCGAGTCGGCTTATACCCGAGTATATACGGTACCTGAAAAGCTTGGCTTAATTAAACCTCAGAACAGCTTTCTTCCTATATTACATTTCTTCCACCTCCATTGTCCAACCTCTAACAATGACCTCTTGTTCTTCCAAGTACAACACCACATAAGGGAAAAAAACTTCATCAACACACTGTGGTATATCTAACAAAGCTTATTCAGAGTGGGATATTGTTGATATCAGAAACAGGAAATGTAAAACAATTGTAAGTGGACTTGGACGATCAATGGGATCTGAATAAGGAAAAATGAGAGGATATCATGTAATAAGAGCCACGAATAAGGAAAAAGGGGAGGGTACCATGTGATAAGAGCCATGAATAAGGACAAATCAGAGGGTACCATGTTATAAGAGCTATGAACAAGGAAACAATGGGAGCCATGAATAAAGAACAAATGGGACAATATCATGTGATAAGAGCCATGATTAAGGAAAAAGGGGAGGGTACCATTTGATAATAGCCATGAATAAGGAAAATCGGAGGGTACTGTATTATAAGAGATATGAATAAGGAAATAATGGGAGGATACCATGTGATAAAAGCCATGAGGTATCAGTAGTATTAAACTCAACATCCTGGAAGTCATTTTGTAGCCACTTTGAGTTTCTGCTATCGTAGGGCTAGACGGTGGTAAATCAGTCATGGTGTATAGGACTTCTTGTTTACTACATTGGCAGCCCAAAATTTGCCTAAGAATAATGTTGACTTGTCATCAAAAGATCTTTTTTAAACTTTTTAAACCTTTAGAAGTAGATTCTCTAAGCATTCATAGGTCTGCAATGGTAATTTCCCAAAGCACATTGCTGAATGATTCTAGAGGATATACTTATTGGTGAGCATATACTGTAACTACAGATCTGCATATATGAGATTGTTCCTACAACCTGCTAGCATATTGTTCTAAGACAGGCGTCAGGATACCAGTAATTTAAATAAGTAAAATCCCAAATAGTCAACAGTTTACCTAAATATTGTGAACTCACCTTTATTAAAAAGAGTAAGCACATGTTTATTTTCAGATGCAAATAAATTAGTATTTTATATGGATTAAGCGAGAAAGCAAGCCTGCCAAAATGCTTGCCAAAGTCCACATATCAAACATATGCAAACATAAAATCAAAGTAAGATATGAAAAATATGCTAATGAAAAGCTTGAAGACCAAGGATAGAATATTGTCTTGAAATGAATAGGTTGCTCGTGTTCAATGACATAAAATAGAGTCTTACGATGAGTTGATTTCAATTTGCATCTGTAATAAGAAATCTCCTAAACTCGTATTTTATTATCATAATAATGCCTGACAACGGGAAGTATCAAAATGTCGGAAAGGAATCTTAATTTTGTTTACACAATTAGGTGATTCTTGACCATAAATGACAAGGACTTAGCTGCAAATTAGCAAGAACAATCTCCCATCTGAGAACCTGTCAGGATGGACCACTCTGGACGATTTATCTTACTCCGCCACGTCTCTGCTACCTGTCAATCATACACGTGATTGTGATTGCCACTTTTCTATCCACTTCCTTTTGCCTCTCATACCAGGCAATTTACTGCAAGTCAATCAAGGTTGAAGCAGACCTTGTTTAAATAAAGCACTGTTGGGTTCTTTCACACTAACAATTTCAAAAAAAGACAGAACGTGCTGTATATTTTACATTTACATTTATAGTACTTTTTCCTTATTTTTTTTTCTTTGCTAAAATGTAGCAGAAGTTATAAGTCATAACTAAAGCCACCCAGAGATTTAGACAACAAAAACAGCCTGCAAAGGTGGAATGAAAGAAGCTGTATACATTTCCACTGTCAAAAATTCAATCAGTCTGCAGATATGTCGAACACTGAAAGAGTGCTCAAGTATGGGATTGCTTTTTCCACAACTCTTGATTCTTAATCTGAGGGAGGGCAGCATGAAAGAAGCCGTCTGCCCCAAACTATCTGACCTTGATAACCCAGGTAAACAATTTCAAGTGTTAGTCACTTCCATTGGCTCTTGGGGGATTCACATACTGTATAACTGTGGGACAGCAGAGCTATTTTATCAGGCTGTAATGAATTTTGTTGACAGAGTTCTATTATATTTTATATCAGTCTTCTGAAATCACAGTAGTGAAAAGCATCCCAATGAAAATGGGAAACACAACATGTTGTCTTGTAGAAAAATGTGATAGTAATGTGTAATAATAATAATAATAATAATAATAATATATATATATATATATATATATATATATATATATATATATACAAACATATAAGTAGATATATGATCTACACATGCAAATAAACTCTCTCTGTGTCCAGATAAAAATAAATAAATATATATATATATATATACAAACCCTAGCCTGTATATATCCTCTAACCACAAACTATTGTATATTTTTATTATTATTAACCTTATTAACATATTCTGTAGCACTAAACAGGGTAAATACAAGGCAAAAACAATGTTAAAGGCATATCTAAGTTTGCTTGATTATGAATGCATCTGATAGAGGAGAATTAGTAGTGTATGCAAATATTTTTTGCATGAAAACATCCCAAAGTAAACATTTAAACACTTACATTGAAGTCAGCAAAATGTCTTGTAATTTCTGACAGTTGCAAATTAGGGTTTAAATTTAAAATGACTTGTTTTGGCCAATCAGGTTAGCTGAAATATTTGATTTAAACGCTGTGGTTTCTGTTTGTGCTGTAAAGCAGCCTGGGATATGTAGTGTATCAATGATATGTGCTATGTAGTGCTGCTGACATACCGACAGGAAGCTGCAAGGAGATTGACTGAGCAAGCAACAGCAGGTAAACAGTGGGTTAATATTGCTCCCCTGATGCTGCATGCTGATTGGGGGGATGAGATGCCTGTGTAGACACCCCTCGGACGTGTCAACATAATCATTAAAGGGATTTTTAGATATTAATAAAAGTAAAATGTTTTATGAGATATGCTGCATACCAATAAGCCGATGGATTGCAGAAATGCATTAATCCATGAAACTTGGATATGCCTTTGGCAAAGTATAAAAGCACTTTTTCTAAAGCACCAAATAAGATAGAAAACTCACCAACTTACAGTGTAGAGGGTATGGGTGAGGTTTAGAAGGGTGAAGTACAATGTATTGTGCATATTAAGGATGAAGGTAATAAGCTTCTTTAAACAGATTCATTTTTAGTGAGGTTTTGAAAGATTTGAGAAAGGAGGATAATCTAGCAGAGTATTAACTAGTGCAACATAAACATTACTCTCAATCCTAACTCCAACCCCAAATGTTAACCTTAAAACTAACTGTAAGCAAAAAAAACAAATCCCCAATGATTTTGCATAATTGACAAAATCTCACGAACACATTTTTATTTAAAATTAAAAGCATTTGTTATGTTTTGCACAACCCTTTTAAAAGTATGATAGAACATTTAGGAGCTCCAAGGCCTGAAGCTCTTTTAAATTATAACAAATATGGTACAATTTCAAAAGGGACATTGACTGCTACTGAAAAAAATGACACTTGATAACTATGGGTCTCAGTGCGCATCACAAGGGCTGACCTTTATGACATTCACCGAATGTCACAACATTTTTAGTAGTCTCAAGGGCTGTTCTCTCCATGTGGGTCCGCAGAGAGCCACAACTCAGATTGGAACAGAAGTATAACAATCACATACTGCATCTCTACATTAAAAGTCTGGGTCTGTCAGGAGCTTGTGTGATAGTCACTTCAAATTATATTTCATGACCATTTAACAAAGAAAATTGCAAGATGTACTAGTTTGTAAAAATAGCCTACTCTATCAGCTTGCAAAAAATAATATGCATTACCACGGTAATCCACTATTTAAAATATACTTTTTAAAGAAATGCACTTGATAAGGAATAAAATGTTTTAATCTCTGTGACCCTATGGACTGCAGCACTCCAGGCACATCTCTCACCCACTGTCCCTCTGAAGTCCCTCAAGCTCATGTTCATCACTTCATTGATCTCATCTATCCACCTCTACCTCTGTCATCACCTCCTTCTTTTGCCTTCAATCTTTCCCAGCATCAGAGTCTACTCCAGGGAATCCTGTCTTCGCATAATATGGCCAAAATATATGAGCTTTAGCCTCATGATCAATCTTTCCATTGAACAGTTTATCTTGATTTCCTGTAGTACTGATTTGTTAGATATATTGCAGTCCAAGATAATGTAAGCAGTTTCTTCAACACAACAATTTAAAGATGTAAATTCTAGGGAGCTCAGCCTTCCTTATGCGAACCTTTGTTGATATTGATATACAGTATATATTTACTTTGTTATAGCTTATTCCGACTTGCCATAGTTTTCCTCCTCAGAAGCAAACATCTTTTAATTTCATGGCTGCAGTCACCATCTGAAGATGGTCTGTATGTATTCCACATATACCGTATATACTCGAGTATAAGCCGAGTTTTTCGGCCCTTTTTTTAAGGCTGAAAAGGGCCCCCTGTCTCTCCACCCCTGTGTCTCTTTCCCCCTCTCCCTCTCCTGTGTCTCTTTCCCCCCCTCTCCCTTGTGTCTCTTTCCCTCCCCCTCCCTTATCATCCTTCTCAACCCCCCTCCTCACCCCCCTCCTCATCCTCAACCCCCCTCCTCATCCTCAACCCCCCTCCTCACTTTACCCCTCTCTAATTACCTCCGGTCTCCTTTTCCCCTCACTTACCTTCCATCAGCAGCTACTCCTCGGCTCTACTGCACGTCTCTGCACATGCGCGTCACGTCATTAGCATTGGCCAGGTCCTGACGCAGCCGAAAGACGCACGGAGGAGAGGAGGAGCTGCTGCTGATGGAAGGTAAGTGAGGGGAAAGGGGGAGGTAATTAGAGAGGGATAAAGTGAGGAGGGGGTTGAGGAGGGAGGATGAGGAGGGGGTTGAGGAGGGGGTTGAGGTTAAGGAGGGGGGTTGAGGATGAGGAGGGGGATTGAGGAGGGGGGCTGAGGAGGGGGGATGAGAAGGGAGGATGAGGAGGGGGGTTGAGGAGGGGGGTTGAGGATGAGGATGTGGGGTTGAGGATAGAGGTTGAGGAGGGGGGTTGAGGAGGGGGGTTGAAGAGGGGGTTGAGGAGGGAGGTTGATGAGGAAGGTTGAGGAGAGGATGTGGGTTGAGGGGGGGTTGAGGAAGGGGGTTGAGGAGGCGGTTGTGGATGAGGAGGGGGGTTGAAGAGGGGGGATAAGGAGGGGGGTTGAGGAGAGGGGTTGAGGATGAGGAGGGGGTTGAGGAGGGAGGATGAGGAGAGAGGTGGAGGAGAGAGGTTGAGGAGGGGGGTGAGGAGGGGGATTGAGGTGGGGGTTGAGGAAGGGGGTTGAGGAGGAAGTTTGAGGAGAGGAGGTTGAGGAGGAAGGTTGAAGAGGGGGTTTGAGGAAGGGGGGTGAGGAGGGGGTTGTGGATGATAGGCATTCCCTACTGTCAAACAAAGGAGCTCACAGAAAGTAATAGAACTAGAAAGTAAAGAATGATAGTCATCCGAAAAATTCCTTTAACAAAGACAATGGCTTCAAATAGACCATTTTTTAAATTCTAGGTATTTCATGAGTGATCAGCCTGGGTGCAGGTGGAATTCACCATGAAAATAATGATTGTTTTTGTAATTTCACATTTAATTTTCAAAAACCAAAAGCAAGCCGATGTTATCAGAGCACTTTAAGGGCTTTGGATATTGCTTTTAAGCACATAATAATCATGTGTAAAGAAGCTTCACTTTGTTTTTCCAGGATTAGACAATTCTTTCAGCCATCAAGGCATTTCACAACCACACTTCAGAGGAATACCAGCCCATAAATGAAATGTTGATGCTACTCTGTAAAGCAGATTATAGAGGAGTATTGTTAGCAGTCCATAATTACACATTACATATGGGCAACATTATTCAAAGGGAGAATACGCTTTGTATGTGATTCTGTTTAAAGCGACTATGCAACGTCTATGCTCTAGAATTACAAATATCAGATTGTTTTGGTCCATTCCCTGTTTGTTTGATCTAGTCATAGAACTGAGTTGACAGAGATGTGGTTGCCATATGGTTGGAGGCAGGTCACCATCCAATAATAAATTCAAGTTCACCATACAGTACACCTGTAATAAGCTCTGTTTCACCTGATCACCACCATACAATCTCTTTTGATCATCATCAATGAACTTGATCTCATTCAATCATTGTGGCAACTATTTCATCTAAAATAAAGGTACACAACAGCCCCAGATTTACAGTCAGGTGGGTAGGACCTGGGGGGATAGGGGGACAATTCCCCCTATTTTAAATGAATAGGAGAAACAAAAAATAGCAAAATTAAACTCAATCATGCATTTCCATATTTGGCCACTAGAGGCCAGCAGCCTGAATTCCCATGAAAGCTTTGACCCATTATTTATCTTATATATATATATATAATATATATATTTATACGCAATAAGTTGACATATAGACATACATTATATATATATATATATATATATATATATATATATATATATATATATATGCTTATGTATATTATAATTATATTGGGGGGGCAGGGGCATTGAGAATTAAAAAAAAAATAATAATAAAAAAAGTTTTTGAGGGGCACTGCCGCAATGGAGCCTCCCAGAGCAGGACCACAGTACATTGCACCGGGTGAACCAACTCCTGCTTCCTGTCCAGGGAGTTGAGATGAATTATCCCCCCAGATTTATTTTAGCTCCTATGCCCATGTTTACAGTAGTTTTTTTTCTGTTTTTTTTTTTTCACTGGGGAAGAACATTGCAGACGGCTGTCCTTTCCATTAGCTCTATTTAGATTAGACCTGACATTTATCATTTCAACATTTTATTGGAGGCATATTAATTGCTCTCTGCATTCAAGATCTTTCACACTTGTACAAGCAGATAAAGAAACATGGTGATGCTCACTAGAACATAATTGAATATAATAATTAATAATTTAAAGGCTGTGTTTTTTTACAAAATATTTTATCAAGTATATTTCTTCATAAGTGCAAATGGTACATGTGAATTTCTTCAAATGTGCATTTGGTAAATGTGGCAGTATAATGGTTCTCTAATTAAACAAATTCACACTTTTGAGGTATTATGCTGCCATAGGCTCATTCCGATTGGTGCCCATGAAAACCTGCTGCCTATGTATGTTTACTTGATGCAAATAGGACATTTAGTAACATACTATTTTAATTACTTAAACATAAATTTGTGTTATTTTCCCTTTAACAGAGGATGTGCAAGCTTTCTAAAAAAAATCTAACGCATGGCTAATAGAGAAGCAGGCAGAGGGGACAAATTGATTAATTTAAACATCTTTCTCTAACAATTAGGAAATAGCTACAGTAAGGCTAAATTCTTTTTCTCAGCATGACTTAGATCTCTGATCACCAGAAGACTATAATAGTCTCTGCTTTGCGACTTCTGAAATATCACAGAGAATACCAAAGTGACAAAATGCATTAGAGTAAATTTTACATCACGGTGCCAATGTAATTGTTCTTATTACATCCAGATTATATAATTGCTATTAAACTGAAGGTGTAATTTATAGTAATTAATTCAAGACCAGATTCTGCAATGACTCTAACATTCAATAACATCTATTTTTTATTTTTACTGTAATTTTCATGTCTATTGTAAAATGATGAATTACATTATTCTACAAAAGATTTAATGTCCTAAGTTAGGGTGACAAAACATATCAGTTTCTCTAGGCTTTACATAAATACTGAAAGGCTTTTTTTTTATATTTATTCTGTATTTATTTAGTAAATACAGTTCAATCTTAACATACAATCAAAGTACATGTTTAGTTAGGTGTATAAAGCATTTATAGGAAAATAGAAAATAAGATAAAAAATAAATTATGGCGGAAATTGTATTTCTTTTTGTCCTTTTGTCCTTTTCTTAAATAATAACTATTAACAGTTTTATATATATATATATATAGTTTTATGTCTCCTCCTTTAGTGTGCTATAAATATTTTTTTCGTTCTTTTCTTCTAGGTACAGAAAAAATGTAAGCAAGGAACAAATATTGTACCTCTCCAATTAGTTTTATCCCTTTCTGCCATGCCTACCTACAAGGCTGAAAGAGCATCAGATCGTAGTTTTATTTTTATTATTATTATTATTATTATTATTATTATTATTATTATGCTGGAAATACATGACATTTATTAAATAAATAATTTATAAAATTATGAAATAACCATGATATACTATTCAGAAACTATGGGGTATAATTGTCAAATGGGCTTGATAAAGATCTAGAAAAATATACATTGGTCTCTCGGTACTCATCCAACACAAAACTCGTAAAATTCGGTATTCAAAGCATATTGATGAGCAACAAATGCTTTGGCACTCAACGCTTCCTTGGTACTCGTTGTGCTTACTAAAACCAATTTACATTACTCCTTATGGAGTTTGATACTCGTTGTTTTCTTATTGTGCCTTCTGGAACCAAGTAACAACGGGTACCAAGGGTCCTCTGTACAAAATAGTTATATTAAAATACACTTTTTTACTCCTACTCTTCATCTCAAATCATCTTAAATAAATATACCTCTATGCCCTAATGTCAGACACTAGATCCTTTCATTCTACTGTCCATTCAAGTTGAAGGTGAGCGTTGAGTATACCCAAAATTTCCCAATAATTTTTAACGGTACTTCAATAAAATGAATATTGAAACCCACCACACTAAATGTTATCCTACAAAAAGTTAACACTTTTAACACGTTTATTGCATTATTTACAGAAGGCTCCATACAAAAGTCTCATTTTGTCTTAAAGGTATATGGAAGTTTCTCTGTTTTTACCTTTTTCTAATCTAACACATGCTGCTTATATCAGAAACACACATTACATTGATTCATTCTATACACATACAGATTTATTTTATAAAAAATATTTGGTTTCTACACCCCCAGAGCTGCTTACATAGGCACCTCATACTAACCAATAGAAACACTGCATTTGGGTACGTTTTTATCCCTATACTAACCTTCAAGCCAACAGCAGCACAATACAGAAATCTGCACAGCAATATCTGAGCTCCTCCTTGCTTCCGTGTAGTAGAAGAAAAAAAAGACTACACATCCCATGATGCTTTGCTGCACAAACTGACTTCCCAGACATGTCAACAATGTTATAGCTGCCTGTGATTAGCCAAAATGAATTATGAATTTTATGCTAATTTACCTTGGCTTTTCAGGGGCATTCCTTCTCAAAATCAACTGCCAAAAAACTAAAGAAATTTTGCAAATGTCAGTGTAAGTTTATTAATTATTTTATGATTTTTTTCTATGCAAAAATGTTTGTATACACTACTGATTCCTCTATGAGATGCATTCATAATCCAGGAAACTTCTATATACCTTTAATATGGATATGTTCAGTAATATACAAATAAGACCCTTATTTAAAAGCAGGATTTGTGGGCTTTTTCATTAGCAACACATGATATTCATCAGATTTTATGTGGGTCAAAGATCAACCGATACTCCAAAAGTCCACGGAAACCTTCTGGGATATAATCATACCATCTCAAACTCAATATTATACACCAGACAAATTTGAAATGACAGGAAAGCAAGTTATGCATCTCTGCAATTATTTATTCATTTTGCTTCTTAAAATACAGGATCGCTTGCAACGGTAACCATGGTAACACAATTTGTTTGATAGCTTTATACATCTCAGGTTGTTTTCTTATAAGGATGTTCAATCATCATTATGCTATTTTTTTTTCAAATATTGATATATTTTAGGGTTTATTTGTTTTGTTATAAATATACTTGCTTTGTTGTTGTCTCTGTGTGATGTGTTGGGATATATTCAAATAGTATTTAAATCATGTTATACCAAGGACAGAGTTACAATAGACTGTCTATTATCTTAGGGAATAGTGTCACATTCTATATATGTATACATAAATAAATATAAATTAGGGACACAACGTAAAAATGTCTTTGTTTAAAGCTTAACAAATTACACTGCAAAGTTGATGCGTCACTGAGCCTTTTTATATTTATATAATTAACCAGGCTTAAGAATGTTTCCCCTCCTGGATCGCTACCTTGTCGTGTTGACGGGGCTTGTGTCCTTCAATGAAGCTGTGAGCTATACCATGTAGGGTCAACCTAGACGGGCAAGTTGTATCACAGAGGTCAGACAAATTGTGGTCCACTGGAGGAGGAACCAGTAATCCACTCCAGTAAATTTGCCCCAAAAAACCTAATGGATAAGCACAACCAGATACAAGATGTGCTTCAGCCCATAGGGTCACCAAGAGTTGGATACAACGCAACGACTAAACAACAATGAGAATGTTTATGCCAATGGTTAAAAAATATATGTTTGAAAATAAAGTCTGAGTGAGAGCATAATTAATCCAGAAACATTCCTACCAATAGTGGACCATGTACAGATCCACGATACATTGGTGGAAGTTGTGTATGGGAGAGGGGAGTTTCCATTTCTGGAGAGCTATAATTGCGTTGAATGATGCAAGGTGTTGGCCAGTGAGTGGGAAAGGGCATGGTGTCATTTTCAGTTTTATTCCATTATCAAACAAGGGCTTCTGCCGGTTCCCAACCTCTCCACCCCTCGCTCCACTGATAGCTACAAACATATACCTCCATTATCCATTTTTCAGGATATGATGTAACAAACAAACACAACATGGATTCCTGTACTTATAAACAGAATTTTCATGTCCACGGTGCATACCTGACAAACACATCTTTTTTTCTTGAACTGCAGTGCCCCTTTACTTTATATAACTTCTGTTTTGTGACTATATTTAGTTTATTGACATCAAATGCCACTTTCATTTGCAAAATGATCATTCTGCATATTGTGAAGCCTTGACATACCCCTTCCTGCCGCTACCGATGCAGTGACATTTCTGTCTGTAAATGCACCTGACACTTTCTGACATACTGTGCGTACATTAATTACGTAAACGCAGTCAGGTCTTTTGGATTTCTAGGTTAGAATCCATGTTCCCTAGAGAGCTTTATAAGGATTACAATTTGTATTTATTCTTAGAATGAATTCATTTTTTTCCTTGGTCTTGTCTTATGATGATCTGAATGAATATATAAAGCTTTGGTCGTCCTTTATTCCTGGTAATTTCCTTATTCCTGTTGTTTTGGTGGCTAGCATAATGATATAGTTTCTTGTATAAACTTATTCTTTTGGAAATGAAAATGTGATTATTTATAAATTTATATATATTATGTTATGATTACAGTGGTACCTTGGTTCTCAACCTTCTCAGAACTCCACATTTTCGATATTCAACTTGTCTGGATGATAAAACCAATTGCTAAAACCAATTTACCGTATATACTCGAGTATAAGCCGACCCAAGTATAAGCCGAGGCACCAATTTTACCACAAAATACTGGGTAATATGAGTGACTCGAGTATAAGCCGAGGGTGGGAAATGTGCTGCCCCCTGTGTCCCCCCGTGTCTCTTCTCCCCTCTCCCTTCCCTGTGTCTCTTCCCCCCTCCCTTATCACCCTCCTCAACCCCCCTCCTCATTCTCAACCTCCCTCCTCAACCCCCCTCCATAACCTCAACCTCCTTCCTCATCCTCAACCTCCCTCCTCATCCTCAACCTCTCTCCTCATCCTCAACCTCCCTCCTCATCCTCAACCTCCCTCCTCATCCTCAACCTCTCTCCTCATCCTCAACCCCCCTCCTCATCCTCAACCTCCCTCCTCATCCTCAACCCCCTCCTCATGCTCCCTCCTCAACCCTCCCTCAACATCACTCCTCAACCCCCCCATCCTCATCCTCCCCCCTCAACCCCCCATCCTCATCCTCCCCCCTCAACCCCCCATCCTCATCCTCAACCCTCTCCTCACCCCCCCTCAACCTCAACCCCCCTCCTCAACATCAACCCCCCCTCAACCCCCCATCCTCAACTCCCATCCTCAACCCCCCTCCTCATCCTCAACCTCCCTCCTCATCCTCAACCCCCTCCTCATGCTCCCTCCTCAACCCTCCCTCAACATCACTCCTCAACCCCCCCATCCTCATCCTCCCTCCTCAACCCCCCATCCTCATCCTCCCCCCTCAACCCCCCATCCTCATCCTCAACCCTCTCCTCACCCCCCTCAACCTCAACCCCCCTCCTCAACATCAACCCCCCCTCAACTCCCATCCTCAACCCCCCTCCTCATCCTCAACCCCCCCCCCCATCCTCGCAGGGGGCCCGAGGGGATCCTTTTTAGCCTTAAAAAAAGGGCTGAAAAACTCGGCTTATACTCGAGTATATACAACACATTACTCCTTATGAGTTTGGTACTCAACCTTTTTGGTACTCAACCCGCCGTCTGTATTGGATTAAGAACCAAGGTACCACTGTATATTATGTTATATATTATTTAATACACTTTTTACAAATTACTTTAATCACTTTATATTGTATAGAATTTTGTTTATACGTGTTTCTATAGAAGTGTGGCACCATCAGAAATGGTCATTGTTTATGTCCCTTAATTTGTATATTTGGCGCTAAAATCACATGACTGATTGTCACTTGCCTTGAGAAAGAGATGTTGTTGGTCTGAAACATAGCTTTTTTTGTCTTCAACAATGGCTATTATTAATAAATAACTATAATTTCTTCTTACAGAGGGCTCCAACCTCTGTTTTTTATTGTTTTCAGTAGAATGTGTCCTTTTAACACTGAAAAAAACTTATTTAATTGAATGATTTTGCAGAGTAGGTGGATTAATCACCAACAATATTAATATATATATGAAGTGCAATGAGTAAGTATTTAGCTGGAGGCAAAACACACTAACAACTATCTGAACTTTACAATGTATTTCCAATCAGTCATCACATCAGTAGAACAGAAAATTGTGTTATTAATTAAAAATGTGTATAGGAATGCGAAGATGGTGTAAGTAAATAAGTTTGCATAAATAGTAATAACATGCTTGAGTTGTTTAAAGCATTAATTGATGCAGATGAAAAAAACATTTAATGAATATATTTTATGTAGTACTGTTATGTGCAATACATGTTTAAGAATAATTGGATGGTACTGTACAGCTTATGAATGAAATGGGTGTAAACTAAAAAACTAATGTTTGGCTCCAAATATATTTTTATGTTATTACTATCTTATAATCATACCTTTCCTCTCCTGGATCGCTGCATTGTCATGGTGAAGGGACGTGTGCACCTCTATATAGCTGTGAGCTACACCACGTAGGGTCACCTAAGATAGGCAGGTCATAGCAGAGAGGTCAGACAAATGGAGGCCCACTGTAGAAGGAACTGGCAACCCACTCTAGTATCTTTGCCAAGAAAACCATAAGCGCAACCAGAAACACAGACAGAGGTGGCTGGCATGCTGCATCCATATTGTCACTCAGAGTCGGACACGACTGAATGACTGAACAACAATCATACCTTTAATATTAGGTGAACATACATCAAGATACATTTTGCAGGTCATGCCTTACTATATAAATCACAACTTTCCACAAAATTGCCTGCAATGCCAAGAAACCGTATAGTTAGATGGCTTCCACAGAGACCTAAATGGCGGTATTTTGCAATGTGTTATAGATATATCATATTTTATCAGTTTGTTTCTTTACATTCTTCAAAACAGAAGAAATCACCGAGTTGTTTGATAGATTCAGCTTCGTAATAATATGCTTGAATAGTAACTTCCTCCTGGGGCCTCATCAGTAAAAAAATATTGATGTATATGGGTTTGACGTCAGACGCAACAAATTTTCACTGCTTTCCTTCCTCTGTAGAGGGACTCTGCCTGTGTTTAGGGAAATGACTGCCCATATATAATGTAGAATTGTGCATGGCTTAAGCTAAATTGTCTACCTCGGGATTTTAGTAACATCCTATAGACAACCTGAGCTTGGCTCTTCTTGTGTTTTGGATGTCACTGTTGTCCCTCTGTGGACAATTGTTCTGTTCTGCATGGCTGGCCGTCCACTGTTTTATATTCTGTATAAAGAATAAAACTAAGAAGATTACTGAAGAAGGATTATAGTGTGTCTAATAAAAATCTTGGAATTGGAGCTGTACATAAATGCTAATATAGTGCACATATTATCTAATCTTTAGCTGTGTAAATGGGGGCAGCATATTTAATATGACGTGTGCGTGAAATGCAGGCTGGCAAGTAATTAAGTAACATATTTACATTTCAACTACTGGCTCAGGGACTTTGACAGTGGAGGAGAGGGGGTTCCTTGTGAGAGGCCTACCGATGCTTCCAGGTACTTATTTCATTGCTGAGATGCTTGTCATCAGGTAAAAGGAACAGAAATCCTAGAAACAGCCTATCTGATGCCTAAGGATTCAATATTTATGTTTATATAAAATACTAGCGACATTCCCGTCAAAAATGACGGGGCAATACAATTTTAAGCCATGGCAATGATGTTTGACGCACAATGTAAAGCTTCTATGGGCGTTCTGTGTTCATTGTGGCTCGCAATGAGCGCATTCGGCATTTCGGTTCGTATCTTTGCAACCTTTTAATTTTTTTTCTAAGTTCCGTGTGTCGTAATTAAAAGTTGTACGTCCTTGTCAGTGTTTTCTGCTCTTCGGGGTTGTGGAGCCTCGTTTTAATTTTTTTTGGCCTCCATTTTTTTTCTCGCTTAGCCGATTTTCAAGTGACGAAACTGGTTAAAATCTAATTTAATTCGCGTGCAACCTCCCCTGCAGACGTCCTGGCTGTCCCCCAATGCTGTGTGTGATGTTTTTTGTTATTTTTCATTGTTTTTTGTGCTTTTTGATGTACACGTTTCAACCGTTAAATTCGTATTTTTGTGACCTCATATTTTTTTTTTCTAAGTCCCGTGGGTTGTATTTTTTTTGTGTAAGTCCATATTTCGTCTTTACGTGTTAGTGTTTTTCCTGCGTCCCATGGGTTATATATTTATTTTTTTTCTAAGTCCCGTGGCGTTGTGTTTTTTTTCGAAGTAGCGCTTTTCTGGTCTTCTTTTGTACCGGGAGTGAGGCGGCGTAGAGCCTCCACCTCCTCAATTGCAGCCGACGTTGGAGCCTCCACCTCCGCAAATGCTTTACAGCCAGAACGGCGTCTGTCCTTGCGAGCTCGCTTTGACGACGACTCACAGCTTGACAACTATTATATGTGACTAGTGGTGCAAATATGAGCTATAATTTGCAAGACTATGACATATACTCATTTAATAATGGAAACATCTAAATGTGCAGTTAATATAAATGCTGACTATGGCAGATGGGGAAAATGGTTGAGTGTCGATTTCTGTTGGGGCCCAGTAGAGCGTATTATTTTCCAAACTGAAGCTCTGTATGTCCACCTTCCACACATCACTGCTACATGCTATTACGTTATTAGTGTGACTTTAATAATAACTCTTACAACATTAATAATTAGAATATTACATTTAAAAAGTGCTTTTCTCCTGGAAGGGACTCAAAGTGCTTAGGAAAGAGAAGAAAATAAATGTCTGTACTAATGGACTCTCTTATTGAACGTGGTAGAGAGTTCCACAATCATGGTGCTGCATACATGGAAGCTGAGGACCCAGAGGTTTTTGAGGAGATGGTTAATATATTTTCAGCTTTAGATATAAGAGCACGAGTTAGAACGTAAGAAGTGAGGAGCTCCTTCAGATAGCTGGGGCCTTCATCATATAGATGTATGTCAGCCGGCCAAGCTTGAAATGTATACCGTCTTTCACAGGGAGTCAGTGTAGGGCATGGAGGATGTTATGTGGCATGAATGAGGTTGGTTTGTTAATAACCGTGTGGCTGCATCCTGTACCATCTGAAAGCCATAACAGTCCTGTGTACGGATAGTTGTCACATCTTTTGAAAATAGTTGTTAACGCGCAAGCAACTTGAGGGTGTTTGGACTTTATATTTTGAGGTTACAACTGTGTATTATTTGCCCATTTTGATATTCAGTGCCATTTTCCTCATTACTATTATTGCATACCCTCCATATACTGCATGTCAATTTATCTTTTTCTGTGGCTGTTCTTCTTTTTGGAGATATATATGTTCATGTGGCACCTGACTCTAGAACCTCAGGGTAGACTGTATATTTCCATCATATTTATACTGTATTACCCTGTTTTGTAATAACATCACATAACAAGAGAACCTACTTGTATTAAAAGTGAATAGATCACCTGCTATGGTGTTGCACCTTTCTTTTTTTGCCAAATCAATCTAGCATGCCTTTCACACACCATTCACTTCCAAGATATCAATTATTTTTTTCTGCTGTAAAAGAATACAATGTACACAACATGGCCGCCATTATCATTCCTGCTCTCATGGCCAAATGAAAGCTGTCTTGATGCTGCACAGACTTTCTTTTGATAAAAATGATACTACAGGTCAGTGTAGTAATATTTAAAACAAGATCCAACTTTTCTTTCCAAAATGTACTATTTTTACCTGCAGTAAAAGAATACATCTCCAATAGTCACAAAATGGCTGCCATTGTCAAGGCCCATTGAAAGTCATCTTGAGGTGCAGAGACTTTCTGTTGATTAAAGTGGTATTTGAGATGTCAGTATGTGAGTGGTTAAAGCTGGATAAAAATCCTTTGTCCAAAAACTGAAAATACAGGATTTTAATGGGATCAGCCCTTTAAAGGGAAACAATCTGTATTTGAAATTTCTGGTGCAACCGTAAATTGAAAGCCTATGCATAGATAAAATATAATAAGAAGTAATATCCGGAGGTGTCAGAAGTACATAAGGTTAGGTACCTGTCTTTAGGAAGGGGTCATACAATATAATTCACAGAACAGCTTTTGCCTCATTTTAAAGAATTTAACAAAGAGCCTGAGAGATTTGCTTGACTGTTTCTTTGACGGCTGATGAACAATACTTCAGCTGCAAATAGGTCGACTGAGATAAGAAGAGGTAAAGTGATTTTTCAAGGTGGATAACAAAAGATAGCTACAGAGGTACAGCAGTCACTAAATCTTAGGTTTGTTCTTCTCAGTGGGAATATCAGCATCAGCAACCCTTAAAGGGGAAGAGCACTAGAACTACATGTATAGATGTAGTAGTTAAGCTAGAGCCACAGAACATCTTAAAAAGTTTATTATAATTTGGTACGAGTTATTTCAATTAAAAATATATATCTTTAAAGGCTAAAAAAATAATAATGGATGGAAGAGGCCACTGCGCCAATTCCCTTACAAATTGTAAATGTGCAGCGAGAGCTTTTTAAAGGAGGAGATAAGGGTCTTGCACTGATTATATGCTTTCCTTCCCTCCTATGGCAATGAATATGTACAAATGTGCCATCCTGTCTTCTAATGCATATTCAAATCATATGCATGTGTTCTCTGTACTACTATGGAATCTGCTGAGGATCTTCAAATAAAATATCTTCTGCATCCCAGGATTATCACAATATATATATTTATTCTCATATACCATCATACTTTGTCATGCACACATGTAGGTAGAAATGCCATTACATATCGACAATTCTGTGCATATGGGTATTCTACTTTGTGGCACTATAATGACAAATTGGCGCGACCAGTTTTCCTCTCAAAATCTGCTGCCCTAGCCGACGACATAGGCAGAGAAGCATCACTTTTCCTCACACTGTCATAACAGTATATTTTAGATTTTACTACCCCTTGATTCATTAAAGAGACAATTCTACTCCCCTCTCTGGCTCTTAAAGTCTTAGCAAGTCAATGACCCCATGTAGCGCTAACTCTACAATATGGATGGGTTCACCTGCTTGAAGTGCAATGTTCCACACTCTTTACAAGTTAAATTGTTTCCATGTCATTTCATAAATATATGTATGTTTAAACCAAAGTCCATTATTTCATTTTTTTTGGCTTTTCTGCTCTTTCTTCGTAACTACAAACAATTAGTTGCTAGGCTGGATTTAGTTTACATGTCATAGGAGCAAGTTCTTGGAATAAAAAATCTCTTATAAAGGTGATGTCGAGTCAAGAGAGAAAATATAGATTATTTGTACACTTTGGAAGTAAAGCAATTACAGGTCAAATGGTACATGCGTAAAATGATAAATAGGTTTCAGAAAACGCTTTACAGCAGCTAAGGTTATAGTTTATAACAAAAAGAAATGGTACAATATGACAAAAAGCAACCACATGAAAATAATTTTGACAGCTTCATATAGTGAAAAAAAATGTAAGTAATAATCACATTGCATTAAGTCTGCATAGAAATGTGTATAAGATGCAAAATGTAAAATAATAATAATTTAAGTTTTTTTTATATTTATTCTAGCGGTAACAATCAGATCATTATTGCATTTAATTAATTAGAATAACATAAAGCCCAAATATGTACTGCCTCTTGCAATAAATAAGCCAAATCACTTATTTGGGTTGTGTCTAAATTACTACAAACTTAATTTTGCTGTATACTTAATAATGGGTAAAATGTTTTTTTAGAAAAGTAAAATATATAGATTTTTTTTTAGATTATTATATGCAATTATTTATTTTGAAGAGCCATTGTGTCACGGACCCCTTTTCCTGTTCCTGGATCTTAGCCCATTGAGCCACCATAAAGAACAGACTGCTTGGCTCCAGCCACTATGTGCATAAAGGCTTCCATTGTATTGTAATCTGTTTTGTCCCATGGCTTGCCAGATAAAGTTAATGTACTCTATTTGAGGTCTGGACCACTAGACATGGAGACAACATTATGTGTATTTGGAGGTTGGCCTATTGTTCACAGGTGCCAGACAGGATGCCAGACTATTAAAGCTCATACGTAGTGAATCTCCTGTGTTTGCCTGTCACTCCCAGTCATTGTTGTGTTGTATACACCCCCTCCTCTGTATCTAACCCCTATAAATATTGTTGACTTTCCAAAAATAAATCAGTTCACTGCTGAGACATATAGAAAGGCTTTGTTCTCTTATTTGCTCCTGGCTTCTGCGATACTGATCCTATCTCCACCCTGCAAGTAACTTGTCCTGGTCACTACCCAGGAAGGTTACTGAGGCTCCTGGAAGTGTTAATTCCTGATGGAGAGACCCTGACTGATACAGAAGCCAGATATCAGGGTGCTGGTGCCAAGATTTCCAAGAACTCAAACAGTCCTTGTGGGTAGTTTAACCTGTAGTCGATAGCAGGTGGCCCTGAACAGTAATAGCCCCTACCCCTGGATCATCACACATTGACTTATTTCACTTGAGTGTTTGAGCAATAGGATGGCAAGTTGTAAAGAGCTTAATACATTGCTGCGGCTTAAAGGTTTACACACCAATGTACATTGGCCAGAGTCCATTGTCTGTTTTCTGTGAATTAGGAATGTTAGAGATGAATAAACAGTTCTGAAAAGTATGTGGACATTTTGGAATCGTGTTTTTTATGCTCACCTGGCAAGTCCAAGCAAAGACATAATTAGAAAGTGATAACAAGAAAAAGTCTAATGAGGATTTTTTACATTTTGATACAAAACATCAGATTTTGCTTGCTTTGTGAAGCATCTAGAAGATATGAGGGTGACCAGGTCAGTTCTTGACTATACCATCTCATTTCTCTGCATAAAGGGATTGTTTTACTTTAATTAGTCAGTTGAACTAAATATAACTGTATATATGTCAATATACTGTGTAATTAGACATAATAGTCATGCATTAATTCCACTATTCACACGTTTTCTAGTTTGTAAGGTATTACATTTTCCCTTGTGTCCAAATTGGGATCTTGTTTTTATGCAATCAATTGCTACAAAAGATTATTATATGTTAAATTTGGGTCTTGGTTGTGGTAGCGTGTTATATATTTGGATATGTGGATGACCGTAACAGGGGTTTTACGTCATTGTAGGTAGCTGACAGCTCTGATAAGCTGCTTTAACTCTTTCACCCAAACACTATTTTAGACAGACACCGTAGGGCCTCGTCACAGGAGATATATATTAGTACCAAATATAATATATAAAAATAAATAGAAATAAAAATATATATATCGAGAGAGAGACAGAGAGACTTTAATGCCCCCAGTATATTTATAATACCATTAGCAGTATTAGCAGTATTAGAGTTAAATCTCTGCGTTACATTATTGACAAGAATTGACAGGACAGATGTCTGCAAAAAAAAAATTTAAATACATGGTCAGTGGAAACGCTAGAAAGCAAAACTTGTGCTATTAGTTCCAACAAACAGGACATCTGTTAAACTGTATTAATATGCTATGTTTTCATCCATTGTTTCCTTGTTCTTCATATTTTGTGTGAGTTTGCTACTGAACTGTAGACAGCAGGAATAAATAACAGGTATTAAAACAAAATAAGTAATCTAAGCAAGAACATTTGCACAAGGAAAGACAGTTTTTTAATGCAGTATAAAAGTATTGATTGCTGTATTGCTCCTGGATACAACACTGGAGTCCTAGCAAGTGATACTTTGAATAAATAATCCACAGACCTTCAAAAACTTGATATTTTTTTATGAAGGTTGCATGTGTGAGAGGTGTGATTACATTTCTGCATGAGCTGGGCTTGAAGTTATACTTGGAAGCTGTCTCTTTCTGTGCTTTGGTGAAAATAATAGGTGTCAAACAAATCCAATGGCACAAAACATTTCCCTCTCGCTCCTCTTGTCCCACTACTTTTGCTAGATAGATGCAACCCCCCCCCCCCCCCCCCGGTTCTAAGATATCAGGAGGTGCTTGTTAAAAAGAAAATAGAATATACCTTACACAATAAGAAAAAAATGACAATTTTTAAGCGGAAAAAAATAAATGTAAATATTTTACTGGACCTTGAAGGCATCCTTAAAACGTTTATGAAGGTTGTATGTGTGATAGGTGTGATTACATTGCTGCATGAGCAGGGCTTGCTTTTATACTTGGAAGCTGCCTTTTGTGTGCTTGTGTGTAGGAAAAGAATAGGTGCCCAACAGATCCAATGGCAAAAAAACATTTCCCTCTCCCTCCTCTCGTCTGTTTGCTGGATAGGTTCTAAGATATCAGGAAGTGCTGGTTACAGAGAAGATGGAATATACTATACACAAATAGGATCTGCAAAGAATTACTTTTTTCTTTAAAATACATTAATGTTCATGACTTACACTTCAGCTAGTGTTATTTTGCTTTTCTACAGTGGCTCTTAAAAGAGAAAACTGAGGGCAAGATCCCATCGTTTAATATACAACATAATGGAGGCATCTTATTAAATGTCCCTTACTCAAACTGAGGAACTATAATCATATAAGGCAGGAGTTACTCCCACATATCTACAAAACATCAATTTCCTAACGAGGACAACATAAAATTACTCATATATTCCCCAGACAAATACAGTACTTGAACTGTAAATACAATGAATACATAAAAAGGTAACTTTCAACAAATAATGTTATCGTTAATGGGCACCAAGATTAGAAGACCTTGAACAGACATTCATAGGTGCACATCAAGTTAGATATTACAGAGATTTCTAATGTTCCTCATGTGTCCTTGTGTTTCATTAAATACATAGCGTTAGATAGAAATGAATAAACAAAATTCTTTACCTTGAGTTCAAGGACACCCACAATAGTTTAATACAATGTAAGACCACACACTGTGCAATCACATACTGGAAATCTCTTATGGTGTGTACAACAATGGAATTCATAACATCAAAGGATCATACACTTGCATATCCATGAATACAATATATATATGCACATATTTTAGTGTAGCTATGGTGTCAAATGTTAAATGTGTTTTGAAGGGATATAGAACAAGATAATTTAACAGCAGCATTTTCAATCAAATATTATTTTAAAATATCACTGTATGATGAAAATGGATTGGGTTTTCCCCCCCAAAAAATTGACATATTAGGCATTTAGATGCCTCTAATAGATGCTGGAGTCATCCATGATTCTTTGATGTGACAAGGGATTTTACATTTGAGTAGAGACAAGTTTTGCAAACATAATTGCAAGCTGTCTGCTTATGGGCATGTGTTGGGAAGAGGTAAGTGTCAAATTCCACAACAAATCCAATGAGGTGAGAAGGAAATGTCCTTTATAAAAATGTCGTATACAAAAAAACAGCCTTCAAAAATAGTTTATGCCATGGCTTGAGCGGTAGCACGGCTTTTGGGCTCATAAGACATGCGTGCCGTCATGTGCGCGCCCACAAATGCTGACAAATGTGCGCACCCACACCAGCACGGCAGTAAAGCACTCTGCACTCACCCCCTCCTTCTCTCCAACCCGTGTTTCAAGACGGGTCGGGTGGGTCACTGACGTCGCCGCGGACCCCTGGCGCCCAAGTGCTCACCCCCCAGTATTCACCCTCTCTTCCCCCAGTATTCACCCTCCTTAGTACTCACCCTGTCTTTCCCAGTACTCACCCTCTCCCCATTTCACACTCCCCAGTACTCAACCTCTGTCTCTACGGTACTCACCCTCTCTCCCCAGCTCTCCCTCCTGTACTCTCCCTCTCTCCCCAGCTCTCTCTCCCCACCACTTCTCGCTATCTAGTAAATATATAAAGGATCCAAAACTCCAGAATCTTAAAAGTAGTTTTAAAATGAACAAGAAAAGATTCAGTCAATTTTGAACTGATTAGATGTAATTTGTAAACTCCTCTATGTTCCCCATCTATATATCTACTAACCTATTGTTGACTCCACTTGTATTCTATACCACCGCCATGTTTCTCTGCTACTCTTAATTTATCTGCTTATTTGTTGTACTTTCCTCTGCTTCTCCAACATTTTCCAACTGCAATTCAGATTATTATCTCTGATTGTCCATCAAAATACCACTCAAAAAACTTTTGCTAGCTTGTACTTTATGACCTCAAGGAAAGAGGAGAAATCTCAAAATGTTCATTTTTACAAAATAGGATCCAGGTAAAAAAATACAGGAAATATCCATCAAACCTTATAATGTCAACAAATAGTAATAGTAATCAGCTTAGTATGAAGATAATTATACATTGGGGGGGGGGGGGGGAGCCAATTATTTTTCTTATACGTAAAGTTGGTGCTTAAAGTAATTATCCAGTCCTGTACAACATGTATACTAATGAGTAGAGAATATTTTGCAATGTGAAGATAAGAGGGTGACCTGCTGAGTGCTTGACCTTCCTGTCTTATTTCCCTTGAAAACCATCTATTAAAGAGCATGGTAACTATAATAATATGTAAAAATGTCTGTGTTTTCACCTGTTTTATTTTGTATACTTTGTACTAAATATATACTTGTAATTGTATGATATATCGTGAAGCATTTCTCTGTTGCATCAGCTGAAACTGGAAACTATATCCTTCTTTAGACTGTGAAAAATAAAAAAACATCTTTATTTTTACAAGTTTATTAAATTGTGGCACATAACTTGTATGTTATCTAAAATAGGTTACACCTAATATCATTGATGGCAAACTAAACTTTCAGGACCACTTAAACATTTCTTTAGGTCTTGGTTATAGAAATCTTGGCTGGTCACTTAAGAGTTTTCTATAATTTTTTTTCTCCAAAAAATGCATATATCTTAATGAAAAAGAAGTCAAGACTCGGACTAAATGTTTTTATATCGATACACCTACACATATTTCAATGTAAATACATTCATAAGCACATACATAGTTAAGGTGACCTAGGAAACTAACAAAATATAACTGGTAACTAATTTAAATATTGGAACATTTCAGTTAAGATAAATGATAAATTTAAGAATGCAATGGAGATCAGGAAAAGAGGGGCTAGAAAGTCCTGATCCAGATCCAGGCGTGCCTACGGGCTATCCCTGGAATATAGCACCGACCATTATAAACAATAAAATCTGAGCAATACGTACTTTGGTACTACTAATTTATATAATATAAGTACATTTATTAATTTGGATCACCTTTTTTGGACTGCCAGTTTTTATTTGATCACCTGAATAATGTTCCTTGATAACTGGTGGTCCATAGAAACTTCTGTTTTAGTGGAAAGAAAGTCCCATTTTAGCATTGTTGTCTGAGAAACTTCATTATAAAAAGTAAAGCTATTAAATTCTGTTAATCTGACCAGCAACTGGAATACTTTGTGGATATGAGTCATAATCCCCTTTAAAAGTTGACATCTGAAGTCTTTCAACAAGCTCAATAAATAACAAATTAATATTAGTTACAGTTGGGTTTTTGTTCGTAAACACTTGAGTAAATGGGGCTCTTTGTTAACGCCAACAAGTAATTATGAAGTGCAATTAAAAATTCAAATTATGTTAATAGGCCAGAGAAAAATGACTGTACGATTCAATGCCAATTACTGGTTGAAATGGATCAAAATTAGACCGTGGGGTGTATTTGGTCTTTCACAATCCACTATTTCAATGCATAATAAAAAAACATAACTGTTAGTCGCTATTAAAACTTACTTAAAACAATTTAGACAATTTCAAGTGGAAAAACAGTGTTTTAAGGACAAAATGTATTTTGTTGTGGGGTTGACACATGCATAAAAGCAAAAACAAGTAAAAATTAAACCTCATTATACTGCTGCTTACACGTTCCTAATTTTCTTTTCATACTCATTTTATATTCATAGGATTAGTTTATCATTTATTATTTCTCTGTTTGTAAATATCATAAATCAGTTCCGATTTTTTCATGGACGTTGTGTTCGGTACTTGGCATATTATATGGAATATTTTAGAAGATTATAATTAGACCAATAAATTAGACTGTATATACTTTCCATGAAGCTTACGTAATGAGATTGGGAGATAGTAATATTCTTTTCTCTGATGATGCATAGTTACATAGTTACATAGTTACATAGTAATTAAGGTTGAAAAAAGACTTTCAATCCATCAAGTTCAACCTGTTAAGATCTCCTCTGATCTGCAATATGCGGATTAGTTATTAATTAAATTATTGATTAAATAATTATTAATAGTATAGTATTGGAGAATGAATAAAGAGTTAGTCCATCAAGTTCAACCTTTTTAGATCTCTATTGATCTTTTTAATTTGGACTATTTATTATTATTGTTAATTGTTAATTATTGTTAATTGATCCAGAGGAAGGCAAACATAAAAAAAACCCCATTGAAACTTTGCCAATTGTCTCATAAGGGGGAAAAAAAGCAAAATTCCTTCCTGACCCCAGAAACTGGCGATCAAATTTCTCCCTGGATCAATATTCCTTCGCTAGTTATCTAGGATAGCCTTGAATGCCCTCTTTATTCAGAAATATATCTAACCCCTTTTTGAAGTTGTCTATCGAATTCGCTGTCACCACCTCCTTTGGTAGAGAATTCCACAGTTTAACCACCCTAACTGTGAAGAACCCTTTTCTTTGTTTAAGGTGAAATCTTTTTTCCTCTAACCTCAACGGATGTCCTCTTGTCAGTTGAAAATCTCTTGCTACAAAAAGCTCACTTGACAAAGCCTTATATGGACCCTGGATGTATTTAAATAACGTAATCATATCTCCTCTTAGACGCCTTTTTTCTAGCGAAAATAAGTTTAATTTTGCTAGTCTTTCTTCATAACTTAGCCCCTCCATTCCCCTTATTAGTTTTGTAGCCCTTCTCTGTACTTTTTCCAGCTCTAAGATGTCTTTTTTGTGAGGTGGTGCCCAAAATTGTACTCCATATTCCAAATGAGGGCGTACTAGAGATTTGTATAGTGGCAGAATTATATCTTCTTCCCTGGCTTCTATACCCTTCCTAATACATGCTAATATTTTATTTGCCTTTGCAGCCGCTGCTTGGCTTTGAGCGCTGTTACCTAGGTGGTTGTCCACTAGTACTCCCAAATCCCTTTCAATATCTGATACCCCTAGATTTGCTCCATTAAGATTATAGATTGCTTGGCTATTTTTCCTTCCCAAATGCATAACCTTACATTTATTTGTATTAAATCTCATCTGCCATTTAGCCGCCCATTTCTCTAATTTATGCAAATCCTTTTGTAGGGAAAGTACATCATTATCTGATTTTATTACCTTGCACAACTTAGTGTCATCAGCAAAAATGGAGACACTACATTCGAGTCCTACTTCAATGTCATTAATAAATATGTTAAAAAGGAGAGGACCCAATACTGAGCCCTGAGGAACCCCACTTATCACATTAGACCAATCGGAGTATGTTCCATTTACAACAACCCTTTGCTTCCTGTCTTTTAGCCAGCTCTCGATCCATGAGCAGATATTTACTGCAATTCCTGTATCCCTTAGTTTGCTCACTAGTCTTCCATGTGGCACTGTATCAAATGCCTTTGAAAAATCTAAAAAGACTACATCCACTGAGTTGCCCTGATCCAAGTTCCTACTAACCTCCTCATAAAAACTAATTAGATTGGTCTGACACGACCTTTCCTTCATAAATCCATGTTGACTGCTACCTATGATCCTGTTCAAATAGACATATTCTTGTATTCTGTCCCTTATTAACCCTTCTAAAAGCTTCCCAACTACAGAAGTGAGGCTCACTGGTCTATAATTCCCCGGATTTGCTCTAGATCCCTTCTTAAATATAGGTATCACCTCTGCTTTTCTCCAGTCATCTGGTAGAGACCCTGTAGTGAGCGAGTCTTTAAAGATTAGATATAATGGTTTGGCTATTACAGAACCCAGCTCCCTCAGTACCCTTGGATGTATTCCATCAGGACCTGGGGCTTTATTAACATTTATTTTCTCCAACCTCTTTTGTATTTCTTCCTGCGTTAACCAATTATTTAGTGAAGGTAGTGTAGCCCCATTATGTTGCAGTGTCCCAACCACTGGTACCTCCCTTGTGTAAACCGAAGAAAAGAACCTATTTAGCTCATCTGCCTTTTCCTGGTCACTAATTATCAGATGGCCTGTGTCACATTGTAATGGTCCTATCAATTCCTTCCTGGCCTTCTTCCCATTAATATATTTATAAAATATTTTAGGGTTAGTCTTACTTTCCATTGCAACTGACTTCTCATTTTCTATTTTAGCCAGTCTAATAGCCCTTTTGCAAGCCTTGTTGATTTCCTTATAGTCACATAAAGATGCCTCTGTTCCCTCCTTCTTGTATAATTTAAATGCATACTTCTTTTTCCTCATCATGATCTTTAAGTCATTGTTAAGCCACATGGGATGTGATTTACTCCTATTTATTTTATTTCCACATGGTACATGCTGATGAGTATGTTTATTTAGTAAGGATTTGAATGTTGTCCATTTATTTTCAGTATTCTTCCCTGTAAGTTCTTTGTCCCAGTCTATATGTTGTATTGCTGCCCGTAGCCCATTAAAGTTAGCCCTTTTAAAATTTAGAGTTTTTGTTGGCCCCTTACAACTCTGTTTTTTGTATTCAATCTCAAATGAGACTGTGTTGTGATCACTGTTCCCCAAGGGTTCCCCTATTTTTACATTTGATATTATATCAATATTACTTGTGATGACTAAATCCAAGATGGCCCCATTTCTAGTAGGTTCTTGTATTACCTGGGCTAGATAATGATCCCTGAGTGTACTCAAGAACCTGCTCCCCTTAGCTGAGCTGCTGGTCTCGTTTATCCAGTTTATATCAGGGTAATTAAAGTCTCCCATTATTAGAACTTGCCCATGCTTAGCTGCATTTCCAATCTGTAACAATAATTGTATTTCCTCACTTTCAGCTATATTTGGGGGTTTATAGCATACTCCCACCAATATGCATTTAGAATTAGCTCCTCCACTATTTAGCTCAACCCACAAGGATTCAATGATGCCGTTAGTGCCAGCATAAATATCTTCTCTAACTATAGGCTTAAATTCAGGCTTAACATAAAGACAGATCCCTCCTCCTCTTTTACCATTGCCCCTATCTTTCCTAAATAGGTTATAACCATCCAGATTAACAGTCCAGTCATGAGATTCATCCCACCATGTTTCCGTAATGCCTATTAAGCCCCATTTTTCTTGTACTGCTAATATTTCTAGCTCATCCATTTTCCCAGGCAAACTTCTTGCGTTTGCAATCATACACTTTATGTTGCTATGGCTCTGCTGATGTGAAGTGCCTGCCACTGTATTTGATGCGTCTCTGAACTTTCTCCTTTACCCCCTGGTGCAATTCATTAATGCTTAATATACCACCTCGTATTTCCAGCTAGAAACTGGCTAATAATGAAGCTCAAAACTAAAGGTTTCCCATAATAATAGCAGACACTAGGAATTGATTTCTGTCATGTGAAGCATTTTCCTGTGTGCCACACTGTGTGAGTGGAAACAGGTCACCAGCCATTTGTACATTACAATCTGAAACATGGCAGAAGTAGCCATTGTAACCAATTATACCGGATTCCAAAACTGTTTTATTGGAGATTTTTGGACATGCATCTTTGATTTCCTGCGTTATCACTACTCCACCAATGTATAAGTACACATTTAACCTTTTTAGTGTAAAGCAACATCTTTTTAATGAGATGCAAGAGAATAGAGGTGTTTTATCTTGCAAATTATAGTATTGTCCTTAAAGGTAATTATTTACTGCATTGGAAAAGAGAATGCCATTAAATGCACAGATCCTACCACTCTTAAATATTTTGTTTTAGAGACTTCACCATTATTGTTTTTTTTTCTAACCACACTCAATAGGCAACTTTTACTTGCTCCAACTCCTTCAGACATTATACACAACCTACAAGATTCTGCCCACACACTATAGGACTCCAAAGAACCAGACCCACTTCTTTGTCCATTCTATCTTTATCACAAATGAAATAGTTAATAACCCAGATGAGTAACCACAATCATCTCACTGTGTCCATCCCCTTCCCTGAACACTTTTCTATCATACATTTAAAAGAGCGCATTTTAAACATTATAAAAGAAAAATGTAAAGAAAGTTTATGGTGGGCAAATGTGAACACAAATGTACTATTTATTTACTGCATTCTGCATTTTTGTGAGACATAGGCACACACTGTTGATATTGTCATCGCCACATATTGTATATAGTACATAGTGTATATAGTCCCTGCATACAATGTATATAGTTTTAATATCCCATACGTCCCTCAAACAGCTCACTCCAGTAGTTTCCTCACTCATCAGGCAATATTTATCATGACGATATACATGCCTCTCTAATAGGTCCATTTTAGTAACTTTATTATTTTTTATAATCACTATATGCCTATAGTGGCATTACATACGTTAATTATGAACAAGGACTGATTATGGCGGTGGTCGCAACACTGCGCAGACTTGCATGATGTAATTGGTTGCCATGGAAATTACAACGTTTAAAAGTCCGATCCATCAGCAAGCTCCACTTACCCTTGAAGAAGACATCTCATGACGTCGAAACGTGTTGGCTATTGATGACGCAGCGTGCACCATAACGTTACGGGCACGTTAGCGTCGTAAACAGTGTGATGTTGTGTGTATGTGTATCCTTTCCTGTCCTAACCCACATATTAATGGATGGCAGCGTTACTGAGGATTGTCTTTCCCTGTTTTAGGCTATGGATAGCAATACACAGTGGCTTTAAGGACATCAGCCACACTATAGCCCTGAGAAAATGTATATGTTATCTATATTGTGAATTCAGCCTAATCCATATTTTTATGGATATACCACACTACAAAGGAGCCATATATATATGCTGATAAAGTAGCTCTATACCGTAGGAGGACTTATAGGACTATTATGCAGTGCTGGCCTACAGCCAGAAATTGGCTTTTTTGGTCTTGCATACTAATCATAGTACGGCTATTGTAGTAGGTATTGCTACTCCAAATCACATCCTAATTAGCTGCCTATCCATATCCTGAATTCATGCAAAGGGACAGAGGTATATGGGGTAATAACTGAGGATTAAATCAGTCCCCCTTATAATCAATCACACACATCCATAGGGTGAAATAATATTGCCCCTCCAATGTGAGATTAGAAAATAAGCTTGTGGCTATATATTTCATTGAATAAGCCCAATTTTAACTCTTTTCTCCCAATCCAGGATTTTTTTATAGTTTTTAATCTCCGTTGTAAACTACCATTCCATAAAGTGAAAATTGTTAAGTTTTAAAGAAAATTGTTTCTATTGTTACAAATAGTCAATTTAGGTGGAAAACACCTGGGAGCTAGCACTCCTAAGTATATTGTATTATACAAATACATATAAATAAATATCTATATATATATATAATATACAGTATTACCCCGGTTTGCGGTACCCAGCTGTGCGCTGATTCGCAATAGCACTGTTTCTGGTCCCAGTCCCGGCAAAGTGCTAAATCTCGCCATATCGCTCATGATTGCGTTGTGGGCATTTATTATTCCCACTTAGCGCACATTTTTCCACCATATCGCTGAACAAAGCCCTGTTTAGTGCAGTTTTCGTGCTGGAACACATATACCCCGCTAAACGGGTTTTTCAATTTAAAAAATAAATAATATATATATATATATATATATATATTATATATATATATATATATATATATATATATATATATATATATATATATATACAGTATATATATAAATCCCACAGTTTTCTAGGTTTTCAAACTAAGGAAATATGCAGCTATATCAAATTAGCAAAAGGAAATTTGGTTTATCAAAAAGTTGCAAGCATTTGTTTTCTTTCCCTGCTGAATAGCTTTTAGATTGGTGTTCTATTAATCCGGGTTTTGTTTTATTTTGTTCATTGCTCAGAATAGCTAAGCACTGGATTTTTCACATCCCTGCATTTATTTAACCAGATGTTCTATTAGAGCTTCAGGGATTAATTCCACACTAACAGTTTCAGACCTTCTAAATGCTCCTTAAGTGACAAGTCCTATAAGGAATAAGTAAGCGGGACAGCCTCCCTATAACTGCATCTCAGGACATCTTTACATTATGCAGATAAACAGTATGTGATTATCATTCATGTTTGCACGTTGCTTTATGCTCTGGTGCACATCTCGGGTATTAAGTAAAGAAAGCATAAATCTGAAAATGAACAAACGGTGCAGATTAAACTTGGAGTCTATAAACTGTCCTTGCTGTCAATCAAAGTTATCAAAATGTCTTCTTCATAATTAGGTACAAAAAAAGGGCAGGGAACAGCTGAATAAAGCCACCGCATGTAAAAGCAGGTTAAATCCTTAATAAAAAAATAATAATAACCAAAGCATATAAAATATGAACTTCTGTGGTAGTCCAGATACATAAAAGAAGTTATAAAGTAAAATGGGTGAATTAACCTTAAACTGTCCTTCACGAGTCTTTACATTTGTGGTTACATTGATTGACATTGAACTGTATTAATATTACTAATGTGATTATACATTATTATTATCAAGTGAAATTATAGCTATAAAATATTGCTAATTAATTTATTTTATGTGATCTAATCAGTTAGAGTTCTAAAACATATGTATATATAAATAAATATGCACTCACGTTATTAATATATATATATATATATATATATATATATATATATATATATATATATATATATATATAAATACAGTGGTACATCGGCACTCATCTACCTAAAAATGTGGTTTTCCATGCATTTTGACAAGGAAAAATGCCTCAGCACTCGTCATGTACCTTAGTACCTGTCACACTTGTATGAGTCAATTTACATTACTCCTTATGGGAACTTGGTACTCTTGAAGAGGAACCAATTAACCACGAGTACTAAGGGTCTACCGTATATATAAATAAATAAATATATATATATATATATATATATATATAGAGAGAGAGAGAGATAAAAATATTACATTTATATACACACATATATATATTGTACACACATATATATATATTTTTATATATATATATATATATATATATATATATATATATATATATATATATATAGCGTTCTATTTTACAATATTGCAAAAACAGATTGCAAGCTCTTTGGGTAGAATCACACTCCCCCTCAGGCTTCTGTCAGTAAGGAGAGCTGTAGTGGTACAAGATAAAAGCCACAAAACACAAAGAGAACTCACTAAGATTAAAATTTTCTCAGAAATGCTTTTATGCTCATGGCTTAGATAGTTAGATAGTTCCGTTAAGTAAATAAATATAATGGAGCAACTATCTGAACCAGCCTTCTTAGTCTTTAAACGTGTTTGTAATAATCCAAAACATTTGTACATAGTGGAACTAATATACTAAAGCAAAAGCAAAAACCTATTAAACAAAGACGAGAAACCCGGGTCAACATTCTAAAAATGTATTGTCTGTTTTAAAGCGTAATTCTTTAAAAGAGGGTATTTTAAATAAGGTCACAGTGATCCAATAAATAAAGTTATTGTCTTATTTAGCACTGATAGAGCTCAGAGCCCAAGATGAATATTCCAGACACCTTTTGCTTAAACCCTCATCACAATATTGAATTGAATTTACAATTTGTAACTAATTAAGACGTTGCTGCTTTGCAGTTACAATTCAGTTAAGAATCTAGGACATGGGAATTCAGATTCCTGTTTTCACTTACTGAGAAAGCTTAATGAATTCTATCCCTTTTTAATCATAGTGTTGTAAGAAATTACAAGTCAGTAGAAATTTGTCTTGTAGGCATCGTCTAGTTCCACAGATAACATGGCAGGAAACAGATGAATGCTGTTTCCAACATGCTGACAGAGGGATTTTGGTATAATAAGGAGGAAGTATAAAAGTATTGATTGTCCGAGGGAAAAAACAAGTTGATTATTCGACAAATAAAAAAATAAAAAATAATAATTCATACGTGATTTGAAATCTCAAAAGAAAGTTTGAATGTTCTGTACAAGGCAAGTTATCTATTACGCACTGTAAGATATCATCTACTACAATCAACTGATATAATTAAGGATCACTGTGCAAACGTACACATACATATATATATATATATATATATATTATATTTATTTACATGTTTGATGCTTCTGCTTGATGTTGGATCCATACATGATACTGTGTCTGAGAGGGGTGTTTACATATCTGGAGAACAAGGCTTACATCTACCAGTACAAGCTTATCTGCTTCTAAGCATGTGTAGTTAAGTAGGTTGGTGTCTTAAACTACTATGGTGCTTTAATGGCAAAATAATTATGGAAAGGGGTTATCCTAAACTCTTGTATGTTTGCAAAAATATTTGCAGGGTAAAAGGTTATAAACACAGGTGAGAACCTTCTCAATAGTGAAATGTGAGAGCTCTGATTCTTTTGTTATTTTATAGAGCCTTTTAAAGGGCCATTTACCTCAATATAAATGCTGTTTGTTGTGTGAAAGAGCACAAGATTATATGTTAAAGTGATCTATTGCTTTTTTTTATTTAAGCTAAGAACAATTAAAAATTTACAGTCATAGGTTTGTTTACAGACACAATGCCGACTACCCCATGATTTACAGCATCTGCCGACAATGGCCTTTTCAAGCTCCCTAAACAGAAAGAATTATTGTTTTGCTGCTTTCAAGAATGTAATCAGCCATCAGTTAAGCCACAAGTAACATATTTGGGAGTTTGCAGCAATCATTTCCCTGCACAGATGAATTTGGGACGGGTTAACCATATTTCTGATCTGCTCCCTGCATGCAGCTTTTGCTGTTACTCTGTCTGGAGGCATGCCTAATTCCCATGTAAACATAACTTCATTTATGATTTTTACAGTGAAAAAGGCTCCTATTTCAAAAATGTAAAAAGTATTTCAACATGTTTTCAGGAGTACATTACAGTGGTGTGCTCCAAATTGTGCTGAATTAACTGTCCCTTTAAGGATGTGTAGTAGTCTGTTAACCTTCAGCTTTGGAGAGGTCTCAACCATAGTCAACGCTTGGAGGCAGACATGGGAAGTAAGTAGAGAATGAAAATGGCACTAGGAAGGACAAGGAAGAAAAGTAGAAGTAGAGTGTTAGCTACGGAAATGAAAGTGACGAGTCATGGGAAGGAAGGTAAAAGACTAGAATGTGAGTGATGGTCACAGAAACAGAAAATATGAGAGTGATAGCTATTGATAGAAAACATAGAGTAAAAAAAGAAAGAGACAGTCTTGGAAAAAGAAAGAGACAGCCATTGCAAAAGAAAATGAGAGACAGTCATGAGAAATCATGCAAAGTGAAGAGAGAGAGAGAGAGATACGTTAAATGAATCTGAGAGAAATCCATTGAAATAGTAAGGCACAGAGAGACTGAAGTAGGTAGGGAAAATAAAGTGACAGCCATGCGGAAATAGATGTGAGAAATAGTCATGGAAACTGAGGTAAGAGAGAGCCTTGAGGATAGGGCGGAAAGTAATGTGAAAATAAGGAGAAAGTCATCAAAATAGAAGAAAGGAAAGATAGCCATATGGAGGAAAGTGACAGCTATAAGTGGAGATGAGTTTGAGAATATTGAGGAAGGAGATACAGCCATGATGAGAGACAGTCACAGGGAAATATCAAATAGAAAGAGTCAGGAAAAGACAGTAATGAGAAAACAACAGAGACAGTCCTGGGAGAGACATAATTGAGGACTAATAAGCATTTACTTATCTAAAATATTAGAAGATGCATCGTAATATTATCCAGGTTATGTATTATGACATCTTTGAATGGATGGGTAGGTTCAAAAGCACTTATTATAGAATTTGAACTATTTCTGCAATTCATAAAATTTTGCAGCCCGTTGAGCTATACATAGTGTACCTGTTAGTGCACCCAAGCAACACTGACAAAAAAAACATATTATTTCAGCTTACTACTGAGTATTTACAAAGTAAATTCCACCTAAACTTATGTTTCTTTTCTATTAAGAGAAAACTTAAAGAAGATTAACTATCAATGTAAAAGTTATGAAACTTGCGTAGCTTGCCAGTTACTGCTCCATATTTGTGGGGTGTGGAAGCCATCATTGGGTTTGATTTCTGTCACTGACACTCAGAATGCTGAGCTGAGTGGGTGAAATGTTCAAGAACCAATTCAAGAGGGAATCATTCACCAGCTAGAGATATAAACAGTGACAGTTACATTCAGGTTTTGTGTTCTTCAGCAGCTCACATCACCTAATATACAGAAGTCTTGTGGTAATCAAAGGCAAGTACAAAAATGTTTACACCTATATTTGAACTTTCATCAATGCACTCATTTATATAAGAGCAATTTGTGCTTTTCCCCTTCTGGATCGCTACCTTGTCGTGGTGATGAGGCTTGTATACCTCAATGAAGCTGTGAGCTATACCATGTAGGGTCACCCAAGATGGGCAGGTCATTGCAGAGAGGTCAGACAAATCGCAATCCACTGTAGAAGGAACTGGCAAACCATTACAGTATCTTTGCCATGAAAACCATATGGATAAGCCCAATCAGAAACATAGATAGATGTACCTGGCGTGCATTATGGTCACTGAGAGTCGGGCATGACTGAAGGGCAGAACAACAACAAAAATTTGTGTATAGGTGAAACGCTTTCTTTAAAAATCCATATGAAGACTATATAAATAAAAAATAGAATAGATTTATTGTAAAAATCACTTTAAAGATTGTGCAAATAGCACGTGGGAGGCTGATAAATAAATGCAACCACACATGCCCAATTCTGTACGTTTATATTGATATATATTTGCTGAGGTGCTCTATTCTTTTAATTTTTTTCCCCAATTCCCTGGTGTAGGAGAACTGAGCTTCTCCTCCCACACTCTATTTATACAAGCTTTACAATTATTTGCAATAAATCTATTTTAATGCAGTTTACCGGTTCCCTATGCATAAACACATTCACATTTAAAAAATAATTAACATCAGTTGTACGCACGACCACTATGGAAGCAATATGCCATGTCTGAATTCTTCTTGAAATATATTTCACATAACACACTCTCTGTTGCGCTGTCTTTTGTTTCTAGGGTACCAAACACAACATATTTGATTATAAAACTAATTTGAGATAGGGAATCGGGTAAGCTACACCTCTGATGAATTTAACATGATCAAATATTAATAGCTTGGTATGTGACTTGACACATAACAAGCTGATTAAATTCTTCCCTATTGAGTCAACAAAAAGTTATGTATATCATTTCTCGGAGATATCTAACCACAACCCAAATGTTTCATGTTGATGCGACGAGGAGTATTAAAAATAGATAGAAACAACTTGAATTTTGCTGTAACATTAGGCAAAAGTTTCTTTAGCTAATAGGCTCGTAAATGAAGAATTAGTTTATACATATTCATGACAATTTGTTTTCTAGATCCCTGCTGTAAAAATATAATTATATCCATCTCTAATAATTTTGGTACCTTGAGCTGCAGGTGCTGGTACACATCACGTTTATTACCATATTTTAAGTTCTTTAAAAAGATTACATTAATTCCTATGGTAATTTGAAAGCCCCAATGCATCTTGAGTTTGGAGTGGATGTTAATCACCAGAGTATGGCTGATTTTCTAACGTAGCTGCCATGTTACACTAAACATATCGATTTAAACATCTAGTTAATGCTCTATAAATATTCCAGGTAATTCTTCTTGTTGACATGGGGAGACCTTGTACACTTATACCACAGGTAAAACCCACTGTAAGAGTCCATTTACATTATAATTTTAATCATAGTGTCTTATGTAAAATGCTAAGTAGGGAACACTTAACTATATGATATTGGAAGTCATTTATCAGGGGGAGATATTGAAACAAATGCTGCTGTGCATTATTAAAGAGAAATGTCTATGGAAAATTAGCATTCAATATTTATTCATTGCCTTAGTCAGTGTATAATTAACCATCAATATTTCATTATATGCACTGGTTGCAGTCGTTTAGATTTCTGGGAAAATACTCACTTTAAAGAACCACTGTACATATATTTATGCCAACACTAAGTCTAACTAAGAGCATAATTAGGCATTTTCATGGCTCTGGTGGTCTTTGGAGGCATCCATAACACATTAGCGAAGATTGTCTGTGTAAGAGAGGTGTTTACATTTCCAGATAACTGGGCTTGCATCTTATGTTGCAAGCTGAGTGCTTCTGAACATGTGCAGGTGAAAGGGGTAGATGTCAAATTCAGTAAGATCCATTTGTATTACAAATACTTTCACATCTCCCTCTTACTTTCTCCCTTCACTGATAGATAAACAAAACACAATCTCAGGCTCCAGCCATTAGGAAGAGATACCACCAGACAAGAATATTGAATACTATATATATATATATATATATATATATATATATATATATATATATATCACATATTATAATTGTCTTACTGCGAGTTGTCGTCACGCTTTGCGTCCCTCGCAAAGGAAGGGCCGCAACTGACCACAACTCGCAGTTTCACCATGGCTCCCATCAGCCCTACTGCAGGCGTGCACGGGTAGCCGGCAAGCGTGCGCGCGCGCACGCACACGCGAAGACGTCGCGTGCGCGGGTACCCGGGCAGACAAGCGTGCGCGTGCATGCGAAGACGTCACACAAGCGTGCACGCGCGCATCTACAGCAATGAGGTGAGGGAGAGAGACACGGGGAAGAGTGACAAGGAGGGGAGAAGCAGGGGAAGAGATACATGAGGGAGGGAGTGAGAGGAGGAGGGGAATAGAGACACGAGAGGAGGGGGGAAGAGAGACACAGGGGAAGAGAGATACAGGGGAGGGGAAGAGAGACACAGGGGACAGGGGAAGAGAGACACAGGGGACAGGGGAAGTGAGATACAGGGAAGGGGGAAGAGAGGCACAGGGGAGGGAGAGGAGGGGGAAGAGAGACACAGGGGATGGAGGGGAGGAAGAGAAACGGGAGGGAGAGGAGGGGAGGAATAGACATGGGGGAGGAGACACAGCGGAGGGGGGAAAAGATGAGGGTCAGGGGGTGGAGAGACACAGGGGAGGGATGAGGGGGGCAGAGACACAGGGGAGGGAGAGGGGGAAGGAGAAACAAGGAAGGGAGAGGGGGGAAAGAGACACAGGGGAGGGAGAGGGGGAAGGAGAAACAAGGAAGGGAGAGGGGGGAAAGACACAGGGGAGGGAGAGGGGGAAGGAGACACAGGGGAGGGAGAGGGGAAAGAGACACAGGGGAGGGGGAGGGAGAGGAAGTAGAGGGCGGGAGAGGCTCACAATGAGTTCCAAAGCCACTCATTGCAAGGCCCGAGATGAGCGCTGAAGGAGCTTATCGCAAGGCCAGTAAAGTAGAGGGGGGAGAGGTTCGCAATTAACCCCCTCCCGTCAAGTAGAGGGGCTCGCAATGAGCGCCGAAGGCGCTCATTGCGAGGCCCGTGATTAGCGCCAAAGGCGCTCATCGCGAGGCCAATAAAGTAGAGGGGGGGAGAGGCTCGCAGTGTGTGACAAACACCATTGCCAGGCTTCAATTTATTGCCGTCATTTTTGACGGGCAAGTCGCTAGTATATATATATATAGTGATCTCTCTCTCATCCTATCTATGTGTATATATATATATATATATATATATATATAAAATAAATAAATAGTACATCTGTGTTCACATTTGAATGTCTAAAGCAAGTTAAAAAAACCTGCTTCCAGCTCAGAATTCCGAGATAAACAGTTATTACACTGCATTCTGGGAAGTTGAGCTGGGACACACAAATGTGGCCACAAATGCCTCGCTCTTCATTCTGTAGCCATTATCAAACATAGATTAGTAATGATTATTGCAGTATACTGTGATACCTTTTGTATTGGACAATCGACATATTTATATTGACAAGCTTTCGAGAGGTGTGACCTCTCTTTATCAAGTATATACAAGTTTTTATGTTCATAGTCTACACAGCTGCTAATATTGGCAACAATATGAATATTTGGCATTATAATTTACTGCATTTGGCCCAGCTCAGCTCAACAGACCCACCCACCACGCTGATCTTGTTATCATTACCTAATGATCTCATGATTAATGAATTGCTCTCTGGGTTAATGACTTCCATCTGCATAGGACTTCTGAGGAGTAAGTCTGTAAACAGCCAAACTCTTAGAAACTACATGTGAAAGGAAGCCCTTGATCCAGTAATGAGAGATCTAGGTACTAATGTCAAGACCAATCCTATGGGAGGATCCCTTAAGCTGACTGACAGCCAAAATGTTGTAAATACAAAACCATTTTACTAAATTAGATTTTCTTTATTAGATTCCAATTGCAAATACTACTGGGACCTCAGCTTATGTCCCTTTAACGATGCATTGACTAAGACAAGAGATAATACTGATATATTTTTCATTAAAGAGCCAGATTATTTGACTAATACTCCATGCACTATATTTCATGGCAACTTTTTTTAAGTTAAGCTAAGAAAAGTACAAATGCCAAAGATTGAAGCAAAACTGTTGTAATGAAGGGATAAGAGAGATTTCTAGTCTGCCACTACATGTACCATGAGGATTAGTCTTTGTGAAGTCTCCTTTATATTAAACTCTTAATAAGGGAAAACCCTATTGTTATATTTTGGCTGTAGATAAACTCAAGAAAGGTTAGAATCCTTCCACAGGCTCCATCAACACAAAAGCACAACCCCCTGTGAGCTCTCATTATTTTGCAAATTATATTAACGACTTTCTTCTACGCCATTATCCAAAAGTTAATGGAACATAATAGAAAGCAGATTAGGTAAGAGATTTCTCAAGTTTTAGGGGTCGATGGCCCATATGAGGGTTTTCCCTCACTAACGTTGCAGATCACTGTTATCAGTGTCAGAGTTCCCCCGGCTGCGCTTACGAGAAGCATTAGATCTACCCGAAAGAAAAGCTATTGTCAGCGCATAAAAGACTGAAAGAGACTGCAGACTATAGGCATTGTGACTGTGAGCCTCAACAATACAGATAGCTCATAGTCTATTGCTGATGATCAGATGTCTATGAATACTATGCTGCCTAAAATGAACTGGTACCTGTATTCATGGTTGTATTCTATTATTCTCAACATTGCTTCTAGTACACAATAGAACAATCCAAAAATAAAGAGACAAAGTAGTATTTGTGTTTATTTGAGCTGGAAACTGCATTGTTTGTAACTTAAAGGTATATCTAAGCTCTCATATTTTGACCTTTTTCTAATCTAACACACCCCCATAGCTACTTCCATAGGCACCTGGTACCTACCAATAAAAACACTGCATTTGAGTATGTTTTGTAAAACTATACTACACTTCCAGAAATTATCAGCACAGTGTGAAGATCCAGAACAGTTACATCATTCAAGGGAGGAGAGAAAGGGAAAAACAGACAACAAATCCCATGATGCTTTGCTGCAGAGATTTAATTCCTGTACTGCTCCGATTAATTATGACTTTTATGCTAATTTATTTTCGATTTTCACAGGCATTCCTTCTGCTTCTCAAATGCTAGAAAACTAAATAAACTATGCAAACTCTAGGGTAAGTTTATTAATGTTTATTTTGGAATTTATATATATATTTTGGATATACAGAGAGATAGAGACTACATATCCCAGGCTGCTTTGCAACACATGAACCCCAGAGTAAGATACAAATGTATCTGCTTTCTCCTGATTGGCCAAAACGAATTGATGACTTTTTCTTAAACTATATTGATCCTTTAAAGGACTTGGAGGATGGAGAGAAGCAGTTCTGCTAAAACCTGAAACACAAAATTTTAATGTAAGTTTTAAACACTACATGGAATTTAATGAGTGACAATTAATGGAGCTGTTTTGTTGTGCCCATTTAAAGTTTCATCTATTTGCTTAACATATCAATACGTAAGATTGCAGTGGTTCTTTAATACATTTGTATATTCTAATGACTCTTAGGAAGAACTAGACTTCATAGCAGGAAAAATGTTTAAAATAAATAAATTAAACCCTTAATTTTTAACTATTACATTCAATGTTGCTTTAATCACAGCAGATGGGAGGAACCGTAGATTCAGACAGGATCTCTATTCAGTTCTGTTGAAAGTCTACCACTGTAAACTGCCCCTTGGCAATAGAAATAAGTAGAAGAGCAGTAAGAAAAACTTCTCCTTCAAGCTACAGACAGACAATCAATCCAAGATGCAATCCCTAATGACACCAGTAGAGTCAACTCAAAAGGATGTTCTTTAAAATGTTTTAGGCTCATAGATTAAATGCTGCTAATGCTGTTAGTCTGTTAGATACTTCAAAAACATGTGAAATGTTTCCAAAATGACAGCAGTCCCTTACAATCGGACCAATATGCTACACACCATGTCACATATAATAATATAATACATTTATATTGTGAGTATATATATATATATATATATATATATATATATATATATATATATATATATATATGTATATATATATGTGTGTGTGTGTCTTATCTTATTTTTGAAATGCAATTTTTTCAGAAGAAAATAAGTTTGGATACTTTTCTGAACATACCAGCTACTAATTAAATTGAAAAAAACTTTGCTGCTTGCAGTCAGGTTGTGTATTTTATATTTATTTGGGAACGGTGCCGTGAAATATATGCTGCTAATATCATTTTTTTCCCTATCTGCTTATCATTTGACAGTTACATCTGCTAAATACAGACGGCAGGTCAAGGATTATCTTGCAGAGAGCTGTTCATTGTTAATAACAAGATGTTACATTATGCAAAAGTATATATAAGCAAAAATAAAAAAGCAAGGAGCTAAAGGAGCAACTTCTACAAGAGATATCAAAGAAAGACTTCATTACACAGAAGGAATCATGCAGAAGTAACTTTACAGGACTTGCTTGGATAAGGAGGTATTCACAGTGTTGGGTCACAGGGCATTACTTCTGCTAAAGGAACCGTTCCTCGTACTGTAAGGCTGCTTATTGCATTTGAGTGAGGGGTCTCATTATTTCTTGTTAAAGGACCACCATATAAAATTAGAAGTGTGCAGCAAACAAACAACATTAGCAGCTTTGTAAGCTGAATATTGCCACCTTGTCGTGGTCAGGGGGCTTGTGTACCTCAGTGAAGATGTGAGCTATACTATGTATGGTTATCCAAGATGGACAGGTCATAGCAGAGAGATCAGACAAATCGTTGTCCACTGGAGAAAGAACTGGAAACCCACTCCAGTATGTTTGCCAAGGAAACCTTATGGATGGTGGTGTGGTCCATAGGGTCACAAAACGACTAAACAACAACAAGCTGATCATGAGAAGACAAGATTCCCTAGAGATGCTGGTAAAGATTGAAGGCACAAGACAAGAAGAAGGCGATGGCGGAGACGGCTAGATGATGTCATAGAAGCAATGAACATGAGCTTGAGGGAGATCAGAGAGGCAGTGGCTATCAGATGTGCCTGGCATGCTATGGTACATAGGGTTATGGGGAGACTGATTCAACTGAACAGCTAAACAACAACAAACAAAAGAAAGTCACTTCTAGAGAACATTTTGAATGGGCATTGGAACACAACTTTTTTTCCCCAAGCATTTAAAAGATTAATATATATATATATTCATATATATATATATATATATATATATATATATATATTCATATATATGTATATATATATATATATATATATATATATATATATATATATATATATATATATATGGGACTTTAGTGTCACTTTGCAGACCACGCAGTGCTGATTTAACTTTGAATCAGATATTAATACAAGAGGAACAGGAAAAGAATACAATTAGATTCAAAATGGCTGAGAGCAGAAGACACAGACAGCAGTAAGACAGACTAAAGGTTAATTTAATTTAAACTAATACAATCTACGAGCAAAAAAAAAATCTATTTAAATTTTATATAACATAAACAATTTTATTTCCAAGTACAGACACACATAAAATAATCTATTCCTTAAATAACCATTGCAAACTTTTTGACATTTTGCAAGTCACAACAAGACTCCTCTTTTACAATAATGTTTGTTTTCCGCATTAAAAAAAAACTTTATTAAATATTAAAACAATTTTTTACGCACCTCTACTGAAACATAATTAATTCTTCATACAAGCTTGTATTTCTAAAGGGAACATTTTGTCTCTGATGCCAAAGGCAAGGAAGTAACATCAAACTAGAAACCTTTGGTTTGTTTCAATATTAACAAATTAAGTAATATTCTGAAAAGGCCAGTGACAATCAATATAAAAACTTCAAAAACAGTATTGCGTGAACAGAATCTACCTTAATGGACCTTATTTGTATTTCTGAAAAGCTTAACATTTCCATAATGCATGTAAAACCTATACTTATATTGTCAGTTGCATAAAAGCCAATCACGCCATGGCTTTTATGTTGGTTTTGCTGTTAGTACAGTGGACGTAATGGTAATTTCTCAAAAACAATGATCTAAGGCAAATGTATGCATGCTCTCTGCTGTGAAACTGTTTTAAAGAAGCAGTGAATTCCTATTTTATCAGTTAGAAAACAAATTGCAGATTCTGCTAGAGCATGGAGAACGCCATGACAGTAATACTTCCTTTTGGAGGGTAAGGGGTGGGTACAGAACCAGGCAAACTGGAATAGCATTTTTACTTACTACCTGCCTTCATCTGAGCATGAGAAAGAGACGTGGAGATGTCAAATGCTGAAAGCTTATCTGCGTCAATGAATGTGTGTAAATTCTCTCCTTTACCTTTCCGCTCTTGAATAGATAATAAAAACTTACAGTATACCCCCTTCAGACTCAAAGCTAGCAGGAAGGAAGTCTGCTAAAATAAAGATTTTGTCTACAAATGGTTTTATTCACATGGCTTATGCAACTGATAATGTTAGTTTTTTATATAGTTCACAAACATATGAAGCTTTTCCCAAAGTGCACTGGTCATTTAAACTTTCAAACAAATGAGAGGGTCTAATTTCAGCATTTAGTATAACCAATTAGTTTTCCTCTACTAAGGAAATTGGCTTTTGTGAGTCAGCCATCTTGTGTACAGTGGAATACATTTTTGTATGTTGGACAAGCCATTCCCCTTTCTAGAGCATGGCATAAGATGGGTATCATTCTTGTTGGGTGGCCGGCAGCAGTGTCAGTAGCAGCGCGGCGAAGGGATGGTAGATGGCGATGTTGACATTTTATACAATTTCTAACCTTAAACTGTTACCCTAACCCTTACCCTAACGCTATGAAATTGACTTAAATTTCAGATGAAATTCAGTAAAATCTGCAGTAAAATCTCAACAGCGCCATCTAGCGGCCGCTCGCTGCCCCTGCTTGCGGCCACCCAACAGGAACAGTCCTACAATGGAGAATTGCTCAAGTGTTAAAGGAATACCTTTAATGTAGGATAAAAGCTAATATGTATGTACATTTCATCAATAATCTTTTCATACCAATAACCAGGGATGGAAACATCCTGGTAGCCTGTGAGCCAGGGCTCCTAAAACAATCTATCTGGCTCCTAAGTTTTATATATTTTTGTCCACGCCTAATAATAACTACAGAGACGTGGGTATAACTTGAATAATTACTACTTCACAAAAAGGATTGTAAAAAAGTTTAAAATCTTCCATAAGAAACCATATGAATAAATACAGTCTAGGAATTCAAGCATGCCTAAGATATGCATAAGGGTCTGGGAAGCCAAGCTTTTTATTCATATAGACCGGTCACTTAATATTGTATGTCTGACCAAATCTCACCCTTTCCACTCTTAAAATGTATCCACCAAAAATAAAAAGTCTCTTCAATCTTCTCACAGCACAAGACACCATATATCTCTTTATAAAATAAAATATAAGTCCAAGGATGACATATTTTACAGACGTTCAGGGATGGACACTGAGCATCCTTCAACTGCTGCTACCTGGTATCAATATCACTTTCTTAAAACAGAGTGTCAGGAACACAATGAAAAAGATGTAGTAAGGAATCACTGAGGTAAATCAGAACGACGTACAGAATGTCTAAGGAGCATCATTGTCAATCAACATGTCTGTAGTCTCCATGGGTATTCAAGAGGTGAATACTTGGAGAACAGAAACATGTTGCAGCACCCCCATATATATAAATAAAGAGAGTATGGTTATTAAAAGGCCACTGAAGTGTAAATCAAAAGTAACCTCTTCTATACTTAGTTTATAAAGGTAAAAGTTTTGGTAAATGTGGTAAATACTTGCTTTATTGTGCTTTATTTAAGGCCTGTCCTGTCATGGCAGCTTTGTGGACGGATCCACCCCCAACAGGGGCATTATATCAGAAGCTAATAACAATAGAGGAGGGTGTAAGTGAGGGAGAATGTGAGTGGCAAAATGGCTGCTACTATTCAGAGCAACATGAGTGGCAATAAAAAGCAAGTATGCCCAAAGTATCTCCTATATTTCACTAAAATGTTTATAAAATGTAAAATCATATTTATATTGTACAGAAGCCATATAAGAGCCCAATAGGTCCGTACTCGCCATGTCCTGTTGTTGGGAGTGACAGGACATTTTGCTTCTTGTATAAAATAATCAATATATTGGCCTCCTCAGGATAATTACTTGAAATGCTGTGGCACAACAGACCATTCCAGTCTCAAAACACACGTTTCCCTCTCTTTTACCTCACAATCCATTCCCTGTTTTTGTTTTAACGTCACATCAACACCAGGAACGAAGATAGTTTGCTGTTGTGGTCTTTTACAGATCTGAGGACCATATAAGGTCTTAAGAATTAAACAGGGCACTGACAATGCTATTATACACCCGTGTGAATTAAATAAGACATTCTGATAAATCATCTGGGTCAAAGTAATTTACAGCACCAATTATATACAGTGGTACCTCGGTTCTCATCCTCCTTAGAACTCAACATTTTCAATACTCAACATGTCTGCCTTATAAAAAATTGGCTTGGGACTCAACGCTTGCTCGGTGCTCAATGCATCTGACTGATAATGCTGGCTTGGAACTCGAAGCTTGCTCTGTACTCAACGCGCTTGCGCCACCCTGCATCCTGTCTCTTGGGAAGTGATGTGGCATAGTGTAGTTAGTGCCTACAAGCACCCAAGAGTCTCTGCCTGCAAAAGCCCAAGAGCTGCCTGTGTCTAAAATAATCAAAATGCTGCCTGTGCCTGCAAGAGCTGTCTGTGTCTAAAATAATCAAAGTGTAGATAGTGCCTATACGAATCAAAGTGCAGCCTGTGCCTATAAGAACAAAAGTGTAGCCTGTGTCTATACGAACCAACGTTCCAAGCAATAAGCTGTCTTTCCCTCCTCTACATTTCCACCATCCCATTGGGCCCTCAAGTCCTCTCAGTACAGGTAAAGTGGAATTAAATTCTATGTTATATACTGTACTCTAATTATAATTACAATCTAATTAATGTCTGTTTAGTTTTAAGGTTTTGTATAATAAAACAAATCATCAGTTCAAACTAAAATGTGAAATTTCTGGGGCTCGGAACAGATTTCCATTTACATTGATCCCTATGGGAAAAGCTACCTTGGTACTCAACTTTTTTGAACATCCAATGTATATCCAATGCTTCCATTTTGTTTGCAGTTTCTTAACTTGCTTTCCTATTTATTAAACTTTGCTCAAGTCCACAGCTTATACAGAGTAAATATTTTATAAAGGTAAGCAGTCTTTTCTATTATTAATCGTAGGAAATACTACTTTGGATATTTTTATCCCTGTCCATGTCTGGGTAATATTGTTTGGGAAAATGCTGCAGAAAAAGAACATTTCTATTTGTACCATTAAGAAGGAATGTTGAAAAGGTCTGGGAGATGTTTTTCATTCTATTGAGAGATCTAATCACATCTTGTCAGTAATATCAGTACACTTAACCAGGCTTTTAGGGTCTGGTACTGAGGGCAGACAAAGCCGGATTTCAGTGCAGATCTCTGATCAAAAACTCTTCTCTTCAGACTGCTTTGTACATGGAAACTGTATGAAATGTGAAGATTTTATAACAAGTTTTTAAAGAGAGACTGTCATGGAAGAAATAATACTTTCCTCAATTCAACAAAATGTCATATACATTAGATACTCCTACACACCACAGTGTTAATTTGGTTTATATTACTTACCTGTGAAAAAAAACTGTAATCACTATAATAGTTGTGGATCTTCCGAATGTTCGGAACGATTGCGATGTTGGTCACGCTTTGCAGCCCTCACGAAGCGAGGCGAGCAGTTGACGCACGCGACTGCAAGGGCCGTGGGACTTAGTCTACAATGAGCGCCGAAGGCGCTCCTTGCAGCCCTCGCGATGAGCGCCGCAGGTGCTCCTCACCAGCGGCGCAGGACTTAGGCTGCAATGAGAGCCGAACGCCACAGGACATAGGACCGTAAAACGTAAAACGACCGAATCACGCAACTGGAATCGTGAGTTGTTAGGACCAAAGCACGTAAAACGCGCAACTGGAAACGCCACCAAAAAAACACAATTATGCCTCAAATTCACTTCCCCACTCAGAACAGGGGGAGAGCCAGGGAGCCTGTGAGTGAGATTGCAAGTTAATTTGAGGCATATTTGCAGTTTTTTCCCGATCGAAAATCGCCTAAGCGAGAGAAAAAAATGGAGCCCGAAAAAACGTAAACAGGATGAAAACGAGTCTGAAGGCAGTAAAAAAGAGCCCGAAGCCAGTAACACTTAACGCAAGCCAGTAACACTTAATCCAAGACAGTAACATTTAACCCAAGGCAGTAACACTTAACCCAAGCCAGTAACACTTACACCAAGGCACTAACACTTAACCCAAGGCAGTAACACTCATCGCGAGGCCCCTAAACTAGACGGGGGGGAGAGGCTTACAATGAGTGCCAAAGGCGCTCATCACGACCCACGCGTTGAGCGCCGAAGGTGCTCATCACGACCCACGTGATGAGCGACAAGGTGTTCAAGCGCGAGGCCTATAAAGTACACAGGGGGAGAAGCTGGCAAATAGCACCTTTGCTGCTCATTACAGGCCACCTGATGAGTGGTGAAGGCACTCAGAGCGTGGCTCGCAATGTGTGCCAAAGGTGCTCAGAGGGGCCAGAGCCTTGCATTGTGTGGCAAACAGCATTGTAGTAATATACAAACATCAATTTTGTGATGATTTGTGAGTACAGGTCTTCATTATTATAAAAATAAAAGGGTAGGTTCTATATTAAACATATTCCAAACTGATAAGTTGTGGCAGTATACTGCTCCAGTAAACTTGCTACCCAAGCCTAAATAATACCCTAAGTAGATGATACATTTCTAAAAAAAACAAACATGTTTTTACTTATGTTATCCAACATTTACAAAGCATCACTGTGGCTTGAAAAGTACTTTGCTGAAGACTGAAATGGATATTTTCCCCATAGAAAACAGCCATCTACATTCCCTAAATTCCATCTACATTTATCTGCATTCCCTAATGCCCTGTGATGTTTAGGGAGCAATGGTTCTAAAAAGTCAGTCTTAGGACCTAGCGGCGGTGCTAGTGGGGGCAGACACAAATATATATTTGTGTCTGCCCCCATTTTTTATTTAGTTATTTATTTTCTTAATGCCCTTGGAGGCCTCCCACCCCACTCCTACCCTTCCTGGAACCCACCCCAGCTCCACCTACCCCCACACCACGGGCCTCACCAACATCTGTGCTTCTCTGCCTCCCCTGCCGTGCATCTTATGGTCGGGGTAAGGAATCTTGAATGACATAAAGAGTATGTAAAGTCATTTGGGATTATCTGCCCAAACCATAAGACGGGAGGAGGCAGAGAAGCACGGATGCTGGTGAGGCAGAGGGTGTCGGGGCTGGGTTGTTCTGGGAGCAACAGTAGTGGGTGGGGGCCCCCAAGGACATCAAGAAAAGAAAAAAGAGTGTTGACAAGTGCAAGGTAACCAGCATAAACATAAATCAGACAATATATACAATATATATAATTTTGCTGAACAATGTGTTAATGATGTAAGCATTTATTTATGGGAAGGCTTTGGATATTTCAAGGGAGAAATATTGCGCAAGGTGAAGGCTAATGTGACCTCCGCATTCTATCAAGACTATAATCCGTTTCTCGCACATCACACAAGGGACAATCTGGCTGCTCCAAGACAATTCATAAGAGATGTTATTGTGCAATAGCTCTTTTGAATAATACTCACCTCCTGCACTGCTTTGTCATCATCACACTTATTAGTATTGATTAAAACTGCATGCTTGTTATGGAAAATGATATATGGTCTAAGAAACAAATAACGGGCAAAGCAGCTTCCACTAATTGCAGTGAAATGGAAGCACAAACATTAGCTATGGCTGTGAATTGAAATGAAAATTCTCTGGCAGTCACGAAAGGCAAACTGTTTATTAATAATAACAGCCTGGCATAACTAGTGTAAAATGTGTTTATTTGGCAGTGAATGTAGAGTCCTTTAAATGTTCACAGAAATGCAGGCAGTTTTTTTTTCTCAGCTGTAAAGAGACCCAGGAATCCTACCTCTTTATCAGTTGCTGTATGCGGTCCCAAGTATAGCAATTGTTGCTGAATAGCATAGCAGGGCTGTATAATCACATCCGTCAAAACCATTTGTAAATGTTTAAAACAAACCAATTTAAAGGACCACTGAAGTCCGAAAAAATTGTGAGATTAATCAATATTCCACTTTATAGCATACTATCTTGTAATAATACAATATGTATTATTGAAATAAAGGGATATCTATTTACTGAAAATGTTCTATTTTCTATTATGGGTGCTGCCATTTTGCTATTAACAATACTTCCTTAAAAGCAAGACATTTGTTATTGCTGCAGTTGGAAATGTATCTGCAACATGAGTCTATGGATGTGTACATCTGAGTGTTGGCAATGCGATATCACTGCTGACTTTGGTGATATCAAACTGGATCTTGGCTTACATGGGATAAAGAAAGCCCACGGCTGCACAAAATAAAGGAGAATGGGGTTTGACCGGGCTTGGAACAGGAGAATAGCTTATAAAGTTTCAAAGGTTCAATAAATTGGGAAGGGCTATATATTAGATGGGGCCATTACATAATGCAGGAAAGTTATATATAGGCCTGTTTCCCTCAATTTTGTCAGTTGGGACTGGTTTTAATTACATTTCCACCACCCCAGCCAATTAATTTTGCCATCAGCAACTATTTTTTTATTGATCCAAGGCCTCTCTATTTGTAGATGATTTAATTGAGCAGGTGAGAAGGGGGGTCCTGCTTAGGGGTCCTTCATGGCTGGCCTCTATCTTGCTATCATTTATGGTCCCCCTATCCCTTTGTGTTGCAAATAAATCTGCAACTACAACATTTACATGATGGAGATCTTGCTATCAAGAAAGGACTGCTAAATAGCAGAATGGCTGCAGAAATAGCAGAAAACAGGAAGACTAAATTCTGATGGAGTAGTGTTATCCATTTATTTCAATTATTTATCACTACAAGTATCATATATATAGTTGTCAGAGGGGGGAACGTCTGAGATGTTGGTCACTCTTTTGCGTCCCTCGCACAGCCAGGGATGCAACTGCCATATTAAGCATTTTACGTTAAACGATGGCGGACAAAAACGTAAAAATTTTGAAACAGGATGAAAAGGAGGTTCAGCAACGCCAGGCACGCAGAACTTAGAGAATACACAATTCCGAAGACAGTAACACACACAAACAACGTGGGACTTAAAAAATACACAACGGTAACACTTACACTAACAACGCCAGGCACGCGGGACTTTGAAAATAAAACCAACGCAGGTGCTCAGAGGAGCAAAAGCCTCACATTGTATGGCAAACAGCATTGCCACCCTTACAATTTTTTCCCGTCATTTTTTTCCTAGTATATGTTATAAAGTGGAGTATTTATTAAGTTGACAAAAATAATTCTGACATCAGTGGTGCTTTAAATGCACAATGGAAAATATGAGACCTGAGTGTCCCTTCACTGAAAAAAATAAACACGCAATTGATCAGGGATAAAATCATAAGAAAAAAGTTTTTTCAAACTAAGTATATGCCATTAAAGGATACCAAGAATAGGCTTAATGTGCTATTTTATGAGTGAAAAGCAACAGAGCTGCATTTTAGAAGTAGAATGAATTCAGAGTGCTGGGAAATTTGAAGTGGGTTCTATATAGAGTAGACCAAACAATTTCTATGGATTTGTTGTTGCAATTCAGTCCCTAGCGAGCCCTATTACATTTTAGTGTAACTACTTATTTTCAGTCAGAAGAGATGCAGTCGAACTTAAAATAGAGGGTAAATTATGCCTGACCTTGATGGAGTGTTCTTTTCAGAATGGATTGAAACCGTAGATAAGAAACAGCTCTCAATTGTATACCCATTCTATGCTGCAGAATGGCCAAAGATTTGGAATTTTACCCTGCTCAGTTATGCCTTGTGCTCAAACCTTGCAAGCTTTAATTTGACTGCCTGCCAGACATTACAAAAAAAAAACATTTTAGACAGCAGCAGAGTCGCTTAATATGTTGGTAATGCTTTGAGCAAACAACACCAAGTTCTTGAGACTTTTTCATTTTCCATGACAAATAAACTTAATTGCAAATCATAGACATCTTCCACACGGGAAGCTTTAAGAGAGCGGTGATGTGGTTGAGTTTGCAATAATATAATCAAGCTCTTCTTCTGTGGCTCTGTAATTACAAACTAGTGCCAAATCACAGTAATGTAGAGATGTTGTTTCAACAAAAGGACGCTAGCGATGTGTCCGTTACAACGCAGACAGCGACATTGCATAGCAGTGCTTTTCAGTCTCTATTTGATTGAAGATACTGAGAAGAGATATTGAGAAATATTGTGGAATCACAAATTTGTCCTGCAACTTGAGCATCAGAAATCTGGATTATGTTAATATTAGCACCTCTACTTAGTTTTTTTGTTTATTCAACTGATCCTTAGTGTTTAGTCTCCTTAAGGGTGATATGGGACTTCATATGTGGACTCCTTGCTCATTGTGCCTTAAGGAGTGCAGCTGCACCTCACTGACAAGACCCAATCAAGGTCAAAACGTACATCTGGGGTTTGCTGTTTCTCTTCTTCAGGGTAAAATTGCCTGGTATATCGGGGCTGGATTACTGTATTGGGTGAGACCATACTCATATACTATAGGATATTTGTCCCTGTGAAGGGCACAAGTGAGCAAAAAGAGGATGCTCTCTGAGTGGGTTACCATGTCCAAAGAACTAACCTATTATGGTTAGTCCAATCTCTTTACCCATAACAAATACAATATAACCTAATGTCTAGTCTGAAATCAGAATGTCTGAATAGTATATCATGATTATATATTAGTATTTTTTGTTTAAATCTTACTTGCTTCAGCATTTTGTAAATTAAATGAATATTGTAAGAAACAATTTAATAATACTTAGAAAACCCTAGTGTTCTTGGGAAAGCTGTTTGGAAAATGTTTGATCCTAAAAACAAAGTGACAACTAGAGACAGGCAATGGGTACTGTGCTGGAATTCCTATTGGTCCTTACTTCTCGTATTCCCTTGGTACTACTCATATGCTAATATTTCTATATTTGTGATTACGTTCTAATTTTCATCCATGCAAGAACATTTTATTCTTCAGCACATACATAGCTAACAGCATGTCATCAAAAATTCTTCATCCCATATTCCTTAATAATAATTTCTCATTTCTCCTTTGGTCCTTTGCACTGGGCATCACTTATTAATGGACCATTGTACAATGAAAACTATATAAACAGGTTTGAAAACTTTGAGTCTGACTAAGAGCATAATTTAGCAGGAAAATAGTTATTAAGCTTATTTTTAATCAGTAAATTAGTTGCTTCTGCTGGACCTTGGAAACATCCATGATAGGTTGGTGGAATCAGATGTTTATATTTCTGGAGAGCAAAATGTCTGGGACAGTGAGAGGCTAGGATTAAGGATCCAGTTATCCAACAAAGCCTTTTGCTCTCTCTCTGTTCCCTCCTCCACCCCCTCCCTAAACTGAGAAAAAACACACACTCATCATCCAGCTCACATGAAATGATGTAACAAACACAAAATGGATTCCTCCTAAACATAGTTTTCAAACATTCTGATTTTTCCATAAAATGGTTTAATGTAAACGTCTTACATACTCTACAAACATGTGCCTTTTTTTCTTTAAACATTCACAAACTACTACACTACACTACACAAAGTAAAAGTAACATTTTAAGATTTTTCAGTTATGCCATGTTTGATAGGCCAGTTTTTTTTCATTATTACAATTTCAGAAACAAGGCCAAGTTAATCACTTTAGGTGGCCAATAGATCACATACAAGTGAGCCAGGTACCGTCCATACATTTTGGGTTTTGGCAGAAAAGTGGATAAACTATTGCCTGTCTCAGTAATTTATGATGCCAAAGTGAGCTATACCAACCTTTTATTCTAGCTAAATTATGATAATTATTATATTGTATAGCAACAGATTACATTCTTACCATCCTTTGTAGGAACTGATAATATTGTTATTGTACTTATTTGTATAGTAGTATAACAGAATGAAAACACTGTTTTCAGGAAAGATACACCTTCCTATAACTCTCAAACAACCATGGAAAGTGTGTTTTATATTGTCTTAAAAACAACTTCTAATAGGGAGAAGGGAGACTTCAAAAATGCTAAAATATTTGCTCAGCAAATCTTCTAAATAAGATGTGGGAGGAATATCTCACCTCTCCCACTAAACTCTAGAATTTTTTTTTTTTAATGGAAACAAAATTAATCTCTTCTATACTTTTTGGAAACATTTTAATGAAATATATGAAATATTGTGGACTTGCTTCATTATGACACTCATATTCCCCAGAATAGTGGCTACCATTTACCCCTGACTGATATCACACTCCATTAAAACTAAGATGCAAATACAAGACTAATTGTAACTTATGTCAACTATGTTTGGTTCTGTTTATTTCTATTGAAAGATAATGGCTACTGAGTCTTGCACTATTGTTTTGTATTGGTATGGGGTGATATTCTCCTCCTACATTGCTGTTTAGACCATCTTCAAAGTGATTTTATTTAATATTAAGTAAATACTTTAGGTCAATCAAGCTATAAAAAGTGGAGGTCACCGCTATACTAAAATTATATTTTACCTGGTTTATTATAGCAACCATAGCATATACAATATTTAACTTAGACTCATACTCTTGGTGTGACAAACCACATGCGCTAATACAATTTTTTTTAGTTTAGACTCACATAATAGTCAGTTTGTACATACCGTACTTGATGACATGAGCAATGTGATTTAGTGCTCTACCTCTGGACTGTGGCCATTAAATGTGAGAAATATTGAAAGAAAGCCATACATACTGCAGAAACATCACTCATGAAATTACATTTTACCTATTTTAATTTTCTTCGGATGTATAGTATACTTTTCTGAAGATATCTGTAAAATGGTTGGTTATTTTGAATGGTTTTCCATTGCGAGCTATTTGCTAGTTGTAAAAAGATTTAATCTAATACTGTGATTCAAATTTCCTAAGTATTTTTTTGTGCTTTAGTTTAATATACATATGGTATACATTTTTCAAACAAGGCATTTTCTAAAAGAAAATTGTTAGCAGTCACAATACCCTTGGAAGCTAAAAGGTTAAATTTACCAAAGTCAAATGGAATGTAAAAAGAGCAGCTTGCTCATATTTTGAGATGCTCGATATGCCAACAGTTATCATTTTGGCTTGGTGCATACCCCAGATTTGCTAGTATGATTTCACTTGCTACCTAACATATCACAAATATGCCACCACAAAAGCTTAAGAGAGACATATGGCCCAGCAGGGGCCACCAGTCTGACCTTGTGGCTGACAATATATGAGAAGATGAGCCCAAACTAAATGGAGCATGCTATGCCAAAATGAAAGAACTACAGAAAACTAAAACAAAGAGTGCTTGATATTTCCCCAAGAAAGAACCATTGAGAGCCCATTTGTTTCTTTGTTATAATATAGAGCATTGGAAATTGTGATGCAACAAAAACTTATGCTATAATGGTATTTGAATTGTATAAACTTTGGTTGCCATACCCTTGTAGTCCATATTGACCTAGCTAGATTTTTTTTATCAGAATAAATCACTTGCACATAAGACAATAACCAAAAAAATGTCCTTTTGGAACCATGTTTAAAAATGTTATAATAAATCAGTGGCCATGTTAAACGAGTTGATTAAACAAACAATATATCTTTGATTTAGGGTTAGAAATAATTTCACAACAAACCATTTGGTTTTAATAGAGACTTTAAAAGCACACTGGAGGTTCACATTTTGAGTATGGAAGTTCAAAATACTAGAACAGATAATGGTAGAAAAATAAAAAATAACCTTTAAAATATGACTTATTGTATGCAATACTGGCAATATGCCCTGTTGTGTTAAAATACTTCCTATACATGGGACATTTAATATTTTTTTGTTAAATAGGTGGTAACAATGGGAGATTAGATTAAAACAACAACTAATTTATACACATATCAGATCTATATTTAGAATGCCCAGCACAAGAGATCTGATCAAAGAATATTAATAAGTTATTAAGTGTCTAATAAGATATTGTTTTTTTTTAAAAACAAATATGATTTCCATAAAAAGGGATGCCAAAATACACTATATATAAGGAAAAACATTGTGAATATAATTTAGAATGTGGGTTCAGACATATCTTAGTAACCCACCTCAGCTCAGTTTCTTCTAATTGGTCACTTTTCAATATGGAAGCATTACAGGGTACAGCCAGGGTAAAGTTAGCCAATGGAACTATTATGGCATAATAAATGTAACTTCAGGAAATTCTATTAGATTTATATATATAAAATTTATTTTAATGCAATACATATGGACAAAACCTAATTGATCTGATTCCAACATCATAATTCGCATGTTCGTCAGAACTAGTTGATACACAAAATAAGTTATCAATTGTGTCTAAAAAAGCAATTGGCAGATCCAACTTTCAATACTTTAGGCAAATCAAGTTGTAGCATGGTCATGTGTTTCCCATTGCACAACTCGACTTTAATCACTTTTTAATGAATTCAGTTAATAGTTTTCTTTGCTTCAATGAGTTGCCATTTATTTTCTTACATTCTTTGTACAAAATTAATATACATAAACATTGCTCTTTCCCACTTCACGCATGATGTATGCTTACTCAACACGGATCCTCCTTATGTTCTTTAATAGAAAAAGTAAATATGTTTTGTATTTATTATCAGCAGTGGATGATTCTTCCTAAAAACGCATTTTGTAAGTATTACATTTGTGCTTAAATAGATTCATTTTTATGTATTAATTAAAATGTTGGTACAGAAGCCAATGTAGTTTGATTTGATTATTAAAATAGGAATTGGATTTAAAATGTAGAGTTTATATGTAATGCTACAGAAAAAATATCAGAGAAATAGTGATGTGCATCTAAGCAGTTGACCAACATTCAATTTCTTGGCCAGCCCGATCAGTTATCGTTATAGATGAGTGTGGTTAGTGCATAAATAAGTGGTAGGAAAGTTTTTTTAATAAAAGGGCAGTAACAAAACAACATCAGGGTGAGCCACACATGAATGCAACTTAATTAAAACATCTTTTAGAGAAATAAATAATTTTTTTCAAAATTCTCCATGTTCAACTTACATGTTCTTTATTTCACCCACTAAAGAAACCTATTTGTCCCTCCCACCATAGCACTTTCTCTACCTCTTCCAATGCCAATTGCCTAAAACCTCCCAACTGTCCACACTCTGAGATCCTTGAAAACTAAATTTAGTTTGTGTCTGCTCTGCCATGATGCTTTTTGGGACATGAGAGACAATAAGTGACTTTACGTAAGTAAAAACTTGTACTAGTCTTGGAAAAAACATGAGGGGGTTGATGGCACCAGATATAGAAATAAGAACCACACCTGATACATGGCAGTTTCAGGCGATGCATCTATTGATGGCGTTTGACACTCAAAGTTGAGTAGAGCATCAAAGTGCTGATCCAATGAGACGACTTACTCAACATGGTATCATTTCATCAAATAATAATTGCAATTTTACAAGGTCCAGACTTTTTAACTAGCTGTTTATTGCATCATGGGATTTCACAGCCAGAACTATAAATCCTACAAGGTATAAGGATGACAAGATTGGAAAGGAAGTTTGTTGATAGAACTGGATAAATTGCCTATCCTACAATGGTATCAAGGGATTTCCTGCAAACCTAACCATTTCCAATCTTAAAGCATTGCAAACTGCAGTACCAGCAAAACAGGGACAAAAGAAAAAAATATATATATATAAAAAATATAGCAATTAATTCATTGCCTGTGGCGATGAATGAACTGGTCACTTCTTACTGCAAGTTATATTTTCTCTTGGGGATTGGAAAAAAAATTAAAATAGTAACCTTTTCAAATAATTAATAAATAGATTCCACCTTATATGTTATATAATATTTAATAGCTTTGCGTAAATTTTATTTCAAGCGTAAAACATACTCACAATTATGTTTTAAAATTCCTATGAGAAACAACATGAACATTTTAGATTACCCTTTATAATTTTATAATCTCTTATAAATTAACATATTTCTTTAAAAAAAAAAAATCTGTCTTTTATTTAGCAGACTTGTTTATGAAATTAGCACACATTGGCAGGTGAAAGCCAAGTATTAAGCAAATGTGCAGATCTGTGAAGTGTAATCAACAAAGAAAACATATCTTTATTCTATTAAAAAAAGATGGTTGGTGCCCTTGGTTGTTACACTTATCAAATGTTGTTGAGGGCGACAGAGCACTGACTTTTTTTTAATACAAATGCTTGGTGCTTGTGAACAACATTTATAAAATTATTGGACTACAGAGTGTAATAGTACATGATACCATAGCTTCACTTTAGGGCCGTACTAATATCTCTCCCATCGATGAAGTGCAGTCACAGTCATTGAGTGCAGGTTAGGAAGCAAGTTATAAAACTCCATAGTGCAGTTTCTAGTGCATGCGGCACAGTCAGCACCTCCCTATTGGTGTAGGAGTTTGCATGATGTTGCTCTGATACACTCTGGGGGGAGGGGGGGGGGGAGACCAATATGGCAGAGCTCTGGGAGACCAGAGACTTAAAAAAACTGTAATATGTTACAACTTTATATAATTAGGTTAATAAGGCTTTCACTATGCCGGATGAAATGTAATTGAAGTAGTTAAAACATTTATGTGACACTTCACTTACTTCAAAGAAAACCCAGTAATAATAAGTGTTTAGCTCATGGGATGTCCCCTATCCTCAAATTCTTTCTCATGCAGAGTGCCATGTTTCACAGCTGTCAGTTTAGGCCAAGCCCACAGGGGAGGGGCTTCACATTACCAGTGTATGCAAAGGAAGGCTTGAGAAGCTGAGAATCTCTTACTCTGGGGGAGAATTGAATACATTTTAATAGTTATATACTACTCTTGAAATACAATTGGATCGCTACCTTGTAGTGGTGAAGGGGCTTGTGAACCTCAATGAAGCTGTGAGCTATACCATTTAGGATCACCCAAGATGGCCAGGTCCTGGCAGAGAGGTCAGACAAATATAGGTTCACTGAGAAGGAACTGGTAACCCACTTCAGTATCTTTGCTAAGATAACCTTATGTATAAGCACAACCAGATACAAGATGTGCCTGAAATTCTGCAGTCCATAGGATCACAGAGAGTCAGACACAACCGAGCGACTTAACAACAACAAATGTAAGCTACCAGTTACTTCGTGTTTGCCAAGAAAATCGTATAGTTAAGCACAACCTGGCATGTTGTGGTTCATAGGGTCACGGAGAGTCGGACACAACAACAACAACTTTCTATTATTCCCCTTGCCTTTAGCAGATTTGGGATACACTGCCTCATTTCAATTAACATAACATTGTTCTCTGGGAAATTCCTCTGTTAAGTGTGTTGGCTACAGGCTAGTATCTTAATAAAAGAGCACTTAGAGAAGAAGCCTTCAAAACACCTGCTTACAACTGTTATAGGTGCAAAGTTTAATGGAATTTTCCATGCAAACAAAGAAATAAAAAGTAATATTTTTCACATGACCTTCAATTAAAATTCGTTATTATGGCTGATGAAATTACCCCTTGAAAGTATTAGCACTTAAATGCTTTTAAACTTAATCAAGCACTTATACACAGGGACGAGGCTAATATGCTTTTCACACATAGGAAAGTGCCAGCAGGTGCAATCGTGTTGCTTACATCTGTACATGGAACATTTATAAGAACTCTTTCCATTTCAAAGTCTTTTAACAAATTTTATTTCAGAGGCATCCATGCAGCCACCTAGGGCTTAGACGCCTTCTAGCTAATTAATTTAGTGGGGTTTGTGGTGTGAATGACAGATCTCAAAGGGAAGAGATGGATTATGATAATATTCTTATTCACTTTGATGTTGATAAGATGAGGCGAAGAAACAGAAATGATTTGCCCTGCATCGCACGACTGTGAGGGTTAGAAACAGATCCAAAACAAGCAAGGGGGATTCGCTCCGAGGCGTTTGTACAACCCCAGGTGAGGCTCCCATTTTATATAGACCGTTGCACGTGGATAATTATCCCAAAAATACAGTCTCAGTATAGCGGCTGCAAATTCAATAATTAAAACTAACCAAATAAAAAATAAAGACGTTTTTCACATAATATTCAAGCCTCTACATGCTGATGCTCAACAGTTTTGGTAACTTTAATATCTGGTTTTCTCAAAGTTTTAGTCTTCTTTTAGTCTTCTTTTTTTTCACTTTGCTGCCACTTCCTATATTTGCTTTCCATAGTCTGGATCTAGTAGGCTAAGCCTAGAACTGTACACAATATTTTGGAAGATATATATATAATAGTAAAAAAATAGTACATTTGTGTTCACATTTGAATGTTTAAAACAAGTTAATAAACTTGTTTCATGCCCAGAATTACGAGAAATACAGTTATTATGCTGCATTCTGGGAACTTTGGCAGGGACATGCAAATGTATCCACAAAGGCTTCGCTTTTGCAATCCATAACCATTTCAAACATGACTTCCCTTAAGCATACGCTCGCTGTATCAAACAGTTTTGAGCAAAACTAGGGTTGAATTATACACAAGCTAGGAATCCCACCCACGTACAGCTGTTTCAAGGGTACTGCCTATCATCAGAGTGGGGCCGGTTCCTTAGCATATGTAGTGGATATTTTGAGGAGGTAGCAAAAGAGCGATAGAAGCCCTCCACCGTACAGTAGTACAGTAAATATATTTATATGATAGAAAGATGTATATAATAGTATATATATAATAGAAAGATAGAGACAGACGTAGACATGCAGGCTGTATAATTTGGCATCTTGATTTAATTAAGAATACTGTTACATAATATATTCCAAATATAATCCTGCGGAGAATGTAAACCACACTTAATGTAGATATTTAATGAGGTTGAGGTTCATATCCTATCTTAAATGCATTTTATTGTTATTTATTTTACTATTGTCTCCCGCCAGTTGGCATTATGCAAATAAAAAATCAGTATAAAAATGGCCTGTGGGACATAGAAAAATCATCTTTATAGATTGTACATGAATTAAATGGATTAAAAATCAGTCTCTCTAAATATGTACAGATATTCTGTAATGGTTTTTACTGTGTGTTCTTTAAAGAATGCTTTGATCCTGTCTTCGGTGTCAAGGAGCTAATACATTGAGGATGCCAAAAGAAGAGACTCAGCAAATGAGTAAAGTACTAAAAACAATTTAGGTCTTTACTCATTAGGCATCTTCAATAACATTCTATATATTCTCTGTCACAAGGGAATTAACATATTTAGAGTATGTACAGATATGGTTTGGTAGGGTGTAATGGCTCTCTTACAGCAACAAAAAACCTTAAAGAGAAAAGTCCACCTAAACATAAGGTCCTTTTATATGAAAGATCATTCTAAGACAGGGGTGGGCAAGTTTGGTCCTGGAGGGCCACACACCGACCTGGATTTGAGGATATCCCTGATGCATACAGGCGACACTATCGCTCTTCAGCCACTCACCTGCACAGAAAGGGGCCCTGTGTGGGGCCCTCCAGATCTGAACGTGTCCACCCTTGCGCTAAGAGAAGATCAACTATATATGTTAAAGTTATGCAACTTGCCTATTTTGCCAGTTACTACTCCATGTTTCTGGAGAGTGGAAACAGTTATTAGAAGTTCCAGTTCTGTCATGGACATTTAGAATGCTGAGCTGATTTGGTCAAAAGGCAATGAATGCCAAAGGGGATTCTAAACTGAGGCAGTTCATTAATTCCTGTTCTGTGTTCTTCTGCAGCTCGTGTCACCTACCATGCAGAAGTTTTGTAGCAATTAGATAGCAAGTAGGAATCCTTTTGCATATATAAGATCATACTGTGTTAAGGGGAAACTTTCCCTTTAATGAATATAGCTCCCAATAGGATTGTACAACTCAAGATTTCTAAGTGTAGAACCAACCCAGATTTTTAGGATATTCCTGTGTGCACACAAGTAACTAAAATAACGCAATGGAGCCACATTTTGACCCACCTGTTCTTACACAAGATATCGTGAAAATTTGGAGTGATAACTTAATGCACCATTTGGAGTCTGTGGGTCAACTCACACAAATGGTAAACATAATAATCAATAATTAGAAGAGAACTGATTTATATGAGCATTGCTGTTTGAGAAAACCATTAGCAGTTGTGTGAGCTATGAGCATAAAAGTATTTTTACATAAAATATTTAATAAAACAAGCTCTGTTTGTGTCATGGATGCTTCCATCTTTGACTGGTAGTTTGCTTGGTGCCTAAGGAAGTTGGTTATCCTGCTGGGACTTGCTCTCTATTTAATCCTATTGTTCAGAGTGGCCATATTAGGCATGTTATCAGAATGTAAAGTCCCTCTAATCCCCGCCCAGGTTTCTAAGCCTGTTAGGAGCGAAGGCAAATGTCTATCATTCTACATTCTCGTAAAAGTGAAGATTGTGCACAAGATCTTAAGATCAATAAATAATAAGAACAATCTATATATTTGATATATTTCAGTTGCCCTCTAATATATGTATGGATAAACAAAACAACAAATTAACAACAAATTTAAAAGTAGGAAGTTTCACGGAATATGTTTAATTTAATTAGCATAACATAACATCATTAAAACTAAAACTGTTACGTATGTGTGTGAATTTAAATTGCTTATTACTGCAATGTCCAGACAATTCTCATTTAAATACTGTGCATTCCACTAAAATAAAGATTGCAGTTAAATGAAAACTGAGCATGCAACTTTAAGCAGCCATTGTACTGCAAAATGTCTTAAGGGACATATTACCTCACATGGCTTTTTTGGCTTCGCTCTACCAAACTAAATAAAACCTCAGTGTCTCAGATCTCAAAGAGAACGTCAGCAGTTCTTCTCCAGACAGTGCATTATCTTAAAAACCTTTCTGTTGTTCTTTTTAGTGTATATCATAGCCTTTGCTGTCACACTGCATCACTATCCTCCCTTTGCTACTTCCCTTTGTCTTGTCACCAAACTGTCATAAAGAAATATAACTTAACCAGCTTCCCCTTGACCTTAAAAACAGGCCAATATCGTTTTATGCTGAACACCCAGGAAGCTCTTGTGTAGGATGATTGGAAATGACTAGATAATATACAAATGGAGGAAACATTTTGTTAAGTTTCTCCTTTTTAAGAAAAACATGAGATAGAATTTATTATAGAATTTGGTGAATTATGGTGCAATGTTTGGCATTAGTTAAAGTACCTATGTAGTGCTTATATAATATGATTTCAATAGTTTATTCAATTATTGATAAGCAACAAAATCGTGTTTGGAGAAAAAAAAAGGTAAATTGTAACTTTTAAAACTTACATTTGTAGAAAACCAATCAATGTGGCCGTTGACTTGGGACACGATTATGTGGCTTCCTGATATGCCCCCCAAAATTAGAAACTCACCTAATCCAATGGTAAAGCACACGCTAACATGTTGGAACTGGGCCCTTAAGCACACAAAAATCTTCCCAAAGCTATCTTATATGACCTCGCTCCTTAATCACCCGCAGATGCCAATAAGCTTGAACCTGATCTCCCAACATTGGTGGAAGAATGAAAAACTAGATAGGCTGGGAGAGTGGTTAGTTAGTGGTCAAATCCTCTCCTTCGAATACTTAAGGGACAAACATGGCTTGCCATTGTCAGAACACTACAACTTCTGCAGATTTAAACATTTTATACACTCCTTATTAAAGAACCACACAGTGCCGGAAATGAACTGGCTGTCTAAAATCTGTCAAGTGGCCCCACTAACAAAGGGTATTCTAGGGATGCTTAATAAAACGTTTAATGCCCGACCAGAAGGACTCAAGGTAAAACACATGGTTGACTGGGAAACCGATATGAATACGAACTAGGACCTAGGCAAATGGCGGGTGGTATGGTCCGAAATTTACAGGGGATCCCTTAACTACAGCATTCTTGAGACCTCCATTACGGTGCTCCACAGGGTGTACATTACCCCAGAGAAGCTTGCAAAATGGAAAAAGTCAGAAAGCCACTTGTGTTTCAGGGGGTGCCAAGCAACAGGGACATTTACCCACATATGGTGGACATGCCCCCAGGTAGTAAAAGTCTGGGATGCAATGTCGAAGTTGGCCTCGGACTTGTTCCATGCCCCAGTGGACAGGACTATAGACAACATGTTGCTGGGGATTCCCAATAGCACTCTGTCACCATCCCAAAATAGGCTGCTTCAATATATAACTTTGGCCGCTAAGAGCCATATTGCCAAATCCTGGAAATCTAGCAACCTAAATTTTCTGATGGTTAAACAAAAGATTAACTATATAGCAATCAATGAAAGAATTACCCACCTATTGGCTGACTCAATGGACAAATACAGGAAAATGTGGGACCCTTGGGTAGTACATATAGGCATAGACCTAGGGAGTTAGAGATAGCGGTTTGTATTTATCTAGGACTCATACTCCAATAAGTATGGTCAAAAGAGGTTAGGAAAGGGAGCAAGCTGGTTTAGTTATAGGTTATGTTGTTATAATTAAAAAAGTAAGAGAAAAAAAGGCTTGACCTAAAGCAGTCTATTCTCCATCCTGACGTCAACAACATTAATGAATCAGAGTTTTCTGTAAATAGATATAAATAAATATGACTGTAATGGGTGTCATGGGCTTATGTTGAACATTCTGGCCTGCGTGCCGGGGTCAAATCGGTGAAATGTTTCTTAAAAATGTGACAATAAAACTCATTGTTTAAAAAAAAAACTTACATTTGAACATTAGTGTGGCAGGCACTAGCAGAGATGCTTCCCTCATTCCCGATTATTTATCTAGAAGGTTAGAGCAAATCTGCCTGCATTGGCCTATGTAGAGAAGGAGGTAAAGGTTTCCATAAAGCCTTGGCAGATATGTCCCAATATACACTGCATATAGGAGATGGAAGAAAGCATATCTGCTTATGCTGAAGATCAAAAGTAAAGGTGAATTAATTTTCTATTTTTTTTCTATTTTTACTTTAATGCTAATTGTTGTTGTTCAGTCGTTCAGTCGTGTCCAACTCTCCATGACCTATATTTGTCTAACCTCTCTGCTAGGACCTGACAATTTTGGGTGACCCTACATGATATAGCTTACAGCTTCATTGAAGTACGAAAGACCCTTCACCACGACAAGGTAGGAGGTAAGGAGAATGCTAAAAAGTTATTTAATAAGCAAATTAATCCCTACTTTATGATCACTACAGTGGCCCTTTAATGTAATGTGTGGAAAATCTGGCATTATTATGCAGCAATATTTAATATATATGTACAAATGTAACGTCTTGTATCAGTTTTAGCTTTTATAAATGAAAATATTTGTTCAAAATATGTTAGAACAATAGCTCTCATCCTTTATGATCTGAGACATGGGTGTGTTCCTGCCTAGTCCCATGAGGCTCAAGCCTAGGGCAGCAGACTACTTGAAGATGCCTGTGCAATGCACTGAAATATGTTTTTATATGCGCATGATTGTCTATATTGTCAAGGACTCCTTTTTCCAGTTCCTGGATCTTAACCCATTAAAGGACAGATGGCTTGGCTCCAGCAACTACATTGTATTGTAAACTGCTCTGGCCCATTGTTAGCAAATAAAGTTAATTCCATCTACCATGTACTCTATCTAAGGTCTGGACCACTCAGACACAGAGACAGCAGGATGTGTATTAGAAGGTAGCCCTATTGCCAGCTAACAAGGTAATGCTAGACCCCAACTGTCTGCCACACCCACTCATTGTTACATTGTGTACACCCCCTCTTTATCTCACTGCTATAAATATTGCCAACAATTAAAAAATAAATCTGTTCACTCCTGGAGACATATAGAAATCGTATGTCTCTTATTTTGCTCCTCTTCTCCTGGATGGCTATAGGGAGGTACTGAGAGGTGTAGGATCCAGCTGGGGTAGGTTTGACTGTAATAAGTCTTATCAAGCCCCCTAAGAAGTAGCAGATCTGTAGTATCTTGGTAGCCTGGAAGTGCTGATTTTTGATGCAAAGACCCTGACCAATACAGAAGCCCGATATCAGGGTGCTGGTGCCAAGATTTCCAAGAACCCCACGGTCGTTGTGAGTAGTTAACTTGTAGTCTATAGCAGGTGGCCCTAGGCTTGTAATGCCCCGACCCTCGGATCATCATATATGTACTCATATTTCTGTCTGTAAGTGTTCTTGACACTTTCTGACATACTACTATACATAAAAAACACAGAAACATATAATCTGATATATAGACAGGGGAAAGGAGGAGCTGCAAGTGGGGCACACAAATCTGAATGGCCTAGGGCAGCATAAAGCCTAAATACATCCATGGCCTGGGGGCTTGCTAGCGTCTTTCCAGGGCTTACAGGGACCACTTCTGAGATCAAGAACATTTTTAGCAATGCAATACTTCATGTGGCACACTAAAATTGTATTTATTTAAATGATTTAAATGGTGTGTATCTTAAAGGGACTCTTTGGTATTTTTTGTTTTATATAAATGTTTTACCGGCTTAAGGCCAAATATTGAGAACCAATGGAATAGACTATGTTGCCTGAAGTACTTCTCTCAAAACTATCCATTTTATATATATTCATTTTAATCATAGCCATAAACATTTATCATATGCAGACTGCAAATATCTGCTTTTGTCTTGGTTTGGTGCTACTGTATGATGTGGGTATTTCAGTGTTAACATTTCTTCCATTTATGAGGTATGTCGTTTTGAAAATGCTTTTTTTCCATCAGGCTAATGAAAATCCATCCTGATCGTCTCATGGCCATCCCTCATCTTCCCTGCAATATCTGTCACCCAACAGTGACAGAATCCACGTTGTTAATCATATAGCAAGCATGCGAGAGATCAGCAGAGACCTTTCTTCTCTTCTGTCTGATAGCGGCTATACGTTGATACCAGTGTCCTTATATTATTCTTTTTTGTCTCCCACATGGCACTATACATATCGTTTGCATCTACAGTAGCAAATATATATGGTAATACACATACTATTTCTGTGAGAATTATTGCTCAGTTGTATTCCAGTAAACATAGGGCTTTCAGCTGACATACACTGAAACAGAGTGAAATGTATTTGGTGATTAAAATGAATTGATCCTGTTCCCTTTTTCTTAGATTTGACAAGATTAAGAGTTTTTAGCTTGCTCTAGATATGTGTGTCATGCATTCCCCCTTGACATACACTGTATTATTTCCCCCAGGATGTCATGGCTGCAAATAAATCTTCAGCTCTAACTTTATTTAGACTTTATTTTAGGCTTCCACTTGCCATTCTTTGGGAACAGAAAACTGTCATTCTCATTGTCAGAAAACGAGAGCTGACAGCTAGGAACCTTGTTCAGAGAGGATTAGTTGCACAACAATGAATTTACAGTTATCCAAAATAATGTGCCTTACTGCTCTCCACAATTTTGACATTACTAGTGTATTAGAGCAGGTGACATTAACACTTTTGATGCTAGGGTGATCGATGAAGGAGGGAAGAAGGAATGTGAATGGAGGTAGAGACACATGGTGACGTGGGTAAAGGCATCTGGAGGGTGTACCTTATTTGTTTATTTACATTAATATTTTCTAGCATTACAATATATGATTCATACCACCACGTTAGCATTTATTTTCTATTTTATCATATAAAAATAACTATTTAAATATGCAGTTTTGTTGTTTAGTTGTTTCCGACTCTCCGTGCCACATCTTGTGTCAGGTTGTGCTAATCCATAAGATTTTCATGGCAAAGATACTTGAGTGGGTTGCCTGACCTCACTGCTATGACCTGCCCATCTTGGGTGGCCCTACATGGTGTTGCTCACAACTTCACTGAAGTACACAAACCCCTTCACCACAACAAGGTGGATTCAAACCCACAGTGAGTATTTCATAATCATTTTGGCTTGCCACTAGACTACAGATTCTTCATGCTTTGTAATGGGTGAAAAAAACTATATATCTATTATAGAGCTACTATTTGAAACATAATATAGTTCCCTATTCAGCCTGCACAGTTAATTCTAGTTGCTGCCACATGCCGGTGTAGCTTAATATATATTCTTTCAATTCAGGGGAAGGTTGTGAGAGTGTGGGTTTGTGTCATTCAGTCGTGTCCAACTCTCCATGACCTCATGGACCGTAACACCATGCTGATCCACTTGGTATTCATGGCAGAGATACTGGAGTGAATTGCCAGTTCCTTCTCCAGTGGGCCACAGCATACAGCTCCTGTTATTCCTAGGTGGTCTCCCATTTGGGTGGTGTGACTTATTGGTTCTCTGACTGGAATCAAACCTAGGTGGCAGCATGGAAAGCACCGAATGCTAAAAACTGGACCACCAGGGAACCCAGGGGAAGGTTACACACTAACAAAAGATTATAACTAAATAATTATAGCAGCAGTTTTAAGAAGAAAAACACTTTTACACATGCTTTTCAAACCCTATGAGATGTTGTAGATTGCATATGATCGCTTCAATGGTGTTTTCAACTAAACTTTGCAAGAGGAATCAAATTCTGTGTTGAAAAATAAATTCACTACTAAGGTGCTATAACAATGCCGGGTACATTTGTATCAATATATGCATAATTTAATTTAAATAGCACCATATGCATTATGTGCTCACTTTAGTAAAACACACGGACTCAAAGACATGCACCCCACAGAGTTTATGGAATTTCCTTAAGATATGTTTTAATTATATTGTACTTGCTATCATTTCACTTAGTAATAATGCAAAACCAGGGTAATTCTTGTACTGTGCCAAGTATTTTAATGTCCCTGATCTAAACCATTTTCCCAGGACATAACTTGTGTTAGCGCTTGAAATTAAGTGGTAAGCTTAATTTTGAACAACATTGGCATAGGCTACTATTAGAGACTACTTTTAATTACACAAGAGCACACAGATGATCTAATAAGCAAACAGTAGGGTAGACTATAATGGTCAAATGTTTCTATATCATTTTCAGAATAACTAAAATTTAAAATGGACAGAATGATTATAGAAAGCAAATAAATCACAACCTTTCCATTTTTAAATTTTCTATTCTTTTCGTACTTGAGTCTGTCTGATAATCAGGATGGTGTGTCATTGGTAACCAATGAGCTTCCCACCAGCCTGATTTAAATGCTTCAGCAGTTTTAGTTGCCACATTCCCATCTCCCATTTAGCTCCCATTCCTACCTCAGAAAATTGAGATTGCACGTAATATTATTATTATTATGTTGCCTACTGTAGTTCTTCAAACAATTATAATTTAAATATAAGCCACAGTGGTCCCTTAAGAACATATTATAGGTACATTCATACACGCTTTATATGAATGGTCATACAAACACAGTTGCACTGCACGCCTTTAAATATTTCATAAACACAATTTAGCATTGATATATTTTTTGACCCACTTTGAGGTCTTTATGGTACCATTCTCTTAATAATTAATAGTTGTGCATACAACCGGAGGTTGTTTCAATGGACATCATTTAAAGAAAAATGCAATATCCCCAAGGAAGGAAATATAACAGATGGGGAAATAAAGTGTAAAACCACAAGCTAGGGGCATTATTACTCCCTGGTGCCGACTACCTCCACCGGAGCAATAGGTCTATCTCTCTTTTATTAAATCCTAAATGAACAGGGCAAGAAAAATTTGTTGAGCTCCCTACAATGTATAAACCACTAAACTTGTTTCTATCGTGGACACAAATAATTCACAGAGATATTGAGAAGTTTTATTTGTCAGTTGTATAAAGTTCAATTGCTCCACTGACACCACTGTAGAAAAATGAAGGGATATATCACAGAAAAATAAGTTTGTCGGTAAGACAGATTATTGAGAACAAACAACTGTTTCCAAACTTATTACCAACAGCCAACTGTTGTAATTGATTAAAGAAGGTTTTTTTTTGTAATATACGAAGCAGAAGTGTTTTTGTTTTCTTTATAGAGTCACTTTATCCTCCTCCATAACATTCAGAATATATCAGTATTATTGGATAAAGGGTCATTGCCATCTCCTAAACCATTGTTGCTGTTTATTATTATTATTTTTTATTATTTGTTATGCGCCGACACATTCCGTAGCACTATCAAACCCAGGTTGCAGCAGGGAAAGCACCAATTCCTAACCACTGGACCACCAGGGAACCCAGGGGAAGGTTACACACTAACAAAAGCTTATAATAAATTATTTTGTACTGGGCAAAAACAATAGCAAGATTAACACGTTGCTAAGGATGGAGGGCCCTGTTACTGAGCTTAGAATCCAATGTCCATAGAGCTTTCCCCAAAGCACCATGCAAGACTGAAAACACGCAAACTTGCAATCCAGTCGTTCAGCCCTGTCTGACTCTCCGTGACACTATGGACATCAGCATGCCAGGCACATCTGTCAGCCCTCTGAGCTCCCTCAAGCTCATGTTCATTGCATCAATTGCTTCATCGATCCATCTCCTAATTCATATACTTATTAAAGTATTTTGAATTTATTTTTAATCGAGAGTCAATGCTTTATTAAAAAGTTCATATACACCGATTGTTTCCTGTCGTTCAATTGTAACAGGTGTGTTAATCATCCTGCTTCTCAAGTGTAAATGTTGTCTTATTGTGCTTATATTTCAAAGGTAAGAATTACAAAAGAAAATGCTCATATTGGAAACATAACAGTCCTGATGATGAAGTTGTAACGCAACATGAAAAACAACGTTTACAACTTGATTAAGAGAACTGTACACATTATGATTTATAGGCAACATGAAAAATAACTGGATGCATAAAAGGGGGAAATGTATGTACCTTGTCCATTGTGGTAATTTTCTATAACTTTCACAAATTTGTGCAATACATCAGTGTATAGCGCATACTGCATCAATTTGTGTGCGAGGTGCTGAGCTTTTAGTATGCAACTAGGGACCATATGCAATTATAATGCACTTCTGCATGTTACTACCATAAGCTTACTAACATTAAATGCATGCACATGTGGCAATATTGCAACAGGCAGAGACTTAACGGGCAGGGATACAAAGAAATTACATTATTTACTATTAAAAGATGTAATGATTAGTTGATGATATATATATATATATATATATATATATATATATATATATATATATATATATATGTGTGTGTGTGTATAGTAAATAAATAGTACATCTGTTCATATTTGAATGTCTAAAAAAAATAAAAAAAACTTTTTCCAGCTCAGAATTCCGAGAAAAACAGTTATTACACTGGATTCTGGGAAGCTGAGCAGGGACATGCAAATGTGCCCACAAATGCCTCACTCTTCAATCCATAGCCCATTTTAAACATGGCTTCCTTTAAGCTTATGCCTGCTACATTACCCAGCTTTTATGCAAAACCAAGGTTGGATTATAAACAAGCTGAGAATCCTATCCACAGACTGTTTCAAGCTTACAGCGTGGAGCAGGATCTCAGCTTGTGTTGTGGACCTTATAAGTAGGTAATTCATTACAACAATCATTTAATATATGGTGGGCAAAAAAGCGATAAAAGCCCTCCACCGTACAGTAGTACAGTAAATAAATAGTACATCTGAATTCACATTTGAATGTCTAAAACAAGTTAAAAAAAACTATATATTTACACTGAGTGCAGCTTCAGATTTTGCCTGGGAATTGCTCCGACCATACTTTTTTGCTTACTTTAAAATAGTAAGAAAAAAATACCATGTATCGAGAACCAAAATTTGGATCAATATTACTTATATTACTAATCAAAACCAATTTATGATGTTGTTTTGTGTATACAGCTGTGGCAAACTTTAAGAATATGCTCTCTAAGGAGATCTATAGATGGCACAGAAGTGAAAAGATCAGTCATGTATGGTTGCGGCATACCTAGAGAGAGCCTTTGGGCAATAATTCTCCAGAAACAACATGAAATTGTGGATGGTTTAAGTCATAATCAAGAAGAACTCTAAATGCATATTCTGCTTATGCCTGGGAAATGCTTCACACATCCTTTTCTGCTTATTTTAAAATATTATTAAAAAAAACATGTTTTGAGAACCAAAATCTGTGTTAATATGCCATCTTGATTTCTAATCAAAACCAATTTATCATGTTGCGTTGTGGATACAACCGTGGCAAACTTAAAGAATATGCTCTCTAAGGAGATCTATACATAGCATATAAGTGAAAAGAACTGTCATGTATAGTTGTGACGTGCCAAGAGGGATTGAAAGTCATTGGGCAACAATTCTCCGGAAACCTCATGAAATTGTGGATGGTTTAAGCCATAAGCAAGATGAATACTGTCTACAGAGAGATTCCAGTGACTTTCAATCAATCTTGTTGTTTTTAGGATGTCACAGCAATGTCTCAGTGAGCAATGTTCCCGCTACGCATGAGTAGAGATCATCAACACTATATATATATATATATATATATATATATATATATATATATATATACCCTTTAGATTGTAAGTGGCGAGTGTCTAATCTTGTGGGGTGCTTTGTGAAAAAGCACTTTTACAAGATTTGAAGCTCAAAACAGGGCCATCCAAGCTGTTGTCAATATTGTATGTTGTATATTTCCTTGTTCTCCTCCCCTGTACAGCGCTACGGAATATGTTGGCGCGATACAAATAAATGATAATAATAAAAATAATAATATATATATATAAATATATATAAGGATTATATATAATAAACAGCATATAAAAAGTCTCAATTAAAGCATATATCAGTCTATGAAATATTAAATGACAATCTGAATTTTTATGCATGATAGAAAATATGGGACGCATATATCCCTTTAACATAACCAAATATAATTAACTGCCAGGTTATGTGAACAGAAGACTTCACTAGAGATATCACCTATGTTAATGAGCTGATAACCGCTACGGGCCGGGCTTGTCAGCTTTGTCAACTGCTGAGATTCAATGTGCTCGGTATCTGAAATGTAATTATCATACTTCAAATGATGTATTCTAAGAATATTATTAAAAAAATACTTGTCATATCACAGGAATCTGGATAGATATCAAGGAAAGCATAATAGCATGTGCTGCATGCAGAAAAATATTTAAAAAACAAAATATTAAGGCAAAAAAAACTTTTTAATGTCTCCATTTATTACATACATAATATTGTATTTGCAATATATTAAATGTGTCATCAATACTTTACAATACACCAAATTTATCGTAAATCACCACTAATTTAGGAAAAATATAAAAATGTTGTGATGTGCGTAATAAACTAACAACCCTGTCTGAAGAAAATCTTAATGTTTGCAGAATCTGCTTGTGTATACAATATCCAATCTTGTCTGTCTACAACCCCTCCTGAAAGTTTGGACCCTGAGGGTGTATAATTATCTACTGAAGCATGGAGGGGTGGGCGGAGAGGAGAGAGGGCTGTGGAGAATGACTTGTTATATTATTGGAGCATTTGGAATTTAACACCTATCCCCTTCCACAACAGAAGCTACGAAAGAAACTCTGAGTCATGCAGAAATGCAATCTTCATCAAAAAATCATGGTGTCTTGCATGGACCAGCATTGAACACTAGCTTTACAACATTTTTCCTGCTCAATTATGCTCTTGGTCAGACTCATACATTCTAGTTTATAATATTTCTTCATTACATGGTTGTCATTTAAAATAAACTAATTGAGTTCTTATATTATGATATAACCACTGTTTAAGGATAAAATATGTAAGAAAGTAAAGTTATATTTGGAGCAGATTAGAATAGAGATGAATTGTAACATTATTTTGCTCTGCACCTTCAATATAATGCTTCTTGTTTATAAGTAATATAGATCAGGCTTTAAACTGCAACTAGGCCGTAACTAAACATCAGTAATCACTTACTTGCGCTCACTAAAGCTCTTTATATATTACCGGGACTAACATGTAAATCCTATTTCCCCCATAAAGTATATAACCATATTTCTCAAACATCCTCTCTTCCTTAGACTGTACTGCAATGAAGACAAGTACTGAAACATATGAGAGTCATTTCATACAGAGGAAATCTTTGATGAGGCAATCCATACCCTTTGAAATATCCACATCAAGGGTATAAATCTGGTCTATTAAAGACATGGGCTCATTGCAAGTTGTGTTATCTTTTTAATGAACTAGCATTAAAGACTTTCATAGATGAAGTTCCACATTCACCTTTGGGACCCTGCATTCCCTTTACAGAATCTTGAGGTAAAAATCTTCATTCTTTTCAGCTGCCTTATGCTGCTCCTTAAAGAAAGGCTATTTTCATATCAAAGGCATGCATATACCATGCTATATTTTTAATATTCCCTAGCAGGTTTCTAAATTAGGTTAATTCTAGGCACAGAAGAGGTGAACAAGAAAATTCAAGAGATCGGTACTTAAGTATTATTAGCCATATTAAATTCCAGGGTTGAAATGTTTACGTTGGCCGTTTTACGTCGCTATTAAATTAGAAAGGGCTGCGAGCTACGAGCGAGAGACGAAATTTCGTAAACAAGTTCACGGCCTGTCGGACTTCCGTGCTCAAACGCAAACAATTTAGCAATCACCTAGTTACAGGTTCAGATGGAGCCAATGAAAAAAGAGATTGTTAGTGTTACATCACTGAAAAAGGGGAGGGTAGATTTCGAAGTCCTACATGCTTCACGTACAGTTTGCGATCGGACCCACATGCCAGATTCAACGCAATATTAATAAAGCTGTAAATATGATATTCTATTACATGCGAGTTACAGTAAATGCTGTAACACATTGATTACAGGGATCGATATAACACAAAATATAAACATGAAATAAAGTATTTTTCAGGGCCAATTTCCGGGCTAGAGAACGTTGTGTTATTAATTCTAAGACCTATCATCACTTTCCCTTATAATAAATGTACAGTAGTGTGTTTTTATTTGTATTACAAGTGCTACCTGTTGTACTTTACCCCCCTTGCGTGTGCTCTTGAGCACACGTTGGACTTTGGGCTCCATTTGCGTGTTATGTGCTTGCTCGAGAGTGACCACGTTGCAATTTAATAGCTGAATTGAACAAGTACCAGTTACGGGCTCGTCAGGTCAAAGGATTTACGTGTGCGAAGTTCAATGTTGCTGAGCACGAAGCCAATTCTCGGACGTCCTGCGCGTTAACACGCAAGTCCGCTGCGTTACGGGGCTAAATTAATAGCCGTAACACATAAATCTGGAGTTACGAGCTACATTTTACAATGGCTGTATATCTGGCTAAATTTTTTACTAGGTTAGCAACTCATATATATATATATATATATATATATATATATATATATATATATTTATATATATATATATTTATATATTTATATACACTTGCACATATTTATATATATATATATATATATATATATATATATATATATATATATATATATATACATATATATATATATATAATAAATCTGGAAGAAAGTATGTATTGTGATGTTCAATATCTCGTCATATATTAATTGCTATTAAAACAATATGGTATTAGGTAGCAGCTGCCAGATATTTGTAAATATATAAAAAGTAAACATAATACTTCAAGATATCTTATAAGATATCTTGAAGTATGTTGTTTACTGTTTATATATCTGCAAATATATGCATATATGCAACTGTTACTGCAACTTGTATTGTCACCTTTTTTTGGGGGGGGGTTATAGGGGATACGGGGAGTTAGAAAACTGGAAAAAGTGGGAGGGAGAAGGGAGGGAACAAGTTAGATAAGAAGGGGATGGGAGATAAGGCATGGGATAAAGAATTGAAGGGAAATATAGTTTATTGAAAAAATGCAAGTTAAAGGGCTGTATTACCCAGATCTAAGTTTATAAATAGAAACAGAAAATGTAAAGAGCAATAATAAAGAAGGAAAATCTTGAACTATTTAATACACTAAACAGCATTGTCCACGTTATACTCAAACAGTTTTGGTGACTTCCATGTCCCCTTAAGGATGTTTGTTTAATGAGCCTCTCATCTTCGCACAACATGACAATAATGTAGTCTATCCATATTTACTTGACTATAAAAATAAATATGACTTTCCATGTAGTATTGGTCTACAGACTATCTCCCTTGTCTCTTATTACAAAAACTGGGAAAAAAAGTCCTGTTAGCCGAAAAGGTGAGAGCCAGTCTCCTGGGGAACTGATCTGGTCTCCTGACAATGGTACAAGCAAGTAAACTGAAGACGCTTTATGAATCTTTGACAGAGGAGACATGAGTTTGTCTAGCCCCCTAAGGTCTTTGAGTTGTATGTTATTTTGCTGTGAACAGAACAGAAAGAAAGACTGTTTTTTTCTCAATCTTTGTTTTAGAAAGACACATTTTTAAACTTATGAAAGTTTTAACTGTTTCTTATTTGTGGCTGAGCTTGAGAGAGGACAGTACACTTAACAGGAAGATGTACAAAATCAAAGGTTGTGTTAAAACAGGAGCTAGATGTTTAATTAGGCACTGGTCCATAATACAATTCATATTCATTAATTCAAAAAAGCAATATTGAATATTAAACTTACTTTCAAAGCTCATACTCCAATGCTGCTCTTCTCCGTCCACTATAAGGTGAAAGGCGAGAGGTGACTTAGTCTAGAAGGTGGCTGCTAAATGTTTGAGTTATATCATCACAGTGCTCTTCATGAATACGCTATACACCTGTCTCTCAGCCAAACAACCATTCCTCCTTGGTAACTTTATCAGACAAACAACTCAATAGGAGGCCAGTACTCTAATTTTGAAATATGAATTTAATATTGAATTGTTCTATTATAAATCATTACAAAATTATGATCAATAGAAATTAAAGTAACTAGGTCCCCTTCTGAGGGTGATACTTTTGTCCTGCAACAATAACATAGCTGGGCAAATATTAGAATACAGACATAATTTAAAAAAAAGACGAATATGTCCCCAAAACCATTTTAGTTCTATCGTATATAAGCACAATTATATTTATTTATATTTTCAGTCCAAAAACATTTATGGTTCATAGATTTTGGTATATATTGAAACAATTTGAAATATTTTTTTAATAAATATATTGCCCATCTTACTTGAACCACATTTAAAAGTTATATTGATCACTTCTGCATGCAGCGATAATCAGTAATAATATTTTGGATGTGAAAAAATCAACGGGAAAGCTTGCCGTAATTTGCGGCTCTGGATTGACGCAATGATGCTGCGATGAGTGAATAAAAAAGCTAGGTAAGGTTACTGGGCAGTTTTTACATGTGTTACTTTAGGAAATAGGGAATTGAATGAGACCCTATATATGTAAAGATGGTTCTTTAATAAAAATGACAATTAACTATAATATTAAGTTATATATTTTTAATTGATGCAAATTTTTCTCCTAAAATGACTCTTGCTTTAAACTTTACCATAGTTTGGAGCTTTAATTAAAAAGGTTGCAGACGTTTAGCACCATCTTACCAAGCCAACTCTTCTGCGTAGTCCTTCCATAAACCACTACTGTTTTAGCTACAAACTTCATGATTTAAAAAGCTGTAGAGGATACAGTGAAGGTACAAAAAACTAAGATTTTAATCTTCCATCTACATTTCACTTGCTCCTTTGTCGATAGAGAAACTTTTTACACAGCTATCTTTGTTTAAATCTAAAGCCAATCTTTGTTCTAAATCTAAAACCAAATGTCATCTGGAAACTAACAGGCATTAATTAATCTTTCTTTTAAATCAAAAATATTTTTTTTTATCCGACAACAAATATTTCTGTGGGGGATTTAAATTAACACAACTTAGCTGTTCATTTAAGCAAAGGTAGGGGAAATTAAAAGCTTATATTCCTTGGTGAGAAGATCAAATAGCTACCCAAAAGGCTGCTGTGGGGAATTTTTGTCTCTTTAATTGCTTTCATTTCTGTTTGAATGCTCCC